>JACCHY010000005.1:9110000-10360000 GCA_018907195.1 Dolichoris vasculosae | reverse complement strand
TGGAAAATGGAAGATGGAAGATTGAAATAGATTATATTATAAACTGAGAATATTGTTCTGGATTTTTTCTTAAAAAGTTAAAAAAATTATGAATTTATTATAGATATAATAACTTTAGATTCTTAAATAAATAAATCGCACGAATATTCGTCAAAATATAAACGTGTATTATACGATTTAAGTTACGAAAATACATGCAATCAGGTATTTGTGCATGTCGTAATAAATGTACAAGACTAGTCCTTAATTCAACCACTTTCGCGTAGCTAGATAGGAAAAAGAAGCTTAGAAAAGTGCTTTTAGTCAGTTTGTTCAAACGTGTCGCCTAATTGAGCCTGCGCACTTCAGAAAATCTGCGTGTTTGAAGGAGTAAGAACGTTCTCGAGACTTCCAAGAAGTTTCCTCGCAAAAGAGTCCAACAGATCTCGTTCGCTCGTACAAGAAATAAATTCTAAACTTCTAGCGCCTTCTCGTGCGTAGTTTTCCGGGAATTTTTGGAGGTGGATGCGCGTGATAAGAATCTTAAAATCTCCCAAAAATAAAAGGAGATACATTGCATAGGTAAAAAAGTACGCTGCCATATAGAAATGATACAAGGTAGATTTAGACAGAGACAAAGACCTTTTTACAACTCGACGACTTCGGCATCAAGCCTAAACTCGAAAGCTCTTTCGTTCGGATACATCTGCTGCTTGCTGATTTTATTCTACATCGATTTTCTATTACTATTTCTTTAGGATTATCTATTCTATTTCGACGACGTTTTGACACATTTTCGTATATCGGGAAAAGCTTAGAAGCACTTAAATCTTTTTTAAATATAATTTTCCCGATAAATAGTTTATGCGTTCATCTAAATTTAAATATAAACGTACGAAATTATCGATTGAAACAAATAATTTCGTTTAAATTAAAAAAAAAATGAATAAAATATTTGAGAAATAGTTTTTCATAAACATCTATACGTGATTATAAGTAAGCGATCACATGCGACTGTATACGAGTGTGTTCACATTTCTATATGATTTCGTAAAATTATGTGAGACGATATTTACTGATTTATGGATATATGTAGTCGCACGTGTTATTTGCCGATAAAATTCATGCATAGATGTGGATATTGGCATACACTACTATATCGAAGAGCTGGACAGAATTTATGAGTATGCATCGAGAAACGACGTAAATGGTACTACACTGCCTTGCAAAACTAATTTATTTGATATATTTGTATACGAGAGCGACAATTATATACTTTTATTTATATTTATATTATTATTATTATTAATATTATTAACTTACTTATGCATACTCTACAAATACTCGTAATTAACTGTATATAATTGTGTTGATGCGTGGATTTATGAATATTATAAGGGCATAATTTCAGATACCTACAGGTGTCATTTGATACTGTCGTAACTATATATAGTAGGGTAATTGATAATTTTTTTAATCGGTTTAAATATTTCAATGACATTCCATTTAATATCTATAAAATCACACTTATTCATCGCAATCGTGTTTCTCGTTAAAAATACATTTTCGATTAGTCTTCGTTATAGTTTTTTTATTTGATCGATCTGTTATAACTTTATGTAGTTAAATATGAGATTTTTTAATATTTTACTTTCAGCTTTCGGTTTATAATTTAAAAGAACATATTGTCAATGCGAATTTTTAATTGTTTAATTTTAATTTTATTATCGATCGAATACTAGAAATTATAAATACTTAGCTTAATGTAACCATTTTGAATCTCAGCTCGTATATTCTCAAACGACTTAAAGTGCACTAGATTTTAAGGCATATATCTTTGTAACCATAAGAATACTTATACATGTGCATATATAGAATTGCCTACGAAAGAAGTCAAGACTCTTAATACTTAATATACAAAACTTTGTCGGTGAAGTTGGTTTGATAAATAGCTTGGCGCAACGTAGAGTGATTTTCATGGTTGGAGATTATTGCAACAATTTCCGAATACTGCGTAAAAGAATATGTTTCCATAGAAAGTAAATTTTGATGGATTTTTGCTATCCGATTCTTAATAATATAGCACTGTAACACAGAAGTCAAAGTATAGTTTTCTTTTCATATTGTTTTCGGTAATATATCGTGGATATATTATGCTATTCTTACTAATACGAAAAAAAGATCATAAATTTCATCCATGAAATATATTTTATTGTATATAATTAATGTATGAATAGATAAGTAACACATAAATCGATATTACTTATTTTTAATTTAATTTATATAATTGATCATAAATTTCATTTAATATGAATCATATATTTTCATGATACTTTAACGTATTATAAATAATGAACAGTCTTCTAGAGTAAGAAGTAAAAAAACTTAGCTCATTCTAATTTATCGGAACAAGAATTTAAAATTTTGATTTTCAAAACTGATATTCTTTTAAATAAACTACCGATGCACATTATTTTATTTCTTTAAAACTTTCTCGCATCATGATTACAGTTTGATTTCCATGACATAAACTAATTTAAGAGCGTGACATTATCTTTATTATATCGAGATTTATAAAAATAGAGTGCCGAAATATCAGTTTTCTATTTAGAATTTAAAATTTATAATCTTTCAATTTTTATCAAATTTGTATTTTAACTTGTAATTTAAATATAAATATTACCATAATTTAAAAAAAACAGATTTATATTCAATAATTTATGAATAAAAGTAAAGCTCTGCGTATTAATCCCTTGATAAGTCCACAATAGAATTTAAAACTGGTTTGTTTTAAATCCTATGATATATGTACCAAAAAATAAAACTGAAAAGTAAATGAAAATGGTACTTAAAAATTTATGCTTTATTTTGATTTACTTATTTCGAGTAAAAAATTGATTTCGCACATTAGTAAAAACATAAATTATAAGGACAAATTTATTTTGGAGAAATTTAATTTAATACAATGTTTTTTTGAGCTCATTATATTTTTAACGGTCTTATTCGAGCAATTATAAAACTTTAAAAATTAATAATTCAATTAAAATATCAAACTAAAGTAATTTTTTATCCATTAATATTAATTTATAATTATTTATACAATATTAAGACGTTTAATTATTATTAAATGTATTTCCAAATCGTAAGTAAATTTTATCAAATATTTAAACAATAAAATCATCATATTTTCCAATATAAAAATTATATTGAACCGAATAATTCTATAAAAAAATATAATTATTTTAATACATATTAAATTATCGATGAATATCTGCTTGAAAAATAAAAATTATAAAATTTTCAACATACTTCTTTATATTCCTAAATTAAGCTATTTAATCTATACATTTGATATTTGTATAAGTTCAAATAAAAAATTAAGTATTTTTTGAAAAAATAAAATTTAAATTTAATTGAAATTTTTATAAATAAAATTGAAAAGCTTTTATTGAAAGTTTAGTTCTCTTAAAACTATTTGAAATAAATTAGTCAACGAAATTAAATTCAATGGATTCAACTTAATTTACCTACGATATTCAATTGTGCTATTATTACTATTACATTCAAATTCTATATTTAAATTGGATAGATGTTGTCGGTGCAGTGTATTTCGGAAAGTCCGCGATCGTCGAAATCGCCGCTCGATCACTCTACAAATCATTCCTTCCAACATCTCCATTTTCCCGCTAAGAATGGATATTGCATAAGAAAGAATAGAGAAAGCACGAAAGAACGAAAGCGAAATAAACATCTTGCTTTTCTTTACGAGGTAACGCGGAGTTTAGACAATGGCACACTTCTAGGGCCGGAAATGGAGAAAGAAAGAAAACGTCGGGAGTTGATGGAGAGCCGACGTACACCCCGAAGATAGCGACCACGATTTTGGCAGCGATCCGGACGACCGAGTCGGTGGATATGCGGGTGACCCTCGTAGAAGCCATAGTTTCGATCACTGGTGAAGTTGCATCCCAGAAGACCTCGTTTATGTGTCCGGAAAGAGCAGCGCCACTCCAATCACTTGGTTCCACCACACCGACTTCTGGCCTTTTCTCTCTCTGAAATTTTCTCTCTCGCTTTCGACCTTGCCTCGGTTCTCCTTTTGACTCTGTTCCATCGACGCATAAGAAGCGCATACCGCGAGAAGAGGCATTTTTGGCCGACACCGACGACTCGGAGATACCATAAATGCACGAGAGGAAAATATTAATCTACTCCGAAGCTAAATATGATCAACGCGCGCCGTTTTAAATTATAACTATAATTCATCGAACAGAAACTTGTATCTAAAATGTATCTATAAACTTTTTATGATTGATTTATCTTCAAATTTTTAGAATTATGTTTATAGTTTTATATTTATGAGAGAAAAAGTATCGTTAACTTTTTGATCCCTTCGAGTAATTCGTAATATTTTGATCTAAATGACGCGTTTAATAAAATTTCTATGAAAAATCGTACAATATAGACATAACAACTCTTTTTACAATATTTAAATAAGTTATCGAGCGTTTAATCGCAAACTACCGTTTTAAAAATAAGGAATTTTTATATTCAAATGTTTTGAAATTTAATGAATATGCATTGTATCGCTCTTGTAATACCAAACTAAATTAAATCATCCGTTATCATAACATCGTAGTTTAAATACAATTAATCCATTACGATAAATTACATTATTTATTTTTGTTAAATATAAATTTTTATTTCCAATTTTGTATCCTTATTTTGATTTTAATTTTTTAATAATTTTTTAATGTATTTTCTGCTTTGTTTTATCGAATTTGTAATCCTCTTCTATGATTTTTCTTACGATATAAATGTAAATGACTATTTTAATATTCTATTTTAAACTTTCAAAAATTATATATACGAATTAAATTATTTATATTTATAGGACAAAAAATTATTTATCACGATCGATATAATAATTTTAATTCAAACATTCCTTCGCGATAATTATTTAATAATTATTGTATCCCGATTTTGTTATGAATATTATATAATTCATCGTATATTAATGTATACATAACTAATCAAAATTTTACATTTAAACTAAATTTAAATGCGTTAATCCATTTGGAAATAATCGATAAATGTGTTACGATTCTTAAAAAATAAATAATAAACAAATAGAGTTTTATAAATCCCTTTTCAACGATAAATCACATAAATTAACTCACGGAAGTTCAACAACGAAGGAATTAATTCTAGATAAGGAAACATTGATTATAAACATTTCCAATGGGTAATCTCTATGTCTTAAACGAATACAGCCCCCTAATAAATTTTGTTGCTACCAATAGCTTAAAATTTCAGAGTCAACGTCGTGTACATACATAATCCATGAAAACGCCCAGAATTTCCCTCGTTCCCTCCTTTTCACGGTGGGAAGCGAGTTCCTAATGTCTGAGTAAGTACGTACACACACGTACATACACACATTTACGGAAGGCACGCGCACCCCATTGTATCACTCCATTAAACATTCGTTGTACCGCGCTATAACACATGATATAATCTCGAAATGCGGTAAACAACGAACGCGGAGGACCGACGAAGTGACTACTCTCCTGTGGACAATGATGAGACGTACAAGGAGTGAGGGAAAGCGAGAGAGGAAACGCGGAGGGAGAGACAGAAAGAGATACCGAAAAAGGATATTCACGAAACCGCTTAGATATAATCTCTTGTTTATGTTTCGTGTTAAAGCGTTCTACGGGCCAACCTTACCTACTCTTACAATTGTGACATTTTGTGTTTATTATAACGGAAAGTGTTTTGAAAAAGAAAAAATATTGTTAACGACTTATGGCTCAAATAATATTTTATCATTTAGTATTACTTGTAAAAGGAAGCAGTGGAAGTACTTAGCTGTGTGCGATATATCTAATATCTAAAAGACGTAATAAAAATATTTTTAAAGAATCGAAATTATATTTAGTTAGGAAATTTCGAAAATATTTCTAAACTGTTTTTTTACGAAAAAATAATATTAACTCTGGATGGTAATGGTTTTCAATTAGCAAAGATAAAATAAATTATCGTAGAAAAATATTCAAAACGTTCGAATCTCGTATAAATTTTACGGTCCGTTATTAGAATTTTAAAGTAATTATATCGAAATAAACGAAAAATTTATGCTGTTCTTACTTTGCCATCGAAGTATCGGTTTATCGAAGTAAAAAAATTTTGTCTTATATTTTACGGAGATACGAAGATATATTCATTCAAGTTGTAAATAAAAGAGTGTTATTCATTAAAGTATAGAACATTAAGCATTGTTGCGAAAAAATCTAGAAAAATTCCCTCTTTTTTTTCATTTTTTTTCTTGAGTATTAAAAAGGAAAATATCAAAACCATTGCATTGAATAGCAACGAAGAACTTTAAAGAGAAAGAAAAAAAACTATTATGTACATTCAAAGAAAAGGAAAAAAGATTATTAGAAATTTTGAATAGTATTCAACTGAAAATGTTTAGAAGCCTTGAATAATATTGCAGCGAATGGTATGAGAATATACACATGTGTGTATGTGTGTATATAGTTTGAAAATAATAAAAGCCAGATTAAAACGAAGATTATTTATCAAAGCGCAAGCGTTTAAATAAATAATTAAAAAAAAAAAGTGTCACTATCTACGATACTTCGGATTTAATTTGTCGATTCCTCTGTAACCTAGATACCGATTTAAATGAAGCGAGTGCACAAATAATATGATAAAAAGGGAAAAAATAGCGGGTATAAAATTCAGTATAGCTCGAGATTTACGCGAGCAGTCTTTATCTGTGGCTTATTTTCTTTCTTTGTCCGCAGCACTCTGGTTGCGTCTTCCCCCATCGATCCCTCCATCTCTATCTACCTATCTACCTATCTGCCTATCTTTTTTCACGTAGACCGAACTTATCTTGAAATCTGAGCTTAGCGATTTCCCATGTTACCAAACTCGAATCACAGAAACGCACTCACAGCTGTGCATGCTGGATTCTCCTTTAATTATCATCGCCGGCAGCACACGGACCGGAATTTTTCTGACGGCCGGAAAGAAATTACGTTTCCGCCATTCGCCGCTCTTCGTTACTCTCGCTTTTTTTGCTTCGGTTCTGTAGTAGCGTGCAGCTGTCGCGAAGCTCTACGTGCTTAACTCGCTTTAAATTCATTCACGCCCCAAGAGTACGCGTCAAAATTTCTTTTATTTCCTTCGGTATTTCCTTTGCTTTTATTTTTTAAATATAATTAGACTTTTGTACATCGTTTTTTACCCACCCCTCGTCCTTCCTTTTTCTATATATTTTATATTATACGTCCATCATCCGTAAATAAATGGCGATTCGAGAATTTATAATTATATCCCCGATATGTATACCATTAAATATCTCCTTTCCAGTTTCGCCAAATTACAAGCGTATTCTATTTTTATAAAATTTCGAAGAATCGTATTGAAGTCTTTTAAATAAAAGGCTTTCCAATTTCTTTTGTAGTTATCCAGGGCGCAAAAAATATAAAAAAAAACTATGGTCAAAATTCCTAAAACATTTGTTTTCCAGTTTCTCTCTTTCGTTCTCTCTTTCCATCCTCTCTCTTTTCCTCTCCCTATCACTGCATCTCTCTCCATTTATCTCTTTCAGTCTATCTCTATAGTCTTTCTCTTAATAGTTTCGTTTTACCTAATTCACGTTTGAGCGTTACATCCACAATCGTTGGAAAGATAACGCCTAAGCTAACGAGTCATAAATAACTTTCTTTAAAGAAAAAACAAATATGTAAACTGATATGTTTGTAAATTAAATTATATATTGTACAATATTTTATTTGAGAGTTCCTTTTGTAAATATTTAACGCAGAAATATTGCAAAATAATTAATATTCTCTTTCAAAAATAAAATAATATCGATACTCCGTTTAACTTTACGATAAATAATAAAATCTTTTCCTTATAAGATAGAATAAAAAAGTAAAAAAAATTTAATTCTTTAAATTAATTAAATGTTATTATTTTTATTTTACGTTTAAATAAACGAAATTTAACGGTTATGTACGAGCAATAATTTCGTGTTTTCTCGTTATGTACACATTTAACGCAATTTAACCGAATGAAAAACTTGACGTACGTTATTGCGACCTCTGAATAAGTATGACTTTAGCGTATCGATCAGTACTGAATCAATTAATTTGATAATTTAAAACTTTATATTTTTAATAAAATATAAAAAATTTAATATTACGAAAGTTATGAAATTATTTTAGTAACTTTGCTTCAACCTTATAGTATGAAACGTAAATAAAATAGTTAAAAATTATTTACCGAGATAACTTTAAAATTTCATTTAAATATTCGATTTAAATTATTAGAAGTTATAATATATTACTTAACTTTTATTTTACATGATAGAAATATATAATTCTTCGTAATAATTACATTTTTTAGTATTTTTATGAATTGAATAATTTTAAAAATATTTAGATTTCAACATTTATTTAGGATCGGATCACATACGTGATGAGTTATTAATACAGTTTTTTAAATCAATTTTCTAAAGCTGATAAACCGTGAACGCATTATTCACAGTCGCTTTTCATTCTTATTTTTATTGTTACTTAAATCGATTAAAAATATAATGGTTGCAATAAAAATAGTTTCTCACGATCTTAAAATGGTCGGTGAAAGTATAATTCCATAAAAATAGAAAAATATTAATTTAAATAAACTTTTTAATAAATAAAAATATTAAATCTCGAATTAATATTACATTAAATTAAATTTAAAGTTAGACTTACTGATTCTTACCAAAATTTTCTTACTTTTTCTTTTAATAAAATAATAATGTTACTTGTATATATTTAAATTTTAAATATTATCTTTTAATATTTATACATTTGTGGTGTTAGAATTCAATTATAAGTACATTAAACTGAATCATATTATATAAAATTCGAACTTCTCAAATAAAAAATCAAAATAAATTGCCGTTTTTAGTTTCAAATTAAGTTTTATTTACTTTAAAAATATGCACATGTTTTAATGTATATCAAATGTATTGAAACTAACTAAGATATTCCAATACTTTGAATACGAAAAAATTTTATTACAACCTCAACTACATACTAGTTGCGTATGTATTTAGAAGCTTTTATTCAAATTTCAATAGGTCAGTAGATATTTGGTGTAAAAAGTTAGACGAATACAGGAACTAAAATGAGAATGTAACCGAAGTTTCTGACTTCTTTTTTCAACTGGAAACAAGTAATAGGCTCTCGGATGCCTTTCAATAGAAAATCTTCTTTCACCAGAGTTTTTGCGTTCACCACTCAAGGT
Source organism: Dolichoris vasculosae (assembly GCA_018907195.1). NCBI lineage: Eukaryota > Metazoa > Arthropoda > Insecta > Hymenoptera > Agaonidae > Dolichoris > Dolichoris vasculosae. The sequence goes on along the minus strand of JACCHY010000005.1, from coordinate 10,350,709 downwards.
ATTGTAACCACAAGAAGTTTGTCGAACAGAAATGTTGGTATGCTCCAGTCCTTCTTCAATGCTACGAGAATAAGTCATTCGTTGGAACGTAAAAATAGGAAGTTACATCAATTATACATTTATTAAAAATCCATGAAAAATTAGTAATATAAAGAGATTAAACAGGGATTTATTAACGAAGGAGTGTTTCCTTAAATATTATATAATATTTTTATAAATCTAAACTAATAATTGCAGATCTATTAATAAGAAAGATAAAAGTCACTCTTCGTAAGATATTTAGAAAAAATTAGTCTAAAAATATACAAATTAAAAAATTTAAAACATAATAAGTAATTTTTTACTGTTATTTGCATCGAAAAATTTAAGAATTTAATCCATGAAAAAAAATTTCATTCTTTTCATTATAAATTTAAGGACAAGAATCATTTATAGCAAAACAATTATAACAGAAATTTCAATTTCAGATTATTTCGAACCAAAAATAAAAAAAAATATAAATCGTTGTAAAAAGAAAGCCTTGGATAAAAAAGTAATATTTCCTTTTAGAAAAATGTATCAAAATCCATATTTATCAATTAAATATTACTAGAGAAATTTGTGGCTATAAATTTCAAAAACAAATTTTTATAAAACAATATTTTGAAATTTTAAATAGTTTTACATAGAAATGAAAAATATATTTTAATCCGCAGGTTAATACGAGAATCTAAAAATTTTTAAAAAAATTGCAGTTATTTATGACATATAAATATTTATTAGCAGAAAATAGAAACGTATGTATAATTAATATTACATGTGAAATTGAATTTATAATACATCATGTTTTACAAATTCTTTTATTTTTTTATTTGTTATTACATTAGTTATTGGAATATCTAACATCAAAAACATTATCTTTATATAAGAATTTAGTGGATTAAAAATGACTTCAAGTTTTACGGAAGAATAATAATACTTTCAAAAATTATAAAAATTATAAAATTCCAATATTTTAAGAAATAATATAAATTTTAAACTAAGGAAATAAAGCAAACAATGTTAATATCATAAATTAACTTTCTATCGTCGTTGTGGTTCATTTTTTGAATTATTTTTGAATATCAAACCATTCGGAAAGTTATTCAAGAATATAATCACTACAATTATGAAATCGCTTTACAAGTTCTACTATTTAAGAGAAAGTGATTTACATTAAAAAACTATTTTTCTTAAGAATTTAATTTGCTAATGAAAACTTATGTTTTAGTTACACAAGTATATTCATTCATTTAAAATTTCAAAATACCTTCAAAAGTTTGTAAGTTTTCTTCTTATATTATAGAAATTATTAATTATTATACGAATTCATTTTTTCGGATATTTCCTATATATTCTTACTATATAATGATAAGAATTTAAAACAACATTTATTTAATAATTATTTTTATTCATTGCTAATTTTTAATAAAAATATAATTTAATTAAATTATCTAATTATGAAATATAATTTAATTAAATTACTTTCATTAAAAAATTTTAATTAATTATATATTCGTTATATTTTTAACTAATGTAAACTTAATATAATATTTTTTATTTATTTTAAAATAAAAATGCAATACTCAATGTACAATAAAATACATATTTCAAGCGGTACATGCATAAAATAGGACAAGTACTAGGATTCGAGTTAGAATTATCATTTGAAACCGATTCCAAAAAACAAAGAGATATGTATCTATAACTCAACTGGTAGATTGTCCATAGCAACAATGATCGCAATTCGATTCCCACTAGATTAAAGTCGCCTACGAATTTGTTTAAAACTCGCGTATAAAATAATTTGATCCTTAACAATACAGAAATTATATTAAATTTTTCCTCTTTTCTAAGAACCTACCTATTAAATATTTATATTAAATATATAAATTGATATCCAAATGCTTTTAAGTGTGTACAACAAAATGATTAGAATAAACTGAAATAGGTTATTCGAAAATATGCAACTAAGTATACAGATGCATAAATACAATTTTAAAAATACATAATACACTTTATATACAAATTTTTTAACTTTAAATACATTCCAGAAAAATTCATTACATATTATGGAACTCAACTTAAAAAAAAACTTTAAATTTAATAAACTCAATTTTTAAAATATAAATTATGAATAATAATAATTTATAAATATAAAAATTCTAAAAATCTAAAATAATAAAATTGATAAATGTTTAGACATATATTTATATTTTATTTAAATATTTAACTATATTTGAAAAATTTCTGTTTATATCAAATAAGGATAAAATTAAGCTCAAAAAATAAATTTCAGAAAATTTACTTTTTTACTTTTTTATTCACTATATATAAATAATAATAATAATAACTTCGAATCACGAATAAAACTAGTTTATAAATTCAGTCCGAAAAGAGTAAAGAAAAAATAAAGCCTATCTCGAAATAACTACTCAATTCGATCCTCCTAGATCTCAAATTAACGAATTTGCTTTCTCGATGGAAAGTTTTTTTTACCTTTTTTGTACTGGGTGAAATAGTCATTACGAAAAAGCGAATTCAGTAAACTTTGGTGTATATAAACAGGATGCAAAATCTCAATTCTGACCGTAAGTTCGACCTAATGGTGCGCACGTAAACGAACAATTCACAAAAGAAAAACTGCAGTAGAAATCAACTTCTAAAGGTTGGTATTTCGACAGAGGTATAACTCTTTTCCTGTGTTTTATAGAAATATATTCGAGTATCTAAATTCTTTAAAATCTTTTAAAGAATCTATTAATATAAATTAGGGATAGTTTGGTATACTGAATTGGATTTTGAATTTTTAATTAGTAGTACGTACAATCATAAAATAGTAGGTAAGAGGTTCAATAAGTTGTTAGTCATTGTATATAAATATTTACTAATTTTTTGAAAAGAATTATTATTTTTTATTAACAAAATTTTAAAAAAATGGTAAATATTTTGAATTTAATTAGATTTAAATTAAAGAATATATACGTCTTAAATTACTACTAATACATCTCTACATATTTGATAACATAGTTATCGTAAATTCATAATAAAATATTAAGATCTAAATTTCATTCGCAAAATCTAAGAAAAATTTATATTTTAAAATTCATATTGAAAAAAAATTCCAATTCTTAATTATTTTTATTATATAAATCATTTTTATATCAAAATTATGATTTTTAAATTATGCAAATTAACATCTTTACTTAAATAAAATTTTTTTTACTATAATTATTGGTATAAAATTATATTTAATGTAATATAAAATTACAAAATCGTTTAAACCAAATCAAAGCTTATAAGAATTACCAACAGCTGTAGATTAACAAAAAATAGATTAAATTTATAAACAAATTTTAGAATTGTCGATATATTTGTATTCAATGAATTCTTAAAAATACAATAAATGATATTTAACTATTCTTCTAATCATTAATATATTTTATAATAATTCTAAATTACATGTCTTAATATAACGTAAGCCAATTTAATTTTTCAAAAATTTCAATCCCAATGAAATGAATTATTTTTTATCTACCTGAAATATTTTAATTCAACATTTATATTTCATGGATTTAATGATGGATAGATGAAAAAAATGAAATAAATATTATGTTTTTATGTATCAAAAACATAATATTGTAAACTATTATTTTCATATTTTTAATATTATTGAATACAAAAACAAAAAAGAAGGGTATACAAAAAACTTTACTCATTATTAGAAAAAAAGTTTTTGTATACTTTAAAAACTATCTGTACTAATGATATAAAAATAAAATTTTAGATGGAAAGTACTAAATTGAATTCAATTTTAATGTAAAACACGCATTGAAATAATTATAATATAAAGCTTGATGAACGTACTTCGCATATATAAATATTTATATTTCTTAAATCTAAAATAAAAATATTTGAAAAAAAATTACTATTGTATCGTTTGTTTTTACTTTTAGAATATAACGTAAAAGCAGAAGCTAGTGCGAAGTATATAATAACGAATGATATACCGCTTATAGAGTATGCATCATTAAGTTTTATACCGACAAATGAGAATTTCCGTCTATGCGTGTACATCATATCAATGTGCAAAAGAAGCGAGAGCAAGATAGAAGATGGTATCTTGAAAGCTAGTATGAAACTAATTGACCATAATTAATGCCTACATTTCTTGAACATTGAGATCCGCTATGAGATGGAAAAGTTATCGATATCTGTTAATATTCATTTTAACAATTTTACAATGTATTTATTTATTCTATTTTTAAGATTTTTAAATTTCTAGCTTAAACATTGTCAGATATAAATATGCATTTAAAAAATTTTACAAAAATTTGAATGTCACGAATTCAATGCAATATTTCACAACTAATGCGAAATGACAAGATAACAAACAAAACATCTGTATACGTTTTACAGATAAACATATACATATTGTACATTTTTTTAAATAAAATATTCTTTATATTAATTTTTAGATTCATAAGCTTAAAAGATAATCTTACATTGACGGACAGATTTTTAAATTGTAGCAATAATTTTATTTATATATTTGAAAATATTTTAATTTCTGCTATCCATGCGGAGTCTAATATAAATTATAATTGTCTTCTGAAATAAAGATCTTAAAAAATATTTTAAATAAGTATTGAGTAATCGGAAAATTCTAATATAATTAATTATTTAAGTAGAACATTTATTTATTACATCATGTTGCAAATATTAAATTCCATATATATATTTAAATATAATATAGTGATAAAAGTGATTCAGCAAAATTTTTTGATCGTATAGACTAAATAAATTTATATATTTCATAAATATTATGAATAATAGTCAATTAAAAGAGAAAAGTTTAGGTGAAATACGAATAAAGCTTCGAAAACTTATTAAGAGTATAAAAAACAATTTATCATACTTACAGCTAGTCACCTTATCAGTGCCATACAATAAACCTTCCTTTTTCTCCCCATAAAAGACTTGCAAAACAGCATTTTCATTGAGATGAGCAGTTTAAGTCTATTCTAATATTTTACGGTGCCTTTATTCGGGTAGGTTTAGTCCCTTACTGCCGCTATTGTTAGTGAAAACATTTCGTATTAGAATCATCACCACTTATACATAGTTTCACATTCTTAAAAAATGAAAAAAGCTATGTAGTAAATTATTTAACGCCAATTTCTAAAAAATTTTTATTTATAATTTTCGTTCAAAATTTTATATGATCTATCTTCAAAATTTAATTTATTTAAAAAAAATTCGTATAACTTTTCTATACATTAAAAGTTACTAATATTATTATATCTATAAGTTTTTATTAAAATATCGATATTATTCCTCTACTTATACTCGTATTTATTTTAAATAAATAATAGAAAAAAATTTTGTTTAAGAGACTCGTGTACAGTGTGTATGAAATTTACAACGCAGGATGCGGTTCAATAATCTAAAAAAATTAACTGTAAACCGTCTAAAAAGCTCATTACCCTTTCAAGTGCGGAGCTCTATGCACTTCCATAGTCTTTAAAAACCTGTGGTATTATTCATTTTTATGATCAACTATTACATTGTGACTTCATATTTTTAAAATGTTGGAGGTCAAAAAAGCAAATAAAAAAACTACCTTTTATAAACCATCAAAAGAAGCTACGCACCGGCTTGATATATAACAAAATTTTTACATATTTATATATTATTTACTGTGTACTGCTAGCATATAAATTAAATATAAAAATTCGCTAAATTTTTTGTTATTTAAAATAAATCGATATTTTTATAAAATTTAGACAAAAATCATAATCTATCACTTAAATATGTAAACGTGTAAATCAATTATCAAATAAAATAAAAATATTCTTATGAAATAATATCTTCATTTTTTAATGTATAAAGTAATAATATTTGCAGTATGTTTTTAATACGAATAAATCTGAAAAACTGAAATTATTAGAGTTTTAAGCTTAAAACCCTGCTTAATTAATATTAAATTTAAATACTTATATAAAATTTTATGTCATTACTACATATTTAATTAAAGAAGCTTTTTCTTAGAAGTCATAAGAAAAATACGTGTTGCTAATGTAAATATATTATAATTTATCAATGAAATATAGTTTACCAATAAAACTTCAGAAAATAAATATAGTTTGGTAAAATATATAATATAAAGTATATATATATAAAGTAAATATATATAATATATATAATATAAAGTTATTTTTAAATTATAATTAACTAAAAATAAACGCAAAAAATAAATTATATTGTATATAATATAATTCAAAGAACTTTAATTCGTTTGTTTACAAGTACACACAGTATTTTTTTAGTTTATAATAGTTTTGGTTTTTAAAAATTTGAATAAATTAAAAAACTCTACTGCATAATAAAATAATAAAGTCTTATTCTTTCTTTGACCTATTTAATCTGTCACCCATAATCGACCTTGCGAGTATTCAAAAATACACGACTAAATGTCATCTTCTATTAAAACGATAGGGTTTACAACAAAAGTTCTCTAGAGTAAACTTTTTTACATAGTCGCTAAAAATTATATTTGCATAAACTAAATATGTGAAAATAAATCTATAAAATTGAATAAATTTTATGAATTATGTAAGATATTGTAGTTATTAATTTATTATAATATTTATTCAATATAATAAAAGAATTAAAATAATCTATTTAAATATATAAATAATTTGTATTTTAATATAATTTAAAATTAATAAGAGATTTCACTATTTTCTATTAGTTTATATATTTTACTTTATATCTAATTTAGGAATATTACGAGATTTAATTCTTGGTATAATTAAAATATTATTAAACAAGTAAATTACGTAATGTTTCTAGCTTTTAGCCTGTTGAACTAATTTTATATGCACAAGATCTACAAATTTAACTATATACAGATTCTGCAGAAATATCTAAACAAGGAAATTACTATTATTATTAACGCTATCACAGCTCTCAAGTCTAAGCAGAAAATAGCTTCCCTGTCTAGCTTTATAAACTATATAAATGAAATAAATTTCTGTTAGTGAGAGTACACCCTATATTTATCTTAGAAATGATGCAAATCTATCCTTCTTAGATATGAATACGAAAGTAGATATTTAACATAACTTTTAATTAAGAGGAAGCCACTTATAAATGTGGTTAGTAGACGTTCAATAAAATTGGTTCGCGTATTTTACGCTAAGAAGTTTTTTTACTCTTAAATTCACGTATTGCACGTATCTTTTATGATCTAAAAATACAGTTACAAACATTTGTAGACTCATTTATAACGTATATATCACGAATTACTAAATAACGGAACGAATATCTTTTTTAAATCAATTTTGTCTATTCGTCTTCAAGAAAAATTCACAAATCCACATACAAATATCCATTCTACAATAAATATTATTTAATCTATCAAAATTTTATAAAAATTAATTACGATTACGGATAACTACTCCTTACATTACCCAGTGATATTGTCTTTCTTATTATTTAAACACTAGATAATTTATAATCGACGATTAAAGGGCAAGTAATAGATAAATTTGTTTAGTTTTATCGAGATATATGAAACACTGTGTAAAAACCATTTTATAAATACATTTTTACCAACTCAATCATTCTTTTCCGAGTACTTTGGAGTTTACCGAAACTTTATGATATTTTCTTTTCCGCGTTACAAAGTGAAGTTGGACGTCTTTAACGGTAACCGAGCTTTTAACACAAGTCACCGGATATACGTCGCAATTTTTCCGGAATGCTATAAAAAGGTCCAAATTCACTTTAAAATATTAGGCCCTTGCTTAAATAAAAATACCGGTAACATGACTCCTGTATTACCCAGAAGCGTCCAATACACGACGCACAAGTAGTATCGCTACAAAGTTTAAGTGTTCGCAGCTATTATATACCTATGCGTACACACACACGCGCGCATATATATGTACACACTCGGATGCATAAAATGGCACCTTGTGGTAGGGAACTCCAAACGACGCGGATAAATGGTACGCGACGGGAAAAAGACAAAGCCCGGGGAGAGCTGACACGTATACACGACAGTGTGTGCACACGCGAACCCACGTAACTAACACTCGAGCTGCATTCCGCAATTTACTATACTCTCTCCTGTGCCCATAATCTATTTGCATTCGGGCGTTTCTGCCGCGCCGACAAATACATGCATGCTCGACCATTTTTCAAGCGCAAGAAGAATAACGGGCCAACAATGCTATACAAGAAATTCCAAAATTTTGTTTTGTTTACGTTATGTTTGGTTCGCGAAAATGAAGGGAGGGTTGTAAGAAAAGGAGACAAAGTGATAAATGTCGTGAATATGTGTACAAGCTTAAGAAAGACATGATATCCGAGTGTTCACGCGACATTTATGACCTCCCTTAGATTCAGTCTCTTGGAAGTAGTACGTAAATAATTACCTTCTTTTAATATTTTCATTGCAATTGAATGTTTTTAATCATCGACTTATTTACGTGCATTTCGTAATAAAACTATTGATTAGCATTTCGCTACAACCATTAGTTATTTTTTATATAGTGTAAATCGTAAAATCTATTAGATCCTTTTGGTAAATGCGTTAAGAACTTTTATACGCACATTTTTCTTTCGACAGTCTCGCCTGATTTAATGTATTTTCCGTTATTAAAAATGTCACAGAATTGTAAATAAAAATTTATTTAAAATTATAAAACTATTTATACAATAAAAAATGCTATATATGCTAATTTAATATATCTCGATTCTTAATCTCTTTATAATTGATTCATTTTACTATTCTTTTTATTTCTACATAAGTATTAAAAATTTATTAAAATAAAGTGCTTTTAAGATGATAAAATTATTTATATTATTAATCGTGTAGCTTATATTGAATTTGAATACTAAATAAATTATAAAATAAAATTGTTTATAATTATAACATATATAATTGGTAAAACAAATATAATAGTTAAAATTACTTTTAACGTTACTTTTTTAATCTTTATTCATAATAACCAGTATTATATAATACAAAGAGTAAAATAATAGATTACAATAATTTAGTCAAATTACATGTAAGAAAGATTTAAATTTGTATACAATATTAGTCCAAAACTTATCAAACATAAAAACTCGTTAACTCCTTAGAAATATATAATTAAACCCAGAAGAAATATATATATACATATATATATATATAGTAACGAAAAAAATCATTGACGTGTATTATTAATTCATTATCAAGAAATACATGCTTTATAAGATTTTAAAAATAGCGTTTTTGTACTATTTCATAAAATAATGAAAAAAATTAAAACTCACTAAAAAACGAAACATGTCAAAGAAAGTTCACCCCAATTTTTTTTGTAGATACCCCTTGCATAATATTGAAACCTTTTCATAAATAATTGTAGAATTTTCCTATTATCTTATAATATTAAAACAATATATATATATATATAATCCGAAAGAATTATTTGTTAAAAATAATATATGAACTGTATAACTTCTAATAATTCTTTTCACGCGTTTTGGACGTTTGCCGTTCTTGCGCTTGATATATATGTGCGTGTGTGTGTGTGTGTGTGTAGTGGCTGTTCCAATCGCCTATACGAGTGTTTCGAAAGATGAAAGTATCGTGGAAAAAGAATAGAAGAAAAAAGTCGATGTAAAAAGTTACGCCATGATAAAAAAATGTTGAACTTTCGAGGTGAACTTCCGTACCAGCACTTCGTACACGTAGAATATATGCAAGAAAAAAGTATAAATAATCTCGAAAGCGTGCATGATTTTTTGGTAAATACGAGGTAGCGATGGTATTTTCGAGACTAAAATTAAGTATATGTCTCTATCGTATACTTATGGCAGTGCAAGTCACGAAACTCTCATCCCTATGTAAAAGTATAACGGCTTTCTCGAATCTTTTCCCCCAACGTTGATTCGAATCATAAAATATGGGCCTGATCAACCATTTCTAAGACTTTCAGGGCCACACTTTAGATGAATTTAGCTGCTTCCCTTCCCTCGTTCGAACATCGCAGTATAGGGAAAGTGACCTGGTCCTGTTACTATATCTGTATAACTGTAGGGTCGAAGTCCGGATGAGGTAGTCTGTAGTCCAGGGGCTAATATCAATCCACTCGTAATGGTTTAGGCCCAGTCGTCCATTCCTCTATATTCAAGATTACATCACGGATGATATAACACAGCCAAAGGCTATTCCCTCTAACAATGATTAAAAAGACTCTTTCCTAACGCGGTACTAACAATAAATACTTAAGTTTTATGGCTTTTTCCTCGAATGCCGAATGGAGGTTTTTATGTGTTTTTATTTTTTATTACTATTATCCATTTATTTCTTTTTAAACGCATATATCTCTTAGGATAAAATTGTGTTTATTTGTTTAATTAAATCTTTAAATAACACTCTTTCTTCTTTCAGTAGACGAAATTTATAACGTTTCACATAATTTTTAATATTTCGTAAATAAAAAAATTCTAGATAACGACTGAAAGCGTATTTTAAATTTAATTCAAAATAACGATGTTCTATTCCTAATGTTTAAAAAATATATTATTCATTTTATATTCTCTTCCAAATTCATTTTAGTGTATAAGATGCAACAGTTAGATATTATTTTCTAAATGCATAAATGCGTAGAGTCTCGGAGTATCATTATTCAAATGTAATCAAGAATAAAAAAATGTATGTGTCTATACATTTAAATTATTTTTCTTTCCTATTCTATTCCATTGCACAGGAGCATTATATTTTTAGAATAAATTTTAACGTTTTGATGCTATTGAAATTAGCATAGAAAATATACAATTTAATAAATTAGAATACTAATTTGTAGCGGTAAAATTTAAAAACTAATTTAAATAAAAGTTTGTTATTAATTCTTAAAAAATAAAGCTAATAAATTATTTAAAATTTCCAATTTACAATTTACAGTTATCTTTATATATTAAAAGGATGTGTCAAAATTGTATTTAAACTTTGGCAGTCATAAATGCACCACTTACCATCTGATGCTACAATGTATTTTAAAGCAATTCAGCATTATTATATTGTATACTACACGAAGGAAGTTTCATAGTTAAAATGACTATTCGGACTTCAGCTGTGGATAATTTAATGAACAAAGTTTTAGGCCTTCCAGCTCAACGCGTAAACGTATAATGTACCTTAAAATAATTATTTAAACGATTCTATTAAATTAAATCAACAATTCATGTTTTAATGTAAACCATCAAATTTGAGCAAGTAAATATTTACATCGATTTCATACCCGAAATTTTACACAGGGTTAAACACATTTACTCGTATCAATATATATCTTACGAATGATTGCTCGCGAATTAGATGGATATTATTTCCTAATAAAAAACTTTTTTTCGACCACTTTCTTATAAAATAATAATGCTTTCGAATATTTCTTAAAAACATCGGATATCCTTTGTACGGTTTGCGTTCCACTTTGACAATATTAAATATCGATAGAGAAAATGGAAAAAAATAACTGTACCATCGAATGGAAAATTATTGAAAAGCCAAGATGAATGAAATAGCAAAGCTCCGAAGCCAAATTGAAATTAAACGAAAGTGTGTTACTGTTTTCACACATGTGCACTAATAATGAAATGAAATGATCAGTAGCTGTCGCATCTGCTTCTATCCACTTCAGAAACGTTCGTTGGCCATTGTGCAGTGGCCAAACCTATCTAAAATGCAATAACGTATATGGTAACATTACTGCAGTAATATTAATTACAATATATAACTACTGTATAAATTTTACGTTTATAAAATATATCGATTAAAATTGGTTTTTGGCTTTCTTCCGTCTAAATAACTCGAATATAAATATTATAAATGAATTGTCAAAATAGATTCCTTGATTAATTTCCTTATCTTATTTACATAAGTTACGGAGATTATGTAATTTGCGTCTATATATACATGTTTATATAAAATGATATTGGAACAAAGATAAAAATAAAGTAACGGATATAGTCTATGGAAGTTATGCAAATAAATTAAGTAAATTAATGATCGAGATTACTTACATTTATATACCTATTGCTATAAAACTATGTATAACGATGAATAAAAACTTCATTTTTTGTTTAAAAGAAATATCGGATGTAAAAATATCAATTTATATCATTAAAAATCTTTAAAGATTTATTAAAAATGTCATATTTAATTATCATAAAATCCTGAGTAATCTAAATATTTAACTTAGATTTATATTATACATATTTTTATAATTATTATAAATAATAGATAATAATTAATAATTAGTTATAATTTATTTATATAGTTAAAACTAACGTTTCTTTTTCAAATTAACTTTCTAACATTTAAATTATGTACGTGTAGAGTATTATTATCTGCTTGTAACTTTGTTGACTGACATTTCTATGATTATATACGAAAGTGGAATTTCAAAATATCTACGTAAATACTCATTTTAATAACAAAATATCTGAGTTTACTTTTAGTATTGTTATAATAGTCAGCTCATAAAAATATACATTGAATATTTTATTAAATCAAATAAAAATGATTCCACGAACATTAAAAATAATCTAAAAAAAGTTCAAATTAAAAATAGTTCAGTCTTGATACAAGTTTTTATTAAAATTGATGTCATGAATGTACGTGTTTTGTCACAAAAAATTTTTTATTTTCTATAAAATCTTTAAATTTAAATAGCTGCTGCAAAAAAATTTATTCAAACCTGTTTTGTAATAAAATTTAAATTCTTTTTAATGTCTGTAACGTCTAGTGAAATATTAAATAAATTTTTTTACTTTATAATATAAATCTTGGAATCATATTTCAAATATTACAAATCAAACTTATAATGATACAAATTGTAAAAAAAACATAAAAATGAAATGAATAGCAAAATTCTAAGATTTAAAAAATTTAAATCGCGTTGATTAAGATACGATGTTTTTATTATTCGTAATTGCATTCTATTTCATTCACGCTATTTATTAACAAAACAATTTATGAGTAATACTAAAACTTCAAATCAAATATAATAAAAATAAATCTTTACCGGATATCGACGAATAAAATTAAAGTACTGAATAGAATAGAAAATTAAATAAATTGAATTCTTACAAATTATAGCTTAACATTCGAACGTAAGTAAGAAAAATTCTAAAGATTAAATTATTTATTTTAAAAAATGCATCACTTTTGATTAAAATATAGTTCACTCTCAAGAAATAGTTTTTATTTTTACCAGTTAATCGAGTAATTAAATGTAGGAAACGATTTTTATCGAGTTGGTCCGAATTATATTTATAAATGTATTCGATAACTAAATAATATTTTTAATGTATATTTAAATACTATCGCTGTCCTACAACTTTGATCTTTTAATTTCTACAAATTTTCACTAATCTAAATTACAAAAAAAAAATTTTGTAAATAAACCCAAAATTTTTAGGAACGCACGTAACCACAACGAAAAAGTATGATCTGTAAATTTCGGGAAATCATGGCACGCGATGCCTATACGCGTCCCTTAAAAAATTCACTCGGTTTTCAGCTTTACTTTCTCCGGGGAGCTTTGTTACTTTTACTACGACACTGCGTAGAGAATCCCTTGTTAGTCGTAAAGGTCCCTGGTAATGTCCACAGCCTCTATATACCGTTCGTATATGTATATCTATACCAAGGGTTACATAATCACACAATATCCTATAAACTTATATACACAGCATTACATTTTGAAAGGAATGTATAAAGCAACAAAGAATAACGATTGGTTAAAGATTAAATTTGGTTTTTTTCTTTTATCGATACAATATCGTAATCGTTATATTGTTTATTCGATCGAAGGATTTCTCTATCCATTTTTTGTCACTTTATATTTCTTCGAGAGTAAAGGCATTACGCGGATGGAACAAAACGTCGAGATGCCTGTGCTTGTTGCAATGAGAACTTTAGAGTAAATAATTCGTGCTTGCATTTGAAAATTGAAGATTAAATTGATTTCATTTTCAAATAAAATTTACGTTCTTATCATCGCTTTACATAACTGATGAAATTTGATTCCCATTTTTTTGTCGTCGGATGAGCAATCAAGATAATACACGAATATTGTATAAAAATAATTTATTTACGCCCTTATTCTTCGGATTTCTTAATAAAGAAGCTTATATTCGTGTAACATTTTTCCTTATGATTACTTTTACTCGAATGACAATATTTACCAGCATATTAAACGCGCATTCGTATGCTAATAATATGCGTGCAATCGCATTAAATTTGTTCCTGCCACCCAACGAATAAACTTTAAACTCCATTTTACTCGAATCTAGTTTTCTCAGAATGCATTTTCCATTTGCTTGAATAATTGAGTTGACTCGAATCGCGTTAAATAATATTAATAACGAATTACGAATTCTCCGATTCCGTGGAATGCCGTCGGTCGAAAGTAAAGAAGGAAAAAAAGGAAACTGTTTACTCGCACGGACGTTATCGCAAAGAAAGCAAAGGAAATAAATACCGAAAAGCTTACACTCGAGCTACTCTCCTACGCTTTCTTTGGTAAACAAAGTTACGAGGCCAACAATTTTCACCCATGTGTCACCCAAACGAACAGAAATAAAAAGCGAAGCGACTCCCCTCCTGTATTTTATAACGGTACTTACATCCACGGCCTTGCAATCTTTTTGCTTTTATTTTCCTCTCGGCTGAATCGCACGGTTGAAAATACCAGAAGCACCTTCGCCGGAAAACTTCCACGCCTACGTCGCCCGACGGAAACAGAGGGCCGGCGACAAAGGGAAGTGGCTAACAAGTGCGAGAGTCGCCCGCGAGAAAGAGTCGACGAGCCACGAGTCATTTTACCCGCCGAGCAACCGGTGTAAAGCGCTGCGGTGGGATTGGCCAAAGTGGCAGGCGATCGCTAATGATACCGGCGTTAATTGCAGCTCGTTAAGCGAGGACTAACGTCGCTGGTGGAGTGCACACCGAATCAGCTTCGTTGAAAGGAATCGTTAGCCTTGTGATGCGCGACGACCCTTTTCGTTCTTTCGTGTGTTTGACGAGCGCTGTTCTGTGGTAGCGTCGATCGCCACGATATAGAAAAACCATTATGCACTCTCGGATGCTAAAGGATGAATCTCTAAATTAGCTGAAGCCAGCCGAGACTTCGACTGCGCGCCTTGAAATCGAAACCGTCAGGATTTTTTAAACTGACCGAAGATCTGTAATGAGCGTACATTCCGTTTTTTTATTCGCATTTTTAATATTCTTGTAATAACTACTTCTAAAACGTTCCTTTAACTACGCGAATAAATACGCGAGTTTTCGGATCTTAGATTTTTAAAGAATTAATCCAAATAAGATAATTATCCTATAATTAGTATTTACGACAAAATAATATAAATCGAATATTCCGAAGCTATATTCAAAATTATATAAAAAGTAACGTAATTATTATATAATATTACGTAAATATTGTACAAAATTTAACAACCAATAATCTAAATTTATTTGCAATGTCTTCTTTTAATATTTAAACTCGAATTAAAGCTAAAATATTTTATCGGCGTGTATTTTCTTTCAAATATATTAAATGCATATTCATTTTCTATGCATACATAGTCTAAATATAAACTTTTATTAATATTGGGATATAAACTCCAATTAAATTTAGATAAAAAGGAAAAAAATATAATTATGGACAGATTAGGATCAGATTATTCGAATAAGGATCTAAAACTTAACGATAAGAAACTCTTAGTAAAGTAAATAAATGTAAATATTCTGAAATAATGCTAAATAGTAAAGATACTTCAAGGATAATTTTTAAAAAAATATCAGCATAAATAAATGGTACATATTTATTTATTCCGATAATAACATTTTGAAATTTCTACTATTTTAATATTATTTGAAATACTAAAATTTTTACAAAAATATGAAAACAAAAAATTTATCAAATATAATCGTTAAACAAAAAAATAGTTTAATTTCTTATTTTATATAAAATTAATCATATCATGGAAACTTTTAGACATAAAAAAGAGATGTGAATATTGAAACAATATATAATTTTAATAATACAATTGAAATTAAAATGCCTTGGTCGAAACTTAAATTTAAAAAATGCTATAATATTAATTTTAAATTAAAAGAAATACAAATATAAATCTAAAATATAATATATATACATACATTCTTGAATTTCTAACCCATATTATATTGTAGTTTTCTAAGTACTTTATAGTAAAAAAGAAAATGGATAACTTATCTGTAGTGTATAATAAAAATGTGTTAAGAGTCAATAAAACTATATGCAAATTAAACTATTGTATTTTAAGCAGAAGCACTTAGATAAAGTAAGATAAAAGTATTACGTACGCAATATATTTATTACACCTACATAAAGTTGAGATTCATTCTCAAAGAAATCCCCAATAAAATAGAAAATAAAAATGTGTAAATAATTTTATTATACGCTTCCAATAAGAAATCAATCACATATTTGAACAAAGATAACTAAAAAGTATAATATAAGGTAATATAAATTACTTGCTTGAAAAGTCAAAATATTAAAAATTTAGTATATTTTCAACCATCATAAAAACACGACTGAAAATATTGAAACCGTTTATCGTATAAAACGAAGAAGAGAAGTATTTCAAAAAACTTTTTTCTTATAAATAAAAGGTTTCAGATACTTCAAAAAGTTAATACTTGGGATATTTTACATTGAGAGTCTGTATCATGAAAGAAAAATCGAGTATTTTCAATTTTGTTCGAAATATAATAAATTCAAATATTAAAATTTGTTTGAAAGTCATATAAAATTTTGCAACAAAATATATCTCTAAATATTTCTATTACTGAAACTATTTACCAAAATTTTTATTTTATTATCAATATATAACATAACATGCTTATTATTAAAATAACGATTGCAAAATTTTTATAATTAAGCTATCGTATCATTAATTATTTCTTATTTCTTTTCAACGCTAAAATTATCATAAATTAATTATTTTAATTATAGCTAAAATTAAATTTCATTTAGTTTACCCTCCATCATTAAAGAAATTAATATCACTTTTAAATTAATCTAACTTGTATTCTGCGCATTCGACCCAGACGGAATTTGACTCTCCTCCTCGTCTACGTGCTTACGCGAACTCTCGAGTATTTCAGGCAACGTAAGCAGTGGTAGCGTCGATCTGCGGAAGAGTTAGCCAAGGTGAAGCGATGTAGATGGAGTTCTTCCGAAGAAAATAAAAACACAGCGGGATAAGCTTGAAAAAAGTGACCTACTGTATCAGACCGAGAAGCAACGCTGATTTCTGGCATCATTTTTTAAAGGAACCAATCTAAGAAGCAAAGCAATTATTTCGACGTTTCAACTGCTTTCTTCTCGGGTTGCTCCTAATTTTAAATTTCACAGAAGTATTTTTCTTCTCTTGATACCGTAAAATTATCTACTCTAAAATTACTAAATTGCAGGAATGTTTCGTCTACTTATGCAATCGGCTCTTCGTAGAGAAAAGAACGATGTTCGGTTATCGATTTTCCGATTGAACCGCAATAGTGAAACATCGCTTTCATTTTCTTTTACATATTGAAATTTAATTTATAATTTTGTTTAATGAAGAACATTGTGTTGAAATACTTTAAAAACTATCTAAATGTTTTATTATAGGAATTCTATTAATAAAAAGATAAACTAAACTAATCTATATTTTATTATACTTTTAAAATAATGTAAATAAATAAGTATTACAATCGTAAGCGACCCTTTTTCTACCTTTTGAAACTTTCTACTTCATAAAACTACCAAAAATCATTAATTATTTTATAAATTAAGTATAATATAGTTTTTATATTATACTATAATATAATTTACTGATCTTACAATATAACTAACAAGTGTAATATAATTGCTTGAATTTTATGATTTACAATTAAATTCAAAAATTTACATATATTATAATATTGATAATTACTATTAAAATTAATTTCAAATTTTTTTTCATTGTACTTTATAATTTATATATTACATCTAGTACAACTACACTAAATAAGAAAATTTTAATTTTTAAAATATAACATTATACTAATTTTACCTATTTCGTTCGCTCGGTTTTGCCAAATTTAATGTAATGTATAAAAAACTATTTTAAATTGTAATTAACAATTATAAATTTGGTATTAAAGTTTATAATCTGATTAGATACTGTAATTTCTGATGGAACAAGATATAATATCCATTTTATATCAAATGTTGTAATAGATCATAGCATACTTTGTTAGAAAACTTTATAATTTTTGTGTTATCTTCAAAATTAAAGAAGATATAGTACTTTTAAGTTTTTATGTATTATTCACTCGCTTTATTACCCCTCAACATTTTAAGTAATGTCACACAAAAACTCGAAAAAACTATAAATTTTGTAAATTAAAATCCCTTTAACAAAATTTATAAAGCTTTACTAATGTATGAAATTACATTATAAAAATCATGCTTATTCTATAAAAATATTATGTAATACCACATTGCGTTCATCATTCTCTTTTTTGTTGTAAAAAGATAGAGAATATATTTTTTCTAAGGAAAATTGATAAATTTACAATTAATACAATTTTAAACTTATTATAAAATAAAACTTTTTCAAAAAAAAATTTATTAACAAACTGTTGTATCACATTAATTTTAATAAATTTTTCAAAACTGTTTAATTCTTTATAAACTATACAAATTTTCTATTGTTATAGAAAAAAAATAAGTATTAAAGAAAATAAATGTGAAAAATTTTATAAATATGTTAATAATAAATTAAAGATACATTTATTTAGAGATTTAAAAATATAAAATAATACAACCTTAGAAGAAATAGATATTAAGTTACTAATTTCCCAATTAATTTTTTAATACGTAACGTGAAATATATGTATATATATTTGTGAATATAAAATAATTAATAAATATTGAAATATACGATAATAACCAATTAGAAATAAAAACTTTGAAATTTGAAAAATTTGAAGACGAGAAATTTTAACTTATTCTCAAGACTTCTAAACCGTGATGTTCCACTTTATGATATAATACAATATTGTGAATAATATATAACGATAGTATACAAAAATGGAAATGCATTTGTCCTGCACTAGCATTACATTCGAACATATATCAAGTTTTCAAGATGATAAAGGATTCTCTAGCCATTTACATATATATAAGTTTACGTAAAAGTAAAGGTAAACTAATTGTGTAAATTTATGAATAATTATTTTTTTAGATCGATTCGTAAAATTTCTTCGCAAGAGTGAAAACATCGTGTTACAAATTAATTATTAGGAAACCTATTACACTTGCTTTGTACGTTCCATAAATTGAATACTCTGCTCTTTTTCATTCTATATTGCAACGTAAAATATTACACGGTTAAAGCCCAATTTTCATCGCTTTAGCACCTTCTTAAGCGATTAGAAGCACAGGCAAGAGCACACACTTCTCTCGTAGAAAAAGCCTCGCGAATAATGATTCGGAGCAAACTCGAATAAAAGAACAACCGACGTGTTTGCTCGTATCAAACAAGCGTTCCCTAGTGTGAACATAACGCACTCGTACTCAAAGGGGTGCCGTGCGCACACGGACACAAAGCCTGGGAGGGAGAGAGACGGACGTACACACAATTCCGTATCTTCGAAAGCACGCCAAAAGCAACGGCAACTGCCGCCAGTCGTGCTTGCCTTTTCCCCCGAGGCAGGGACAACGGCAACAGCGGTGGAAGCAACGGAAATACACGTTCGCTCCTCGAGAGCCTCGTCTTGAAGTTTAGAATTTCATTCCTTTGGACGGCACCGCAAGAGAAGCCGCGGATAAAAACGAATTAATTAAATCGCCTCGTAATTAATTGAACCGGCGCAGAAGCTCCACTGCTCCACTCGTATATCCTGGTGTGAACAGTGGAAGCTCGCCTCCCCCTTCCGGCGGTGCACGTATTTTCCCGGTTCTGCTTCCGGCGTAAAAGCCTTTTCTCTTATCCTTCGTGCGATTATCCCCACCCGAAACTATTTTTCTTCCCTAACCACGCGCTATCCTCGCTCCATTTTCCACTCCTGCGTCTTTACGTACATTCTCTCCTTCGACTTTTTCTCCTTTATTGCATAGTGCAGATTTTTCTGTCTGTCTTCAATTTTACTTCTACTCCATTTTCACTTCCTTCGCTCGGCTCGAGATTCCCTCGCTTTTTGGCTTTCTGCATAAAATATTTGTTTAAAAGTAAGTACGGGTACTAAATTCATTTCTAAGCTTAAATATAATTCATTATGAATAGCGAATAAAACTTATATTTTACAATAATTCCATCGATTATTTGATCCGTATCGATATTTTTCCGTAAATTAATATCCGCATTCTTTCCGCGACGATAAATATATATTGCACTTATAACTTTCTAAATCCAATTGATCAATGTTTTTTATTATTTGTTCTTTAGATAACATATTTAATTTATCATCGTATTCTATATTTATAAATATTTGAATACAAATGTGCAAATTTTTAAATTATATGGTAAATTAACAATTTGCTACGTTCAGTTTTAATTTCAGAAATAAATTTTAATTTTGCGATTAAAATCTATTACACTGCAACGATACATCGTTAATTTAAGTACATCTATAAATTGAGATAAAACTTTTACAGAATTTACAACGAATTTTGTATCGTATACTGTCAAAAGTTTCAAGCTATAAAAAAATGAAATTCTTTCGTATACACAGTCGTACTTTAAACATACCCGTTAAAGTATGGAAGCCTATTTTTTGATAAAGTAAATTTAGGATATACCGATTGTTTTCTGAATGTAATAAAAGATGGAAAGAAGATTGGTATCGCCAGCTCAATTTGAAATAGCATTCATCACGAAAACTGTAGATCCGGAGTTCAATTCCTGACTACCTGTAGTTGTATTTCACCATTTATTTAGTCTTCCTTTAGTTTGTCTCGTAGATTCATTTATCGATTATCGATAGACAAGTTAGAATCTTACGCAGTTTTCTTATAAAATTTTGAACAAGATACACAAAGTGATTCAATTTATAAAAGTGGAACCAGATTTTATTTCCAACTTAAAGAACAAAAAAACTATTTGCATAATATCAGAATTGGATTGATGCAAATTTATTAAAATATAGATTAAAAACTAAATAATTAAGATAAATATAGAAATTTCTTAATAAAATTGATAAGACTAGGTCTTACATTTAATTTATATTACTTTATTTTATAAAATAATCGATATTGAAATCGTACAGTATTTTTTTCCTATAAAATTATAATCACACGAAAAGATTCAGTTCAATAGCAAAATGTACAAATATTGTTTTTTTACCGATAGAATCTTAAATATCGTTTTCCAATTTTCCAATTAAAATTTACTTCTTCAAATTTAATATAATTCATTTTTATTATTAAATTTCATATATTTCAGTATAGACATATATTAATATTTCATTTATTTTTATATTATTATCATTATTTGAAGTTACGAGAATTAAAAGAGAGATTAAAATGTGTACCTGTCAAAAATTGAAAAAATGAAGTAATAAATCAAAATAATAGAGTTTGAATTAATTTTTTATAAAATATTCAATTTAAAATAAACCGATTTTAGATGTAAATAATAACAACGAAACCATTCTCAAAGATAAAAAACGAAATTATACAACTTATAGGTATAATAAACATGAAACGGACTTTACTTGCAAAAATATTTACCCTAATCCCCTATAAAAACTGTCCATCTCGTTTGCACATAGACATCCTATTAGTATAGTACATAGTATTTTCGCACTTTCTTTCTTGCATCAAAATATCCGTGTACCTTTCCCCTTTTATTCTATCTTGAGTTTCTCTTTTTGGTTAAATAGACGAGAAGAAAAAAGAAATGTACGATCCATTTGGGAGAAAGAGAGAGAGAGAGAGAGAGAGGAAAGAGGATTTTATAAAGCTACGCATAAAGATTGTAATCCGTGATAATGAAACGATGTCGTCGTCGCCAGATCCATGACATGACGTACCATTTATCTCGTCGACATCTTTTTCTCTATTCTTTTTTCTTTACATTTCTCTACATTTCTCTGTCTCTCTCTCTCTCTCTCTCTCTCTCTCTCTCTCTATCCTTATAAATATTTCTCTCTTATTCTTTCATCTCATTTTTTACTCTTTGGTCCGTATGTCATTTTTATATCCGTACACTTTTACACCTTTACTTTCTACACACGTATGTAACATAGGTATAAGACCTTCAAATTTTCCGCTTTCTTATTTTTTCTTGTAACTTACAGCGATAGCAATTTGTTTCATCTAATAAAAAGATTATAATTCTCTCTCTCTCTCTCTCACTCTTCACTAACCCCATTTCTATTTCTTTATATATATTTTGACATTGAATTTTCTCGAGGCTTCTAGCATACAAATAAATACCGTATAAAAATAAAAAAACAGTTTTTTATAAACTAATAATGTTTTCTACTATTTTTTTAAATTATAAGAGGAATGTATTTATGGCATTAGTTTTTTAATTATTTTACTATTCACGAAATGAATAGTAATATTTTTACTTGAATTACAATAAATTTCACAAGAAATCATCTCATTGCGAAAGTTAGAGAATAGTTTTCGTAAAAGAAATTAAGAGTTCCATAGTATCCAATAAAATTTAATAAGTCTAATGAGTCGCATTTAAATAAAATTGAAATATTTAATGATAAAGTTCTACAAAATGATTTAATGTTTTTGAAACAAATATGCTTTTTGTTTGTAAAAGTTTTTTTATTCGTTAATTTTATTCATCGCTCATAATCTACAGATAATTTAATAAATAATTATTTTTCTGTATCTGAATAATATTCATTTTTATTAAACATATTTGTTACAGTTAAAATATTTCTTCGAATAAGTATAATAAATATTAATTAATACCTATGTTTGAAATAATTAATTAATAGCTGATCTAAAAGATAAAAATAAATATTTTTAATAGAATATTAATAAACTGCAAATTTTTTAATACTTATTAAAGTATAATCCAATATATTGATTTTTCAAAGAATTGATTTTATTGTTAGAAATTATGACTATGTTACAACATATTCATGTAAACTTTCATTAATGGAAAATCGTATCCGAATGTACCTCAGTTTCCTGTTTCCTACCCTATTGTAAATTACCGGAAAACTTCATCGAAATGGTATTAAAAATTTTCAATAAACAATAATAAAATCATGATTTATTAATGATTTTATAGCGATTCCTATAAATAAAAATAGTAAATACGAATGGTCAAGTTATTTTATTAAAACTGTATATTAAGTATTACGAATTGATTTAATACTTTACTATGAATGTAAACAAATATTTATATAATCTGATACTATAATGTAGAAACTATTACTACTATTAAGATCAAAATTTAGTCATAAAGATATTCATATAATATTTATTCTAAAACAAAATTTTTTAAGTACTAATTACTCAAATATGTATAACTCTAATTTTCAAAAAAATAATCAATTTTTATTCATGTATATTTTAGCTCGCAAATGCTCAGATTTATTATATTAGATTTATAGTCATGTTAAATAAAATGGTAAATTCATGGCTAATCTATTTATTTAATTATATTCTAGAATAAAATCATTATAAAATTTAATTTTCACTTCGAACAATACCTACTATAAAATTTTATCATATAGTCAACAAAATAGCATAACATAAACATTAATTATTTATTCTAAAATTTAGAATCATAATTAATTTTACTAAAAATGGAAACTAAATTATTTATGTCTATTAAAAAACAAAGCTTAATCTACATCTCTTGTCAATATAAATTTGAAAAATAATTAACAATATTTATAGAAATTGCAATATTTTATAGCTTTCCGAACATCCTGAATAAATAAAAAGTACGTGTTCTTATTTATCTTATGCGTTTGTCGTTTTCACGCCAAGTCTTTATTTTTCAATCTTCTTTCCTTCCGAAGCTCCACTGCACAAAAGCGATCACAATACTTTCAAGCAAGAATGAATCGTGGCTCGATATCGAATGTCAAAAAGATTTTATGTGCATAGATAGATATACACACACAAAAACATGATATTTTCTGCGAAATTATTCAGGATGACTTTCGATAGATGCACTGAAGTACTCGTTATGTAGAGCAATGAAAATGCGTGCGAAATATACGCGTATACAGAAATACTTTGTCGACCTGAATTTCTCGAGTTGTACGAGAAAAAAAGGATTCTAACAACGAAGGCATGTTTTTATTTTTAACGCGAAGATGAAATTTTTATGGAATGTTACATTCCGTCGGTGTTACTGGTGTTACTCTAAAAGATGTATGAAAAATATCAATAAAAATTAAGAAGTAATTATTTATAGTAAAAAAATTGACACTGTCAAAATATTAGTTTGATACGATGACTATAATAAAATCAAATAAATATAATAGAGTAAAAAGAGAAAAATTCTGACGCATTTACACTTTTCATTTAAAAAAGTATGAAAAATTCTTGAAATACGAAAATATTTATGTTTATCATATTCTTTATCTTCTTTATCACTTTACATAAAACTGAAAAATAATAAGTAATATTTATATATAAACTTAGACGAATCTAATAATTCAATTTGTTCTTCGCGTATATCTTTAAATTTTAACACATAAATCCGTCAAAAAATGAAGATGAAATATTAAGCAAAGACTACGAAATATTAAATAAATATTTCTTGTATTTCTGATATGTTTTATTTTCAATTTTATATGACGGTATTAAAATTTTTAATCTACAAACTTTTTTTCTTAACTTTCAAGAATGATATGTATACATAGTTATATTACGAAAACAATCAATTAATTAATTAATTAATTAACTTGAAGATGAGAAGCATCAAAAATTATATTATGTGCTATAAAATAATGTGTTAATTTGGACTATAAAATATACATTTAATTTAAGAAAAATAAATTGTTTTTTATCATTATTGAGTAAGAATTTTGTTAATAATCTAATGAAATATCTCGATACGTATCGAGACGATGTGTATTTTGATTGAAAGGTGACTAAAAAAATTAGAGGATTAACATTTGAAATTTCGTCGTATAACTTATTTAATAATTTATCGTTTTACTATTCTAATAAAATTTTTATTGGTCAAATTGAATCCCGCAAAAATCATAAAATTAGATATTACCAAATATTTAAGTGAATGTTTATGAATTTCTATGTACTACATAAGACAGAGGAAAAAAGTAGAGAGAGATTCTACTTGTTCTTAAAGTAACTTACAACTTTGAATCTCTATTCGTTTGACAACATGAGTCAAGTGCCTTCTTTTCATCACAATTTCCAAAGGCACGAACGTCGCGTCAAAACAAAAGCGCATTAACTTCCGACATGTTTATCACTATGACTGAACGCAAAACAGCAACACGTCACGCGAAAGTAACAAAAATCATAAAGTTTATTTCCGTCGAAGGATAAAAAATAGTAAGTTTAGAAGTATATACAAAAGAGACAAAAAAAATTATGGAATATAAAATCCGCTGTCGGTGTCAAACTCAAAATAAATTTTGGTATGCGGAATAGTTTTTCCTTAAAATTTTATAAAAAATTGATGTGTTGTTTTAGATTCACAAGCGTAAAATTTTGAGAGCTTTACTTGGATGGAAAGTTGAGTTCAAAATTTTACATTGGTTTTTAATATAAATGGTCTTATTTTATTTAAAATATAATAATCAAACTAGCAGAATTCAAATCTATTTACAAATTCTATCCGAACATAAAATGTATTTCTTATTACCGTACATACACATAGAATTTGAAAACAAAATATAAATCGAAAAATTCTGCATTGCTTTTTAAAAATATCAAATTTATGAATCAATTTTTTAATAAATATAAAAAAAATATTGTTCAATTTAAATAAATTTTAATAGCTTTAAAAATTTATAATTGTATTTAATTGATATATTTTTAAATTTGCAAGTGATTATTTTTAGAATTTCATTAATTTTATAAAATTATGATTGTTATTTAACGAAAAATTTTAATTAATTAAGATAATTAATTTTACATTACTGTACTCTAAATACAAATTGATATTATTAGAATTTTATTATAAACAAATAAATTATATTCTATAAAATATAAATATATATTTATGAAAGTATTTACTTGGATTATTTTCATGGTTTAAAACGAAATCATATAAGTATTCTTAACTAAGCATTATATAATTTTCAATGTTTTTACGAACAATTTAATTATAAATTAATCACATCAAAGAGATATGTCATAATATTCATTGAAATTATATAGTAGATAGTAACAATTATAATAATACAAAAAAAATGCGTACAAACTGTTTTGTCAAATATTATGATTTAATCACATAAATTTTCAAACATAATAAATAACCTCAGTTTTCTAACAAGAGGTATTACAATAATGAAATCATATGCTTTTTATAATAGATACACTTTCAATGAAAAAAAATTATAATGTACAACTAATTATTTTTTACAGAGAATTCTGTTATATTCTACATTAACACTAGTTAAATATAACATCTTGAGTAAGCTCCACCATAAAATAGTAATAACTTTAAATCACAGTAGGGTCGTATTTGTTCTAAAGTGAAAATTCTCCTCTAAAACATGACTATGGTACCAGTAAAACATGTGTCGAACTTTATCCATAATTTTCAAATTCGAAAATATAAAGTTGTGTTTTCGAATTTTTAAATGCATTGCAGAATCGTTAAATAAATAGTATGAATAAAAATATAGTTTTCGATACGTTTTCTTAATAATTCATCCATTTCTCTAAAATTTTCTCTTCATTTTCATTTTATGATGAAAAAAATTCATTTTATTATGATTAAAAATATTAAATATTATATAGACTGCACATTAATAATTTAATACTCATATCTTTGAATTGATATTCCAAAGATCTATAGTTAGTTATAGATTATCGGTAAAAATATTTGAATAGATATGAATAGAATCCTATGGCTTATAATTAACTTACCATAATATGTAGCCTATTTTCATCTTTGAGTACCTAATTATTTTCATTTGAATTATCTCGATCAATTATTTATTTATTTCTTAATATTTATATCGAAAGATATTTTGCGTTATTTAAACGCTTTACTTATAAATATACCTTAAATTTATACATTTTTTTCCATTGAAATTAATTATGGAATGTTAAATATTTTTATGTAAAAAATTTATTTTAAAATAATAATTTTAAAAACTTGTCGATCTAACGAAATTGATTTTTTCTAAAAAAAAATTTGTGTTTTTCTCCGATGAAATAAACTAAAATGTTCCGGCAGTTCATTTAAATTTATTATAGCGTATAAACGTGAACTCAATGAATATGGAAATGAATTTTTTATTTAACATCTCTTACATTCAAGCTCATTACTACCAATTTTATTTTCGCTCGGGTAAAGAATTTTAAGATTCTTAAGAAGGACATTGCGATTATTCCAAATATCCTCGATTTAAACCTATACATAATATCTATAATAATATACACCTTGTAACCCAAGATATACATAAAACAGAAATACGAGTCACGAATTTCATCCTTAGCTGTATACTTGAAGATAAAATGGTCTTTCAAAATGTGATTGAAAGTTATTATCCAAAGTTATTATCCCATACGAAAGACATTATAAGTACGATAGTAATCTTAACGCATTCTATCGCGGTAAGTCAGAGTAAGTCGTAAACATAACGTACAAATTTAGTCATACGGTAAATTTTTCAATGCAAAATCGTTGATGCACGTAACGATAAACGCGTACCTTAAACTTGTTTGCGGCGGCTACAGGAAAATAATTGTAACGACCAACGGACGCCGAAAATCTCTCCGTGCGTATCTCCTTCCTTTTCCTCTCTATACCATAGTCCTTATTCGAACCGGCACGAGTGGTTTCAAAAAATAACAACAATAATAACAAAAACAAAAATCAAATCACAGCACAAAACGATCTTTTGCAACACTGACTCTACTTACTTCTGCACGCGTGACTTTTCGCACCGAGGCTCGCTCGGTATCAATTATCTTTCAATGGAATCGAAATACAGAGGAAAAGAAAAAGAGGTAAAGAAGGAGAGACGGAAGGACGAACGCCTCCTCAAATTCCGATCGAAAGTTCCTCTAAACGTAGGCGCGAGACGATCGATGATCGGTCGTCTCTCTCATCGTCTACCCAGCTACTAGTCCCAGCTACCAGTCCCAGCTACCAGTCCCAGATACCAGTCCCAGCCCTCTCCGAGCTCAACCCAGCGATCCAAAGATCGAGCGGGAAATCACGACATCGCCGTTTCCCGCGAGGAGAGGAAAACGCGCGCGCCTCGGTGAGCCATCCGCGAAGAACTGCCGAGTCGCGCGCCAACCGACGATTCATCGCGCAACACACCGACGCATCCGTTCGTCTCTCGGATGCCGCGCACCAGTGGCGACGGTTTCGCCGCCCCGAGTCTGTCTCTTTCTTGTCTTTCTTTTTTTCTTGGGGGTTCGCGAAGAGCCTCGTGCGTACGGCTAACGTTCGCCGGGGGACCGAATCGACGTCGGCGTTCTCCGAGGACTCGAGGACGTCGATGGGTGTGGTTGGAGTTTGCATTTTTTCGACCGAGGAACGCCGACTGCGTGGTTATTCTGGTGTTCTTGGATCTGCGGTTGGATTCGGGGGTAGGATCCGGGGTAGGATCCGGGGTAGGAATTTCATAGTCGGCCGCGTAAATTCATAGTCTTTTTCTTAAGTGGCCTGGCCTGTTGAAAAGTGATTTTCTCTGCTTTTTATTACATTTTTCAAACGAAAATTCTTTGGGAGTATAGTACCATTCGGTTTATACTGGAATTCTCCAAATTCTTGATTTAGTAACTGAAAAAATAAAGCGATACGCGAACTATACAACGCGTTTAAAAACTTTAAACTTCTTTTGCTCGAAACTGTTTTTTCGTCTTTTTACGTATTAACTTTTCAACGAAAATTCGGATCGACTTGAACAAATTTTTAAACCTATGAATCATGCGCCATTATTATCCGCATCTCGTAAAAACCAGTAAGCATTCCATTTCTTTCATTTATTTATAAATTTTTTCGTTTAAAAAATTTCGAAACCACCAAAAATACTGTAGAGCTGAACATTGTAAAACCTAGTATAACTTTGCTTCAAAATGTACGACAATTATATATATAATGTAAAAAGGTTCGTGTTTTGCAAAGGTTAGTTTTTTATAATGAAATTAAAAGAAAATTAGTTTTTTCGGGTACGACTAACCGCGACCGTTAAATTTTGATGAAAAATTAAAAAGACTGCGAACAAAGCATTGAAATTCACTCGTCCCAAATTAGTTGATTCGTTGTAGCAATTACCTTATTTCTAAGTATATTTTTACAGCTTAACTTGACAAAACACGCGTCTTTTAATATTATTTATACTTCTAGCAAATTAATATGCAGAATAAAAGCGTAATTAAGTACTTCTCGAGCAATTCTAGATAATCGATATTTAAATATATATTACTAAAGTACCTTAAATTATAAAAAACCTATTGTACTATTTATCGATAACAACTGTATACATTATAATACTTTTATGAATCGAGAAATATTTAAATAAACGTAAATATATAATCCAAAAATTATACATTTTTAATTTCCCTTATATCAAACATTAAAAAACAAATACATAAAACTCGGTAATAGTTCTATTCGTATAAAAATATTTATTTTCTTTTAATTGAGAAACTAGAAAAACACTTGATTAAAATTCATTGAAAATTTCTATTTATTTTAAATGCCATTTATCGATATTTTATTCAATTCTCCGTTCACTTCGTATGCAATTATCTTTTGATTTACATTTTACAATTTAAATCACGAAATAAATTTTTAAAATATCCTTCCGAATGTGTAATTTTATATATTATTGGCATCTTCATTTTATCATATGTTTCAATATTAAAATAAATCATTTTTTTTACAATTTTATCATTGTCATACTGTCTACAGAATTGACATGAAAAGACTCTCGTACGTCAAAAAAATTTATAATCTTTTAAGTTACGAAGATATTTCTCATAATTTAATACTTTAATAAAAAGGCTTAATTTCATTATGGATTATTTGAATATTTTACTTTCTTCGAACTGAAAGCTCATAAAATATTTGATAAATTACATTATTATGAATACTAATATTTTTATCTTTCGATAACTCTTCAAAATTTTAGTTAGATTCAATTAAAATAAAATATTTATTGTACAATCTGTACAAAATCCCACGACTAATAACAAAATGTTGTTGCTATAGAAAATAATTTCTCAACTTTATTTAACGCACTGAAAAAACATTAAGATTACTATGTTCTTATGATAATTATTATTATAAATATAATTGTGAAATATTATATTACATTATCATTTTTTGATATAAATTGATACTTACTAAAATAAAATATACTAAATCTTCTAAAACAATATTTTCAATACTTGGTATTTAAAGTAGCATATAATTATAAAGATTAAAAGATTAGATTCATTTTACAAATGTACTTTAGTCAATAAAATATTTATTTTTTATTTATGATAATTTAATTGGAATAACTTAAATGTTTTAGTAAATATTAATAATAGAACCGAATTAAACAGGAAGTTTATAAAATTTAATGTACATTGTATAGACGGATTATAAATTTATTATTCGTTAATTATACATTAATAGTACTATTAATAAATACGAGTGTCGAAAAGATAATTCGATAGATATTAAAAATTTAATCGAACATATTTATCAGAATATTCTACTAATATTGTGAATATTCTAAACGATAAGCAAAAGAAATTCATTTACTTAATTTGACTTTACTATCTCAAAAATGGTTGCTTTTTAAGTTAGTAAAAAATAATGTACAATTATAATTAGTAAAATAAATAGTTTAGTAAACTTTCATAAACAATAAAAGACCTCTCTTAATTTATTATCAAGTTTATTTTTTAATTCCAATTAATTTGAAAAAACATTTGAATATAATATCGAAATATAACGTTAATTATGAAAGCGGCTTGTGGTTCTTCTTCATTCATTACAAAGAGCATCGTCAACTTTCGTATTTGTCGAAATTTGGTTCGAGTGCACTTTCCTTTCACAAACGCGGTACAACGAACAACACTTGAAAGTGCGCGCATTACGACACCGAAGCTCAGTAGTACGAATCAGCGTTCGGTTGGCCGTCGCAAATGTACGACGAATCTTCGCATACATTTTCCAGTGATAAATATTTTAATGGTAACCCTGAAGCTATTATACATACACATACACATATAAATTCGCTATCTCTCGACATCGGAGATTACGCGGCAAAGACGAAAAAACAACAAAGACGAATTATCGCAACCTACATCCCTTCCACGTCTGCTTATCCCCACTTTTACCTGAGGCGTAAATTCCTGTGCATTCTCAAGCGAGAGAAAATGCGTGCAAAGGTATTCGCTATGATAAAGCCTACGGAATGTTCTCACCCTCTTCTTCCTTTAATCCGTGCCTTTATATAAGGGCACTATCTCTTCATTAGCGCGAATATCACGAATTTTCTCAGCCTTCCCTTCCTCAACCTTCGCTCTCTCTCGCTCTCTCGCTCGCTCTCTCGCTCGCTCTCTCGTGCGCGTGCGCTCGAACATCCGAATACTTACATATACACCTACGCATATACTTAATGCTTCTATATATCTCTCAATCTCCATTTCGCCATTCATTCGCATGAGAGCGCGCTTGTCTTGCCCAATGAAAAAGTAACGATCCGCGCTTGAAGAGGACGATAAAGAAGCTTATTACTGACCCAGCAATATCCTAGAAGTTATAGCGCTAATTTCAAATGTTCGCATATACCGTTTCTTTCTTTAATCAACGTTTACGCTTTTGTACGAATTGTTACCGTGAATTCTAAAACTCGAATAACACCATACATAAATGGAATAAAATGGATTTTTTTTAACGATAATGATATTGCACCGGCTATTTAAATAAAAATGCATTCTTCTGCAATTATGAGTAATCATTAAGCTTTATAGTTTGCCCTTTTCATAAATTAATAATTAAAATATAATTAAAATACTGCTTTATCGCTATTTCTAAAATACAGAGGAAACGATTACTAAATGGTTAATGTTTTAGTAGATATTGATCTATGCCGTATTTCTATAACGGATTAGCCTATCCGTACAACGAAATATTTAATAATTAAGAAATTAATTAAGCTGGAAACGATAAACTATTTCTTAGCCTCGTAAATTTAATATTTGACGGGATTAGAAACCTGAAACAATATAAAAAACTAAAAGATACAGAAATAAATATATTGTACGATTAAGAGCTCGTTTACTTTGATAAATCATTACATTTGAAATACAATCGTTAACCAAAGAATAAAACGAACGAATTAACGATACATCGGTGGTTCTAATAATCGTAAAATAATAAATGAGACGATCATTTATAAATAATACGAAAGGATGAAACACGAAGAAAAAATGTATATCAAAATCACCGTTTGTTGTTACGGGTACTCCGAAAAGTTAGTAAAATTCGCATCATGTGATTTATGAATGGCTTCTCATTCTATATAAAAAATTCTTTTGACGTTGTATCCTTGCGGATAAAAGCGAAAAATCTGAGATCTGATATATTAAAATATCTTGAGCCAATATAAATAAATCCTTCGCCGAGCTTCGAGATACTTATAGAGCGAAGGTAATTTTTTATGATTCAATATTTGAGCAACGTCATTTATTTTCACAAATATTTATATTTACAAAATGAAAAGGACAAATCGAAATAAGAACTTTCGAATAAGTCTAACTTTCTTTGAAAAGTCCCCCGGCTCGAGAACGTAGGATTCATTTGTTTATATATTGCTCTGAAAAAGTCGAGTTTGTTCGTCGTAGCTGCATCACCCTGAGAAAAACGAGGGATGCACAAGCGCGGAAATAGCGGGGTTAAAGAAGAAAGGATCTAAAGATAAATCGTATTTTTATGATTATGGGATGGTGGAACGATACCGCGCCAAACCTTGGTGACCTTTCCTTAAAGTCATGGGAGGATACAGAGACGGGAGTAAGAGCGAGAACGAGAGAGAGATCATAGAGATCGTTGTTAAATTAGTCCCTAGTGGCAATCTCTCGACTGACGGATGCAGTGACGATGACCCTAACGGTGATCCGGGCGAATGGAGTCTCCATCAATGGCTGTGCTGGTTCCTTTGTATTACGCGTGTCACGACTCTTCCGGTTGTCGGAGATTGTATCTCTCGAAGGCCTGTGGGATGTCAAAGAATCTCTCCCCTGCGTAAGCTGGATGGGCGCCTCTTTATTCACTTGAACTAGAATTAACGAATCGATTACTCTTCCACAAACGTCTCTCTCTCTCTCTCTTCTTTCGCCTTCTCTCGTTCTCTTTAGTTACAACAATTCTGTTTCCACCATTCATATCGAATAACCGTACTTAAAGCGCATATCATACTTTTCGAAGCAAAAATTACTTTATCAACTTATCGACGTGTATCAACTACTTACTTATTCGCATGTATGCAAAATATTATTCTATCCATAATATACGCTGTAAATATTTACCTTTCATTTAATTTTGTACTTATTACATTAACTAAATCACGATAACTAAACTTACGAAAAAAACTCTTAAAGGATGTTTTACGTTTCCTTTGAAAAGCGAAAGCCATTTTCAAATCAATTTTGGTAGCACGCGATATAAATTGAAATGTTTCATTAAAAATAGTATGTCAAAATTACTTTTTTGATAATAAAAAGTACGAAAGAAAAATGAAAAATTCACGATTAACACGGGAAACGCATAGGTATGATACACAAATTGGTATTCGTATTGTCGACATTATACACGGTGAAGTGAACATCCGCAACTCCTATATAGTAGCTATATTACCAATAATTATCGCAACAATTACCCTTAACGATCTACCCGGAAGCTCTTTTGGTTCCCTTCTCTCTGTGCCTCGTATAAGCCGTAGAAGCTTCGAAGCGTTATAATGTCGTCGCGCTCGTGTGCGTATGTTACGTTCAGTTGATTGGTCATCTCCTCGGGACTCCCGTAGCGATATCCGAAATGATTACGGGAAATATGCAAACGATAGCGCGTATTCGTTTTAGGTTTTTTACCAATCGTACTAGTAATATGTTTAAAACGTAACGATGATTCGATGATTGACAATGTTTTTTTTTGAGAATTTTATTACATCGGTAAATATTTATTTTCATTGAAATAATCGCGCAACGGTGAATGATTATTTTCATACTGAATTATATTTTTGATATAAATTTTAATGTTTAAGAATTAATTAACGAGGACCTCAAAAAAATTCCAACGGGAATTCGAAGCCCATGAGAAAAAGCTCGTATTTGTACTTCCCGCTTTGGAAGACGAAAGTAGAACGGAAAAGATGAGCCGACGTACGAACAATTTTCCTTCTCGACAACTCCGACGGCAGCAGCAGCGGCAAAAATACCAATCCGCCCTTTTCAAGGCGACAGATCGTTGAAATGTAGGCCAGGAACCGACGCGCTTTTAAGGACGACGGTGGCGTAGGCGAGGGTGGGGTGAAGAAGCGGTCTTATCTCGAGGAGGCAAGGAAAAGGATTACCAAGGTCATCTTAACTTTCTCGACGATCGCCATAAATTTAAGTTTACCGATCGATCTCTAAATTTTAATATATTTAAGATAAAAACTGAATTTAAATTTTTATTCAACTATAATAATAAATCCAATTTAGTCGTCATTTCTATAATGAATGTTTTATATACAAGAAAAAAGATTATACCTCTTTTGATCGATATTTATTTTAGCTACTGAATAATGCCTGGTATTTTTATAAAAATCTATATAATTACTATATATTACAATTCACGCCAATATTTTATTTATATATTAATGTATATAAATTAAATTTAATTAATTTTATTTTAAATATAATTTTAAAACAATATTATTATATTATTCTATGGAGCTAATATTAAAAAAATTTTTTAACCTTTTATTAACGGAAAGATTGCATTTATAAATCTAATGCATATACATAAATATCCAAGTGGCATTATTTCTTTCTTGCTTCGCTTCTAATAATCTGATCAAAGCGGATATTTCATTATAATGTACATTTCAAATATAAAATGAAATTACTGTTAACGTTATAATAGTAATGTATGCTAATTGATTTTTAGATATTAAAAAAATTTAATGTAAAGTTTTTTTTTAAATAAATGGCTTACTTTTTATAACCTAAATTACAAAACTTGTACGTAACAAAATAATCTCTTTGCATAATATTTATCGCAAAATATCTTGGTAAATTATAAATTGAATTCATGTAGATTTTTGTAAAGTATTTTATGAATATCATAATATCAAATTTGAAAATATATATTTTTATAAATTTTATAATTAATTTTCGTTTATTAATTTATTTGTCTTATTTTTCATATATATTTTCAATGTATAAAAATAGTATTATTGAGATTTCCAAATATTAATGTTGAAAAGTTTACTGTACATAAATAATTTTCTCAACAAAAATTTTGTGTCATATTTTTAAAATTCTGCAAAACTCAACAGCCATGAATTTTGAAGACTATTATTTAAAAAATTTAATTTTTAGTAATAAATTAACGTTTTTTTTAAATTTAAAGTTTAAATTTAAATAATTAAAACATAAACTTTCCTAAGCTTAAGAACTTAATTTTTATTCACATGAATTTTCAAATATACGTTTAGATTTAAAATTTGATTACAATCTTACATTTACATAAATAAGCAGAAACTATTATAATTTATATTTTTCAGTTTATATTAAATATTAATTTTTTTAACGAATAAAATAACTTTGAATCATGATCAATCAGCAAAAACAGTCATGTAATATAAAATTTGATGCTAAGATGAAATTTTTTCACATCAAGGTATTTAAATAAAATATATACGTTATGTTTTTATGTTTAAAGGATATATACGTATTTAAAAAAAGAATTTTTATTAGTTTAAAGCAATTCATCTTTTTATAACTATTTTATATCATAATAATACTAATCTAAAATTTATAAAGTCTAATGGATATTAGATATTTTTAAACACATTATTCTATACAAAAATATAATTTTACGTTATCGTACAATATTTATATTTTATTAGTTAGACTTATAGAAATATTTAATAATGTATATATTACTGTGATAATATTGAAAACAAAATAAACTATATTCGTAGATATATTTTTTCTTGGAATTGAATGTAGAATACTTATTTTTCAAATGAACATTTAGACGAATAAAGGAGACGATGCATAAAAAAATTCGTTCGTGTTTTCTTTTAAATTTTTATATCGTGGAAGATAAATCTACTTACGCAATCTTTTTTAATGTTTAAATATTCTGTTAAAATTTTCCATATAAAATTTTAAATGAACTTCTACACAAAAGAATATATGGAATCTCTTATAGAATTTCACACAGAATCTCATATGAAGTTCTACGTGCAATTTAACCAAGAATTTTTTCGATATTTTGATTATTACATTATAGTATTGTAGTATATATTTTGTACATATCATATTTTCAGCGAAAAAATAAAAAGAAAACGGTAATCTCTAATTCTAACATGAAATGCTTTATACTTTAATACATCATTACATACAGTTGTTTTAAACAAACTATACATGTAACACAAAACATAAAAAAAAACAAGCAATATAAACTAGTAAATACAAGTAAGTGATAAAAATATTTATCACTTTTTATATGTTTATGTAATACTATCAGTTTTTCATATGAGAAATGTTTTGTTTGGGAAAGCTCTGTCTTTTCAAACCAAGTAATAAATTTAAATAAATTTACACAGAATTTTATATCCTAAAAAGGTAAAATAAAATTGTATATACATTATATATGAATATTATATAATTGTAATTGTAAATACGATGCATTACATAGAATTATTAAACATTCTTCCTCATTTATGAATTTATCGTATTATCTTGATATGAAACTTTAATATGATTATATAGTTTTAATAATTAATGTTTAATATTATATGATATTAATAATAATAATTCAGAAATCTAAAATATTAAAGATTGTCAAGATAAAATAAAAACAACTCAAATTTAAAAATATGAATTCATTACATACATTCATATGTATCTATTATCTTTTTATTTGCTTTTTTATCTCGCGCTACTTTCTCTTATACTCCCGAATGTTTTTTCTCATTTTTTTGCATATTTCTTTCTTTCATTCTATCTTCATTCT
Source organism: Dolichoris vasculosae (assembly GCA_018907195.1). Lineage (NCBI taxonomy): Eukaryota > Metazoa > Arthropoda > Insecta > Hymenoptera > Agaonidae > Dolichoris > Dolichoris vasculosae. Next base: position 10,313,248 of record JACCHY010000005.1, on the reverse strand, counting down.
TATATTCTCTGACTTTTGTTCCCGCTGCTAGTCTATCTTTTATTCTTGCATACATATCTTATTTCTCATTCCTTCAAGCACTTCTAATCGCGTTTATTTTTCCAACAGCCACCTTCCATGTTTTCGTATTCTTCATGTTTGCCTGACACTTCTGATTTTTCCTTACTTTACTCTTTATTAAAAATTCCTCCGAATCGTACATTAGACTATTGTAACAGCAAATTATGATTTTATATTGTGTCTTTTCCAAAAATATATGTATGCGTCAATGACATATATATGTATGTATGCGAAAATAAACATATATGTATATATGCAAAAATAAATATATATATGTATATATGCGTCATAAATTTACTTTATAAGATTTATTTATGGAATTGCTTACTAGTAAATATTAAATTACATAAATATGATCAAATAAATAACTATTTTTTAGTTATGAGAAACTATTCTCTTATTCTACTTATAAGAATTTTAATTATCAATATTAAGTGGTAAAATATAGTATAAGTTTGTACGCATAAAAATAAAATAGATATTTATTTAGCTGCAATAAAGACAATAAGTAAATGTGATCGGTATCGATACTAGTTTGAATAGTAGTCAGTTTAGTATCACTGATATAATAATCAGAAAAATAAATAATCAAATTAAATGAATGCTTAATTGTTGAAGACAAATTAAATAATATAAATTACGAAATTTCAATTTTTTTTAATCTTGCTGAAACTAACTACATTTACACGACTTGGAATAAAAAACTAAAGAAATAATTTTTCTTGGTTTCCTTTGATTAAAATCATCTGTCTTTTATATTTACTAATGAAACCATAATTACAATATTATGATTATTCCGTTTTATTACTATTTCTTTTATTTTAAAAAATATACCTAATATAATGTATTATAAATAAAAAAATATTTTGTAGATTTTACTCATAATGTGATATCTTCGAAATAAATTTAACCTAACACAAACTAAAAAATAAGATGATATTAATTTAATAAATTATTATCTTTATATGTAAGATATAAATGTTGATTTATTAATTATATATAAGTAATATTTTTTTTTTTAAATATAAAACATCTAAGTCGTGCAGCATCATATTATAATCTTTTAGAAAGACACACTTGAATCGAGATGATCACGTTCCATTCTAGTATAATTAAAATCTTTAGGAATATTAGGATCTATTCAACTAAGTAGCGCATGCGGTCGATCTGGTGAACCAAAACCAATTTGCATTATAGTCAAACCACGCATATAAATAGTATCAGATATACTATGGTGAAAGTGGATAAATCTGTATAAAATGATATTCGAATCAGTTGCGAGAAGTGTTGATGGATAATTTTGTGGATATAATTTTATCCAATTTACAAATTAATTTAGAAAAGTAATTGCAAGGTTTGAAATTACTGTTTTTTTTAATATTAATGCATTTGTAAAGCACGAATATCTACGGGTATTATAAATCAGTTATATTAAAACTGAAACCTCGTGATTTTAATTAGTTCAAAAAAAAGGCAAATCCTTGAAGAAGCCTTGAATACATAAGTTACTTACTTCTAATTAGTTATTTCGAAAGCTTGAGAAACCCTGCATTTCACATAAATTTGATTAATCGCCGTAAAGAACGCTTAATAATAATTGGATGTCTCTCTTTATTAAATACAACGTTTTATTTCTTAACTCACTCGATAGTCAGGATAGTGTCTTCACATAATTTCGTCATGGATCGAAATTGTGTCTTACTCAACTCAGAAGTAACTTCGTTAAATAGCCTGATTGGAACTACGTATCAAATTACGTATGCATCTACAGTCGATAGAGAAATCATCTCTACGAGGCTCATAGAATTGCCCATAGTTAAATCGTTCGTGCGTAAATAACCGTAAAACTGAGATGCGTATAAAAAGTAACGTAGTACAAAATATTCAAAAAACCTTCGATCCTATACGAATCTCTCCTATAAAAGCAACCCTAACGTGAATTTTCTTGGCAGCCTGAGGTTTGACTTTGTCTCGTTACCGCTCCCAAGAAGAAAGAAATAAAATCTTAATTTCTCTACGATGGGATATAGGAAAACATTCATCTGTGAAATAAGTGAGTTTATGACATCTCTTACAATTATCGAACGAAGTTTCTGAGGAATTAGTTATGAATAACAAAACAAAAAAATTTTAATATTTTTTCAGATCTAATTTAAAGTAAATTGAGAATCTTTTAAATAGAATATTTTAAAATTTAGGTAGAATCGATGATTGCGAGAAATATGGAAAATATCAAGAATATATTCCATATAAATATAATCGATGGATAATCTGATAAGGTAAATTTTATATTTCTGTGAGAATGAAAATTTAAACTACGATGAAAAATATACTATTATCGAAAAAGATGAAAAGCTTCGGTACCTTTGTCAAAAATAAGTGTACCTTCATAACCAAGTAATTTGATCTAAAAATAAAATGAAAATTATATCTGACAAAATTTGCATTTACTTGAGCGATACATAAGCAAAAAAGCTGTATTATCGTATATAACATTTTTATAATTTAACATATATAAATCGACACGTATAATATATGTATAATACATAAAATATTCACCTTTTTAAAAAAACACACATACTATTACAAAATATGTTTATGCTTTTTCATTATTTAAACAATACAATAAATCCGTATATTTATTTTTTACTTGACCATGTTATACTTAAATTGAATTGAATTATTATATTAAAAGTAAGATTAAAAAAATAAATTATAATATGGCATTACTTATTCACTAAGTTAAATAAATAGGTAAAAGAGAAATATATTATTGAGATCAGTACTCAATTATTAACAATGCTATATTAAATTCTTATTTTATGTATCCAATAGAATATTTATAAATCGCCTTTCTTAAGATTTATACAAAATACTATGATTAAATTGATTTATTTTAACTTTATTTAAGCATATTCATAAAAATTATACTCTAAAATTACAATTTTAAAAAGAATCAAGATCAATGTTAAAAGTGAATTAATAAAATATATTCAAAATCGTGAATTAAATATCTAGAAAACTGTTATAGTTCAAGATTAAATTTAACAACTTGTTAAATAAATTATAAAATACTCTTTATGATCTTAAAAAATAATCTATTTCTAGACTACGATATGTGATAATAATTCACATAAAAATCTTTATTTATATTAAATAAAATATGCTAAGTTATTCTAGAAAGTGATTATTATCCTTGAGATATAAATAATTAATTATGATGCTTAATTTACTTACTGAATTCAAATATAATTTATTTATGTAAGTATAAAATATATAGATATCATCATTTATTGTTATTGAAATAATACTCTGAAAAATTTTAATTGTATCATATAATACAAATATATATATATATATATATATATTCTTTTAATTGCGATTTAAATTTATAAATGCTTTGATTATATGTGAAAAATTATTACTTATTTTAACATAATTATAGAATACAAGTAGTACTTATTTAGTTAATTACTCACGTATTAACAATATTTTCAAAATTGAATTTTATTTTTTGTAAAATTTTATTTTATGAATATAGAAAAATTAAATATTTTTCTATTCGTTTATATTGATTAACTTAATTAATATTACTGAACAACTATCAAAACTATTTCGACATAAAATATTTTTCCCAAATATAAATATTTAGACGCAATTTTTTCTTACAATTTTTTCTTTAATTCTATTTATATATATGTGTAAGTATGTATATATGTGTATATATTTATTTATTTTATAAAAATGAATGGAATAATTATTAAAAAATGAAATGATACAATTAATAGATTGTTTGATTTTCTTAAACCTTCTTCTATTTTATTTCAACACATAAAATATACAAATTCGCTTATATTCGTAATTTTTACATTTCCAAGATTTATGTTATTAGTGAAGATAAAAACTTTTTATTGAGCGATTTTATAATCATTGTTATGAAAAATATACAATTTAGTACAAAACTATTTTACATTTCTTCTAGATTTTTATAATCAAATGAAATTTGTTTAAATCTAAATTTTATTTAAATATAAGTTTTTCATTAGTATTTTAATTCCATATTTCATGCTTTATTTAATAAAATACTGTTATGTAAACATAATATTAAAATTTTCAATAATAAAAACAAAATCAATTCTTACAAACTAAGAAATATAAAGTCATTTACTACTTAAATAGTTTATTGAAAAGCTTTTATACATAAATAACTATAAAATTTTCGTCATGTATTTCATGCTTGATTCGTTCCTTTAAACCATCAATTCTGTTAAGCACATTTTATATTATAAACGTTATTTTCCTTTTACCTAGGTAACGTCGATAATACTATGTATCGCTTCAAGATATCATATTTCTCATATACCTTTTAGAATAAATATATCTACTCACTTAGATTTTGATGTTTTTTCAATACTTATCAAAATATTAGTTTTTGTTAAACAATTTATTAGAAAAACAAATTATAAATTTCTTTTTCGAATGAAATTTAAATATCTTTAATATTTCTATAAATATGAATTGCTTCAGTCGTATTATAAATCTTTTCTTTTAATACATTTTCATCGAATTATATTAACTCATTCATTTTATAATTGAAATTGTATATAATTTTTTTAATGTAAAAACCTTTATTCAAAATATAATTAAAACTCTTATAGATCTAAATTTTTAGATATTGTCTTAATTGGAATAATTTAAAAATGTTTGGTTAAATGTTAAATCAATTTTTAAAAAAAAGCTATACTTTACTGATAATAGGATTTTGAAAACAGTAAGTAACCATTATTTAAGGATTTAATGGTTTATTACTACTAACATTAACTTGATGTCTTTTGTCTTCAATAGAAGTTTCTAACGTGATACTTATTTAAAATAGTAAGATATATACGAATCCTATTCAAAACAAAGTTAGCTAAGATTACTAAAACAAAACTTTAAAACGATACACATTAAACCAATTTCCAAAAAATCTATACTTTTGTAATTATACTAAAATTTTGGAATATTAAATACAAATATATTTCATATTTATCAACGAATGGATTCTGCAATAGTATCTAAAAAATATGTACATTTTATTTTTTCAAAATTTCATTTCAGAAAGAATGCAGAAAAATTCTTTCAATAAAAAAAATATTTAAGTTATTTCATTCCTGCTCTATCGTAAAGCATTAAAATTCTTGCTCTATCTTAAAGCATTAAAATTTCTACTCTATTTTAAAACGTTAAAATTCCTACTCTATCGAAAAACTTTAGCATTTCTACTCTATTTTAAAGCATTAATATTCCTGATCCATCTTAAAGCAATAAACATTTATAAAAATAATATCCAATTTTTTACTCGCAAGCTCTGTCGTAAGGAAAACAATTCTACATAAACAAATGAGAAGTTTACGATGTATCAGTTTATGATTAAAACTTCATCTTTACTTCCCATCACATTCATCAGTTTCACGAACTTATCAATATTCTATGAAAAATAGATCGTAAATAAAGGATACATGTCTCGATCTCTAAAGTTTCAATTCTGCTCACCTAAATTGTAAACTATGGAAAAATAAACAATAAACCTCGAAATAAAAAGAGAGATACTAAAAGACGACGTTGTGGAGGAATAAAGAAACTTCGAGGAATTGTAGTTACATTTGGATGCGGCGTGATCCCCACGTATCTTATGCAATCGATCGAAAGAAAGAAAAACACTTTTGACTGTACAAGTGAAATCGCTATAAAGTTGTCAGAATGCGAATGTTACACAGTGCCTCCACAAAACTTTGCTTGCCGTGAATCAACTTATCACGCTGCTTAATGCTAAGTAGAAAGAGAAACAGAGTAGTGAAAATCCATGCGCAGAGGATGGTATGTACGTTTTCACTTACATACGCTGCATACGCTTATACAATTACAGTTATACGGATGCATTATATACGTGTACGTACGTAAATGTAAGAAGCGCGATGCAAATGATAACAAATTGTGCTGGACATTCAACGAATCCAATTACCGAATTAACTCCGAACAAACGGTTCTCAAATGAGAATTTCCTCTGTGCGATCTCGCATATTACGTCAATTACGCATTAAAATAATGTACCGAATCTATTTTAAATAATTTTAAATAACAAATATAATTTTTACCGTGCAATTTTTTAAATATTTTTATTAATGTAATTCAAGTATGTTTAAATCAAAGCTAGATGGTTCGAAATTCAGAAAAATATAGCGACTGTTTAAGAAAGCTTTACTTGAATTTTTTAATTTTAGTACGTATATTATTAGGTATACGAAATAATTTTACCTTATTTTTCTGCCGAGTCATTATTTGATTAAATTTATCTTTGCTCTTACTGATTTCTAATGCAACTACGCGAATTCTACTCCTCGTTTGTTCCAGCTTGTAAACAAAGAAATTACGTATCGCAAAAGCTCCAAATCAACTTTTGATAAATTACTCGAAAACGTCTGCCTTTATAGAATACCAAATTTATCTAATTGTGATAAAAATAGTAATAAATGGTTTAGAATCAGTTGTCCTTAAATAAAAAGATAAACATAAAAGTTATTTAAAAGATATTTTTATTTTATTCATTTTTTATTATAATCGGAATAGAATTTGTTGAAAGAAAAAAATTATCGCGAATTTAACCTTTATAAAAAATAATAAAGAAAGAAAAATAAACTCGATCGTTTCAGCTTCAAAAAACTCTATCTTTACTATATACTTGAAATATTTTTTCAACCAAAAAATGAGCTTTAATGAACTTTTGTAAAAATATTATTTGACTTCAAAATATGATAAATTATTCAAATTGTAAAAATATACATAAAAATTATTTAAAGAGATAAAAAAATAGTTCTCTGTACATAAATCGATTTTATCTAAATATGTAATAGATAATGTAATATTAAACCACGTATTTGTATAATAAAGTTGTTTCAATCCAATTTCGTAAAATTCGCGAAAATACATAAGCTTTATATCGAACTCTTCATCATTTTGCACAATCTTTCACGAGTTTCCGGTGACTATTGCCAGAAAATATCGATAACAGAACCACGGAGTGGCTGTGAATTTTATTACTGGCGCACAGAACCTTCGAAATACTGAATTCCTTATGCTCCTTTTCCTTCCCAAATCATTTTGTTTCTTATTACGAATCTACGAGACAAACGAAAACTGAACTTCAAATATTACCTACGCTCTTCGCTAATATATTACATCGGTGAATCAAAATTTAAATTTAAACATTCAATATTAAAGTTTATTACGTTCATTCAAGTTGAAATATTTTATTATATTATTTTAACCTACTTTATAATAATGTAAATAATTTTGTACGAATAAATACTTTTATTAATATTCGATAAAAAAATATTTTACAGTATGAAATTAAAATGTGAAATATTATTTTTTATTTAGCTTAGTTTTAATATAAAATAAGCTCGATATAATGAATGATAAATTTTTCAAACAAATTATTCTTTAACAAACTTTAAATAATAAAAAAGAAGTTGATATAAAAATGACAATTTAGAAATAACGACATGGCAGTAATTTGGCACGCGGAAAGATAAATTTGTACTTTTGCGTCAAAAATTGTACGTGTATCGGAGTCGGAATAGGTAAGTACTACTAAAGGTATTCCTCCAAGTCATTGCCAAAACTAATTATATTAAGTACACTTATACCCGCGTACAATAATAATACTAAACCAGACGGATATAATACCAAACTTAAAATAGATTGTTCAAAATACTAAATTTTTTCTTATATTAAACATTATTTTTATATTTATTCTTTGCCTTTTATCAATCGTTATTTTTTTAATATCTAATAAATATACAAAATAATAATTTAATTTTAATGTAGCGTACATAGAATTAAAATCTAATTCATCAAAGATATCGATCTTTTTCTCTCTGCTCGTGTCTCTGTGCATTACGTATACATGAATTTATTTATTAATTTAATAGCTCTACTTCGTTTATATATCTGGATTTTTGTTTTTTTATTCTCTCATACTTTGCATATAATCATAATTTACATACAAAAAATATGAATATTAATGTGTAATGAATTAACAACTTTCGAGAGGTGCAATTCCAATTAAATGTCTCGTTTTTAATTCCTGCTTTTTGATAATTATCATCAAACCCACATTTTTAGAGCTTAAGTATTTTCCTACAAAATTAACAGAAACATACTTACATTAATTTAAATATCGTTGAACTTAAAATTATTCTTTTATTATATTACAATCGTTTATTTGATCATAATTCATTCAAATTTTGATAAAGTTTAAGAAAAGAAATGAATTTGGACGAACGAATGATTGAGCCACTTTTTATAAACATGTCTAATTACTATGAAACATATTATTAAAATATTAAATATTAGTAATAAATAATGAACTTTTAGCGCGTCAAAAATTATTTAACCACTATTTCTCGTGCTCAACAATTTTACAAAATTGGAACATACTTACACATCGTTTAGTTAACAATATAAATGTACGATCGATCGTTTCGCAGCCGATATCGATAAAAAATATTCCCGACTTTGAAAAAAAAACGAAACAGACGATTATCCGACATAAGAATGAAACGGAAAAGAACGAAACAAGCCAAGAAGGAAAATTCCAGGGATGAGAGCAAGGCAAAAAAATCCAAAGAGATCGAGAGAGTGAGATAAAAGAAGACATCAGCCGACACACGTGGTTTGGCAATTTCGGGAAAATAAGCGAATGACTCTATACCCTCTATACCCTCTATACCCTCTATACCCTGGGACGATACCTCCGTTCGACAATAGCAATAAAACGTCGAGCAACGAGTATTCTCGAGTAAAGGTTGGAGCGAATTGACTGGCGCAGTCGATAAACGATTACTCTTTTCCAAAAAGGGAAACGAGACAACACCACCAATTCCAGCACGTGATGTCTTAGCCTAATTTGGAGCTTACCGCTCATTTTTACAAGTTTATAGCTTTTGTTTTTTTTTCCTTCTTCGTCGCGGGTGATTCGCTAATTTATTTTGTTTAGTTTTCTCTTTTGAGATCATTCGTGAGTCGGGTGTACGTATACGTTCGTATCCGTTACGACCGAGAAAATTTACACTTAGAAGTAAACGCAAAATGCAATCGTTAATTTTCAATTTGTTGCGAATATGTTACGTTAGGTACAATTAATATAAACGTGTTTCATAAATATTAATGAATTCATTGGTTTTAAATCTACACAGAGAATTATTTTAAATTTGAATATTTAATACTAAACCAAAGTCTTTAACTCTTTAATTAAAAAATTTTTCGAATAAAGGCAAGTGTTTTAATTAAAAAAATATTAATCATTCTGCTTGAAATATGACGTCTACATCAAACGTTCAAACTGTTGCAAAGAAAGTTTAATTTCTTTGGCCATGAAAATTCATTCATAAGAAATTTAAAATGAAAATTTAAAATAGTTACTAATGAAAATTATGTGACCTATTAAAATCTAATACTAAAACTCAATATTATTTATAAATTAATTTTAGAAAATAAATTGATGAATTTTTCATAAACTTATTAGAAATAATACAGTATAAATCTAATATAACTTTACCGACTACATTCAAATAATTTATCTGTATAAATGTATAAATATAAATTATAAAAAATACTTTATTATTATGTATATCAATCAATATTCTATTTATCATTAACTTTGATTATAAATTATTTTTTCCATACACCACTAAATATTCTCAATTTATTTCAATAATTAATTTCATATATTTTTTACTTAAAAATTTTAAATATTTATTTAAAATAGATGTGATTTTCATCTGACCAATAATTAAACTTTCATAATAATTATAAAATTGGAATAAAATATTGTTTATAAAATTCAATTTATATAATTATTTAATAAATATTTATTTATGATTATTGTAATTATTGTAATTGCTTAAATTTTCAAACTCGAATTTTATCGGTGGATCATTTATTTTATCTATAAATAAAAGTTCAGAAATTATCAATTTTAACTAGTAGTATAAAACAAAATAATCGAAAGATACAGATATATATATTTATATATATACTTTGATAACCAGGAAATTAAATTTATAAAAACGATTTATAAACATAAGATTTTTAAAAAAATGAATGTCTCTTAAATTTTATTTTATTCATCATTCCAGTATAAATATCTATCGTAAAGCCACATTATGAAACATTAATATATAAACCATTAATATATAAAAAAATATTTTTTAGTCATGGATCACGAGAAACGATCAAATACCAAAATAATTTTTTATTTGTAAAAATATATTACCGAGTGAATCTGAAGAAATAAATCTTAACTTAATTAATTAACGATAATTTTGTTTTTATGAATAATTAAGCTATTTTATCAGTTACCGCAATCATTTTCTTTTATCTCTACTTTAATCGATCATTGCGAAAATAAATCAAAAAGTTACAGTTTTAGGTAAAATAATTATTTTTTATCTGTATCCCAAAATATACCAGCTACATATATAATTAGAATTTTTTCTTAAAAGAATTCGTAGAATAAATGTATCGATTATAACTCAAAAATATAAACATTTTCTACATATTATGTAAATAATATAAAATAAATATTTAAAACACTAATATTTCTTACAAACAAACGTTATTAATGAAATTTTATAATATTTCAAAATATCTAATTAATTCAACTAAAATTGAATTTAACCTGAAGTTTATAATTAACGATGTCAATAAAATTTTATAAATTTTTTAATAAAGAACTTTTTATCTATGCAATCAAAAATTGAGCATAATTCATAGAGATATTGAAAAAATAACAAAATAATAAGACAAATTTCAAATATAAATCTTATAGATTAAGGAGTAAGATTTACGGATCTGCAAGAACTTTGGAATAAGAAATACTATAAATCTGATAAGAAATAATTAGATTATATAATAACATAAAATTAAAACTTATTCGAGTAAAATTATACTGTGTTACTTAGCTTAACGATATGTATAATATTTTGTATAATAGTCAAATTAAAAAAAATAAAAATCGATGTAAGAACTTTCGCATTGATTAAAAAGTAGTACACAATTTTTAATAGAAAAACGTAAGTTGAAGTAAAAGAATTCTTGTGTTTTGAAAGAAGAAAGTATTGAATTTCTTAATATTTAAATTTAAGTTTGTACATGGCCACCCATAAAGTACGAAAACTGTAGGTGTGGAAATTTCGCATCGCGACGATATTTCTTTTAGCGCATATAAAAATCTCGTGCTCGTAACGCTTCGGGGGCGCCACAAATTTTATAACTGTCGCTGCTCAAAATACACGTCAATCACGGTATGCATTACTCATGCATACGCATCGTTATTGGCTGATGGATCGGACTCTACCCACCGATCGACATGTGCGTTATTACACACATAATAAACTTGCGGAGCGGTAAGCCGAATATGATATAGAAAAATTGCGCATTTATCGCGGTGGAAGAAAAAATATCGTTGGTTGGTCGTCAAACAAATAGGCGGAATATTTAGGATGAAATCAATAGATAACGTTGCGGTGATTAATTACCGAATTTTAGTTTTTAACCATGCGTTAACAGATTTGCGATGGCAAAAAAACACTCAAAGTAACATCGACGAAACGAGTTTTAATACCTGAGATATCGGTGTATTTTATTTTTGAAAAATTTAGGCGCTTTTGCAAAAGACAAAAGTAAGAGAGAAAGGAAAAAATAGGAGCAGGCGAATGACCGGATACTACGTGATTATTTTGAGCTAAAAAAACACGCGGAAAGGCTTTGATCTACCGAGATTTTTTATTTTTTAGCCATTTTCATTATTTCTTTTTCACCTGTGCTGCACTATCAAAAATTAAAATTTATATTAATTAAGATTTTTGTATCTAAAATTCTGTAAATATAAATTTGAAGAATTATTCGTAATTGTTAATTTGGAAATGAATTACACCAAGAAATTATTCTTCCAATAGAATGTTTAAAAAATATCAAAATATTCGTCTATTAAATCTTTTTTTTTAAACGAATAATACTACTTTATTTGATAATAATTAATGTAAAAGTTACGTAAAGGTTCGAGTGGTTTAATATTAAATATTCTTATATTAAAATCACCGTTAAACTTTTTTTTCTTCAAAAATATATTTTTTATAAAATTTTTACTTTGCACTTCATACACTTTACACCTCATACTTTAAATTACTAAAATAGAAAATTAAAATTCATAAACTGATTGAAAAATTTTTCAAATTAAAAAATTCTATCACTCGTTTATATATTAACTTGTTTTTCAAAAAATAAAGTTAAAGAACTCTTACATAGTATATTGAAATAAATCAATATATTTTCGATTGCAAGTGTATTTATTAAAACAGTTTAAAAAAGTAATGCATATAAAAATAAAATAATGAAACTTTGGTCACCTAGAAACGAATTTAGTTGGATACAGTCGTGTTTTTTCTCGCCTCCTCGATAGCCAATAGTATCGCCTTTTACCAATCGACAAGGGTATAACACCGTCGACCTTAAAATAGCGTTTTCTAGCCCAAGCGTGATACTTAATTCTTGTGTTCGATATTTGTGTCACCGTGAAAAGGGCGGATTGTCTTTGTCCGCATTGAATGTAGAGAAGAGACGATGTCTCTTCTTTTTCTCTTCCTTATGTTGGTGCGCCCCGCTTTCATCCTTTTGGATGAAGCTTGAGCACACCAATGGATGCCTTTCCTTCTCCTGCCCTTTTCTTCGTCAGGATTTTCTCGTTAGTTTTCCCGAGCTCTGGTATGCACGAGGTGAAGTGAAACTAACGCGCGCCAACATCGACGGGATGACGTCGAAACCTTTACGCTTAAATTAACCATTTCTTTGTAAGGACTGATCGTCGTTTTATATAATTACATACTTTATTCATTTCGATAAAGTTGCATCGTTCATTTTTTATTATATTACGTAACTTGTTTTCTATTTAATAAACCAACCATTATACTCAATAGTTTATTATAAATGAAAATTAATCATTTTTCCTCCAACTTTATTTAATAAAATGGAACTAGTTCCATCAAAATACAATTTTACATTTATTTAAAATTTTCACCTATAGTTAATATACGAACTTTATTAAATTTAATTAAATTATGGTTTAATATATATTATAATAATGTACGTTACCCAAAATTAAACTTTACTTTTTGTAAAAATTTTAAGAATAAGATTTTTAAATTCTTAAATTTTACAAATAAAAATTTATACGAATATTTTTTATTATTGATTAAAAATTTATTAAATTGATACATTAAAAGATCTATAAATTAAAAATTCGGTTAAGTACTTTTGTTAAGCGCTTTCTCTTCCTTTGAACAGCTAAAATTCTTGTCACTGATTCTCTTTGTTCAAACTCATTTTTTATGGATACATGTTATATTATAATATAAAACAAGTTGTAGATTTCTGTTTATTTATTATCGTTTTTATTATTAAAAATAAAAGAATTTATAAACATGATAATAACATAAATCATTGTGATATCATAATTTTTGGAATTGATTAACTATAGAAGTTAAAAAATATGATTCATTTATTTTAACGTATACTTTTTAAAAAATACATATTTTTCATAAAACTTCTTTCACGATTGAATTAAAATTTCCTTTAAAACGCATTTTATTTATCGATCGTAATCAATCGTTTCGTTATGCTTCGTAATCATTAACGAAAATTATAAAACTAACGCGATAATTCGATAAAAAATCATATTAATACGAGTATTCTAAACGGTGAATATCTAAAATAGTCTAAACGATATTATTACAAGTTTTAAGTATATTATAAACTACGATGAAAGGAAACACTCTCGAACGCTTAACTTCAATTTCCTCGAGTGCAAACTTCTCAGTTACGAAGAATACGAGGTACGAGAGAAGTGTAAACGGAAAGCATAAGACTGCACACGGCAGGATAATTTTCTCGCCAAGGAGAAGAGAAATAGAGTAAGAAAGTGGAGTATAAAAGAGTAGAGAACCGTCCCTGATCTACGATCGACCGAGCGATAACTCAGGAGAAAAAAAGAAAAGTGATTATCGCGAGGTACGGAAGAAGAAAGTGTACGCGACATTCGAGTACAGAGTACGGCGTTAAAATAAAAGGTATATTTTTTACAATGTATCACGTGGAAAGAAACTTAAGCGGTGCGCGAATTTTTTATTCCAATGCGCATAAATATTCGTTTCTTTTCCAAGTTGAATTCCCGGTTGAATCCTCTGTCTAACAAACGAACGTACTACAAACTTAACTCGCGTGTTTTCACCCAAAATATGATCGTTCACGCACGCTTTTATTATTTGTCCGAATTGAATTCCAAGTAGATCCTCGTAAGTTACCTTTTGACGCGTAAACTTATACGTCCCCGTCGGAGCTTAAACGCACGAGGCAGTGTACCTAAGAGCTCACCATCGAGTAAGTGGATGGAAGTGGCGTGCATCCAAGTGTCCCCCGTGTTCGCGAAAGAAGGTACAGGTAAGCTCGATTTTATCAGTGGGAAAAATACCGAGAGGAGTGGAAAAAATACCGAGTTAATGGACAACGAGGCTAAATTTTTTTTTCTTGCCTTCGTTAAATCGTATTTTAATACATTTTCTTAAATGTGTGTCATGGAATAAAAGTTTTCTTTTTTACGTTCTTGCCTTTGTTCGATTACTTAGTTTATTTTTATATTTATTTCTTTTGCTTTATTTTTTAATTTAGATAATAATGTTTTTCAATTCACGAAGAAAAGTTGATAATACATTTTTGTTTCAAACATAAATAATAAAATAAAATTCAACGAATGAATTATAAAAAGTATATAATGTAGGTATTGTTTACAGAAGAAAAATTTATGTTCGATATAATTAAACGAAAGTGTAACTCGATAAATATATATATATTTATTTAATTACAATAATGAAAACGATGCTAAAGACACAGAAAGTATCGTACTTTACCATTAATGAAACAAACCGAAGACTTAAAGTAATAACTGTCAAAGTTATATTGACGCTGCAGTTTATCATTAAACATTGATTTTTTAATAATATAAAATTTAAAAAAGTTAGAAATCGCAAATTAAAAACTAAAAAATTTTTATACTTTGATGACAATTTATTGAATATTTAAAACAGATTTTTTACTTTTGCCATTAATACTTCTGCAACAATAAAATTAATAATGAAATAAAAAAAATAGAAATTGATAATAAAAATTAATTGAGTAAATATATTAGCTCTCGATCTTAAAACCTTCCTATCACAGAATTTTTTGAAGTCTTCGAAGTAATTTCCCTAAGATTCGGAGCGATAAAAGACACTTTAGTACACAGCATTAACATACAGTACTGAAATATATTGGTGCAATCAAAATATTTAGAAAGAAACTTTAAATAGTTCTTAACATAAATAGATCTTTAGCTCTTTCGAAACTGAAGAAACCTCAGTGTTAGTTTCGTTATTTATAATAATGATCATTAATGTAGTAAAAATACAAATGAAATATAAAAAATATTAAAATTTAAAACTTTTTTTGGAAAAACTATCGTAAACATTTATAAAAAATTATACCATAAAACAAAAATTGAAGGTATCGATCTAATGCATATATACTCTACATAAATTTAAAGAGTAAAAAATTTCAAGAATTTGAATTCAAACAACTAGTAGAACATATAAACTAAGAATACTCAAACAACTTAAAAAGATTGGAACATACACATAAAATATTCAACGATTTGAAAGATTTTTAAATAATGTATTGAAATTTTACAATCTTAAAAATAATGTTAGTCGAAATCAAAATTTTTATACATAATTTTTAAAAAATTAAACTTTCAAATTTTAATCATTGATTAAGAAATTACGTCGGACTAAAAATAATTTATGTTCTCTAAGCATAGAAACTATAGCTTTTATATTTTATATTTTATTTTCTAATGTAAAGAACAAGAAAAATGAAAGAATATAAATACTAAATAAATTTTATGATTAAACAAAGTTGTGTGTTTTATAAAAATTACATTAAACAACATCCCTTGATAAAAGTTGAAATTATTGTTTTTAAATTATGAAAATTAAAAGTTACATATACTTATCTTTTGAAACAATAAAAATTAGTATACAGTTTATATATCTAGTCTTATGCCCCCAATTGCATAAAAATATATTATTTAGAAAGACTAAAATATTATCTGATTTTTAAAACTAAAAGTTCAGTCTTGAATCAAGAAAAATTTATTATAACTCATAAATTTCTTAAATTTCTTTATATTTTTTAGGTTAAAGGTATAGTCAATACATGAAAAACTACTGTTAAATTTTTGTAAACTAAAAAAAATATTTTCACATCGGTATAGAAGATACAAATATTCATAAGAAACAATATATTTATTCTTAGTTTTAAAAATGCTAATTAAATTTCTAATAATTCAACCTTGATAATAAAATTAAACCAAACTTTTTAAAAAAATTCATATTTTATTTTAATTGTAATAATTGTATATGAATAATTTTTATATTGTTGTTAATTATCTTATACGATATTTATTTACTGCACTTAATATACTTAAAATAATTGTTAATAACTATTTTATATATTCTTATGATATTTACATTTTATTTATAAAATTATATGCATTAATTAAAACATTTAACGTTATAACTTAAGTAATTTAAATATTAGGGAGTCCATAATTTTATTTTTATGAATAGAGTATCATAAAGACTTTTAAAAACTTTTCGTAAAACTATTTTAAAGGCCTGTTTCAAAGTACGAAAGAGAATATTCTTATTCGGAGTATTAATTATAATAAATGGTTCGTGAAATTTACATTTTACATAGTCATTTTTTACCATCTTATATAACTAGAAAAAATTACAATACAATAACGAAAAATTAAAATTAAAATTGATAAAGTTTATTAATAAAGAACGATACAATATATAGTAATAAAATAAGAATTTATATATTATATTTATTATTTATTAACTATATATTTTAAAATTTAATTTCTTAATTCACATTTTATATGCTATTAGTGATGCAATAATGAATAAGATTCATGCAGATTATTCTACTTGAAATGACAATACTATTATACTTCAAAATAACTAGATACAAGGCGATCGTTATATTAGTGGTAAATTTATTGAAGATAACAATAATTTAGTGTACCCACTAACATACTTGAATGGATTTATGCTAATACGTAATTAAATATCTTGATTGGAATGTCAATACCTCAGCAAGAAGATAATCTTCATAGCTTAGAATCTTCCAAAATCATATAAATAAAAGTATTTATGTGAAATATATTAAAAATTATTAAGTTTTAATGCTTTAATTCTTGAAAAATTTTGATGTATATAAAATAAATTAAAGCTTTAGATTAAATTTTTTTCTTTTTGTTAACTTTAATAATATATTAATGTATTTAGAGATAACATTCAGTAATTTCATAGAATAATGTTGATGTAATTCATGTTAGTAAACTCAATATAAATAATTATAAAATTACTTACGCAAATATTTACTACATAAATACTATTTAAAATATATTATAAAAGATAATACATAATGAAATCGATATATTGATACCAAAAAATGAAGCTCGATAACATTTATATAAATATTAAAATATGAATATACAGCAAAAAAAATTTTTAAATATTAGTAAACATTAATAAATATCAAATTTAATAATTTAATAATTTAATAAAAAATTCAAATATATAACAGCAAAAATTCTTTCAAAGATAATTTTACTGTATTTTTAAATTACGTATATTAAAGCCTGATAAATAGTATATATGAAAATAAAATTGGCACTAAAAATATTTGAATGAAATCGAATAAACCGTAACAATCAATATTTATATGATATTAATGGTATTATATTATCATTTATAGTCTTATTAGGAAGTTTTTCTATTAATTAGTAAATCTTCAAAAAAATAATAATGTAAGTATTTGTAATATATGTTAGTAAATTATAAAATAATCATATAAATATTATTTCTGTGATTATAAAAAATATTTTTTAAATATTTAAAAATTTGTCTTTTAATTACAGCTATTGATAAAATAATATATATGTATATTTAAATATAAAAATTATTAAATATTTTTCTTTGCTAATCATACATTAATTATGCAAAATTTACCTAATATTAATATAATTTATACACTTTAATGCATCTAACCACATTTAATAATGAATTATTAATTTAACGCTTTTGTAGCTAAATTACAATATAATGCTAAGAATTAAATGCGGATAAATATTCTTTATGTTTAAAACTAAGAAAGTTTAAAATCCCAAGTTTTACGTAACTTTACCATCTGCTTTTATGCAATTTAGATAATATGGTCATTATTTCAATACTAGTCAAATGTAAACTCACCACTTTACTATTTTATGACTTTCAAAATTTTTAAATATTTTTCGTCAAAGTTACACTTTAGTACAAATAAAGTCCTTGATCATTGAAGTTTAAATTTTAACGTCAAGATTACTCGAGTGTCAAAACAGTTGACTTCAACGCCAAAATTCTTGTGTGTAACCACAACCTTATCACACTCTTTGACTTTCCGACAATCTCAAAGCCACAAATAAAACGAAAACTCACGTTTCTTTAAAAACTAAATTATAACGTTCATATTGAATCTGTATATGCATATATTTATCTATTTATAAATACGTAAATAATTATTAAAATAAAATTTTTATTACCTATCATAATCGTTGAAAAAATAATATTTAATATGTAGTAACAAAACTTTGATAAAAACAGAGGTAAAATGAAAATTTAATAAAACAATTACTACAATGTATCAATAATATATTGAAATGAATGTTTTTCAAAAATTAATTATTTTGTCTTAATGAGTCTTTAATAACAATAAAATAAATTCTCTATTAAATAAAATCATTTTTATTAAATTACATTAATTAAAATAACTTAATTTTAATTTAAACTAAAAATGAATAAGTTTCTATACATTGAAATCATAACATCAGTTTTTTTTATTTTACATATTTCTGTGATTAGAAATATTCCGATATAATTCTAATACATGGTATTAAATCAGTTGTAAAATAAATTTTTTATCTTAAATATATAAATTTAATCTTTAAAAAATAATAAATAATAGTCAATAAAACTCTAAATTCAATCATACATAATTATAATTACTTTAAATTAAAATTATATTTTTTTACTGCAAACTTAATTTTTTGAAAAATTCAACTAAACTGCAAAGTTCAATAAGTACGTTACAATATAATCTTCCTTCGAATTATTCGAATAATCGATACATTTATAATTTAATCGTTTAAATATAAATAAAACGATCGATAAATCTTACACTGTGTTGTATTTCACGAACATTTTAAACGCGCGCTTCTGTGTATAGAATTATAAAACGTAAATTAGAAAAGATCAAGTTTCAGAGCTGAAAAAAACGAAGAGTAAAATGAAATTCGAAACGGACGAACCTCTAGGTATATGATAAAACCGAAAGGTGAAACCGGTCCTTTGAAACTATTCACGTTTGAGAAAATGCGTGCATAAACCTCAGGCGGATATTGTAACCTCGATCGAAAGAAGAAAATCAACCGGTAACCACTACAGTATATCCAGTGTGCTTGCAAGTATTGGTTGCAAGCTTTGAACCGTGGAAAATTTCATTGAAAATAATGTAGAACACACTCCCGGCAAAGAGGAAAATAAATAAACGAGAAGGTCTGAGAAGGTCTCGGTCATACGAACCACTACGCCTATAAAACAAACGCCTCGTATTTGTTTCAGTGACGGTTTGATTTTATATTTTCTCGAGTGTTACGCTAAATCTTGCAAACGAATTTTTTATTCCAATATATATGAGTAATCTTAACACGCTGATAATAATAATACTGATATTTTTAATTTTATTTACCAAATAATTACGTAGTTTTGTTGAAAATGCTTTAAAAATTTGAGGGAACGATAATTTATATAATGTTTTATTAACAATAATAGAGACATATTATTCAAACTAACTTCAAATAGTTGAAAAGTATATATATTTCAAATTTTAAACGTTATTTATTTTTCAACGCACTTATTTTACCCGTGTCGTATGTATTGATTTATACATATACCTATAATCATCATGGATAACTTTACTTCAAAAATTACATAATTTCGAAACAACAAGTTCCATCAACATTCGTGTTTAGAAAAAAAAAATATTGAACATATTATAAGTTCGTAAATTTTTCGAAGCACTGGATACATTTTTAGAACATTATCGTAAGTTAAGTAATGAAAACTTATAATATTGACTGTATTTTATTTTACAAACTATTTCCCAACAGACTAAAGCTGCATCGATGAGCTTCTCTATACTCGACGATCTACATATTTTGAACCGCATCGCGATTCTGTTTCACGAACGAGGTACACAAGGTAAAGGAAGAAGCAAAGAAGTGCGTAAATATCTTTGCGTATTAATGAGAGAAAAGCTAACTAACACCTGAGTCGGAGGTATCGATGTGTTTAAGATAGGATATTTTTAACTGAAAAAAATATGTGATAAATCTCTGGTAAAGAGATATATTACATCATCTTATGTGTTTTTTTTTAAGTTCTTAATTCACTGTTTGATTATCTTTAACGAATCAATGTTTATAGATGCTACTGAATTTAAATTTTTCTTTACAAGTATATTCGTATATCCGATGTTCAATGAGAATTGTATTTTCAATTTATCCTACTTTTCTTCTAATTTATAAATATCTATTTCATGTATATTTAAATTCTTTCTTTAACAATAATATTAGAGCATGCGCGATCCATTTTCAAAAATTAAATTCATTCGCTATTTATATCTACTTCTTTTTCCTTATTTTTTTATCTTTTGTGTGTATATTTTCATTTCATATTCGGTATAGTTAAGTTTTGCTGATGTGCACTTTTCTCTACTTCTATAAATATCTATTTTTTACTTTTCTACTTCAATATATTCCTTTTTTCTTATACATGAAACATTATGCATGTACCTTTCAAACACTTATTCATCATCATTTTAAGTAATCTCAACTTTTCCTCTAATGATTTTTTTTGCTTTTATTTATCCTAAGTACTTTTATTCCTGCATCTTTCTTTATCACCTATAATTTTAGAAAATATTGCTATTTGTTAACCTTTTAACGAGATTCTTTCTATTTTCTCGTATGTCTACTTTTTCTAGTTGAAAGATTTATATTTTCTCCATATTCTGCTTTTACTTTCTTTACCCTAAGCTATACTTCTTGTCTAATACCACATTATGTTAGTTTTTATAAGAATCTTATACTGTTATTTCTTTTTAGAATAACTTTAAGTATGAATAATCATATATTTTCTTGATCGTATTTCTATTCCATTTCAACATTAATTACTTCATTCTATCTCAAGGATTATTAAAGAACATAAACTTGAATTATCTTTATTATTACTAGCTTTAATGCTCTTACTTTTGGTCTATCTCTTAAATATTCTTAATATTTTTCTTATCATTTTACCGTAATTATTCGATAATAATATATCAACTTCATTCTAAAATCAATACATTTTTCTGAATAATAAATATTCCTTTTAGATGTACTCCATTTTATTCTTCAGATTAATAAGGAAATTTATAGAAAAATCTTATTAAAATATATATAAAACATTTTTAATTTTCACTTTAAAGAAAATGTTTGTATCATGTGTACATATTTATTAATAGATATTTTTATACCTTCTAATAATATTTAAAATATAAATTACTTATAAATTTATGAATAATATAAAAATTTTTAAATCTGAATTCAATATCAATATCTGAAAAGCATAGACTCCTATCTCAAATTTATTTAACTAGTACATTAACGTAATGACTTTTGTAACTATACTTTAGATAATAGATAATATTAAAAATTATCTTTAATTTTTAATCAAAAATAAACACCTTTATGAATAATTCACGAATCTTTGTTTAATTAATTATTTATGAACAGAAAAAGGTACCTAATTTTCTTTAATATCTGAAACTGCTAAGAACTATATTATACGATGTCTTGGTACTTTTTACTTAAAAGTATAATCTAAAATCAATCACTAGTAAAAAAATAAAACTTATTTTTAACTTGCTATAATAATATTATTTTAGATCTGGGTGATTGATACATAAAAAATTAGTATTTACTTTTAACCTGTAATTACAAAATACAATGGCTTCATTATAATTCATAAATATATATAATGCTAGATATTATCTACGATTATTTTCTTAATATGAATTGTTTCGGTTAATATGAAAATTTAATTTCTATATTTATCAATGTAGTTAAATCTATATTTTGCACAGTATTTAATTGCATTTATGCACAATTTCTTATAATTTTTCTCATACTTTTCTTTGTTTAATAAGTAATTTTAATTAATTTTCTTTTAGAAATAAAATGCTCTCAGATTGTTTTCTTTTTATCGGTAATTGTCTAGAAAATATAATAAACATTATATATTATGCTTGTTTCAAACTCAAAATAATAAAAATGACTTTTATACTTTTCGAAAAATTATTCGAAAAATATTAATAATATAATTAAAACAATACATATAAATATATATATATACTCTATATTATGTAATTATAATTTTACTGCTATTTAAAATAGAAAATCTAAAGTAATTAAGAAATTTTCATCTAGTTTCTTATTCTCGTTATTTTAGAAGTAGAAATTATATCAAATTTAAAATATTCTTTTTTTAAAATATTATAAATAAAATAAAATAAAGTAAATAAGGTATAAAAAAAAAGTATAAAAAAATAAAAAATTGTATCGATTCATGAACGTAATGTATTTCAGTAACAATTCTTCGAACAATTACGAATTGAGGTTTTTATGTAAATAAAGTACTGTGCAGGGTTTAGTGGTCTGCTTCCCAAGAAGGGTAAACCACAAATACATTGGATAATGGTAAACTTAACAGATACCTCTATCTTATTCCTGCGTCTAAAAATATATAACTTTTCTATTCTGTTTATTCTGTTTAAACTTTTAAGTTTGCCATTTTAAGAATATAGAATTTCTAAGAATACAAGATGCATAAATGAAAGAAGCTGAATGGATTATGAAAATTAAATTTAAATAATCGATATATTTAAAATATATACATTAAATTTTTTAAATAAAGTTACAATATTTATACTTTATATATATATATTATATTTCAAATTGAAGTTAATAGAATATCTTATTAACGTAAAAAGCTTACATGTATTTTCTTTCGTAATATAGTTATAAATATATAAGCTAATACTTACCACAAATAATTATAAATGGATTTTTTTATTGCGATAAAAATGTATTTAAAGCTATAAAATAAAAATATCCATTACAAATTTTTCTGATGATTCAAAAAAATTGAGCAAATAATATTAATTTAATTTTAATACTCATATAATTATTTATAAATTATAATAATACTAACTTTACGTTACGAATCATTTATAACTTTTATAATTTTTAACTTTTTTTAGAATATTTATAATTCATATTTCTATACATTTAGATTCTAAAATTTATTACATTATACAAATGATTTTTTCGAAATATAATTCTTATTACTTTCATATTATAGTCACGCTTTTATATATGCTTCGTTTTTACATTTATTTGCAACACATATATCACATTAATTATATATATACATATACATGAGCTAATAATATCTTCTTTATTATTATTAATACATTTTGATCCTTGAGATCTCCGTGATGATCTTTTATGCCAAATCTATTATGGTTGTTTCTATAATTCTTTACTTTCTTTTTGTTTCCTTCCTGTAAATCAATGGAATGAGACTATACTTTTTTCTAGATATAATTCTCTCGTCCAAGCCTCTCATATTATCATTTCCAATTCTTCCCTTTTAAGCTCTACTCCATCTACGATCCAAGTCTCCCTTGAGATTATTTTATTTTAATTTTCTAATAATACTTTTTACTTGCATTCATCATTTTCTTTTATACGCTTATTCTTGAAATTATTTTACTAATTTTCTCGATAATCTAATCACAACTAATCTGCTCTTTCTCTTATTCATCATTGTAACCTTTTTAACTCATAAAATATTTAAGCAGTCTATAAAAATCTGAAAATAAAATGTACAAGGAAAATCAGACGTTTAATGTTATATTAAATGAAAATCAAATTAAACTCTAAATAAATAACATGAAATATGAATTCCTAAAAATAAAAATTTAACTAATTTATTTTTAAATTAGATTTAAACTAATAACAAGTTCAAATTTATTTCATCATCTTCTATACATATAAATTATACGAATTGGAATTTTCGGCTATTGTTTGATATTGCACCAAATTTTGATAAAAATTGAATTTTTTAAATTTATTTTAAAAACATTATTAAATTTAATATTTCTTATTTTTTAATTTCTCGTACATATATAATAGGGTTTAATTAAATTTTTAAAATTTAATTTTAAAAAATATTTTTTTTGATTAATTCATATATTATATATAACTGTAAACTATTCTAAAAATTATTTCATATGCATGTATTATCAAATAATACATATATACTCATATTCATACTTTTATTCAAATTTTTAATTTAAAAATTATAAATTCTACAAACTATAAACAATATTTGAATTTTTGATACTTTGAGTCGATATTAAAAAATAATAAAGGTTTTTTCATAACACATGAAATATTTTATTAAGAGTAATTATTAATTAGTTAAGTTAGAAATTATTATTTTTATATTATTTTCTGTTATGCTATTTCTTTAATCATTATCTGATTTATCATATTATTTTAACAAAGGTTATTATCGATTTATAATTTTATAAGATTTGATCTAAAATACTATATAAATTTTCTATGGTAAAATTTAAACACTGAAAATTCGTGGTCTATCCATTTTAATAAATATTAATATTTTTACGAAAACTCATATGTGCGTGTCTTTCAGCAAATACTGAACATTTCTGTGTATAAAACTTGTATTACGGAAAAAAGAAAACACTTGCTATTCTGATTGGAATATAAATAAACAAAAAAAAATATATAACATCAATTTATAAAACAACAATGACAAGATTATAAAATAATGCACAATGGAACAAAACCGATGACCTAATATTTTACACGCAAATTACAATCGGTACGACTACCACCTGTAGTTTGAGTAAATAATTAGCTCTGCAAAAACACGACACCAAGAAAGTTTCATGATCTCAGACTCAAACACCTTTCTTACGATTTCCACAAATATCCTTCGATTAATTATTTGTTGAAAATACTACTACATCCTATCTGAATATAAGAAAAAAAAATCTTTGCTCCGAAACGAAATCATGGTCAAAAAAAGAATTTTGCTATGTGTGATAATGTAAATTCGGTTATTCCATCATTCCTCTCAAAATTTTTCTATATAATTTTCTAAACGACAAATAATATTTATAATCTATTTTATAATTGGAATAATTATAAATTAATAAAAATTACTGTCTTGATATTGCATTTTTTATTTTTATCAATTAAAATTACATTCAATAAAAATTTATTATTGTTATAATTATTGTTACGAATAATAGATAAACGTATTAAATAAATTAGTTCTTTCAATCATTTACAAATTATCACAATTCAGTTTAACGATAATATAAATTATTTATGTAAATTAATAATAGATCTGACTTTATTCATTGTTTTCTTCTACGCGATAAGTAATCTTCAAAATCAATACTCATTTTAATATTACATATATCAATGATCGATTAAAAATAATAATTGCACCCATGATACGGGTGTATGTAAATATTTAAATTTCATTATTTATGAATATTGCATTTTCGATTCGTATTTCATAGTCACGTAGTTCTATATATTTATATAATACCTATTAACGCTTAAAAGTTTATTATTAAAATAAATTAATACTTAATTATTTAAACTACTTATATTCCTTAATATCGCATAATTATATTAATTGTAATAATCATATTTAAAAATGCAATAACCTTAACGATAAATTTAATAAATAATAATATATTTAAAAAGAATAAAATATCTGAATTAAAAATGTAAATAATATCGTATAATATTCAATATTTATTATATTATATTATTTTGATTCCATCTAGATTTAACTACAAAAAATTAAAACAACATTCAGTACATTCTGATTAAATATTAATTCGACCTATTTCATCAATTTGAACAATCTAATTATAAATGGAAAATTCTCACTTAATTAATTCGACAAAACAGGCAAAATTATTTATTTATGTAATGCGATACAATTTGAAATAAAAGAATCAACCAACGATACTCACTCATTGAAACCCCATCGATACAAATATTGTACCTTCTTTGGTACAATGTGCAATATAATATCCTTTCGTATATTCGGTATCGTTACTATGAAACTTTATTATTATTTCAACTGTAAAATATAATAATTATTCTCGTAATCTTCTCGAATAAATGAATTACTTGATTTAAATCAATTTTATATGTACTTGGATCATACGTAGAAAATATTTTATGTAACGAATCTATAATTTCTTAATATAACGTATTATATTAAGTCTTTTATCGGAAAAGAATATCTTATATAAGAAAAATAAATTTGATTTCTTATACGCATAATACAATTTAGGAGTCACAAACAACAGCAGTAACAGGAGCAACAGCAACGCTCGACGTAAAGCTCATAAACTTGCTCATAAAAGTCGAAGGACGGTCCGAAGAAAAACGACTTCATATATAAGAATAATGGAGCAGTTCGTTGCAAACACGGTTACGCAGGTAAGTAAACTATCCAAAAGTATCCATACGAAAAAATGAAAAATTTGGAATAATGGGCTATGGAATATCGAGAACTCGAAACATTCATTATCAGCTATGCCGATAACTTGCTTTAGTACTAGCAAAAATTTGTTAAACCGAGTTACGACTCGTTCATTTAAATATACTGCGTGTTTATAGCGTAAAAAATTTCTTTTAAATTTTTCTACGCAAAAATACCGCGATGAATGAATAAATAAATAAATAGTTCGCATCATTCGGCTCATTCGAAAGTATTTTACCTCGATGAACAAACTGTAAACTATGCAAACATTTTTTGGCTACGAGCTGATTATAAATACGGAAAATTATATTAATAAATTAATAAATACTTTTATTACTTTTATAAAAGTCGTACACGATAGAAGAATGTTCCGAGTAAATATGAATTCTATTAAAAAAATTTTTTAATAGTGATCGAATCTTTTTATAAAAAGTTAAATTACATTGACTAATAATTTAAAAGAGACGTGACAGAGCTCCTTAAACATTTACACGCTAAAGTATTAAAATAGAAATTAGTAGAAAATCTATTATTAAAGTTTAAAGGATCTATATTAAAATCTTTAATTCAAGATATTATAAATTTTAAAAAAATTTCGATAACACATATCTAGTAATATTCATTTATTTTAGTTCATGATTTATTAACGATCTTTTACTTTAATTGTCGTGTAAATATTCAAGCCATCAATTATAATCAGTTTTATGAAGTACAAAATATCCGAATAAAGTGCTGACGTTTCGAGGTTCTATAACGGATAATTTATCGTATATATTTATGACAAATTTTTGAGCTTATTCGCGTATTACAAGCAATATATAACAATATTTTAAATATGTATTAACATCATAAATATCGTTAAATAATTTTAATATGAAAAATTTAAATAAAAGTTAGATCAAGTAAAAATAAAAGGTAAAGAAATGTAAAAATAAGTACAAAAATTTTAGAATCCGTTTAAACGAAAAACATGTTTTGACCACAATTGACGTTTCTGTGAAATTAGACTAATTTTTTTTTAATACATGATGAAGTAATTATAGTTTATTTATTTTTTATAAAACTTTAACTAATATTTTTGTTTAAGTAAATATATACGATACATTGTATGTATTATTTGTAATCACATTTCTAATTTACTTTGTAAATAGAAATTTTATATTTAAAATAAAATATATTCTAATCAAATTTAATAAAATTTTCTGAATTCAGAATTCTAGTATCGATAAATAGAAAACAGAATCACTTTAAAATTATTTTTTTTAAAAATTATATCTTTACAAAGAAATCAAATAAAAAGTATACATAAACGTAACATTCTTGAATGTAAATTTTATATTTTAATATTTGATATTCTATAAATTAATAATAAACATTAATTATAGATAAATTTTATAAGAATCAATAATCTTAAATAATATCCACTGATACATGTATTATAACACATATCGTGAAGTTATGGTAACTTTTATTGAATGTCATATAGTTTTGAGATATAATCGTAAGTATATATATTTTAAAAAATAAGTATTTCGCATATATACTTATATATATAAGTTTGGTCTATATAAAAAATTTATAAAGAGGGATAATAAATAACAGATTATGAAAACGATACGCAGAGCACATTTTCATGGTAATATGTATTATCTAAGATGACATCAAGGCCTTTATTTCAAAAACTTCTTTCTGATTATTATCTCCAATCTAATATGTATAGTTAGCATAAATTTTCTTCCTCTAATAATACTTCTCTATAATGAAAATTGATCTTTACATGCATTACCATTAATATCAGCTACTTTTTATATTTTTGTATTGTATTTTATATTCTTTTAACAAAATAATAAAGATCCAAAAATTTATCGTTTTAATAAAAACTTTAGCACGATATTAAATTATGAAAAATCTGTAAATTTTAAATGACTTTAATTAATAATTATTAATGAATAGTATGAAATAAAGTTGAAATCCTCGTGTTACGCTAAAGGAAGGTAACTTGAATAAGAGTATATAGAAAGTCCTTACACGTATCGGTTTAACTCTAACTACATCGTACGAACGTTATCGTTTACGTTCTAAATTAGTAATATCTGTTTTAAACTTTATTATTTAACAAATTATATTAAATCTATAAAATAAGTTGTCAATATTTGATACGCATAATCATTTATTGTGAATTGTTATGCTTTAATATTATTTAATAAATATATTGCAAGTTCATTTTTTGAAAAATATATTTAAAAATAATAATTAACTGTGATCAAATTATTTTAAAAAGAATTATTATTATATACAGTCAATTTAAAAAAATAACATTAATAGATATAAACCAATGATATAAAAAATTCAAGGTATTTCCACTCTTTCTATAATTTCAAACTAATAATTTAATTTCTAACCAAAAAAATATTATTTAAAAAAAATCAAGTAAGGATAAGAAAATATAATAATAAATATATTTTTTCTATTGAAAATTGATTAAATATAGCGAAAATATATTATCGCGTATAATGAATTTGAAAAAGAATACTAAAGACTATAGTATAGCTTTTAAATACAATTTAATAAATAAGTTTATATAATTATTTTCAAAATATTCATATTATTCTATCTTAAATTGTGTATATAAAAAGTTTTTATAAGTTTCAATTTCAAATATTAAATTCTGTATACCAAATGTATATCTTTGTACACAATAATATCCATTTAATTGAATAGTATAACTTTGAAACATAAAACACTTGAATTTAAATCACTTTAAATTTAATTAAATAATTATAATTCACTTAAATATTTATAAACTCTAATTTTAATCGTTAAAAAAGAAATTATATCTTTAATCATAATTTTTAATTTTCTTTATTATTTCCAAAATAATAGTAATTAATATAGTATTTAATAAATATACAAAATTTTCAAACAAAAAATAAATAGTATATGAAACTGTAAATATAATGTTATTAAAGGAAATTATATATTTTATTTATGTTGAAACAGTATTGTAAATTTACTTAATACTTTAAAATTCTTACTTATAAATTAATTTAAAGATTACTCTTTTGATGTTTTTGCATATTTGAACGGCAAAAATATTCTGACAAACATTAAAAAAAAAGCGGCAAGTCTGTTTAATCGGTCAGAAGTCAAAATCTGACTTTCAATTTTTAAGACAGATACTCTTCTAACTGATCTACAGATGTCAATGACTTTCTCTTCAAATTGTTTTCATATTATAATCGATGCGTCAATCTCAACACCTGCGTTACGTCTCATATCTAACAATATTATTTTAGTAAATATAAAGTAAAAAATTATTATGTTTATAAGTGATTATTAAATTATAATATATTATTTATTAAATTTAGCTAGAAATTTATAAGATTTGAATTCTTTTTTGATATATGCAGTTAAAATATAACATATAACATTGTAAAATACATTCAGTCCTTAATTAATGAATTTGTAAACAATGTAGATTAGGATATATATAAAAGTAGTTGGTATATATTATCTATTGAATAAAATTTAAGTAATTTAAAAAACATTGTATTTTTTAAAAATTTTAATAAAATTTGTATATATATACATATATATATATATTTCGATTAAAATTCTAATAATTCATCAATAGTTTAACGACAAACATATAAAATAACAAGATTATATCTAAATAATCGATAAGAAATTTTTCAAAAAATATACAATTATTAATATTATCTTAAAAGTATAATAGAAGATTAATTATTTCTTGTGATTTTCTACAATTACATATTATTATTTAATTATTTTTCAATATTAATAATAAATTTTACTACTGTTAAATAAATTTTAAAAGTTTATATTTAAATGGATTTATTAAATTAAGGAAAAATATATTCATAACACAGGATTAATTAAAAAATAATGGAATAAATTATTAAAAGTAAAATTTTGTTTTTATAAAATGTACGATGAGTTAATTAAATTTTCAAGTTTTATGATAATCTTAATAAGATCTAAGTTAATTTTTTCGGTTCAAAAATCAATTTAATCATATTATCCAACTCATTATAAAATTTAAATTTACAATAAAATACGTTGACTCTATACTACGGAATTTACGTCAATTTTATAGAATTTAAAACTTGAGTTCAAATCATGAGTCTTATAATTATTAAATTGTCGGCTCAAAGCCCTACAAGTTTTCTTAACTATAATTGTTTCACTAATCAAATCATTTCTACTAAAGTTAAAGAAAACTAAAAGTTAAAGAAAAACAAAATAAAAAAGTTACCTATAAAATGTTTCTAATAATATTGGAAAAAGAATATCCAAAATAATCATTAATATCTATTTTTAAGATTTTATAACTAAAAAACATACATTATGTTTTTTAATCAAACGCAGTTTATAATTTATAGCCACATTTTCTATATTACAATAACTAAATTAATAACTTATCAAAATATTTTGAATAATGAGTTGAAACTATTGTAAAGATTTGATATCGAACAAATAAGTTACTTGTTTTGTATATGATTTAATAATGATAATTTATTTATCAATATATTAGATTTATAAAAGTTATATATTAAAAAATACATTGACTCGATATTAGAATGGTAACTTTCGCGACGGAGATTTGGTATAGCCTAAATTTGATGTCTGCTTCTCCTCTGCTTTTATTCTAATACAAGAGAGCTGAGTCGTATAAAGTAAGGGATATATGACATATATATTTCCGTTATCGAAACAAGATAACTCAAATAAAGCGAGAGAAATATGATACGTACATTACACCCCCCGCCAAGATTAAAGATATAATTAATGATAAATAATATTTTCATTATAGTTTATCATTAAGTGTATAATTCGATTTAAGTTTTAATTTTGTTTGTTTTATAAATAATTTCTCTTCCGAATTCAAAGCATTGGTCGCTTGTACTATTGTAGGATAAGATTTATAAATGTATCTTACAGGAATATTTTTTAATTGTTTTTATTATAAATATTTAGTTCCAAACAATTGATAATTTTACTACATCTAGATGTTTCACTGTATTGGGGTTTGTTTATTTGTTTGGATTTGCTTTTCTATTATTATTAAATTGTCGCTTTCAAAATTTCTGAGTGCCATGTCCAATATTTTTGCAACAGTTGCAATTTTTTATTTGATCCTGCTCAATATTATTGATGTACTGTCTATTTATTTTTTGCCCACATTCGGATTTCAAATATCCTAATATTTACAAAAATTACAATTTTTAGATGATTTATTTTGTCGATAGTCGCTTAAAAATTTATTTGAATGTATATCTTAATGCAATTTAAATCGACAATGAGACTCTAAATGTCCAGATTTTTTACAATTATTACAAAATTTATACTCTTGTGTGCTTAGGTTAAATTTTTCTCTTAAAGTTTTTTGTTCGATTTCTTTAGCAATCAAAAATTAGATAACATCTTCGAAACAGTTGGATATTTGTGATTTTACAATAATCGCTAATAAATCTCCCATGACAAAAAAATTTAAGACATGTGTTTTTACTAAATTTAGACATGCAACTCCATCAGCAGCTGTAAGTATATCATCTAAACTATTTATAATTTTAATAAGACAGTTTTCTACCCTTTGTGAATATGACAAAACATTTTGGTTATGTCCTTATCTGCATAACGATAATTTTAATGGCTATCGAAAGTGCGATCGTTTGTTCGACTATATGTCCGTTAAATATGTTTTTAAAGCGTTCCAATTTGCGAATACTCGATTCTAATTAAAGCTCGCGCTTTGTACATAATTTTTATTTGGATCATAAACATCTTTTTTTTTCTGTCAGACTTTCTAATAAACTAATCGTGGTGCCGTAGTCATTACTAAATTCGTATATTTTGATTTTGTCACAATCAAAATCAGAGAGCATTTCGTAAGCATTTTCGATTGATTGATTTTTATTTTATAGTTTGCTTGTTAATTTTTTTTATCACAAAAATTTGTAATAAATTTTATGATGCTTACAACAAAAGACGTATATTTTTCATCACTTCATTGAAGAAAGTAGTTGTGTTGCATTGACGGTGACAAAGTAGAACAGCAGCGTTATTGAAAGAATCGTTGATTCTCATCTTGATTTAGTAGAAGGATTCATGTTGAAGATTCAGCGATATTATAAAGTCAACAATGATATGCTAGAGTCAGCGATGATATAGTAGATTCAATGATGATGTAGTACAGTCAAAGACGCAGTGATAAACTCTTGTCCGTCTTTCCTTTCTCAAATAAGGCTTTTAGTCATTATTCTTTAGGGATGTCACATGACTTAATTAAACACACGTTTATTCTCACGAATTGATTCTTTCGAATAAAAATTAATTTTTACACAAAATATCCAGCATCAGTTGTAAAGGGTTGATGTCGGACAAACGAGTTACTCGTTTTTTATACAATTTAGTAATGGTAATTTATTAATGTAAGTTATATATGAAAGATACAGTGACTCGTTATTGAAATGGTAACTTTCACGAGGGAAACTTGATATGGTCTGAACTCGATGTCTGTTTTTGCTCTACGTTTATTCTCTGTTCTCGAAACAAGACGCGGTACTTATACAGATATTAAGGGGTACAAGAAAAATACGAGTTGCGTAAGATAAGAAAAATATGATGTACAAGATGCCCTTCCTCGATATCTACGATAGTTGTGGCATAAGATAAGAGATTTTGTTCTAATACTCATTAGATATTGTGGGGTAAAGGGTGATTAATGAAATAAAGTAAGGCAAAGATTATACTATATTATATTATCATATATACAAGTTACACTAGATTATATAATTACTATTATTTATATCGATATTCGAATTATTTTGTAAGGTTCTTTTTTACATAAAGATATAAGTTACTTATAGAGTTAATACGCGCATAAAAATATCAAAGCGATCCAAAAGTTTAAAAAAAAAGCACATATAAGAAAAAACTTGGTAATTCGAGTTTTTAAATTATAAATTATGAAACTTTAGAAGATGACTCCAACCGCAGTTTCAACTTTTTAGAAGACAAAATTTTAAAAAATTAAAAATACGTTAATATAAAATTCTTTTAACCTAATTTTAAAATATCTTAAATTAAAGTTTCAATCGTTAAAAAATAAAAAGTATATCCATAATTATAAAAATAAAAATTTACGTCGGATATGATTTTTTTCCGAAGACGCGAGTAGAACAATATCATTATATCACCGAACACGTGTTTTCGCATTTAAACAATTGTTACGTTCACCCGCAACCTTAATAGAAATTACTCTCCCGTTCAAAGCTTTTATTAGCACAGCTTTTCGTACAATGCGGTGAAATTAAAAAGTTAAAAGCGAAGAATTCAGTTTGTTAACAAAAAACCTTGCGTACACGAGCATAGCAGTAAAAGTCCATCATCGTAAAAAAGAGGAAAGGTAAAAAGGATCCGAACACAATGTAACATCGAACGAAATCACGCGCAGACGAACATCGGAATCCTTCCGGCGAGCGAAACCCAAGTTTCAGGGTTGTTTCATCGCTAGCATAATTAGAATAATATGGAAATGTGTCGAATGAAAAACGAAGGAAAAAAGCTTGGAAAAATGGAAATTTCCAAACGAAACGAAAAGAAGCTCGCGGAAATTTTTTTTCACCCTCGCGTTCATCTTGGCGAACGCGTATGGTTAACAAAACAAGGAGCAGCGAGAGAAAGAAGAGACGAGGAGCAGAAGACCGAGTAGTCCGTTTAATTAGCGAACAAATTAAACACCGCCGGAGGGGGAGGCCATGCAGTGCATCCCCCCCCCCGCGTCCTCCCCACGTCCCCCGCACAGCCACCCACCGAGCAATTAGGGGTATTATAAATTAATTATAACGCCCGTACAAGCGCAGGCGCCCCGGCAGCCAGTTTTGCGGGATTCAATCTTGAAATGGGCTCGCACCGGGCCAAAATGCATGCCAAACAACGCAGTCGCTTTAGTCTCTTGCACGTCTATTTGTCTCTCGAGCGTCGGCTCCGAGCGCTAACTATCCACCCACTGAACTGCCGGGAAAAAGTTACGTTTGAATTCGTTAGCCGACGCCTCGAGCGCTCTAATAAAATCACGACTTTTCCGGAATTTATAATAATTTAACGGAGGGGTGGGAAAGAGCGCCGTGTCTTTTTACAATGGAAACGGGAAACGGGAAACGAAGAAACGCCGATATGAGTCTCCGCTCTCGTATTTCTCCGACTAGGCATCTACTTTCGTACTTTCGATCGCGTTTCCATTGTTCGCTCTACGCATGTGTTACCTAATGTGCCAAGTACGATGGATACTTTGTCGAAGCGACGTGACCGTCGATTTTCCATAAAACGTAATTCGGCGGCATAAATTTGCTGCTTCCGAAAGTTTTGCTGCTTATGACGATAATCCGATTACTTTTATCTTGCGTTCGCGTCGTCGTTTCAAACATTTTACTTTTTATCTCTCGGATTTTAAATTCGATATGCCGAGTCATTCTCTAATTATCGACGAGCGAACGATTAATGTTATACGTGTTTTAGAAAGAAACACAATATTACGATAATTTCCGTATTTCTGTCGAACTCATTGAATTTTTTATAAAAAATATGTTATTTGGATGTTATTGATTCGATGGCAAATCTATTGTATAATTTTATTCTTAACGATAATTGAAAATCCATCTGATCAAGTTATCATCGTTAATGGTACGTGGAACATTTACGATAACGTAAATAAGCGTTGTTGATGAATTTCATTAAAATTCAATGTTGATTAAACATTTAAATGATCAAACATGTACAATGTTAGGAGTATCAACAAATTGTATTAAAATTTAGTCTGATTTCTTCTTGAAATTTTAATTCGTATATGATATATGATGAAAAGGTATTAATAAAAAAAATTATGCAAATATAAATATTCTTCTATAAGTATAAATAAAAGTAATTCGTATGAAATATAAATTTTATATTAATTTATTACAATTTTTAATTTTAATTAAGAATTTGTTACATTTATCCTTATATACGCAAATATAAAGATAAAAATCGTTGCATTTAAATTTTAAATTTAATTAAATTGTGAAATCAAGGTACAATAAAACTCTTTAAATAATCCGAATGAGGTACTAAAAAATAATCTTGCAGTATCGAAACCAACTTTTCATTACAAAATGTATGATTACAAAGCTTAGTACGTAATATGAATGTGATTTAGTACGAATAAATATAACGTAATGTTGAAGTTATTGTTTTACCGATACTAGATATCAATCGTATTATTGATTTTTAAAAAAATATGAAGCTGATATATTTCTCTTTATAGATTTAAAATCTATGGATTACACATTTAGCCGAGTTTCATTAATGTTTTTAGTGATTAAATAAAAATGATGCCGATATCGAGCATTAAAAGTCAATTTTAATATTGCTTTAATAAAAAATCAAGTTATGTTATATATCTATAAATGTAGACTTTCACAGTTTTAACAGAAATTAACAAATTTAATTTAAAGGTGCAGAATAATGCATAAATGTTCTTTTTTTCAAATATTTACTAAGACAAAAATTAGATTCTTCGATAATTATTAAATTTTAAATTCCTTTATTTTTAGTATTTACTTTTATTTTATTTAATAATTAATAATGTGTAATTTAAAACAATAAATGAAGACATTTAAATTTCTTTAAAAGTATTGACTACCCTATTATCGCTTATACTCTCGAATAAATTTTCTAAAATGCTATTCAAAATTATTTACTATTATTTATTTATATTACTTTATTTTTATGGAAATAGATTTATTTTTAATAAATATCTTATGTTTCTAAACATAATCTTTAATATATTCTTCTATTATAAACTAATGATACAAAATTAAGTATTATAGCATAATTAATTAAAAAATTTCTTTTAATTAAAAATTTATATCCTTAAAATGGATGTAAAATGCTTTAAAATATATTATATTTTTAATAACAAATATTCTCTTATTTTTTAATTTAATTAAAAATTAAAAAGTTTTTACTAATTTTATGTAAATATAATTAGATTTACTAAAAATTTATAATCATATTAAAATCACTACTAATAATAAAATTTAACTTGTGTGTGTAATGTAATAAAAACATATAATACATAAAGTTGATACAATT
The DNA here is from genome assembly GCA_018907195.1 of Dolichoris vasculosae. Classification (NCBI taxonomy): domain Eukaryota; kingdom Metazoa; phylum Arthropoda; class Insecta; order Hymenoptera; family Agaonidae; genus Dolichoris; species Dolichoris vasculosae. The sequence continues at coordinate 10,276,091 of JACCHY010000005.1, read as the reverse complement.
CGATGCTTTTGATTCGAATAAAACTAACGAACTTAAAATTATTTTAAAAATTTTTTAGACATATTCAGACTTTATGGTAGTTTTCTGGTAACTTATTATTTTTTATATAATCTTGTATAAAATAACAAAAAAAAACAAATGATTGATCAAATAAAATTAAAATCTAAATTTTGAAATTTTTATTTTTCAATTGGATATATTAATATTTACTTAATGGGTATAAATAAATGAAATAAAGTTTATTATATAAAAATTTCAAATTCAAAAATCATAATAAATATTTTAATTTTTAAATAACTGGTCTTGATATGTTTTACAAAATTAATCTATTAAATAATATATAAAAAAATAATTTTGTAAGATTCGTAGAACAGAAAAACTTATTCAAGATTGTTGAACTTTATTTTAATGAACCTAAAAAAATTAATACAAGATTTTGTCTTTAAAATTTTCAATATAACATAATATAATATAAAAAAATTTAATATAATACCATTTACGACAATGTAATATATTAATCTTAGATTTTCAATATTTGCTATATTTATTTTACTATCTTCATTACAAATTTATCGACAAATTAAACACTATTGAATTAACTAAAGAAACAAAATATTTTAAAGTATAAAGTAATAATAAAATTGAATGAAATAATGATTAACTGATAAAAATATTAACTATGATTTAAATACAAATTCAAACAAAAAATTATAAAATTTAAAATTAAAATGATACTAAAATTCTAAGTAATAAAATGTATTGTAAATTATAGATTATAATAGATTCCATATTTTAAATAAATACAATTTCACTATTTAGAAAAATTTATTTCTCAAAAAATATCATTCGTGGTTTGTGTACTGTAAATGTAATATCTGTACGTACATTATATTTCGCTTTGAAACAAATTACCTGAAACAATATAAAAATTGAATAAAAAAAGTAAATAAAAAGTGTTTACATTTAATGATTTATACAATTTTTATTGCTATATAACATTTAAATTTTCAAATAAATTTTTATAATCTCTTTCATAAAATACGTTTATATTATACAAACTCAATATTTACTTTGATGAATTTAATATAATAAAATACAATTATAATTATTATAGTAAAATAAAATATTATGCAAATATGCTTTAATTCATTCATCAGTATTTATTGGTTATTTACAAAAAATGAAATTCGTTACACTCGTTCAAAAAATTTGCATCCTAAAAGAGAAAACATGTTAAGAAAAAAATGTAAGAATAAATGTTAAGAATAAAATCTGTAATTAATCAGATTCCTACCTACACTTATTCTATCTAAACGCAAAAGGAAATCAGCAGCATAAAAAACAGATGAGCAACGTCGACGAGTCGGTTGAAGAATTATTTATACGTAGCCTCAGAACCCAGGTCTGGATGATCAGAGAGATAGCGATTAAGCTAAACAACTGACTGACAGCACCTGTTGATAGCTTTGTGCCAACCCTCCGACGTACCCACCGCACAACCAGATATGCAGAGGCAGCAAAATATACATACGTACTTCAACATGTATACGCGTAAATTGACGCAGCGACGCGCAATGTATTTATGCTTATATCGAGATCGACTCGAAGATAAGATTCCCCTTTGCGTATGTACACCGCAACTCCACACTTTGGACAATCGATACGTTAAACGTAAGACATTTTAGTAAATAAAATTAATTTCGCACATTATACGAATACTTTCTCGATAGAAACGCTTACATCGTTCCGTTTAAAGAGGAAAATATCACTGAGAAAGAAAACTGGAAGAAAGAAAATTTAATTTATAAGTGACATTCAACGTCTTTCAGAATCTACGTAATTTGTATTAAAAATACCGAGTGATACTAATATAAGTATTGCTTAAGCATTATTGTTATTATTAGTATTGTGATTATTGTTATTATTATTATCATTATCACTATCATTATTATTATTATTATTATTCTTGAAGCGATCTTATTAAAAACAAATGTTTGAATGCAATGAAAATATTAAGAAAAATGAGGAAAATGAAAATTCATAAAAGTTATCCTTGCTATAAATTAACACAATTTTATTCGGTGATTTTTTATTAATGGTAAGATTTATACTTTTTTACTTTTATATGAAATTATCTTCGAAAAATTTTATTATGCAAATTTGAATTATAAATAATTTATGTCGTAAAAATGTGATCATAGTAATTAACGCAAATATCAACAGAATTATAAGAGATATTTCATATTTCGTACACATTCTTCTTAAAATAAGATTAACGATACATTTTATTTAATTTATCTAGAACTTACAATAACAATATTGAAAATTTTGAAAATTACGGTGATAATAACGATTGATAAGGCTTTTTTTTAAATTTTATATTATCTTTTTAAAAATTAATTAATCACAGTTATTTTATAATCCATTTCCGTAATTTATTTTTTAATTTAAGAGAAAAAACATAGATTTTCGAAAATCTCTGGAACTTCATTTTCATAAAAGCACCTACTTATTAAATTATCCCAAATTAAAAAGCTTCGAAAATTTATTATCGTATAAATATAAAATTTATAAAATAAAATAAATCAATTTTAAATTTATAATAATAAATTTAATATTTTTAATATCAATAAAAAAAGAATTAAAAAAGAATAAACTGACAATTTTCAGAAATTTCATTTCGAAAACATAATTCGTTACAATGTTTATAGTTATTTTCGTCGAATGCTTTTATACTTTATAGTATATATATTACAATGTAAAAAATTTTATCGATACGCAAATAAAATTTAATTAAATTAAACAAAAATGAAAACATATATTTTTCTCTTCTTATCGATACCTTCATCCGTGCGTAATAAGAAAATATGGAAACGAGAGAGAAGAAATTTTATTTTTAATTTACGAATAAATTATACGAACCCGCGACGAATCGCTTCGCAAATTAAATTAGCATCGCATCTAAAATCCGCGAATCCGCGTTTAAAAGTGGATATTATCTCGAATCGAAACTATTTTGTTTTGTTTCACTCGTACAACGATCGGCAGACGCGAACGATCAAAGAACGAAAAAACTACAACTCGACCCATCGTAAAACGAAGTGGCTCACAAATCCGAAAGCACACGGAAACCAAACTTAAATTTACGTGACCGCGAGCGAAAGCTCCGAGCATCGAGTCCACGCGACACGCGGAAATTCGATTTACGCGCATATCTCGGGATGCGCAGCTTCGCGCTAAGCTCCATATCAGCGGAGCAACTCGGAAGTGGAAGCCAACTCAAAGTTTAATTCGAGCGTTGGCGAACTATAAATTTCTGGGCTGCGTAACGAGGGAGGCAACCCTACGGGAGTTTCGGTGGGAGTTTCGGCTGCGGGTCTATTATTAATATTTAATTATAATTGGGCTCCCGATGCTGCGCATCGAACGGCTGATACGGAAGGTGTCTATAATTCACTCTGGTCGAGGATCGTTGAGCCGGACTTCTCGATGCGAGCTTACGGAGATTCAACTCTTTTGTTGTCGTGGAAGCTCTCGCAGAACTTGCGAACGATAGCGAATCTTTCGAGCTCTTTGTTGGATCCCTGGGGATTTACGGTAGCTGCCGACTCGTTTGCAACGGTCTGAGTCCAACGTTCGAGAAAACTTGAAATTGTAAAAGACTCGAACCTTAACGTTTCGCATTGGATCGTACGTTTGCCGCGCGGAATTCTCGATTCGACTATGGTGACTTTCGCGAAACAAAAGTACTCGATGATACTCTCTCGTGATAGATGTAATCTTTCTTCATGAATAGTAAAGAATGATTTATTATACTGTGATGAATGGAAGTATTTTTATACATAAATTAAACTGACTTTCAACGTAAAATTAAATAGTGAGATAATGGACAAACTGTAGACAAACGGAAAATGGACAAACTCAAAATTTTGATTCGTTCGTTGCTGTATTTTACTAAAATGTTTTCTACTGATACGAATTACAAAGCGAATCGATAAAAAATTAGCGTAGAAATTTAAAAACCGAAGATTACTTTAACGTAAAAGTACCTGATTTTAATCCTTTAAACATTTCTTTTAATAAAGTAAAATATAAATGGTAGGTTTGTGCTATTTCCTTTATCAAAATTAAATTCACCTACTTTTATAAAATGCGCGTATTTTAAAATATAGAAAAAGAATAACCGATTTAAGATCTCATTTTTAATATACGGTTATATATGTACATATAAATATATACATATATAAATATAACAAAGATTCAAATATTAAGATATCTATCTATAATTAAAGTTTACATTTAAATTAAATATATAGACGACGAGTTCGAATTATATTTACATAGTGTTTATTAAAAACTAATTTAGACAAACACGCTTTTACATTAAATATAGAAAATTGTTTTTAACTAATTTCAATTGATTAATGACAAAGAATTTTAACTTTTTAAATGTGCGCACTTAACTATTAACTTATTACAAATTAACAATTAAATTAATAATATTCTTGAATCAACGAAAAATTTTGTATATTAAATATTAGCAAAAAATGATCTTATAAACACTAAAGGTTGAAAAATTTTAATTAATTAATTAATTTGATACAATGTACTTAAAATATTTTTTTAAATTTTACTCATCATAATACTTTTAAAAACAGATGCATATATTATTTCGATAACATTTGGGCTTATTTCCTCTCTACTACTGGATTCTTTCTTTCTCTCTTCCTTGCTTACTTAAATAAAAAATCAGATTCAAAATTAAAAACTATTCTTTTTTAAGTAAAAAAAAATATATAACATAAAATTTTAAATAAATTTTGAATTTTTATAACTAAAGACAATTAAAAATTTTAAATTTAAGGAGAAAGAAATGAGACCTTATTTTGAAAACTAAAAGAATCAGATAAACGCTTCATTGTTATTATTTTCACAGTAAAATTTAACGTATATTAAATAAATATTAATTCATCGGTCGAGAGTATATCGATCTCGTTGAAATAGATTCTAGATTCTACACGAATAAACATCGACCCGTTTCAAGTACTTATTACTGCTGTTTAATCCGATAATCTCTTGACTACCAATAAATTAAAAGTTTGCTGCACTACATTATAGCAAAATCTTTTTTGTATCAGAGATTTCACCATTTAGATTGTAGATGGCTATTTGTAAATGGATAAAACTGAAATATGAAAGTAGTCTAATATATAGAGTAACATTAACGTTTTAAATAATATTGGTTAGTTTTGATTTTATTTTGATTAGAATTGAGACAAACTTTTAAACCATAAATAAAAAAAAATATACAATTTTTATAATGTAAAATAAATTTAGTAACAATAATTAATTTAAAATCAAATTGAGATTTATTAATTTATTCTCTACTTTTTCTTACACTGGAACCAACAGTTATTAAAAATTTCAAGTTTGAATAAACTTCACACATAATTATATTTCATGGAAATTTATAAGCTTCTTTAGATTAAAAAATGTATATTCATTATTTAAAATTTAAATAGAATAATATATTAACTAAATTAAATAAATTTACTAAATTATAATTAATTATTATTATAAATAAATCTAAATAAGAAGAGTTTACGAATGTCTGTATCTGATGCAACATAGAATGAAATTTTAATTTATTTGTAAGTAAACAAATTATTCAAATTTGTATGTAAATTGAGAATATTTAAATGTATTAAAAATAAAATTTTTTAAAAAGTCATAAATTACACAGTGATATGTATTAAATGGTATCAAAAAATACTGTATTTACCAATATTTACTTATGAGTTTTAAACGGAATGTTAAAATTTAATTTATAAATTTGTTTTTGAAATAAGTTTTTACATTAATTAATATTCTATCCAATTTCGTAGTACAAATTAAAAGTTTGTTTAAAAAAAATATAGCCCACCTTAGTCGTAAAAACTAAATAATCTTATACGAATCGAGCAATCATTTTTCGTAACATTTTTTGTAAGCTACCGATTAATTATTAATTAAATTATTAAAATTTATAAAAGTATTTTAAATATTTCCAATTTCCGAGATCCGCATCTTTCACACATATATAATTCATAATTCGTAATTCATTATTCATAATTCATTATTCATTGTTGTAAACACGGAATGTCAACTTTAACGTTGAACTCAAAATAGTACATTTCAAATGTCCTGGCGTTTCTAAGTTATTAAACAAAAGATCGGTCTTTGACAATGGCAATTGGTCAACAATGACTCACATTGTAGGTAAATTCTCATTACTGACATTCGCTCATTGACAAGACCTAAACCAGATAGAAAGCAGCACATAGAATCCGCTTACAAGTACTCTTCATAGTAATTAGCCAAGCGATAATATCCGACGTGTACGAACACAAGAGAGAAACAGAGATGCTTGCAATTGGGAGCAATACGAGGAGAGTCCAAACTAACGTTCAATCTGTTGAAAGTGGATAAGCGTCGGCGAGAAACGAAATGGAATTCATCCATTCATTATTTTAGATACCTATGGTCCACTTTATCAAGTATACATGGTTTAGAACGTAATGCGTAACAAGTTTGGTTTATTCTACAAAGAAAAGATCCTAAATCATTGAATATTTTTCTAAACGATTTTTTATCGCTAAATATTTTAACGAGTATGGCCATATTTAATAAAAATTTTATCAATCGTGTTAACGTATTAATTTGTAGCATAAGCGAATCCGTGGAGAAGATACAAAATGTAGAAATACAAATACTTACCATTTAATACTTTCGAAAATTTATTTTTAAGAACCTATATTTATTTTTAAGATGTCTTGAATTTATTACAAATATAATTCTGATAATACTAAAACTAAATTAAAATTTGAAACCTCCTCTTTATGTTTAAATAATTAAAACTAAATATATTAAAACTAACAGCAATCGATTTCAGTCTAGAAATAACTGCAAAGTATTAAGTAATAATTAATAAACCCAAAGTTTATCGATTAACCATAAATTGAAATTTTTTCATTGGCTGTTCAATCTTATCATTTTCTTATTGTACTATTCACGTTCAATGCGAAATTACTCACCTTAGAATCATCTAATACTATATACTTCGAACTATGATGTTAAAACTACTGCGAAGCATTGAGACAACGTGAATATCGAGAACGCCCGAATTTGAACCACTGATCCGATAAATCGGTATGGAATACCAAATTCCGGATTATTGCGATAGACGGAAATCGTAACATGGCATCTTATACGGATAATACCGAACTAATAAGCCAAGGAAGTAGATGAAGCTCAGAGACACATCAGCGAACCACAAGACCAAACCGAAATGTCAGAACTATGAAACGGAGTTAAATCGTAAAACAATGCAAATTATCTCGATCGCAAATTTAATACGCAAATTAGTTCACGTAATTCGTTTCGTCTTTACTTATCTATTCCTAATCTATGCGTATGATCGAAGTAACTTTGTTGCTTGCTGTTATATGAAATAAAGTTATTGTGTGCAACATAAAAAAACATCTATAAGACGTAGATATTTTTATACGAAAAATAGTTTAAATCTTTTGAAAAGAAATTTATTGAAAAAAGTAACACGTACGCAATAGATATAAATTCTAAAGTATTAAAAAAATAAAATGAAACCAAAAAATATTTTCTTTAAATCAAAATACTGTTTTCTTCGAAAGTATACAATAAAAACTATATTAATTCAATAATGCTAATAAATATTTCTAGAGTACAGAATTATAGTTACAAAATTTTTTAACTAAAATTAAAAAAACACCGCTGTAATTTAAATATATTTTTATTTCAATCTGTTCATTACTCTTTTGTTAATATATAAAATTAAAGTTTAAAAAACTTATTCAACGTTTATATACTTGATTAAAAGTTACATAATGTACTAACATAACATTCGTAGAGAATTTCAATAAAGTTTCTTTTTTGTGTATTACATTCGTTTAATTGATTTAGACGGACGGTAAAAATATTTCTAATTTTCTTTGTATTAAAGAATAATTATTTTTTTAATTTTAAAAGATTCGTAAGAATGATACTTTATAATATTTGTAATTAATATACATAGTTACTATTGAATATAAAAAGTTCAACGAGTGAGAACCTTTGAAAAATTTAATATTTTGATTTAATAATATTTAAAAAATAAACAAGGTTGTAAAATTGAACTTTTTTATACGAGATACTTGAAATAATAGTACAATAATTTTTATATATAATAAATATTTTATAGTTCAATATTTTTTTGTTATTGAGTACACTTTTATAACTTTATATTTTGACTTTTTTATTTGTACAAAATTTACAATTATAACGATTAGAACTTTTATATTAATTTGTACTACTCACATTTTTAAAACTTCAAATCTATAAAAATATAATAATTTTAATATTTAAATTATCCATATAAAAAATTTTATACACTTTCTTAATTTAAAAATTCAAATACTAAATTATTTTAAAAATAACTTTAGTAATGTACACATAATTTCCCTTTGCTTACATTTCACATGTGTTCTTTTTCAATACATCTAATCTTTTAAGTTACACATAGTTTTCCTTGATAACTTCCATTACCTTAGGTAAAGACTTAACCTTTTCTCAAGCAGATTTTCTATCTCAAATTGTAAACCTCATTTTGCCGAACTCTAATATATAACATCGACTCCAAAATCAGTGTTGCCTTTTAAATACTGGACTACAACGAGAAGAAGAGCAGATCACACGAAAACTTTGACGAGAACGTTACCATTTCAATATTAAGTCACTGTACTTTAATATAACTCAAAAATTAATAATAAATAACAACAAAATTAATAAATAACTTTATATTATTAAATCATACACAAACGAGTAACTCATTTGTCCGACATTACACTTTTTAAAACTTTTAAATTCTTGGGTAAATTTTCTATCAATATTTATATATTCTATGTATTCTATAAATATAAATATTATACTTATTTATATATTGAAATTGTAAAAATAATTTATTTACTTTAACCAAATATCATTTATTCAATTTAAATATTTGAAAAAAATGAAACAAAAACTTTTTAAAAATGTATTTTTATTTCATGAATCTATGTCTCAAAAAGTATTTTAAAATTAATAGTACTTTTAGTAAATATATAATTTGTAATTAAAACTTTCAAAAGTATATAAAATTATTTATAAATATGTATTAAGACTAATATGTTAATTAAAATTCAAAATAGACTTTATTATGAATAATTCCATATCGAATATTCACAAATTTTAGAATTTACTAATCATATATAATGCAGTATAAATTTTGAAATAAAATATCTAATTGCTAATAAACTTCATCCTATATTACATATTTTGCAGTATTTATACAGAAATATACTGTAGTTAAACTAAATTTAAAATTGCTATCTAAAAAGTACTTACTTGTTTTTAATTTTATAAATAATAAAACTAATTTCTATTTAAAAATTTAACTTTATTTAAAAATAATAATTAATCAAAAGAATTATGATATTAATATTAAAACAACAAAATATTATATTTAACGACAATAGACCCGCGTGCAATTTTTTTATTTACATGACCTATTAACGCGTTGCCGACGCTAAGATTCGCTAAAACATATTTTATTTTGATAATTATTCTGATTAGTGTATACACGATGCTAAACATCTCGTAGGATAAATCAGCTTGTCGTTGTATGCAAATCCTAGTTTGCATTTGTATAGACTCGAGTGACAAGTTCATATACGCAAATTTCTTTAATTATAGAACAGTAAATCACCTTTATTTTTCCTTTGTCGGAAATAAATCCGTTTTAACGGTAAATACATATAAACAGTTCTACGCAGTTTGAGTTGGAAAAGTTTAAACCATTTATCAAAAATTTTGTATTTAAAAAATTCAAACCATAATTAAGCTTTCACGAACGTACTTTCATTCGATTATAACGGGTAAGTAATAAAATTCTTGAATATATCAAACTCGGATTAATTATTTTGGTCACATTTTACAGGTTCAGTACAGTCACATTGTTACATCAATTCTAATTACATTTATATAAATGTAATTTGAATAAATTAATAATTCAAAGATATTTTTTCGTCGCCTAATTATCAATTAAATGATAATTTGATTTTACGTTATATAAATTTTATTTTATTTTTAGGCTAGAAGAAATTGTATATATTTACATTTTTTTAATCCTATTAAAAAAATCGACTTTTATTTATACTTCTTTTCACCTTTTATTTTATAATCGTAAAAGAATATTAAAAATTAATTAAGAATCGAAAATTAAATTATAATTTATCTAAAAAATGATAGTAATCATGAATTAACGATAATACAAAATATTTTTTCCAGTTTACCTGAAATCTAGAGAACAATATTTACAGTATTGTATCTCTTTTCACTTTTAAAGATATTGAAAATCCGAGTAACAAAAGTTTTATAAACTTTTCGTTCCAAGAATAAATTAATTTTATTTACAACTTTTTTCAAACTTTGCGCAACACTATTATTTGTATAGTTATTTCCAATGAATATAAAAAGCGTAAACACACCGCTCGGATATTTATAAAACAAAAATTGTTTGCTCGGACAATTTTTTCGCGTCTCGGAAAGAAGTATCGATTGGTCGTCGAGTTCACTAAATTTTTTAATAAATTTGTAACGAAGTATGCGCGGAGCATCTTACCTTACAGGAATTGCACGTACGTTTTCTCCGACACTTCGACTACGCGAGATCCCGCCAACATATTTGAGTTAAACCACAAAAGAGTGTAAAGCAAAATAAGAATCGTGACACGCAGTTCGTCATCGTGATCGACATCTGCGACTAAGATTTCCCTATCGAATCTTGGCTGAGTCTCTCTGTAGTCGATCTACTCCCGAACCACATCTTTGAACAAAGCCACGTCCGTGTACGAAACTCACCGCTTGGATATTCAAAAATGTATTTCGATCGCATGTATTTTTCTTATATAATACATTCCCAGGGTTTTGTATAATTTATAAGCAAGATACCGATTTATTAAAAATACCGATTCGCGATTGTATCGTTTCATTCGCCAAATTAAGTGTAAATTGTTCGATGGATTTAAGACATTAAATTTGTAGTGTAAATAAATTATAAACGTTTAGTTATTTATTTCTATCTTTCGATGGTGGCGTTTTCCGAGTTACGAGCCTCGACCACAAATACCAAAGCTACGGTAGCAGAGATAAATGTTTCTGGTTTTGACACGACGTAATATATTTAATACTTTCTCATTGGATTTGGGAATCCTCCTTACGTAAACGGTTAATTAATGTTGCAAAAATAAGATCGATATAAACGATGATGGTTAACTCTATCTTAGACAACGACTAAATTGAGTAGCAAAATGATAGTAACGAACGAATCAAATAAATATAAGAAGAAACTGAACTGCGAAATTAATAAAACTTTTGGTTCGATAACGAGCGAAAACGGGAATAAAATATCGAAAAAACGCTTGTTCGCTAAATACAAAATGATCGAATGCGAATCATGATATCACGTACGATGCGCGAGAATAACCATTAACTGAATCAAATCAAACAAGAGCGACGCCTTTGGTATCTCGAACGTAAAAGTACACCCTCTAGGCTAACATAGATTTCTACTTACTATATTCTAATTTCGAAAAGTTCTCCCGAAGAGATTTATTACGTAAAAATGGATAAATGTTGTTCTTAATTTTTATCGCGTTCAGTGACATTATTTTTCTCGAGCGTCACCTTTCCAATCGATTCGGTATTATATAAAATTTTTACCAAATACAATTACATCCACGATTTAGCGGTGGAAAACGGAAGTACAGAAGTTTCCATCTTAAAGAGCATCTCGTCTCGATTTTCGCGATCGATCGAACATATAATATATCCTAATAAATAATTTATCTTTGAATAATAATCTTTTTCCATAATTTTTAAATCGTATCGACGGATAAACGGTGACAATAATTTTACTATAACTCGGTTTAAACGTTGATACGATACCGTTTGTAGACGCAATCTATTAGAAAAACTCCGAAATTTTAATTATTTACGCAAGATAATAAGACTTCGGTAATAATCTATGCTTACGCTGTAGTTTTTATATTTCACAGTATAACAATTTTAACGCTAGACATTACTCGCGATGTTCGCAATGGAAGCTAAAAGATACCGACATCCTCAAAATTATTCGCGTGCGCAAGCTTTTCTGGTCGAGTGCAAAGACCCTATTAAGCTTATTTACGAGGATCTAAGGAACAATGATCTATACGATCGTTTTTCGGAAGACTGTACTGGATAACAAGGGAAGCTTCAACGCGACGGTCCAAAATATATCACCCAAATGTTCCGCGAACGAGTAGACGGTACTCGAGATAAATTGCTAAATATCGTAACTTGCGTTATCCGTGGAGATTAATACAATGTTCGCGATAATTAAAAAATTGAGAATGTTCTTTTCGATCGCACTCCTTGGATATCGTCTATGTACCGGTGAGTTTTTAACAAAGCTCGCCGAATATTTATTCACGGATGTTGCGCGATAGAAATTATCGTACTCTGTTTTTGAAAGATCGATAGCATTCGAAATTATCAAAAATACATTTGTAATTGTTTAACGAAACTTTTCATTTTTCGTTCGATCGATCCTTTGAAAACTTCTCTTTTTAACGGTACCATCAATTTGATTTAAATTTATAAAAACGTTGCATACAAATTTTCGTTGTCCGCGCTTGAAAAAACGTAACCCTCAACGTTCCAAAAACAAACGCACGAATAGACAACTAGGCATCCTAAATTTCACTCTCACCTTCATCCCAAACTGGCAGGGTTTTCTTTCAGGCGCGTGGTTCCACTGATCCCTAGCTCCGCTCGGGGACCATCCACCTCATTAAAATGCATATTAGATGGTCTCGCGAGCGTGCGAAGTCGGTCATACCGGGATAATTCGCCTAGAAGCCAACGCTTTAGCGCGTATACATGGACGAGGACTGGAGCACATTATTCGCGGGGATATTAAGTTGCTGCCTCTCCGGGTAGAAGCCGCACCCCGCGGGAAATATAAACGGATGAACCGCGAAATCCGTATACCCGACGGTCGTGGCGTAGATGTCCGTGTGCGCGTAATCGTGAATGAACCTCGAACGAAACCATTGACTATGCGACCATTGCGCGCGCATTCGTGGATCGATACTCGTTTCGATTTCAAAAATTGCGGTATTATACACTTGCCTCTCGCGCGATCAACGGACCATCGATCGTTATTGAAATCCCTTTGTTTCGTTAAGGCAAGCTGCTTTCGCGTCACGGGGATCCGCGTATCTTTGTCGAAGCGGAAATTTGTACGGAGCTTACCAACGGAAAATTCGTTGATGTTTCAGTCGTTGTATAAATTTTCCGTAAAATAATAACGACCGATGGATACAGGGTTTCGTTCGAACCTGCACACCTGTTCCTTTCCGAGGAATACTTTCTTTCATATATTTATTTAAAGATCTTTCTTTGCGATATTTATATTCGTCGATATTAACAAAGTTACGGTCGATTTATTATTTTATATACGGATGAACGAAGAATTAAAAATAGATGATGACGTTCGAAAGTTAGCAAGGATTAAATTATACATGCAACGCTTTAACGAAGACCACATTGTATGGACCGTATTGTAAAAATAAAATTTAAAGATATATTTTTAATCGGAAATTAGTTTGTAGTTTATAATGAATTAAAACTCGTTAACTTTTTTACCGATTAAAAATAACTAGTTTTTAACAACTAATGCAAACTATATGCAATTAATTTAATAACGTTTAAATTCGTAAAACCAAAAATTTGAAATCTTTAAAATTAAATTAGCAATTTAAAATGTTGAAGTAAGAGTATGTAAAATTATTTTGAAGGTCTCTTAGTCGAGTTGCGGGTCGTAAGAAATATTCGAAACTTCTTCCTTGGTAGAATATTTATATAAATATACATGTATTGCGAACGGGTTATATCCTTGCCGAGTAAATGTATTCGATTTATTGTGTACTCGACGAATAAGAACGGTCGCGAAGACTTCGATTGTTGCTTCTTATTGCGTAAGACAACGTAAGCATTACACGAAGCCGAATTACTATGCGACATCGGATTTGACGAGCTCGATGCTTCTGTGCCAAGGTTGTGCTCTTGTATACAGACTTGAGCTTATTTCTGTACCTGTGTATATACATTTAATCGTATAAAGAATAATGGTAATCATTTATGTTTGTGTGATCGGTAGCATATAATTAGAATTATTAACTCTGTTGATTAAACTCGCTGTACATAGTTACAGAAAGCTAAATATAATATAAAGTTATTAGACAAAGTTTTAGATTGAATACAAGTAATACAATTGTTAGGTAATTGATAAACCAATTATGCGGTTTTCCTAGTAAGAGCGAGACTCCAATTCTGAAGCTCGATAATATTATACAAACGAATATTAAATGAACGTATCTAGCATTAGGTATAAAATAGTAAAATATATATAATATGATATCATTTAATATAAATAAAAAATATTCTGTATACTGCATTTTAAATAATAAAATGCTTATGTAGATATAATTTATTATAAGATATATAAATACAATGAATCTAAATTTTTTTAATTTTAGATACACGATCTCTTTAATTATAAAATTTCATCTAAAAATTTATCGATAATATTGTAAAATCTATTTACTGTAAATAAGTAAATAAATTTTTCAAAACTTACAATTTGAACTATAATTTTTATATTAGATATAACAGAATTAGTGTTATTAGTACATAAATTGTACTTCAAATTAAAAAAAAAATCTTTGATAGAATCACGGTTAATAAAATGCTTAATTCAACATTTGTTATTCTTATTATTATTATTGACTTACATTTTTTAATCAAATTTTCTAACTGAAAAATGTTTGCTTTAAAATTAAATTTGTGCAAAAGTATTTATACTTTAATATTCAGTCTAAATTTAAAAATAATATTTTATAATAAAATAAAAATATTTACTTACTACATATCAATTTCGTATTACATGAAATAACATTTTAAATTGACGTATAAAATCTGGTATTAAAAGCATGTGAAGTATGAAATATTTATGTAAATATAATGTATAAAACATAAAATTATTTGTTAAAACTAAAATGTTTATATATACTTGCATCAAAACGTTTAATATAAAATTTTTAGAAATTCATAATTTTAGCACTGGAATATGCATAATTTCAATTAATTAATTTTGAAAATCATTAAAATCATTAAAAATTTTGAATGATGCATATAATAATTTTTACATTCTTTAAGCGAAATTTTAAAAAGTCATACATTCTTACTAAAAATACAGTTAAAATTTGATTTCTTGTAAATAATCATATTTTTCAAACCTTAATTTTATTTAAAAATTTCAGCAAACAAAATTTACATAAAATACCTTTTAATATTCCTAAATTTTACTTAGATATATTAAAGCAAGTTTTAAGAAAATGAATATTACTTCTTTAAATGAAATCCATTGTTTACTTTTAAAGCAGTTATTCTTATTAAAAACTGACTAGATTTGATTAATATTACATTTTTCATAAAAGAAATTAATGAAAGTAGTTCTATTACAATTTATAGAAAAAGATGAACAAGAACAATATTTTTAATAGGAAAGAAAATTATTAATAACAAATATGTACGTATTTATTAAAAAAATATTTAATATTAATTAATGTATAAACCTTAAACACGTCAAATATATTTAAAAGTATATAAGATTAAAAAAATTAAGAGAAAAAATAAATTGATATTATTCGTTGGATACTTGATAAAAAAAATTAAAGAATCTTAACAGAATAAAAAAATCATACATGGTAAATGTAAAACTATGAGAATATTTAAAACAAATAATAAAACTTTTACACATTCAATAAAAATCAAAATATAAGTAAATTTATTGAAAAATAAAAATAAAATATTTACATAATCTTAATTTAATAAAAAATATAAAAAAACTCTACTAATGATCTTTAATTTGTCTTTAGATACATAAAATATAAAACCATTTGTAACAAAAATCCCCTTGGAAATCAAGAACCTCGATAGTTTGACCACAATCGAAAAGTTCTAAATGGCACCAAAGCGTGACCTACAATACTTTACGAGAGTTAAGAAAATTAAAAAAAAGAAAGTAAATGGTTATTATAGAAATAAGTAAACTGGACACAATTGAATTTTTCAATATATCAAATATATAAAAATATGATAGGTTTACCGATCAATGATACCAAAAATAAATAATTTCATAGTTTTCGGGATACAAGACACACGTTTTTGATTATAACAAATTTATTTCAATTTTAAAAAAAGAAAAACAAATGTAGTTAATATTTCGAATGTCATATATATTTATTAATAAAAGTAAAAATGTTATATAAATATGTATTTACAGAGTACTTATATTTTGATAATGTTACTATATCGATTTTGTTTTTTATTTTTCCGTGAATTCACAAAATTGAGATAGAAAAAGTTTTAATGGCAATCTCCTTTATGGATTTTTAGTTATACAGCGATACTTAAAAATATAAAAAAAAAGAATTAAAATTATAAATTAGTACCAAAAGTTTATTTTTTATTTGAAAAAAAAGTCGATGACGCGATTCTAAAAAATAATAATTTATAAATCTTAAGAAAAAGAACATGAATTTTCATCAATATGTCTAAAGTTAATGTTGTAACAATTTATATCGCACACATTGTTAAATTTTTTAAGTCGATGTAAGCCTCTGTTTAAAAGTTAACTTTCTAAAGAACATATAATAAAAGTTTTAAGAAAAACGTTTTCAAGTTTTTTAAACACATTGTAAACTTCGTGTACAATTTAAAATAAACAATTTTGAAAAGTTATTTATAAAGTTAATGCTATTATACTCGAGGAAAATTTTTATTCAAAAAATATACTAAAAAAACTTGATTTTTCAATTCTCTAATTTCTTTAAATTTCAAAATATCGTTAACACTTAACCAATAAAATCTTATATATACGCGCATTTTATTGTATCAGTAGTCAAGAAATAGTTTTTTCTATCACTAGAAAGAAAGTTTAGTATAATCTTAAAAAGAAACCAATAATAATTGCTAAAATTATTTATATATATTTAAGTAAACTAATATAGTATTTCAATACACACTATAATAATATATAGGAATAAAGTGATTAATTTAATAAAAAGTTTAAGTTTATGTATCGACATCTAAAGCAAGTATAGCTTTCAAATAAATTTCAAAGTATCTCAAGATAACAAATTTTGATTGGCTAAAAACTTATAAAGCCGATGAGTTGATAATCGATACATGACAAGATAATATTAGATCTTAAATAGTTTAATATAATTAAGAACAAAACTAAATATTCTAACTGACAAACTTATAGACTCATCGAATCTCATCATGAACTAGACAAGCCAATATTAAAATAGACATTGCGATACATTGGATAAGAATTATTTTCTTTTTATAATATAGTCAGAAAAATTAGAAAATAGCTGTTTATACAATAGTTTGCAAATAATATTTTTTAAAATACTACATTAAAAAATATAATTGAAATATATCAGGAATAAATTATATGTACTTTAAATAATCTTTCGTATAAAATAAAAATAATAAAACTTATAAAACTTAATAATAATAAATGATTTTTAATTAAAGATAAATTTAACATAATTAGATTTAACATAATTTATAAATAATAATAAAATTTATATTATATATAACTACGAATAATTTCAAAAAAAAGATTAATCCTAATAAGTTTTTAAATACTTTCTACATGATTATGGTGAAATTATGAACGTCAAAGAATTTCTTTAACGAATCACAGATTTCGAACTGGATTCAGGTAGATAAAATATAACTCTAGATATACCAATTGATATTATATTTTAAATAAAATTAAATTAAAAATAAATTATGAAAGAAAAGATTGACCAAAAGAAGTTTTTTAATAATCGTAAGTAAGTGAATAATTGATGATAATTTCAAAATATTCATGTATATTAAAATAAGCTTATCGTAGCCAAAAAGGTTCGCGTGAGAATTTCACTAAATTATTTGACATAATACCGATGAAAAATAATATAGAAAATAATTAGCGTGAGTAATTTTATAATTTTATGATTAGAATTTTGTTGAAAACAAATTTTTATAAGACACTTTAAAATTTCTCTTGGACACTGAATACACGTAATGAATAAAAAACAATCTTAAAAATGTTGTTTTCTATTATTCTAATTAAATTCTATAAAAGTTAGTTATAGTCATAGTAATTTATCGTCAAGTAAAATCATAAATGAAACTAAATTTTTAAAACAAGCCGAATCTACAAAGCGAACTATATTTATAAATGTACTGTCTGTCACATTAGTAAAAATGATATTGATATAAATCATCCTCTGACGTAAAAGATTTTATCAAGACGTATTTATAACATCTATGTATGTAATATACATGAAAGCTACTAGATAACTTCGCGAAACATTTATATATAACCGAGTGACCGAAGATCTTCGTTTAATTTATAAAACATATATCAGTCGAATCATTTTACAATGAAAACGATGTGACAGATATTTCAAACTGCGATGTAACGGAGCAAAAATGCGAGACAGAAGGCAATTGTATAGATCATAATACTAAAATTTTTATAATTTAAATCTAAGAAAGATTATAATATTATTACTCGATAACTCAAACATATTATGCTGAATAAATACCTCGAGTGAATTCCACAATAATCGATCCAAGAAAAAGATCGTTTCCACAATTCTACGACTACGCGTTAAAACTAAAAGTAACGCAAAAATTAACTTCTATCGATCGCATAATTATCAGATTAATTATAAAAGTTGTTCGAAAACGGTTTTTTCGCGCGTAAACTCTCGATTTTTACACGCTACAAAAATTGCGCGATACTATAAAATAGCAAATGTTCATGGCCATTCGGAAACTCCACATTCAAAAGCAAGACTCTTCCCCCTTGATTTATCTGGCCATCTCGAAAAAAGTTGAAATCCTTTGCTACTACGGAACAAATTACTCGGTAACATTTTATTTGCAAAGGATATTCACTTTGGATCCTAATAGAAACAACGGTATTAAACGAACCGTTCACTACCGGATTATGGTAAGATATACCTTGACGGATACTCCCCGAGTTTTATTTCCTTGGGAAATTTTAATGTAGTTATAATGCGGCTTTTTTCTTCGCTTCGTGAGTAGAAGTTTTATATTTTACCTTTTAATATATGTTTATTATTAACCTCGAATCTTGAACTTTTAAATAATGAGACTTTGTTTTTTGTTATTATATTTTAATATTATAAAATTGGATGGAGGTATGTTCCGAAATATAAGTGGTCGGATTGAATCTTTCATTTTCGTAGAACACGAGCTTTTCCAGTCGCAGCGTGGATCTCACAAGATCAGCATAATCGTGAAATAAGTCGCTAAACTTGATGAATATTTTAAGCTGTCTCAAAGCCAAATTCAACTTGGTGTTCTTTCCAATTAGTATAACTGTAATACAAAAACAGCAAAGAAAAATGATGTTGAAAGAAGAAACGTTATTAATATTAATTACGAATAACTAAAATAATGTCGCCGTATAATATCTACCTTGTAATATATGCGAATTTATGTGATATGTAATAAGATGTCTACCTAATCTAATAACGCGTAATACAATATCTACCTCTTAATAGATACGAATTAAATGGAATCCGACATTGCGTGGGTCTCCCCTTACGTAAAAATCACTAATGAATCTGGTATCTAAATATTAAATCTAGGATTATTAGAAAGCATAACTGTCGCCAGATAATAAGAATAAATAAACCATAATGTGGTAAGCGTTACAAACAGATAAGAATATCCTTATATATTTAAAAAAAAGTTAAATACTTTACAAAAAATAAACGATAATTTTATAAAGAATACAATAAATGTAATGCGTTCCCGTTAAACAAAATAAAATAAATTAAATATAATATAATACGATGAATAATGAAATAGAATAATTTCTTATTGTATATAACTAATTTGACATTCGTTTGTATAAATTAAGTAAATAAAAATCGCAAACTTATAAAAATATGTATCTTAGTTTAAGCATTTAATGCAAATAATTATATCGATAATTTTTTTCTTAATTTAGTAAATGTTTGTATTTAAAAATTGTTTATTGCATCAAATATACGATTAAAAAAATTTAACTAAAAATATAAAATAATCTAAACGAAAATAAAATTAGTATATTAATTATATATATAACTTTTATAAAACATAGAAAAATCAAATATTATACGATTTTTATAAAATTATAAAACTAAATTGCTATGAATTAATTTGGTTTAAAAATAAGAGTACAATTTTCTTAGAATAAAAGAGTATTAAAATAGATTCAATTTTCTTTTTTCTATGTTCTAATACTCTTATTATTTTCATATTTATATTCGTTATCTTATTTATCATTACGAATTATAATAATTTATAACTTAATTAATTAGATAAAATGAGAAGACTTACTCTAAGTAATAACTTATATAAATGTAAAGAATAGAATAATATTTCTAAAAAAGTTGATAAAACAATTATCTTATTTTTCAAATTATTTTAAAAAATTATAATGTATAATTAAATTAAATAAGTATCACAATATTTCTTTATTACATCCATAAAATGCTGAATATTTTTTTTATCGGCAATGTTTACTATAAATCCCATATACATTGATTTATTTACATAAAAAGTTATAGAAAATAATTTATATTTTAAATAATTTAAAAATACTTCCTTAATCTTTTATAGATGTTTTTCTAAAAGTAAATATTTATAATGTATATTTTTTAACATCAAAACATTTTACTACCATTAATAATAAGTTTAATTTTTGTTAAATTTTATAATACACTTTTAAAATACAAATAAATTATTTTTTTTGTATTTATTAATAATCGAATAATTCTATATTTTAAAATAAACTCTGCTATAAAAATAATAATATACAATTTAATATATTTACTTCGTGTTTAATGAAATATGAATAAAATTTCAATCTTTGTTGAAAATGTGATTACAATAATTAATGAATATTATATATCAATATTAAAAAACTGAAAATAAGTATAATATAGTATAATATTTTCCTTGATTTTTTAATACAATCTTAACTAAAATGTTTTTCAGAAGAAAATACATCATTCATTTTTTTAATTACTGATTTTAAGAAAAAGTTTACACAATGTATTTACCCATTAGTAAACATTAATATACGCTGAAAATAATAAAGAAAACTCTTTTTTGTTGAAATTAATTTTTATTAAAATTCTATATTTATTTTTTTTTTATTAATTTTTTACAGATTTTTTCGAAATAACACTTAATATAACATAATACAAAATAAATATATTTTGATAAAATGAGAATAAACAAATAAAAAAAATGCTTACGCTTCCAAAATAACATTTATCGAAATATTTAATATTTTTTTGACATATTAACTTTTGCATAATAGTTTAAAAATTAAAACAATTTAAATATTTAATTAAAGGATATGTTCAAAATATTATACGCAAATATGTCAATAAAATTCTTTTATAAAAATAAAAGCAAATGACCAAAAAAGTTGTTTCACTTATTAATTTTACAAATTTATAAAATTAAAATTTAATCAAAATGTTAAACGAAGCGAATTATTGAGATAGACATAAAAATGAATATACAAACTTGTTATATACGAGTTTAAACAATATAATCAATATATTTACATTTAACCAATATATTTGTACATATAAATTTAATGAATTAGTGAAACTCTATTATGTAAAAAATTTCAGATTTAGTTTAAATTTTCTGCATACATTAGACGTTATTCGTTCCCTGTTTAAAAAAAATTGTTAAAGAATAAGAACATTATATTTCAGAATAAATATTACAATATTTTCTCTTTTTTTAATAATAAGTTTGACATTGATTGAGACTTCTCAACTTCTTACACTTCTCATTAAACACTAAATACGAAAAAATAATTCTTTTTTCTGATTAAAATTAGTTTAAGTATCATTCATACTTAATTTACTAACTACGTTGTTTTTAATTTTATAAATACTAAAATGATGATGTGTAATAGACATTGAAATTTATCCTCTTTCATATGATAATACCGTAATTACCAAAAATAAATATTACAATAGAACTTTGTATATTTCCACTTGGATTAAATTAATCTTGATATAACGGTAAATTGATGAGAAAAAAAAATTCGTTACTACATATTTGAATACATTACACAATTAACAAGAACCAATGTGAACAGTATAACATAATCTATGTTACGCATCTCTCAGACATGTTCGCAGTTTATTGTTTCCATTCTTACGAGATTTTAATTGGAAAAAATTGTATAGAGTGGAACAAAATTATCAAACGCTCTTATAAACTATAACATTATTAAGGACATAATTTGAATATATCGGAACAATACCAATATTACGTATTTTACAAATACAGACTTTAAATCCATGTATTGACTCTAAAGTGCTTCTTTTACGTATCTCTAAAATAACTTTAATCATTTTATTTAAAAAATCCTAGCGCCATTATTTTGTACATTTAAATATCAATGAGAATTAGTATTCGGTATCTCATGAAATTAGTAGGTGCAAAAAATTATAATTTCATAAAGACAGAATAGATTCTTTCGCACAAACAGCGACAAATATTTCTTCAAAAGAGAAAGAGAGAAAGTTGAGTAAGGCATGTAATTATATCTGGTTAATAAAATAATATTCCATACTGCATTCGTATTATTCACTTTATTTCTTTTTTATGCAATTCGTTGAACCATACATATGTATAGAGAACAGAGAAAAATATACAAACGCATACAAAAGAAATAAAAGAAATAATGCGCGAGGAAAAACATAAAACAGAATATAACGGAATAATTAATAATTCGTTAAATAGAAAAAGATCACAAGATATGGAATCGGAAAACATAGTTTCTTAATCTATATAAGATCAAGAAAATTTAATCTCGTGGGTTCGAAACAATAGAATTTAAACTATTAGAAGTATAACTTTTCAAATAAAACACCAATCGTTTTAGCCAAAAGATATAAAAACTGTATATGCTAAAAATACAATGGCACATATTTATTGGTATAAAAACTATATAAATTTATTCGTAAGATTTCATATATAATTTTCAATTTATTCATAAAATACTTATTAATATATAAAAATAATATCGCGGGAAAAATTGAAAAATTTTTTTAAGTAGTCGTACAAAGATTTGATAAGTACATTTCGTTACAATTTAAAATTACATATATTTTAACAATATTACAAACGAAAATATTTACAAAAAACCATGCAATATACCTAATTATGTATAGTATCTAATAATAATATATCTAATTACCATGAATCTATAATTTTAATATTGAATTTTAATAAAAAGAGAACTATGATAAATGAACATTTATGTCGATAATATAAAGTAGCGATTCTTCGAAGAAACCCTTAGCATAACTGTACATTTTCTCTGCAATGAAAGTATAGAAAAATGGTCTTGCAACGGGTGAGATGGATACAGTCGTTCGCGAAGGAAGGAAGGCAATAAAAAGAAGTCACCAAGCTCTTCCAAACCCTTCTCGAGGTAAGTAAAACAAAAGCAAGGATAACAAATCACTTAAGAACAGCCATTTCATTTCATTAAAACAAAATCCTTTTTATTCGCTTATAGTATCCACATGCTCCGGTCTTTATACCTTTGTATTCAACCCTTCAAACCTTACTATCCGCAACGAAAAAAAGTACAGGATCGAGCAGAAAACTTTTTATCCGGACTCTTTGATCCTTCGAGCTCAACGTTCAAATTGTATAATCCAGATTGAGAAAAGCGCGACTTCGATCGACGAATCTTTTCTTATTTATTTGTTTACGTATACCCTTAATCGTCTACGTTCGAAATTTATTATTTAAACCAAATAGTTGAATATAGTTTGAAATAACAATATGTCGAAATAAAATTACCGAAGCAAGGTTGAAAACTGAACGATTTCCCGTACGTTTAGCTTGTAATGAAAATATAATGTATTAGATTGTTGTTGCTTTGTACGCAAAGATAAAGAGAAATTAAATTTTAATAAAAACTGTTGAATTCTTATTTTGATGCTGATTAAAATTTTGCGTTTGAATTCTACGCTAACGATTAAAAGTTATAAATGACAATATAATAATATTGTCATTTATGTAAATCCAAAAGTAAATAACCGATTAGGTACGGAAAATATTAAACTTTAATCAAAATTAATGTATAAAAGTTAAAAGCGATAAATTAGTTGAGCGAATAATATAATAAATTTGTAGTATCAAAATAAATATAGAATACTCGATGCGAAGAATCTACAGATAAATCAAAGAAATTTAAAGGAAAAAAAAGATGTCGTTTATTATTAATAAAATACGTTGATCTATTTAAACGTATTTTTCTTCAAAAATTAAATTAACCCTACATTGTATTACAAACGGCTAATATCCAAGCATTTATAAAAATAAATATAAAATGAAATAATAATATCGAGTAAACGATCGAAAAATATAATGCAATTATTAAATTTTTATAAAATGATCGAAAAAAAGAGTCTGAATTTCTTTCAGCGGAATGTTATTGATTATTTCATAGTATTTGGAAACGTTATATATTCAATTGTACAAATATTATTGTAAGCGATACTGACTTTTAATCATTTATTTCAACATTGATTAAAATCTGAATTTTTCACTTTTTTTATGTGCTTGAAAATTATCGTTTCTACGTAAAATATTAAACTGATATCGTTCAAAGGCTTTAACTTTTACATCAGCTATAAAAAGAATGTCTCTATAAAAAAAATTTACCCGTATTTAACTACCGTTGAGCCGTTTTAATTCTCACAGTTTTCCTTCCATGCAATTAAACTGCGTGCAAATACGACACGTTCAATGCAGTCGATTCTGGACGATCGAATCGCATAATAATAAAATATGTAAACGAACATAATGTGCATCGCTCCTCTTTTTTTTACTACACATTATTATATACCGAAAATTTATTTATACATATTTGTATAATATCGCGACCCGTACGTTCGCATCTTCTCAATTTTACTTATTCTTAGTTATTTCTAGTTATTTCGAATTAATTTTTGTCATATCCTCGTTATTTTATATCACTTGTATAAATTTTGCAATATTCAGTTCGATCTACTGAGTTTTAAGCAGTTTATCTGAAAAATAAACTGGATTAAATAAACTTCGATAAAATGAAGCTTAGTGAAATAGAATTTATCTACTTGGTAAAAATTTGAATTTTAACTTTCCAATAATCCGATAGCATAGACATAATATCAGAAATTACTTAAAAAAAATAACGATAAAATCTAAACTCGCTAATATTTACTACTTAAAAATTCTATCGGAAAACTCTTTGTAATATCCAAAAAATTAAAGAACCTGACAAATAATTAACAGTGTTGAAAATATTTAACAGAATGATTTTGTTTTTACACGTTTAATTTATAAAATTCCTGATTCAAATATTTAGTTAAAAACTCTATTATCTCCATGAAATTCGTTATTGAAATAACATTAATACTAAACTTATATTCTCATATATAGAAAATGAATATTTTATCGATATCTAAATTATATAAATTATAATCATTTTAATACTTTTATCACCTACAAATACAATTGATAAAGTTATTCCTCGATATGTAATAATTTGCTTATAAAACTGCAAAATATAATTTTAAAAACTACTCGGTTAAATCGGAATTGATTAAAATTTCTTTATTAAAATATGAATGAAGTATACGGGAGTAAAAAATAATCGATAACATCGAATCTATTAAATAAAAAACTACAATGCAAAAAATGAACGCTTCTTTAATGTAACGTTAATATATTTGAAATATCAATGTATTTAATGTTTGAATCATTGTGGATTTATTAAAAAATATTTGATACTAAAAAAATTTTTTTGTTAAAATTTACTGATACAAACGATGAATTTAAAAAATATATCATACACGTATTACAAAATGTATTAAAACAAAAAATATATGTATACCCTTTTTGGATTATACAAAAAAATTATCAATCTCGGTGATAATTTCCTTAAACTCGATTCCATAGTACATACAAATGTTAAGACATTCAATAATATACTTTTTGTTTAAACGGTAAATAGAAACATAACTTACATGCCCTAATTGAACAATCAAAATTTAAAAATGCATTATTCCTACCTTTTTCAAAAAAATTTGTATCTGTGATCCAAAGCCTTCAGCGAAACTTTCAAAGTCGCACTGAACTTGTGAGTATTTTTCTTTTCTACAAAAATTGAAACAAAATATTTAATTATTTATTTCATTTTTACTTAATTTTTTAATAAGAAAATCTTCCTGTAACATTAAAAATACAATTAAAGAAAAAAGTAAACCATAACTTTTAAAGTATATCAAAATAATATTAAAAGTTACTGGTTACTAAAAAAGTATTGTAAAAAAAGGTACGTAAATCAATAATAATATATCTTTGAATAATGTATTTAATTTGAATTATTTAACCAATTATTTAAATCGTTAAATAGTTTTTTCGTACATTCTAGAAAATAAGCATGCATTAGGTAGGTAAACAAAATTTCGATTGGACGTTGAAAATTTCACTGATAATGAACACGTGAACTATTATTAATTTTTCTCTAAAGTTTCGTATATTTGTAAGTTTTTTTTTTCTTGCAGCGTGGTACAAACAGCAATTAAGACAAAAAAAAGATAAACGTAATCCGCCTCTGTACATGTAGAAAAAAAAATAACAACTGTTTAGCACCTGCAAACGCTTAAAAGATACAAAAAGCCGATAAACGCTGCATCATATACAATTTATACGTGTAGTGTATGGTCAATAATTGTGCGGCTTTCCACCAAACATCACGATATACGAATTGCACTCTCTTGATCAATAGATCACTTCATCATTATGTATCACTTTTACAGTCACTTTTTTCTTCTCTAGAACACATCTTCAGCTTATCTTTACGTAGAAATGAGACTCCATTTCTTACTTCCCACCCACAAACACCCATTAACAACTTAAAAAAAGGAAAGGAAGTCTTTCTCCGTTCACCTTTTCTTTATCTTCTTCTGGCATTTTTATTTGTTTTCAGTCTTCGCAACGTTACGATCACGCGTGCGTATACGCACTTACAAAGAATCGAAGAAAACACAGGAAAATTTTTAAATACGTGTGATAATGTTTTATGCGGGATGTATAATAATTCTCATTCTCCCTTTCTCTCTCTCTCTCGCTCTCTCGCTCTCTCGCTCTCTCGCTCTCTCGCTCGCTCGCTCTTTCTCTCTTTTCTGTCTATATATATATAACTTTCTCTGTCCTTCCTGCAGTCGTTCGTTTTTATGACAGTTGACAGGAGTAGCGATGATTTTTGGCAGATTTTCGCGCTGTGAAACGGAAAGTTTAACCGTATTGGCGCGTCTCGAGAAAAAAAAACGAAAAAAATATAATTTTTTTTCGTCTTTTGGTCGGTGATCAGGAGTGAGAAACTTCTTTTTTTTCGTGTTTGGCAATTTGAGAACCGTAACCTAATATGACAAATTGTCCAGTAGACGCTCGATCTCCATTCAATTGTCTTCACAAAGAACGTTCGATTATTTAAAATTTTCAGGTGACTACAGTATTTTAAAAAATCGTTAAAAAAAAAATATAAACACTTAACCATTACAATATTTTAAAACTTAATAAAATATGAACAAATACTATTTCGTTTAATAAACAGATTTTAGAAAAGAAAATAATTGAGATGATTTCGATAATTAAAATACTATTCCTTGAATTACCATAATTATAAATGTTTTAATTAAATTTTAATCGATCGAATTACTTTTTAAAAACTCTTTTTCTTTAAAAAATATAAAAATTTATTTGAAACTATAAACACCATAATTTATAAATTTCACATTTTTTTATAATAAAATATTGTAATAAAAATAAAATTATAATAAAAATGAATTATTTTCCATGATCAATGTACAAGGTAACATACCGATTATAAAAATAAAAATTTTAAAATCGTGTATGTACTGCATACGCTTAATTTTACACATAGACACCTGAATTTCGTAAACAAGGCTGATCAACAATATCTATTCACTGTCAATCAAAATACTTATTATTAACAAAAATTAATAAAATTTAAAAAAAAAAATTATAATTTGTTTCTACGAGTCGTGCAGTTTTAACGAATTTTTTTGTAAGGTACACAATATACATAACCTTTTTTTACGAGACATAATGCGTATCAAAGTTAAACTTACATCTATACAATCGCTTATATTAACACGAATGTACGGTGACATTTTAATTTATTTTATGTCCAAAACGTCAAGTTTTTAGCGCACATTTTCTTTCGTTCACAATTTAGTGTTTAGCTTATCTCACTTTATTACGAAATTTTTTTTCTGCAGATTCAAAATCATTTCAACTTCTGCGTTTCCTTCGAGGGCAAAAGGAACGGATTCTTTATTTTTGTTTCCTTTAAAAAAAAACTTCAAATTATTGTTAGAGAGGTAAGTATAATTATAATTATCACGACAAGTAACAAGTTATATTTAATTTTGCATTTGCTTTTATACTTCGGCAATCGACTAAATCCGCTATTGACATACATGCACAAAATTAATGTATGCATGAGCTTCCTTCTCTCGTGTTTCGTTCTGTACAATATTTATGAAATTTAGAATATCAATGTATAGCAAAAAACTTGTATCCACTTTCTTCTTGCCTACTATGAGATTAATTTTTCTCTTTAGTCATTTGTATTTAGTTCTCGGAAATATTTTTGCTAAAATGTACAATGCATTGGCAAACTCTTCATACAAAAAATAATGCTTGTATTATATCGAGTGATAACTTTAAGAATTTATGAGATTCGATATGATTTACCACTTTATAAAGTTTATTTTTTAACTAATTTACAAGAGACATTATTAAAAATAATTCAATTACTTCGTTTTTTTTTTCTCTCAACTTTATTACTCGTTTTAATAAAACTAATTTCATAAAAAAAATTTCATAATTTTAAATAGAGTAAAATAATAGAATACAAATTTAATAAAGTAAAAAATAAAAATGCACGTTTAAATCTATTTTTCTACACAAATACAAATAAAATCCTTTTAATACTCAAATGTTTAATTTCAATGTGTAATACTTTAATGAGTAGTAATTTCATGTTAATATTACAATATTTTTAGTACAAAATTTCTTATCCAGTGAAGACACTTAAAGAGGTATAAAAATTCTATTACTATTATTCGATTGCTATTTTTAACCAACTAAATAATTAATCGTTGGCTCTAGAAAACTATACTACATTTCATGCAAAAAATAAAATTAATTTATCTTCTATAGTATAAATTTATTATTTGTACACACTTTTAAGTAGATTTTTGAATTATTAATATTCCTAAATTTTTATTTCAAACTTCATACGATGGTAAATTTACCTTTTATAAAAATCAAATGAATTTGTGTTTTGCATAAAATGAGTTTTTTTTTATTATAACCAGCTTTACATTATTTAATTAGCAAAATATTTCAAAGGAATATTTAGAACTCTTACATCTCCTTAGTAAGCAAAAAATATAAAAATTATTGTTTTCATATACCGACATTCAAAGTACACATACTTTAAAAAATTTCATCATTCATAATGAAAATGATGCATAATGGCTCTATTCACGTGTACTAATTTTTATTTCATTAATTACGTTCTAGATTGACATCAGAATTTCTCTTCGAATTTCGATTATTATTCTCAGTAATGCGTCAATAACAGCAAACATAAAAAACTTAATTCTTTTATGATTGCATAAAATAAAAATCTAACTTCATGAATAACGAAATTAGAAAAATTTTTAAAACAATCGTTTACAGTTATAGTTTCAATAAACAACATCATATTTTTAAGCTTGATTAATATTGCACTAAGCTGTACAATGGACGTTTCTGAATTATAATCAATATTTGTATGATTCAAAAATAAAAAAAAAGAAAAATTATTTAAATCTCATATTGGTAATTTAACATGTGGGGTGTCAAACTAAACATAAAATAAAATTTTAATGAATATTTTACACGGTAAACTAAATTCAAATAGTAATTGACAATTATATATATATATCTATCTATAATCTTTCAAAAAAATTTCATGGCTTGAAAAAAAAACTACTAACGTCATCTATTTAAAATTCGTGCTAAGTGTTATTTTATAATATTTTTGTTATCGCATTAAAATTAAACCATCGGTTGTAAAATATGCTTCACATCAAATTATTAAACAATCAATGTTATAAATAGTCATCTAAAAATTACAAACAGATGAAATTTAAAGCTTTTTTATTAATAAAAAAGTAGACAAACAGTGTACTGATTATCCTAACATACAAAATCCATAATATGTACGAATTAATTATTATACAAACGTAACTGAAAATGGAATTGTGTAATTCTGCGAAACTTAAAAAAGGCACCTGGAATTTAACTTATGTGTGTATTCAATCAAGTACAGCTACACCCATTTATATCAAAAGTTACACATATGTATATATATACATATATATGTGCATGTATGTATGTATATATATATATATATTTGAGCTATACACACAAATAGTCATGTCATCACTTATACAATATTGCCACACATACAAGCAAATCAATCGTATTGTAAAACGTGAAAATGAGAGCCATAATGCAACAGAATATACATTAACGGTACCTCATTACTTGATTCATTTATCCATCAATCGTAGGAATTCATCAACAACGCTTTAATGTCATGTTGTCATGAAATGTAATGATCTACTTGAAATTTAAAAAAAATAATAACATTAAAAAAGTTATTTAATTGTTATCGAAAATCTACATTTTTTTTGAAAAAGGAAGCACATCTGCATACACGCGATATATGTATAATTTTTCATTTGTATCTTTTTATATACCTTCGATTATCCAATAAAGTTAAAACTTGCACAAATACTAACTTTTTTCTCAAATAAACAATAACGGGCACATTCGATTGAAACTAAGTAAAAACAAGCGATCAAGTTTTCACGAACATAAAACTGCTCCCGCCCAACAAAAATCGCTAAATCAAACGCTAATTAACTGCGCGAATATATTTTTCGAGAAAACTAGAAGAGACATGATAATCAAACAAATCACTTGCTTTGCGCGACAACCCTTTTACAATCAAAGGAATTATACATATGATTAATTCAATATCTTAAGTTTTAAGTTATCTAGTTAATGTAGTGTTTGTGTATCAAATCATTTATCGTAACTATTATTTGTTCGGCACATCACCGAATAAAAGTCTCAAATGTAAGCACGCGTCGATATTGTCGCTCCCTCGCACTATGTTTCATTAGCCGTCCTCCTTTGGTGGCGTGAACCAGCCTGAAATTCAATAACAAATATTTTTTTAAGGATAATCTTATTATTCTTATTATATAACTAATTTAATATAACTAATACTACTTGCATTTTTTATAATACAAGACTAAAATATCGTTCATATTAAACTGAAGAACAACGCGTTTAACAGTTTATTTCGTAAAAAATATGAAAGCATCTTAAATTTTTTAGTTTTTCAATCAAGAATCAAATCAATTGCATATAAATAATAAACCTAAAAATCATAAACCGTAAAAAATACAAATAGTTTTTACTTGTTTTACGCGAGGTAAGATATTATTAAAAAAATTAATATACAAACAAATAAAAATATAGATTGTTATGATACATAAATTGTATAAAGATAATTTTAAAGCGTAATTTATTCTCGATTCTTTAAAATAATAAATTGAAAAGTGGAAATTAATTCTACCGACAACAAAGTTCGTGTACGAAACAATTAAACGATGTATAGTAAATAATGAAAATGAAATCCTTTTGCTTTCATCGTATATGAAAAACAAAATAATATGTTCTATTGTAAACATAGAAAAGTAAATGATTCAAAAACGAGTTGAAAGTTCATAAATATAAGATTCATTTGAAAAATTGTAAATTCTGTATGAATTTTACTTACTATAATCTATAAGAATTTTTGTTCGTGTTTCGCGATAAGTATTTAACATCTAATACTTTTCACTTAAATTTATTTTCTTACTAAATAAACTATTATCGCAGAAATAATTTATCAGCATTTGAGTAAAAAATAAAACTATGCAGTCGAACTCATCTAAACTATCGTAACTTACTACTTATAAAAAATTATTAACGTCATTTTCATGCGATATCTTAACTAAAAGTAATATAAAATATTATTTTCCAAACTATACACTTTTCTTTAACACGATAAGTATAACTTAATTATTTGAAACATTATAAAGGTTTTCATCATTTTTTTCATTTATTTATTTACAAGAAAACTTTAGATCACAAATTTTCATGAAAAAATGTTAATCTATTCTAAAAAAAAATAAATATAATCATTATTTTCATACATAAAATTATAAACTAAGAAAAGTAACGACAAATAATTACAAAAAAAAATTTAATACCTTAATTAGAAAAGAAAAAATAAATTATTGCTTTGACTTTTATATTCTTTCATAAAATAATGACGTAAAAAAAATTTAATTATTATTTTAGAGGGTATAAATTTTTTATATAATTTTATATCAAGCGTTAAATTTTCATTGCGTTAACTAGGTTATATTTTTTCCTATTGAATATCTCTTCACAATTTATTATAGCTGCGCATTAGCATCTTTACTTTTAATAATTTATAATTTCTTCCATTGAAAAAGTTCCTTTGAGTTTATTTACTATCAAAAAAACAGATTTAATGTATATTAAATATCTACTGACTACATAGATTTACTAATTATATAGATACCAATAGATATTTTAAGTATATTTTATACTTATTTAACTCGTAAAATTATAAATTTTGTAAAATAATCAATTTAATGTAAATTAAAAATGTCTGTTATTTAGATAATTACAAAAATTAAATCACATTGTTCGTATAAAAATATTTTGAGAATTGATAATTAGATTAAAAAGTAACTTTGATAAAAACTTCTTAACAAACATTTTATAATACCAAAATTGATTCAAAATAACTAAAATTCTTATTATTCGATTTTAAAATGGTAAAAGTTATTTTGCTTCGTGATTTCTTTGAGATAAGCTATTGAACAATACCATTAAATAATTCCAAAAATGAGTAAAAACTAAATAACTGATAATGAAATAAATTTTTTTATGTAAATTTTCATTTATTCAAACTTTACTATATCTTCTCGTTAGACAGCAATTATATCAAAATTTAATAAAAAGTTTTCCGACCTATTTTCGTTGAATAATTCGATAGTAGTAATCAGTTTAGAATCAAGTTCATTAAAAAATATTCAACGCTAAATTAGTAAATTATCGATTTTTTATGCATCGATACAAATCCATTTATATTTTTATCAATAAAATGAAACAACTAATACAATAAAAAAATACATATTTTAATCATTTATTAAGTTTATCGGTATAACGAGATTATAATTATTGGCAAGTATGTTTTTATAGCGAAAAGTACAAATGAATATTCGTTGATTGGAAACTGCCTGTCTTACATCTTCGAGAGTCTACAAGAATTAAAATATCTTACCGTTTTTCTCATGTATTTGAACGAGTGATTTGAAGGACTGTTGCGCCCGTGCGAGGCTATACTGTCCCTGTCCACTGCAAACTTTGCCACCACCGCCGGTCGGTTGGAATTGTATACGCGCCTTTCCTTTGACCAGTGTCGCTGAAATCTGCATTATCACCGCCTCCACCGTATACGCCGAACTCCAGCCCTGCTTCGTTAGTAGCTCCATGCATATGGCTCCTCCTATTAGAACATAGCCGCCAGATATCATGGGATATACCACCCTAACAAAAGGTGGCTCGAACGGGTAAGACTCCTGCAAACAATTGTAACGTTTCCGTTCATTTAATACGCTTAATTAATTACATTTACCGCCTTCTTTATTTATACTTAAAAGTGTAAATATCAACGCAAAAGAATATATGTATCAAAAATAGATTTACAATATTATTATGTGTGTACCATTAAATAAAACTTATATTCTTCTTACTATATATAATTATATTTATAAGTATTCGTAACAATAATAATAGTATTGATTATTATATTTACTATAAGCATAAAAAAATATATTTTTTCTTTAAATATAATCTATGAATAAAACATACTATTTTGTCATAAAATATGGAAAATACGAATAACGAGTAATATAACTTATTATTCATAAATGCAAATAAAATGCAATTTCTTTTTGTCTTTTAATAAGCCAATCTAAAAGTTTGCATTGGAATTTTTTTAATGTAATTTTTGCAATTAAAAATATATCTAAAATATTAATAATGTAGCAACGATTGCTCAATTAGGAAAATTTACACAGAACTTTAAATTTAATATTTATCTTTTAAACTTGGACATACTTTATTTAAAAATGAAGTTTTTTATGAATAATTATAATGGTTTTGAAACGTATAAAAGTATCTATTGAAAATAATAAAATGAATTATCGAACCGAAATTTTAATAATACAGTCAAATTAAAATAATAACAGAGAAATATAAGTTTTAATTTATTTTATTTAATTTGAAATTAACGTAATTAATTTTAGTTAGTATATTTCTATTAATTTTAGAAATTAATGTATATAATATAAAGAATAAGTAATAGGAACCTTAAAGAGCATGTTTAACAATATACTGTCTTTTCCTTCCTTTTCTTTTAAAAGTACCAAATCATTATGCAATGGTGAATCTGGATCCACACATTTCAATCTAATATTCCATTCGTATAGGCTATCGTTTACAAGTTCTATGCTGTACATTCCTAAAAAATATAGTAAAACGTTGTTAGTATTAAAATTTAGCAACGGATACAAAACTATGTAAAAGAAACTTTATTTTAACAAGTCATTAATCGTACCTTTTTTAAAACTGTCACTGCGGTATATATCACGAAGTTCCTTCATAAGTCTATCGGTAGCTTGTACACTACCAGAAACAGAACCTTTTAAATAATCCTGTCTTTGATTTTGTCTCAACCTTTCTAGCGTTGCAAGGTGTTCTAACGCCATTTCATCACCCTTGAAATTAGTAAAATTGTAAATTTCTTTCTTTAAACTCCATACATATGTTATTTTATGTTCGTTAAATTGAAATAATATGAGAAAAAAGTAATATTTCTTTATGAATTTATAAGCGAATAATAAAAGAGGAAAAGTTGTTTTCATACATAAAAATTAAAATTTATAATAAGCAAATGTACCTTATTCTTAGTATTAGTTTCACCCTCATCCATGTCTAAATGAAGATCTTCCTCGGCTTCGCTCTCTTCATCGTCGTCAAGGTCTTCCGTATCTTCAGATTCCATTCTTTGAGGAACAGCATCCGTTGATCCGCTCAATCTGAGCGGATCGAAGGCTGTTCTAAGGCGTTCGACATCGGGTGGTTCGGGTAAGGAATGCAGACGACATAATTCTTTCAAAAGGATTCCTACTTGATTAATAACATGGTTGTCAAGGCCAGTAGTATTACTCAATATTTGTACAGCATTCGTGACACTTGTTTCCTCTGACTCTGCAAACCATACCGGTGGTGTCGAAGGATAGGTTTCCTATAAATAAATAATATATATAATATAAACGGTAAAGTCGTCAATATGAAATTACTTTAATTTAGTCGTTAGATAATGAAATTAAAAAAAATTTCAAGTTAGATATCTTTTCGAACGATATTAAAATTAAATAATTACCTATAAACAATAATTTTATTGTGTTACATTAAGTGTATATTTAATAATATAATAATTATTTCTACGCATAAATAAAGTACAATCGAATATTTTTCGATACAATACATAATATTGAAACTTTTATGTAAACTGTATAAATGTTTTTCTAAAAGATATTATTGTTTCAATTCTCTGTACTATAATATTCTATAAAAATATCAATTAAACCATCGATAGCGAACAGGACTAAGAGTCAATAAAATGAATCTTATAGATTTAAATGATTGATTCTTACACATTAAGCAAAATTTTAATAAACTTTATTAAAACTAATCAAAGACCCGTAATCGATAAAGATTAATGTTTCTATCGATCAATCCGATGTTAATCTTATGAAAATTATTCTTATAATTACACTAATATTTTTAAATAAAATATCAAAAGAAAGAATTATTATGATAACGTAAGCAATACACTTTCGTAAAGATAACGTATAGTCCGAATAAGTCTCGATACGTAACAACTTATTTCATACCTATAATTTTCAGTAAGTTGAAAATATACAAATTATACAAAATAGATAAATATAACTATTAAAATAGGTTACTTTTAAAAATATTAATTGTTATATTAGTTCCTCGTAATTTTAAATATATATACTTAAAAAAAATACGCACCGGTGTCGTTAGAACAGAAATATAGTTATTTTAATTACGTACTCGATTAAAAAAAATTTTTAAAGTAAAATTATAAAACATAGCATCAAACGAATAATAATAGCACGAAGAAAAGTCAAATTAAGGAAAAATAATTTCTATTTTAATCGTACCATTGATACCGAAAACCAAATTAAATTTGAATACAGTTTTTTAACATTTATATTATACATAAACCAAACGGTGAAAATTTGTAAGCGAAGAAAAAATAAAATATGGTTACAAAATTATCAAAATTCAATTTTCGATTAAAAACGCACGTTAACTTATATCAAGCTAATCAACCAACGTAATACATTATTTTATACCTCGCTTATCGACCAAAAGTTCAGTGCTAAACGTCCGAGTTAATTAAATATCGCAAATTACATACTTTTTCCATTATCAACGTTACTCTTTCGCAAAAGAACGAAAATTCTACGCAGAAAAGATATTCTTAAATAATTAACGAGTGCGGTTCGATTTAACGGTCGGACCAAATAAAACGATGCTCGAACAAAATATCAAACAAAATATCAAACAAAATATCAAACAAAATATCAAACAAAATATCAAACAAAATATCAAACAAAATATCGAGCAAAATGAAAAGAACGACCAGAATTAAAATGAGATATAAGCGGGGATAAGCCTCGAAAACAGAAATATCATTACCGTCTTCGAGAAACCCGATGATAAAATTAAGGAACGTTCTCACGTCGGAACGAATTTGAAGAAAAGGGAAATTTGAAGAAGGCATCATATATCCCCGTCTCTCTCGTCCCTTCGTCCAATCGCCCAATCTCGATCCCCGACCCGAAACTCTCGCCCACGTTCGAACGCGATACGATCACGATTCCTTCCGGCTGTGTCCATCAGCCCTCGAGGAGGATCTTACCCTTTAATCCCGGTGCACCATCCGAGTGCACCTTTCCAGTGCACCTTTCCAGTGCACCTTCCCAGTGCACCTTCATCGGTGCGCCTCGACCCTCGCGGCCTTTCTACCCCCGTCAACGTACGCGCGCGCACACGCACACGACGGAAACTCATCGATTCGGCCCTCCCCGCGAAAACCTCTCGACGGCTTTCGGTCAGACGTACGAGCCGACGAGCCGACGAGCCGACGAGCCAAGGGAAAGCGAAAAAAAAAACAACCGGACTCGACTCGAGATGCGTTTCGGTCGAAATCGGGTTGCCTCCGACGACTCGAGCACGAGTCGCGCGGGGGACATTTCGGTCAGATGACAACGGAGACAATGACGGAGGGAACGAGAGACGGAGAAAAGAGAATATTGCACGATCGGAAAGAACGCTGGGCGCTCGTCGTGAGAGAGAGAGAGAAGGGGAGAGAGAGAGAGATCGGGAGAGAGATCGGGAGAGAGATCGGGAGAGAGATCGGGAGAGAGATCGAGAGAGAGATCGAGAGAGAGATCGAGAGAGAGATCGAGGGAGAGATCGAGGGAGATCGAGAGAGAGAACACGAAAGACAAAGATGGGAAATAATCGACGGGAAATGTCGGCGGCCCTCTTTCACCGATTTGGTCGAACAAAGACCCAGTGTATCTGTCTCTCCCACTTACGTTCTTTCGCTCCATCTCCGTCTGCCTTCCTCTCTCCTCCTCTCGCTCACCCGATCCTCTCTCTCACGCTCTCTCTCACGCTTTTGTTCCCTGGGGCAAATTCAATTTCGACCATTTCTTCGACCACGAGCAACGGTAACGCGAAAAAAAAGACGAAAACGAAGACGACGACGACGACGACGACGATGACGGCGACGATGACGATGACGACGACCACAACCACGACCACGACCACGACCCCGACCACGACGAAGAAGTAGAAGTAGAAGAAATTGATGAAGAGGAAAATGCGTATACTCACTGTGATATTGGCGTGTATCTCGTACTTCTTGCCGTTCTTGCCGACGAACCTACAGCTGAGCTCGTCGACACTCGCCGACATTATCTGGAAGCGCTCATGGCTCTTGGAAAAGACGGACTCAAGGGTCCTGATCTCCTGCTTGAGGGTGTTCAGGCAAGCCATTTGCTTCAGCCTCTCGCGCTCGCTTACTCTCCCACACGCGCTTTAGCGCGCAGTCCTTTCTCGCTCTCTCGCTCTCACGCTCTCTCTCTCGCTCTCTCGCTCTCGCTCTCGCTCTCGCTCCCCTACACTCGCCGCTCTCTCGCTCTCTCTAACGCGTGTTTGGGCTGGGCCACCGGGAGACACACGGCCGCCGGCCTCGTCTACCTTCGCCGCGTTCGATCGGCGAGCGCGAATTCGAGGTCCCGAGGGTCGACGCTCGATCCGTGGTTTCCGTGCACGCGAAAAACGGAAAGAAAAAAACACGGGCACGCGTACGCGCACTCATACAGACGGGCGCGCGGCCGACACACGCACGCAACTTTCTTCCCGTCCTCTGTCCTCCCGGAGCTCCGCGACTACGGGCACATCGCGCACGCACGCACGCACGCACACACACACGCGCACGCACGCACGCACAGAGGGAGCGCGCTCGCGCTCGCGCCCACCGACACGCGTCCTCGTCCTCTTGGTCCTCGTCGTCCTCCTTGTTCTCCTTGTCCACCTCGTCCTCCTCGTCCTTCTCGTTCTCCGCGTCCTCCGCGTCCACTGCCTCCTGCCGTCCGTCCCAGGGACGAAACGTCGCGCGTGCGGGAGACGCCACAAGTTTTCACGGCTCGCTCACCCGAGAAACACTTTCCCTTTTCCTCCTGTTCCTCCTTCTCCGCCGCGGAACTCCTTCTCGCGCTAATCAACACTGGCGGTGTCGAGGTTCCTCTCCTGCCCCTCGTCCACGGCGTTGGCTCCACCGCGAGGATTCGTGTCCACCGGGAGTCCGTGGAACCGTTCGCGAGACGACGCACCGAATCGCGGACACGTTCTCCGTCCGCTTCTCGGGGTAAACGCGCGAGGAAAATGGCGACGACCGCGCGGCGGACGACGGACTGCTGGTGCTGCTCTCTCTCCCTCTCTCTCTCTGCCTCCCTCTCTCTCGCCCTCTTCGTACGTAGGCTCGGCGCACTCGCGCACGCACGCACGCACGCACGCACGTAAGTACGTACACACACGCGCACACACGCGCACACACGCGCGATCCCGTAGAGGCCGAGTCGGCGAGGCGAGGGCAAACCGCTAAGGTCGGATGTCCTGGTGCGAGCGGATCGCGCTTCGAACCAGAACACTAGGGTTACGGGGCGCGTACCTTGGACGGATGGCTGCGCGGTCGAAGACGAGTGCGCGGGGAAGCGGCACCGAGAAAGGGATGAATTACGATACGAACGTGAATTCGGTGAGGATTGAGAGCTTTCCTCACCGGATGGCGCTGTTGGAGAAATTACGCGTTACCTGACCGTTGATCGACGCGGGGCCTCGTGACATCTCGGCTCGATCCGAAGGATCGTCTGGATCGCTTGGATCGAGGCTCGATCTCGATCGAGGCTCCTCACATCGCGTCGCTCGGTCGAAAATTCAGGCTCTTTGTCTCGGGTCGGACGCACGCTACCGACTCTTTTGCGAGATATTTCGTTGGAACAACGTTTAGTCGTATGACTGTCATGGAAAGTCAACCGAGTCACGTATCTATGGGTTTGACGTTTCGAAATCGGGATTTAAAACCCTTTAAATTTTAAATGGCCGAGCGAGAATGGCTAAAAATAGAGAAATACAAAGTTTGTTGCAAATTCGAATTGCTCACCAAGGCTGAACCACCTAATTTATGGAAGACTCGTCCGAGTCCCGTCGAATCGTAACGGAACGGTACCGATGAAAAGTCCGTGTTCGATTCGAGCTGATTGTTAATAATACGAAAATAACCGACGTAACGAGGAGAAAAATTATTGCTCGTTCGTAGCGACGGTTGAATGCACTTTTATTATCCAGTCGATGATGTACGTTAACTTTTCTCGTTGAATGACCGAACGTAACAAAAAATAATATTTTCGTTGCTAGGTTTTGGGAATTCTCGTTGAAACAAGTTTAAAATATTTTTGATCGTGGTAGAAATATCGCGATATATTTGAATAAAATGTTCTCCGTAATACGATTTGTGGTTAACTTACCGCTGTAACGCATTATTTCAAGGTCGCGTGCACTTAATAATTAAAAATACTGGATAGAAAGTTATCCTTTATAGTTTCATGTTTTTCTCGCGTTTTTTATTATTATTATAATACGAGCAAAAGCGCAGCACATGATTTACAAATTGGATGAATTGCGGATATAATTACATTTTCCGTTAATATACGTTAATAATATATTTTTATTAGTGGAAGATATAATTACAATTAAGCATTTTGGTAAAAAATAATTAGATACGTTATAATTGCAACTTATATCTTTAAAAATATGTATCCTCCGACGAAAGTCTACAAATTTTTTTAATATTTGTAAATGAGGTATCTTAATGCGATAATCCGTATCGTTGCGTATTTAAACGATAAAAATAATAAAGTTTAAGTTAAAATTTTTCTGGAATGTAATCTTTCAAATTTTTAATACCTCTAATTATCGGTTTTATTTTTGTGGAAAACTCCGTTACTCGCGTCTTCTATCGTATTAATTTTTATTCGATTGATCTTCTTTTACGTAATATTTTTTTATAACAACCAGAAATTAAAAATCCGTTCGAAACGAAAAAGTATCCATCGTTTTTACAAATAAAAAACTTATTGCTTTTTTTTTCATTATCCAATAAAACATTGATAATATACAGCATTTTAATTTACTAAAAAAATATTAATCGAAAGATAAAAACAACGTAAATATGAAACGTAAACCAAAGTATACGTGCACCATTTACTTTTGATAAAATAAACTCTACTTTTCTGTAATGTATCAATCCCGGATAAACATTTACGGTAAATTGCTAAAGCGCAAAAACAAATTTTAATTGCGTGTAAACACGCAAGGTATTATTTACTATCGTTATGAAAACGATTGCTTCGTATTAAATGTATAATTATAAGAACCGTTTCCTATAAGGTAAGTTCACTTTTCAAGTTCTAGCGCCAGTCTATGAAGAATTTGCTGAATTACAATTTAAAAAGCCTACGTCTTTCTCGCAAGCCTTAGTTACACTTTCATTCAACCCTGACACCGTTGCGATTTTACAGAACGATAAATAGACCAGGCGTTCGAGATAGATAAGACGGAGGTACGTAATCCCAAAGTACGGCTCTTTAAAAAAAGAAGCAAATTCGGCGCATCCTAACTCGACGCTTTGTCTGAAAGTTTATCGCATGTTACGCCCGTAGAATCATCGTCCGCACCTTCCCGTAAAACGTTTTCTAATCGTTCGATTAAGTTAACTGCTCGCGTACTTAAAATATTGTGTAACGAATAATCGACTGTTTTGTCAAATAATCACGTACATCGATGCACCTTCTTCTACGCGTCTCGTCGCGAGCAGAAGCGCGTTTGCGTTATCTCTTCGTACCACTCCTATTCGATCCTTGTGCACATACAATTACGGTGTCTATCGCTTTAGCAAATGTTATTTCTTCTATCTTGAAATCAGTGGTACTTTTCTTACCTTCTTACGTTCCTTTATGCTTCTTTTGTGTGGATACACGCGTATTTTCTACTTTCGTATACTCGGTATCTTGAATTACGTTTTTCACGAAAACAGCTTTTGACACGATCCTGCTACAATAATTCTTATTAAATAATCGATTTTCTTAAATGGTCGGATTGCGACAAAATGTTTATAAAGTAAGATAATAAATGGTGTTTACGTTTTTCTTTTTAGATAGTACACTTTATATTGTATACTTATATCTGCAACGATAATTCAGCTTAACTAAAACTACTAAAAATCCTCGAAAAATACTCGAAACCTCAAACTGATATATGTTCTTGGATCTATTATTTATAATTGGTATAATTAATATGTATTTGTAACTTTTATTTAACAATAATTACTTAATTTATAATTTTTCTTAAAATACTTTGCTATTAAAATATATGTTCATAGAAAATCTATTCGCTTACAAGGATAAATCGTGATACTTAAATATATTAGAAAATACTAATGATTCTAAGAAAGAAATTAAATTTTCAGTTAGGTTTAACGTTTAAAAAATAAAATTCACCGAAATGGTATAGTTTGCAAAAAATTAATTTTTCGAGAAAGAATAATTTTGTAACAGGTTAATAAAAAATCGAAATATATCATTTTAAATTAAATAAATTATGGAAATGCATTGTCGATCATCTATTTAATTTAAAATTAAAATTGAACCATATTCTTATTGATTAAACTATTATTTATATTTATTAGAAAAAAAGTTGTAATTTTCTTTTAATGTATAATATCATTTATTTGCAAATACATCGATACGATTTATGAGAATTATTTTAAATTTTATGTACTATTAATTATTTATTCATAGTGCACTTCTAAGTAAAGGAATTTTATTAAAATATCTCATTTTATATTTACTTTATTCTATTTATAACAAGAATTACCGATCAAATAATTAAATGCGTAAATAAATAATAAAAATTCCTATAGTATAAAACTTCGATCCTAAAAAAAATTTACATCCTTATAAAAAAATTATTTAAATTCATGTTTTTTTTCATAATCAATTTAATGTAATTAATGCAATGTACTATTATAATTGTGTTAACAAAAAAATATTAAATTTTTTTAATATACGAGTTATCTTATGAACTAATTTTTTTTCGAAATACCCAGAAAAGCTTTTAAAACTATATAAACAATTACTACAAACGTGTAATTAATTGTTATTGTTCTTTCATTTTACGTAAAGCCGTAATCTAAAAATATAATATAATACTATATTAACTATTGAATAAAAGTAAAAAAAATATTTTGCTGTCTATAAATAAATATAAAAATTTATAATATCAAACGAAATCTTTGAATTACGATTTTTTTTATCATAATTAATTAAACAAAATAAAAAAGAACTTTTAACTGGTATAATTTAAAATTAACTTAGAATTTTATGAGTATTCGTATTTAAATTAAAATGTATCAACATTTGAATATACATTTATAATAATATCAGGCATAAATGTCAGATTATTTTAAAAAAACAAATACCGAATGTATTGATTATGGTAAATACATGATAAATTTTTTTAATATTAAAAATTCATCGTCTGTGTAATAAAATATAAGATAAATATATGCAAAAGCTTTGTATTTTATTTCTTAAAAAATACTGCAATTGTATTTTATTAAAATGAAAAAATTTCACAATATTATAATTGAATATATAATACATTGGAGTTCGAAGGTTACATAATTATGAAACACAAATAACGTATTTATTAAAGATATTTCAAAAGCAAAGATAAAAATAAAAATTTTGTTTGTTTAGAATGAAATTTATGATTGTTAATAAATATTATTTACAATTAAAAAATATATATTGAGCGAGTAAATATAAAAAAGCTATGATCGGTATTATATATTATTTTATAAACCTTCTCTTCATCTATTTATTTTGTATCAATATCTACTTTTTCCGATATTTATATATT
The DNA here is from genome assembly GCA_018907195.1 of Dolichoris vasculosae. Lineage (NCBI taxonomy): Eukaryota > Metazoa > Arthropoda > Insecta > Hymenoptera > Agaonidae > Dolichoris > Dolichoris vasculosae. The sequence goes on along the minus strand of JACCHY010000005.1, from coordinate 10,231,892 downwards.
TATATTAACAAAATATTTTTTCAAATTGTATGAATAACGATAAGAAAGTAAATAATAATAACACTTCTATAAAATTGTCCCTCTTATATTAATCGCACTAAATTCTTTTAGATTTTTCTTTAATCATATCGGAATATAAACTAAAAAGTGTGACTAAAAATAAAAATGAATATCATTTTACATTTTTTTTAACTTAATCAAAATATTTTAAAAAAATTATCTAATAATTGCTATTGCGTAATTGTAAAATAACCACTTTTTTATTAGGCTAAAAGTTTGTGAGAATACAATTTTGAATAAATATAATATCAATAATTCTGATAATTTAATAAGAAATAATTACTTTGATTAAAATAAAAAAGATTTTTTTTATATTTTAAATATTTCCCATTGATTTAATGACACAATTTTATAGAATATGTATAATAAATATTTTTATTAAATTTATAATAAAACATATATGCTAAAAATTTTTTTAACGAACAGAAAAATAGTCTTCCTTTGAAAATGAATTTTTTATCAAATATATTTAATGATTTACATATTTATAAAAAATAACTTTATAATAATTAACAAAATAATTATTTATAAATTAACTTTAGTATAAAAAAAATTAAAATTCCTAACAAAATCTTGATTTAAATAATTTTTAATCAATTGTAAGAGTAAAGTATATTATTTATTTGTTTATATATACAGGTTAAATAAAAATAAATCTATTGTTGATTTAAAACTAAATAATCACCTTCGTTATTTATGTTCTTTGGAACATATTACTTGCATACATATTATAAAACAAGTACACAATTAAATTATGAACAAAATCATAAATATTTAAATTTCTTTAAATTTCATCAAAAAATAAAATTTTTTCATTGTTTCTATTTTATTTATATTTTTAATAATATATTTTTTTAAAGAATTTGTAATAGTTTGTTTTGTTCTGTTTTATCAGTATTAATCAAAGATTCTTTATTAAATTTTTACGTTAAAAAACTTTTTGATTCATTACTTTTTTTTATTTTGATCAGTTACGGTAAATAATATCAATGCACAAAACATTAATTAACTGGAGGTGTATTTCTATTGGCAATGGTGATAAAGTAAAAAGGAAAATTTTTTTATCACGATTTTATTTGAAATATCTATTATTTCTAGTTTACTTCTTATGAATTATATTTACAGACGACGAAGTGATAAATTATAATACACGTATTATTTTAACAAGTTTCTTTTAACAAATAAATGCTCTAAACTAACGTCTTAATAATTACAATTAAATTCTAAATTGTGGACTTGAGGGCCTCGCAGTTCTTTTCTCTCGAGATTCAGTGATATACAAAATACCTTTAATAGTTTCTACGTTATTATCGCACCATCTTCGTCCTTATTTACTTGTGTTTTTCTTCTTTCAATTACAACTATGACAATATTAAGCTAAAATAGAGCCCGATAACTGAAATACCATTATAACGGTGGATAAGTGACAGCGAAAGATAGATTATAATTGAGCGTTTAAATAATAGTGTTGTTGAAACTCCTACGAGTTTGTAGGATTTAGATAATTGATGCCTATCAACAGTCTTATTTTTTTATTTCTTGCCAATTTTTGTATTATTCCGTCTATATAACTGGAACTATTACATTGCCCATTACATTGATTTATTCAGAGAACTTAGCATATTATTTCTATTAAATTTAGGCTGTGCTAGTATCAAACCTAGTCAAAAAATTATACATTACTTTTTGGTAAAAATATGATTTAATGTGCCAAAAATTCTTAAACAAGAATTATTCGATAACTAAATAGCTCTCTAATAAAACGTGCTAAAAATTGTATTCAAGATTCAGAATTACATATTATAACAAAATTAATTCATAATTATACATTAAGATTTATGCGATAGGAAAGGCTTAGCATCTTTACATCGTACGACAAGTTATCAAAGTCAATATATTTAATCTTTTAATACCTTATACATGAATCTATATGAAATATAAAATAAGTATTACATAAATCTTAATGCACGAAACAAAATACTTTTTAAATATCAAGTTTCTACTATAAATTTTTAAACCAATGTCTACTCTGTCATGTTGCAGAAATTAATGTGACTGTAAAACAAAAATAAATACTTTTGACATTTTCGATCACATTTTTTTTTGGAAATTCTACGCAATTTTTCTATTAAATTTGAATTTAGCATACCCAAATTTAGTAAAAAAAGATATATCATAGTCCTTGTATAATAAATAAAAAGTAAATGATTGTTTACTTGGTTCAATAATGCACTGCATGTTTACATAAACAGTAGCATATGTCTGCGACATTTTAATCAGATTACATATGTAATAACTAGGAACTTGACGAGGCTTTGGCTTTCGACACTTTAAATCAGAATCTGTTCAATTCAATCATTTTTAATGTGGCCACAGTAAATAACAAAAATTACCGATAAGTTTTACATATTATTATTTTTTATAAATATAGTTGAAAATGTGTGAGTGACGTCATATATTTATACAATAAACTACAAAGTTGTTTTATATTTTGAATTTAAAAACAACGTGGGTACAAAACATCGGGTTCTATGAATTTATATATATTTATATATTATCAAATAAAGAAAAATATTTTTCAGAATTATTAAATTCTTCAAAGGGCACTAATCCTTATTATATAATTCCCAACATTAAAATACGAACTGAACCGATGAGATTTAGGTCAGCTGCTTAACCTCTGTATTTTTTCTTTTCTCTCAATCATTATTTACATTTTTGTCAATAGTATATTTTTCGTACAAGAGAAAAAACTGCACAATTTCTTTTCTTGCTCATCTTCTTGCCTTTTGCGCGCGCACTACCACCTCGAGATACGCCCCCTCGAGAAACTCGACTTGAAAATGAGTAATACACCACACACAGTGTTTTTCGACTACAAAAAAAAGTAAAAACAGGTCATGTTCGTTGCACCAACACATTTCCTCTTTCCATTCTTCTATGCCTTCCTTCGACACTTCCTAGAAGGCCAAGGAAAAAACACTTAGAGTCCCTTTCTCTCTCTCTCTCTCTCTCTCTCTCTCCATCTCATTTTCTCTATCCTCTTTTCCCAAAAACGTCTCTCAAGCCCTCGAGCACTCTAGAAGGCGGAGTGATAATAGTCGTAGGTCGGCCAGTAAGGCTGTAGCCAATCCTAGCTGGTGCGTTGACGCTTTTTCGCCGAGTGCTCCTCGGACGAGTGAGCGGGTTGAGGTGTCGCCGGCATGCCCATGTTGCGATTGTTCAACATGTACTTCAGTTGGGGCATGTACTTCATTATACTGCGGACTTGAATGAGAGGGAGTTCTTCGGTGAGCGACGAACATTTGCCGTTCTTCATCAACATTTCCATCTGCAACCTGCGAAGATTAAAGGATGATTAAAGAGCGAACAAGAAATTTTTATTCAAAAATGTATTTTTTAGTATTTAAGTATTTACTTTCTCTTAAAATAATGTTGTTAGGATAATATTTGAAACAACTAATTAAAAAAATATCAACATCATCGTAATATTACGATACGAGTTTTTTCAACTAATTCACATAGACGTAGATAAACGTCTTGTATTTTCAATTTAGCTATTTTAACACGCGCAAAACATTTACGTATTTTGCATTTTTATCGTACTACACGTATGTAATATAAATAAAACAAAATCTTTCGAATTTTGATTTAATTTAATTTTATAACACTTTTGATTCGATAAAAAGAATAATTTAAATTAATATACGTAATAAATAGCGCCTACCTGTTGCCTTGATAAAGTTCCAACATAAGAACATCGGTCAAGACTTGCCTGCAACTGTCAATATCGCAAGCAGGAAAATACTGAGCCACAAAATCGGGCAATGTCATCAAAAGCTCTGAGTAAATGTACGGCTTGAAATTGATGCACGGTACCAATTTATCATCGACCAAAGCCTTTTGTACTTGGTAAGGTTGGACTTGACAATTGAGAGAGGTATGAGTTTCTGCTATGGGTATCAGAGGCTTTCTACCCCTGGAATCCCTAAAAAAATCATTCGACATTAATACATTTAGACATCCGCAAAGCTTTACGAAAAGTGGCCTACGGGTTTCAAAATAGTTCTTTATTTTTTACATCATCGGTACGCGAATAAATCTCAAACGATCTTCCCTTAATTATTAATTAAAACGGCGTCTCGAACGCATTATTTTTCGGAGTAAATTTATAGAAAAATAAAATAACGAAACAACTTCTTTCAAGCGAATTTTGTTTGGTTTACCTCGTTATACCTTACCTATTACTATTGCTACTGCCGTTCACTGGTATGAGGGGTGGCGGATATTTTGAATGACTCGTGTGACTCGTGTGACTCGTGTGACTTGTGTGACTCGTGTGACTCGTGTGACTCGTGTGACTCGGGTGAGTCGTGTTATGACTCGTATTGTGACTTGTGTGAGATGTATGACTTGCATGACTCGTATTTAATACAGGAGGTGTGTGTCTCTGGGGATGCGTCATTAGCGACGACGCCGACGTTGGCGGAGGTGGCATTAGCGCTTGAACCTGCTCTGCGCTCAAGCCAAGCATTTGTGGATATGTACTCGCTGTGACGGGGTTCGGTACGCCTAAACTTGGAGTTGTGTACGTTGTGGATACCCTGGAAGTAAAAAGCAATGTTCGTTACGGAGTTACTTAACAGCTGGACTACTTCCAATTTTATGTATATGTACACTTATGCGCATATATAGACGTAACCAGTCGTTAAGAAAAACATACTTATATCGAAAAACAAGTCCAAGCAGAAATTAATTCATAAAATATAAAAGAATCGATAAACGTATGGGTTGAATTTCAAAACTTAAATTATGGAAAAGACTGTAGATGAGTCTCCAAAATAATAAAATCAAAACGAAAAATCTAATCTTTAGCGTACGAAGAGTAACCTGCGATATTAAATATCATGCCACACATTCGATAAATAATTATAATCTATGAAACTTATCGATAACTTAATAAAAAAAAAAAAAAAAAAAAAAAAAAGAAAAAAAAAGAAAAAAAAAGAAAAAATTGGATGATTTCAGCATTTATAATTTCTATTTGAATTGAAAATCGAACGAAATAATATACGGATCATTCCCTTAAAAAATAAATATACATATATATCGCAAAAAAAGCATTGATAAAAATAAATAGATGCAATGATTTAACTACAAGATAAGTTTTTTAAACAACGCGTTACATGCTTTTGCTTTTCGTTGCTTCATATGATTATTGTACATCGTGTGGGGACTCACCAGTCATCCTTCCCATAGGTTGGATAACTACATTAAAAAAAAACAGAATAAAATATCGTATGTACAAGGTACGATAATAGACGGCAGAGCAACTCTGTGTGTTTAAGTAAGTGTGTGATAATATTTCAATCTATTTGTGCATTGAAAAATATAATAGGTATTAACGACGAACAGGGAATAGACATCAAATTTAAAATCCTTTTTAACGCGAACTTAAGATTTGAAAGAAAAAAATTATATCTTGTAAGAAAATTTTCTCACAAGAAAATTGTGTGTCGTTTTTTAGTTTCTAATCAAACCAATATCTAAAATGTACATAAATAAAAATTAATTTTAAGCGTACGTGTAACTAAATACGAAAGGAAATTTTTTATTTTATTACGTATCACTGTGTAAAAAAGATCTGTAAAATGCAAACGGAAATTTTAATTTACGATACGAACGAAAAATATTATTTTACCTCTTATAATAAATTGTCTCGTTCGTTTAAATTTCACCGAGTTTTTATCATTACATACAATACTTATGTCTGTTCCCTATTATTAATTTTTATTAACTATATCGTTTGTAAACTAGTAGAGTAAACTTAATACGATAGATTGCATAAAATACTAATTAATGACTTTCTCTAGGTATCGTAATTAAACTTATTTAAATAGAAAAATAGAAATTGCTTAATTGCTTTTACCCTAGATTAGGTTGACTGGAATGCGCAGTTGCTCTAATAAGAGGAGATGGTACGGCTGTTTGCATTGTTGTATTGGAATATACTGGATACTGTTGCGATTGTCCAGTATTTCCTCTATTTCTCGTTGGTTGTTGGTTGTAATTTTTATTTGTCGTGGGCAATTGCTGTAAGAACAAAGTGTTTTTATCCTTTAAATTATTATTCTTTAAAATTTATACTACGATTTATGATAAATGTTTTACGACGATTATTTAACTGCAATTAATTTGCTAAGCTATTTAATTAAAATCGTGGCGTTACCAAAAATTAATCGTTCGGCAAAATTAAAATTAATTCTTCTGATTCCGATATTCATTTACTTATTTTCATTATTTTAATTTGGATTAGGAAAAATTTATCGATTATAAGGATAATTGAATCAAATTCGTAAATCGTATGATTTAATTTCAAACTCGGATGAATACAACGTTTATAAATTCGTATACATTTTGAATTATAAATAAGTAGAGAATCGAACATTGTTCGATTACCTTTATATTATAGTTAAATAAATGTTTCATAGTCACTATTATTATCGGTACATTATTCCATGATTAATTTACAATATTTTTTTACCCAAACCGGATTAACTAATTTATGATACGATCTAATTTTCAAACTATATCACAACGAACGTTGATTTCAACTTTCAATTGGTACAGTATCAACGGTTAAAGATCAGTACCCAAACGTGAATATAAACTTACTCCATAATGGAATATAAACGCTTACGTTATGCATGTTCAAACTGCCAGTAGTCATTCTTATAATGGAATTCGCTTGCGATACGAGTGGTGTAGGAAAAGTTGGTTGACCTCCTACGAGCCCAGACCATCCGTTAACCGTGGCAGCTTGAACAGGGTTCATCATTGGCTGGGACACTTGATTGGTCCTCACAGAGGATACCGCTGTAGGAGATGGATGAACGGGATGAGTGGTAACAACGGGTCTTTGATTAACTCTCTGTAAAGTAGCTCCGGGTATCGAGTTTCGTGGTAGCATACCCTGTAGCGAAGCCCCCCTTGCATTTATGGAATTTTTCGTAACATTATTTTGCACTGCCTGTTTAGTGACGGGTGGAGTCAGCGGTTGTTTCGTCCAACCGCCGCCAGTTCCACTACCTTTGCAATTCACTAACAACTGAGAGTCCATAACTTTACTGGGCCAATAGTCTTCGAAACCAGTGCCCGGAGGAAAATAACTCTTAATATCGTTTAAACTGATCACTGAACAAGTCTCACTGGCAAACAGTTCATTGCGTATACCCTGTACTTTACAACAAAACTTTAAGTACGACAAATCCCAACCCTCTAACTTTTCCGCTTTTAATTTTAGATTTTCCGTTTCACCTTCAAAGTAGAAGAGCGGAACGTATTTAAGACCACCTTTGATGGTATACGGTACGACGGATTCTTTGTTGATACGTATGAATCCACACTTATCTGGTTTATTGTGACCAGTTATCACATTTTGACTCGAGCCGGATGTTAATTTCGTATAGCACACATCCAAAAAAGTGTAAAATTCTTTAGCATCTGCTAAACGAACCACTAAATCTTTACAACTGAATGGAGGATCACGACCAAACTGATTTTCACAATGCTTCACATTGATTTCATTCAAGAGTTTACTTTCGGCTTCGGTGATGTAATAGCTTCGTATACACGTGCAACTATAGATATCGGAGTGAAGATAACTAAGGTACTTGTTTAAAAGTTTAGACTCCAGTATCCTGACTGCACAATATTTTTCGCTGGCCCTGAATATATACGGTATGTGATTGTCGCCAAAACTCGTCCATCCGAATCTTCCTCTTTGACTTTCGTCGTCCAGTGCCACTTTGCCCTCCGGTATAGGCTTTCCCATATTTGTATCCGGCCCTGGTCGTCTGTTATTGAAATAGCCGAGCAATCCCGATAGATTGGTTTGATTGCATCCGGATGGTCTGGGTGGCATAACTGCAGCTGCCGCCGCTTGTGCAGCTGCAGTGCCCATTTTCGCCTTGTGTGCTTCCACCATTTTGGCAGCCAATTCCCTGATTTCTGCCTCATCTGGACGTTCTTCTTTAACCGTTACCTTGTTCAACGCTCCTAAAACAAAAATAATAAACATTCGTTAGCGGCAATTAATAGCTGCAATTAGTTGTAAAATTATTTAAGAATATAATTTTACTTGAACTTTTTTTAAACGAAAAATGGAAATGCTAAGGTTAAAATTTAATGTATTGGTTATAAATTTAAAAGTATCCAATATGAATAAACATAATAAAATTAAGTAAACGACCGAGCAATAAAATTCAATACTAATTTAAATTTTAACTGTCGATAAATTACAATTTGTGTACTTTGTTATTGAATTTATATTTGGTAAATTTTAATTACGAGCGCAAAATAATAATAAGTTTGGTTTTCAAATTTGTTTTACATATAAATAACAATTTAATTTTTTAAGCATAAATATAATTTTAGTATTAAACGATTTTAAATATAAATACGATAAAATGTGTTTTAAAAATATTTAAAATTTACTTATATTATTATATAATATAATTTTGATATTATAAAATTGAAACGTTTAAGATTATTAAAAATTTTTTTACATATCTAATACTTTTATGTAATAAAATTTTAATGAATACAAATTTAAATTTATTCTTTAAGAAGAAATATACAAAAAATAATTTACGGTAGAATTAAGTAACGAATAACGCAGTTTATATTTTATCGTGTATAAGTTAATTTTCAAATCTTAAGATATCATCTTTAAAAGTTTTTGCTCTTTAAATATAAAAACAGAAAACGATCGTAAGGAAATATCGTAAACATAGTTTACCGCTTACTAGATCTTTTCAATTTGATAAATTAGAAACAAATTTGTAAATTAAATGCGTCGTTTATAATTTCATTTTTGAAACAAATAATAAGTCTATTTTTAGAATCGCTCGCATTCGATAACTATTTATAAAATAGAATAGTAAAAATAATCTTTGCGGAATTTACATTATATATACCAAATAAATTACAATTACCAACGAATACCCAAAAATTCTATACGGTAAATATAAGTATGTTTAATCCATAGTTAAATCCAATAATTACGGTACGAATATAAATTGTCGGTTCGTTCGACAGCTTCTAAGCGCAAAATATACTTATACATCGATCAAATTTACAACACGGTAAAACACCTTCAACAAAATTTTATGCTTTAAACGACGCACGGTCCATACTCTAAACTTTCCATAAAAATTTAGTCTACATTTTCTAAAAGAACGAGATCGCTTACATTTATCTTACTCTATTGTATGTATTCATGATACAGCATTCTTAAGAGCCGATATCTCTATTAATAGAAACACAGTAGCCAAATCTAAAGCTAAAAAACAATCCTAGGGAACAAAAATGTAACGATTGCAACGCCTTGCAACGAATTTCCTTCTCGAATTTAAAATTCAAAATAATCGAGCCACAATCTTCCAGCGTTATAATTAAGAAAATAAGAGTCCCGTGTAAAATAACACGGAAACACGAATTTTCACCGACGTCACTCGCGCAACGTACCGTTTTCTAAAAAGAAAAAACTAGAGCTGAAAAAAAGGAAAGATCCAGCAGGAGAAACGTACCGTCATCCGTAACGTACATTGGGAAAGCGGGGATGCGGCGACGGCGGCTGCGACTGCGATCTGCTTTTTCACAAACTCCGACTCTCTCTTACACTAATTCCCCTCGCTCCCTCTCGCTCCCTCTCGCTCCCTCTCGCTCCCACTCACTATCTCGCACACACCTCCGCTCTTATCTCTACCTTGCTGTTTATACACCTCGCTGGGCCACTTATCGTACACTTACAACTGTCCGTCGATTTTCAACCCTTACATTCGATAGCGCACGCGACCCTTTTTTCTTTTTTAGACACGGCTGCGCGTATAGGTTGTGCGCGTGCTTACATTTACATGTCCACGGGATGATCGGCGCGACTCCCTTATTTTTGAGAAAAGAGGTAACTTTTAAAACGAATACCCGAAGATCGGAAGCAGAGGAAAACTCTTGGATCCGGAACAACAGCGGCGCATCGGGTATCAACGGCACCTGAACGCGTTAACCTGTCGACGGTCGCGGTTGCATGTTTCGCCAATTCGATTCCGCTGCGTTCGACTTTTACCCGGGTCGTTCGCCTTCCTCGTGGCCATATGGAGAACGCGACGGCATTATCGCGACGGGTATTCCTGGTCGATGGTCCTTGTGACCTGGATACAAGCGCGAGTTTCGACTCCCTTTTTTCCCCCGGGTCGCCCTCTCACCGGCTTCAAGAGCGCGAGGACGACGTCGAGCGGGAAGAGGACGAGAACGACGACATCGACGACGACGACGACGACGACGACGACGACGACGACGACGACGACGACGACGACATCGACAACCGCGGCGACGACGACATCGACGACCGCGGCGACGACGGCGGCGACGACGACGACGACGACGACGACGACGGCGGCGACGACGACGACGACGGCCACGGCGACGACGACGGCGACGCGACTACACGACACACCTTCTCCATAGACGTGCCAGGCTTTTGTGCGCCCGGTAGTGCGTGCGTCCGTGGGCGCAAGCGAGACGGACGATAGCGAGCGCTCGGCAACTTTGAGGTTATATCGCCTGCCTCCAGCACGAGCCGACGCGCGCACTCGACGTCGCGGAAAACGCGTTAGCGCGAGTCGCGGATCTCGCCCGAGCTCCCGGACGCCAGGGGCAGTGACACACCCGCACCCAACAACCTCCGGGCCCGCCGAGGAATACGCCGAGGACGCCGACGACGTCGCGCTCTTCGTCGGGAACTAGGCTACTAGCGCCACACGTATAATATCGTCCTCTCCTCCTACTCCGCTCTTCGGGCACGCGCCTCTCCGTGTGTGGGTGCGCGTGTGCGCGCGCCAAGGGGACGAGGTTCGTCCGAGTTCCTGGTGCGAGCTCCTGTTCCGAGCTCCTGTTCCGAGCTCCTGTTCCGAGCTCCTGTTCCGAGCTCCTGGTGCCACCGAGTCCGACCTCCGCGGTGCCGAGGAACCACAGAACCTGCGAGACACGCGCGCGTTTCCCCCGTCCGCGCTTCTGAGGCGGACTGTACTCGGCGCACGACGACGGCGACGAGTTAGAGGGAGACCAAGAGTCGAGTACTGGCGCGGCGCAACGCAACGCGTCTCTGTCCGTGTGCTTGACTCTGTGCGCGCGCGCGCCCTCGTGTATGAGTATACGTACAACACGCTCTTACTCGGGGACTTGGATACACCTCGCCTAACTCTCTCTCTCTCTCCTCTCTCTCTCCTCTCTCTCCTCACTCTCCTCTCTCTCCTCTCTCACCGCCCTCTCCGCCCTCTCCATCCCTCCCTCGCGATGTCTCTCGTCGCGCTCTCGCAGGTACCCTATATAGAACCTCTATTTTTTTATTTTCTCTTACAGTGGTATTTGCTCCCTCGCTTTCATGGAATCGCTCGATTACTTTTTTCTTTCGATTGTTCGGAGTTTACCGTTTTTTCCTCTTTCTTCCACGATGCTATCCTCCATCTCCGTCGCGCTTTCATCTCATCCTGGCCTTTTTGATTTCCAATTTTACGTGCGTGTAGCGCGAGACGAAAGAGTCGGAAGACACGCGAAAAGTTTACGTATTATTACCGTAATACCCTTCCGATCTAAACGCTCAAGGTGGGCATCGTACTTATCATCGTACTTATCATCGTACTTATCAAACGTTCGCGATACCGCCACTCGATACTTTAAGATTTTTCATATTTTTTCCGTTTCACCGGAGTTTCGTACTTTTTCGTTGGACGATATCGTCACCGAGACTTCGCTTCGCATTATTTATAAACGACTGAAACGAACCGACGGTTGCACGATTATTTATTTCTTTTTTTTTCGGTTTTTTTTTTCGCTTAATAGACCCTACGTTTCTAAATAAACCTAAATGTACGCATGCGCGACTACATCTCAGCTGTTTCTTTTTTTTCTCGCGCTGATAGATAAAACAGAGACGAGACTATGTATATGCCCCATTTCTGTCTTACCTGCGCAAAACAGCGCAAAACTTTTCTCCGAGCGCTCGGGCGCATGCGCATCGTATTTGCTTCTGCGAATAAACGAAATATAATTCTATCGCACCAATCGAATCGGGAAAAAATGGAATAGCGGTGGGAACTCTGGGATTGTTATTAAAACGTATAGGAATGGGATGGGGTGGCCATCCCTTCGCTGTTAGCTGTTGTTACGAGTAAAATGAGAATAGATTATTTTCCCGAGGTATCGTATATAATCAATGATGTACGAACGCGAAACATCTTCCTTCGCTTTCCTAAATATAAGTTCGTCTCGGTACGATAATTCCCTTCTTTTTGTCTTCTCGATACAACGAAACGTTCGCCTTCGATTCCGTTCTCCGTGCAACGCGAGTTTTACGCGATACGTCGTAATTTGTAAATTATCTTTCCAAGAGGTTGTAAATTAAACAAAGGCATAAGTAACTGTCATCGTGACTATGAATATAATTACGCGCTTAAACTTTGAATCGTTAACTCTAATTTATATTATAAAAGACCTTTGACATTTTTTACGCGAGAATTTACGCTCGAACGAGGAATATAAGACAACGTATTAAAATTAAATTTTCATATCGCGTTTTTACCCCGATAAATACTAACATTCCTGAGTAAGCAAAGAAACGATACGAAAAAATAAGAAATTACATTCCTCTCGTCGATCGTTGAGCAAACGTTTCTTGAAAAATATAAAAAAAATTATACACTTTCAGTACTTTTCTATTTCATTACTTCTAAATAATCGTAAAAATTCTTTCGATCGAGCACAATCAGCATTGGCAGATGTGATGAAACAACGTTCGAGTAAAAGTGCGATTATACTCTAGCTTAATCTATCATGGTGTACTTAGTTTACAAGCGTAATACAAGCACTCGCGATTAAGGTAAACAACGCTATAAAATAAGCAAATTATATTTTAATAAAATTTAGCTCGCGACAAATATATTTTAATTTGTAAGGTATCTAAAATGGATTTTTAAATATGTAACGTACGATCCGATGTAATTTTCACCTCGATTTCACGAAGATAATGATCGAAAAAAAAATATACATATATATGGACACGTTTATAAATTTATAGTATAGAAAAGTATAGACTAGGCGTCTGTAAAAACACACGCACACACATACACACATATGCACATATTTTTTAAGTAACTCCAATTATGACAACTTTGAAGTTATTTACTTCGCTATGTAAAACAGCCATAATTTTTCTTCAACGCATCGATTACCATCGGAACGAACGTTTTTGGTCAACATAATTTCTTATCTCCTCACCTATTCAACTTGGTGCATTATCGCGAATACTAATAGTTTTTAACTTATACGATTATCGGAAAACATATTTAAAAAACATATTTTTATACAATATTTAACAAAGAGTAACGATTAAAAATAATTATTTCTTTATACGATATATTTATTAACGAGAAATCAAATATCCGAATTTAAATTATACTTAAAATCGTGTAATGTAGTATAGAAATTGATTTCTTACGCTTAAATTCGTATCCAGTAACTTTTGAACTTCTTTATTTGGTTTACATTTACATATCTTTTTTTTTGTACTAATGAAAAATCTTTTATAAACCTATTAAATCATTTTTATTAATTAGAACAATATCGAATAAAAGATTAAATTAAATTCATGAATATTCTATTTTTCGTAAAAATTTGAAGTACAATCCAATAAAATAATGATTGCTTCTCTTATAATAAATTTAAGTTAAATATTAATGAAATAAAAATAATCCATTCTCTTATAATCTTTTTAACAGATTATTTAATACTATCATGTTATTGGATTTAAATCGATTATTCTCGTAAAACCGTTGAAAAAATATATACATTTTAGAATAAGTTTACTTCATTGATTTATTATATTTATATATTAAATAGCGAATTATAATACTTATTTCATGCATACAATTAATTTAAAATAATGTTGTATTCCAGTGATTAGCATCGGATCAGTGATAATAATTTTATTAATATCATCTTTATAAGTTATTAATAAATATTAAGATATTTTATCATTCCAATGATGCTTAAGATGATCCAAACAAAATTTGATACGATTTATTAGGTTTAAAAAAAGATATAATTAAAAAATATATTTTTATAAAATAGTAATATTAAATGATAGTTTTAATTAAATTGAAAATCTATATTTTAACCAAATTAAAGGTTTAGAATTTAAAATTAGAAAGTAGAAAGTAAATTCAACAAGATATTTAATTAATGTTAACAAAATCTGAATATGTTTGAAATTTGTATATTCAATTTATATATGTGAATAATAATATTTTAGTAACCGAAGAATATTATTAACTGGTTATTAAATGAAACTAATATTTATTTTATTTTATTACACGTTACCAATTAATTATTAAAAAAAAATATCTTTCTTAATATTTCATTTAAATATTTCTAAATTAATGAATAAAAAGTTAAAATAGGTTATAAAGTTTTCACATATAAATAATACAATCTTTTAATGTTGAAAAAAATCATCTTAAAAAGAAAACGAAAATAAGTTTAAATTATGCCTGATTTAATTCTAAAATAAGTTATTGATCAATATAAACAAAATTTGATTAAATTAATAATTAAAAAATATTATATATTTTAAAATAAGTTCCGCCTATTTAATTTAATTTTATACTCGTTCTACTCTATGATCAGTAATCCGATTGAACTTCGTATAATTTCAATCACTTTTTTAGAGATGACTTTAATAATATTAGCAATGACTATTATTAAAAAATTTAATAAATAAATCAAATTTATAATGTTCATTTTAAAAGCAATTTTTTAAATTTAAAAGAAAAGGTAAATACCTTTTTTAATAATTTTGATCATATTGTAGTTATAAACAATGGAAAATAAAATGTTCAAAATCATTCACATTTTAGTAACATTTGCGTGTTCAAAATACACAAATGGGTATATTATCGGTTAATTAATTCATCGATTAAACTGATATCAGTATCAGTTACCATAATTTCTAAAATTGTTACATTTTATTTTTAATTATTATGGATATCTACATTTAAAAGTACTTATTTTTATAATTAACATAAAATATTGAAATAATCATTATTTATAACTATTAATAGACCCAATTTCAAGAAACTGAAGATATTACAACAGTATATATGAAAAATCGTTAAAAAAATTTAATTTATTTTTATTATAATGAGTCAAATTTCAAATATACAAATAAATTTTAATACTAAAGTTAATACCGATTTATTTTTGTAAATATATATTAATGATTTAATTTAAAAATCTCATAATTCAACAGTTTATTAAAAAATTTAATATATATAATATATAACATACTTATAACGTAATTTATAACATACGTATATTTATGTATACATAACATTAAATATTTTAATTTCTTTGGTTATTTATTATGAACTTTATATTCAAAATGCAAAATTAGAATTATAATACTTTCAATGATTATGCTAATTTATATACGATAAAAATTATTATTGCAAGTTAATTATTACGAATTTACTGAACCAAATTAAAAATAATTTTATAATAAAATGGTGGTAATATGTATTATTCATACACAAATAATTTTTACTTTTAATAAACAATATGTAATTACAGTATTTAAAATATATTGTTAAGTATGAATTGCTTTAGCTAGAAACATAAAGTTTTTAAAAGTCTATCTAAGTAAGAGAGATACAATATTTTAAACTCGTTAAATCTTTTTAAGTAAAAATGTTATATTAAAAACTTCTAATATAGTTGTAGATATTTTAAATTTTTAATTAGAATTTTGAATCACCTGTAATTTTTTAGTCTCTAAATAAATGAGTAATATCAATCTTCGTTATATATAGTAATTTCCATTAAAAATATTTTTCTATTCATACAGAAACTGGATTTTATACATCAAAAACATGTATTAATCGAATAATCGAATAACTAAAAAAAGTATAATTTAAAAACTGCGTTTTAAAAATATTATTGCAACGAGTTTATTGTACAATTAAAATCGATTCTTTTTCTCTATAGAATAATAGATCGACGATATACAAAGGGTAGTGAGACTAGAAGTTTTTATTTAAACAAAATAGATTTCTAATTACAATCATTGACTAATGTAGAGTCTGTTCGACAGGTCAGGAGGTGAAGGTCGGAATTAAATATCTACTCGATGGAAAACCATGTCAACTATTCCTTTTTAATTATATCTTTCACTTAATATAAAAATTAATATTGAATATTTTTCAATCTTTAGTTACATAAATAATATAACTTATATTATTATAAAATAATTTTTATTCAAACGTTTACATTTATGCTATTTACTTTTAATAAAAAATTTTACTATTTTGATACACTGCGCATTATGTATAAAAACTAAGTAACCCAATTTAATTTTTTCTAAAATTTAATCATTTATAATAACTTATTTTTCGTATTAGAATTAATATTTATTAATAGTAATCTTTCTTTTATTTTTTTAATAATATGTATGTATGTTTCGTAGTGCTTCCTTTTTTCCGTGTTCCATATTATCCTCCCTTTCTCTGCGACTTTCCTTTTATCACAAGCAAAATCGATTTGTTGAATTATTTACATTTACTCGCGATGAATCTCGCATTCCTGGTATTTTTCATATTAAAGTTACGATATAGATTTAAAAATTCTTTTTAAATTTTTCCAAGTATATTATAATTTTAAAAATAAAATTTTCCTTCGCATTGAAAATAGAAAAATCTTGCTATTTTCCATTTTAATTTTAATCATACTTTTTGTTATGAATTTAAATAAAATCTACTAGTTTTTATTGTATTCATTATTTTATAAATTGCAAAAAACTTTCGTACCATGAATACATGTAATCGTTATTTTAAATTAAAAAACTCTTTATGTAAATATAAATAAAAGTCTTAACGCTAAAAATTATTATTACTATTACGTTAACATTTATTTTTTATTCATTAATTCCATGCTTATTTTAAATCTAAAATGTATATTCTTATAAAACATTTTTACAGGAATTATTTTTTTAATGATAACGGAGTTGAAAGTAAATTACACAAAGATAGAACAATGGAATAAGTATAATATCCTCAATTATCCAGAAGATTAAAAATATAATTTATTGCAATGCAAGAGGTTTTCATAAATTACTAATATCGATTAAATTAAAAAAATTAAACCTTAATATATATAAAACATCTGAAATAATTGGATAACTTTTTTATAAATCATATAAATATTTTAATTGTTATATTTGTTCAAATTCAATATAAATTTTTTCTTTAAAATTCATCTACAACTAGTTTTTTTTTTAAATAAAAAAATTACTGATATACAAAAAGAATATTTTTAAAAAAACCTCTAGATCATTTATTTGTGAACTTTAAAAACTATATTATTTTATAATTCTCAGTTGTATTAATCTGGATTAATGTAATCCATTGTAATTTGAATTGATATAAACGTTAAAGTCATATTTCTATTTTAATATAGTTTCATTAAAAATTAAATCCATACATAAGTATTTGTTTTAATACAATAAATCATTTATATTGTATTTACTTTATATGTTCAAAAATCATATAAATTTTTCTAACGATAAACACGATTTTCATCCTTAATAAATTTTATCGAAACTAATCCTTTATTCTTCAAATATATATTGATATTATTTTTTAACATTATTGTATTATTAATTTAATTCTGAATGCTTTGATTTTTATTCAATATAATATTTAAAGATTATTATTTATAAAATATTGATAACAATTTGATTCTAGTCATAAATAAAAATTTAATAAAAAAATTAATCTTTTTTTATTTTCATCAACTATACGTATTGGATAACATCCATAAATTTTTCAACTATAATTCGATATAATGTTAAAATATTTATTTTCGAACATCAAAATGTTTGAAGCAATATTTAATACTTTTGATATATTTTTTCTAAATTACATGTTCGAAAATATGTACCTGTCAGATTTGAAACTGAATTTTTCTAATTAAATTCTTTTCTTCATTTTAAAGTAATTAAATTTTCTCCTTGTATTACCCAGTAAATAATAAATAAATGTCGTATTTATTAAACTCTTATTTATCTATAATAAATAAGAAGCTATATATTTTTTCTTTAAAAAGTATTGGAAATTGGAAAACTCAAATTATTTTAAATACTTAACGATGAAATATAATAAAATTAATTCTTTAACGACACTTATAAGAAGCTTCTGTACATTTAGAAAATTTATTTTTATTTTCTAAATTGATAAATAATTATTCAAGAAGCAAAATGAAATATTATATATATGTAGAATAATAAAAATAGAATATATCATGCGCTGGCGCTATAAATATGTACATATAAATACACTATTAGGCTGTACACGCAATACATTACAATCGTATACAAGTGTATAAAATAGTCAATCAAACATAAATCAGAATTAATCTTGAATAAAATAAATATTTTTATAATAAATATTTACTTACAGTTAATTTGAAAATCAATTTTATATTTCGCTTTCTAATCTTTGTCGAGTTTTATTCTATCGTGAAAATAATATAGCAATGCAAATGAGTATATTCCTTATCTTTTGAACTCATCAGCTGTCTTAATTTTGTACGCATGTGTAAAATAAAAGTTCGATTCGCTCTCTTCTACTAAAAAAAATAAATTATATTCAAATCTTTTTACAAAAACTGCGAAGGTCTTGTGGGTTCAGTATTTATAAAGTGTATTTATAACTGCGTCTATCTAGAAATGTTAACGTTCATTCGCAAAATTTTATGTCTCTCAACTACATGTATTTTATTTGAATTTCATAAACAACGTGCAATTTTACTATTTGTAAAAACTTGAGTAATAATACATTGAGTAAGTAAGGTAGATAATGCTGACATAATCACTTTGCTAGATACAAAATAAATGCCTAGATAAAGAACTACATGGTATAAAAAGTTTAAGGTCTGTCAACCTCCACCTCAAATTATTAAATTTACTTGCGTAGTAGTGTAGAAAAAGATTCTAATATACAATTAAATTGCCTGTGTGTACGTTTAATTTATATAGATTTATAAAATAATAAACTTAATATATGTTATTTTTTAAAATATAATATTAATTTTATATATAAATGTAAAAAAAAAATCCAATCACCACAGATCAAAGAAAAACAGTAGTCATCTTACATTTTAGTTGCAACATTTTCATTATAGAGATTCGTGTTTTATCTTTTCTCAGACAATATTTCTAGGTAAATATATTCAATGAAACATCGCAGTCGATTTTATCACATATACTTACAACCTCAAAAAATGTTTAACTAAAAAAAACCTTAAAATTAAATTTATTCTATTACAAATAAATAAAATCATAAAAATAAACATTATATTGATATGCATGTGTTTAATTAAATTAAATAATTAATAAAAAATACTAAAAACTTATTTGTAAATAATAAGGTAGACTTCTATTATTTAAAATCATTCTGTTTTTGAAAAAGTTATCAAAATCATGAATATAACTCGTTAAAAATTATAAGTTGAAATATAAAATGAAAAAATTATATCAAAACATTTTTAATACGCTGCAATTTTGAATCAAGTTATATGAAGTAAGTTCCGTATAGTAATTAATATTTCATTGATCTTATTGTTTTTACTTTATCCTACAACATAATCTATGCATCTATACTGACGAAACTCAAATTTGTACAACTAAATATAGAGTTTAATAATGATTATTAAATTGTTTTTAGTTTAATCATTATTATTATTATATTTAAACTAAAAAAGTAATTCATTACACTTTACTAAAAACATATTTTAACTCAAAAAATAATATTTAATATTTATAATTTACTTGGTTTAAAGTAATTTTGTAAGCTTCATTCTTATTTTTAGAAATTCATCTATTACATCTTAAAAATGTCAAAGAATTTCAATTTTATAAAGTAAATGCGTTCTTCAACAAGTTTACTATTATTTTTTTAAAGGAAACACTTACCATCAAATGGTTTCATTTATTGAAATTGTACGTTCAATGAATACACTTCAAGTCAAGTATTATTGATTTAGCCGTTTTCTTAAAAGTAAAATGAAACAAAAAATTTATTTTTAAAATAAAATGTTTTAACGATATAAAATATTTAAAAACAACCATAAAAATAATTCATATTATTTACTTATTTAAATGTGACTAAATTATACAATTTTTTAAATTAATTTTCAATGGTGATTCGTAAAAGAAAATAAAAATATCTGATTCTATATATTATGATCACATATTTATGCCAACGCGTATGTCAAAGAAATTATAGTTAGTATTAAATCACATCAATCAAATACAAAATTTCTAAACTGGACATTAATGGATAGTATTTTTCACATACAAATGAATATTTTAATCAATAATTCAGTTATATTGCAAAATAGTAATACGAGCCTTATAAATAAAATAGAATACTTTTGTAAAAACGATGAACTTGACCTACAAATAAAATTTCCGAAACAATATGTTGTACCTAATATCGAAAATTATAATAGAAAATTGTTCAAATAAATTTTCTAACCAATTTAATACTTGGGACTTGATATCGAGTAATTTTCTGTTTTTCAATTTAGCGAAGGGTAAATACTCGTTAAAAATCCAATTAGTGTTTTAATTTATTTCAATTTTATATTACTTTATGCACTCAACTTGAAAAATATTATGAACCGAATGTTTATTTAAAGTTCTTCTATTGGCTAACCTTTATTTAATCAACTTAACTTTATGCTCTTAATAATATTAGATTATTAAAGGTATCTTCTATAAAAAAAATTTTTGATTAGTAATTTTAGTTCTTTTTATCAAATTACATTTTATTTCAAGCATATTCAACAAGAGTTTATTGAACTCTAAAGGAAGAATAGATAATAAAATAGGGAAATGACACACATAATTGAAATATAAATATTCACATATAATAATTTACAGTATAATTTTTGTGTAATCATATAAAAATGAAATTTATCAAAAAAATGTTAACAATATATTATAATAGTAGCAACTTAAAAAACTGAAAATAAATCAAATATTATCAAAAAGTAATAGAATTTTCAAATTAGACTATTTTATGTATTAAAGATTATTAATAAATGAATTTTATAACTCTTTAAATGAAATTGTAACCAGTTAATACGCTTAATTTTTAATTTGGTGATCGTATAAAGAAAATGTACCTCGGTATATTCGAAGATATTTAACGAGAACTAATCACAGGATTCGTTTCAAATTTTGCATTTTAAACGATATTAATTACACCATACATATTACGTCCAAATATAAAAAGAAGACATACAATAATAATATACCACAAACACAGGTTTAGAAAATATCAAAAAGGTTTAGACTTTCTATCGTATAAAGAGTTTAACCGCTATTTAATGTTCTTATTCATATAATTTAAAAAATGTACCTAACATAAATTGCAACGAATATTACATCAATTAAGAATTCTTGCAATACAGAATAGAAAAACTACGACTCTTAAACACGTAATGATTAATGTTTTATTATCTTGAAAAGTAAATAATTGATTTTTACTTATCTATAATCTTGATTCCACAGAAGCACTAGATGGTCGGCGCAATTCATAATAAAGTTCGATCGATTTTTCAATATGAGTTGGCTAACTAATTTTAAAAAATAAGTTTCTCGTATATTACTTTGTATTTCGAATCTAATAAATTTTTTTTACTTTAAAATATTCTAATTGCTAGTTAGTTAATCATATTTGACGACTAAAAGGAAATATACCAGAATATTTTATTCAAAATTTGCAAACTCAATCTTAAAAATATTAAATCATAAAATTATTATATAATGTTTAATTAGTATTCGCGAATATTTATATAACCAAACAGTTTTGTAAAAAATAATATAAAAAATGTAAATGGTAATCGAAAAAGAGAGTTTGTATCTCTGTGATACAATTTATAATGGATAATTTATTAAAAACTGTTAAATGAAATTCGTATTTATGGAACAGATTAAAATATAATTTGATAAATTGAAAAATATAAGGCTAATCAGATTACGAAAAGGATTTACATCCATAATTATGACATTACGCGAAAGCGTTGACCGTCGACGAGTTACGAACCCTATAAAATGATTGTTGTACCCCTTTTTGCGCTATTTTACCAAACGCGAAAACACGGATACGCCCTATCCATCAAAGGATAAAAAAAAACTCACGATTCTACTTTTGAAATAATTTTCTCGTCAAGCGGTTGTAGATTCACCTTTAAACAGCGTACTTCAAACTTATATCTCACCAACTCAAACATTCGCAAGTATTCGATTTTACAGTTATTTAAAACTTGATTAAAAGATACGAAAGCTCTTTACTTAATAAGAGATTAATTGATAATTTCGAAAATTAATAATTAATACGAATCAAATACGTATAAAAAACACAATTTTACTTCGACTTTATAATATTTTTATTTTGACAGATGGAAAATTTTAATTACGATACAAAAAAAAGTCGGATAAAACTGATCTTAACGGACAACAATGTATATATTGTTAATCTAATTTTAAGTGATCGAATATGTTTATAAGCCTGATATTTCGAGAATTGTCACGAACGTTCGACGATATTTATTTAATCCAAAAAATTAACGATCGAAAAAAAGAACTTCTTAACTCTAAAATGTCCGCATATTATCTTTAGCGATTCTCGATACCGATGATCAACGTTTTCACGTATTACATTCTAAGAAACGCTGTTTCTAATTTGATACGGAGTAGAGGGGAACATTAGAAGGCTACTTTCATAGCTTCATCCAAACGCTGGTTGTCTGCTATACAAACACGACGAGCTCCTTTGAATTCTATACAAATATATTTAGGGTCGACCGCCTCCCGACGCTCCGTGTTAAAGCCCAATTTAACGAGAGATAAATAAAATGGCTAGACTTCCGATGGAACGAAAACCATCGCTTCGAAGTCCAATATCCAGATTTCGCGTCGGGACGCTGTCGTCCACCTTTTACAAAGCCTGCGGGTGTGCGTGTCTCGCGTACATGCAGGAAATAACGGTACACGCGTTTAGTATACGAATACGAGTACACTTGGCTCGGGCGGATAGAGCACGAAGCCGAAGTCTCGTAGTCTCTTCGCTCCGAGGCGATCGCTTCAAAATCCAACGCGTCGGATGAACGCGAAGACGCTGCGCTATACCGATCTTCTCCGAGTCGTCACGAGTACCTCCGAAGTGGCGTTGCACCGAGATCCGTCGCGACGCCGAAAGGGCGAGACTCGCGGGACACGCGCGAATTCCCCCGCCGTCCGTGTATGTGATATTTCACATGAGAACGCGTATGAGAGGCGTGGAACGGGTTCGGGATCGTCTTCGGGTCCTCGGGGGGTTTTCATCCTCCGCTCGGATCTCGGGTCGCGTCGTCCAACGAATCCATTCTATCGCGTTCTCAACCTCCGGGGATACTCGGGGGATAATCCGGGTCGAAGTCCGCGTCCTGGAATTTCCATCCTCCAATGGAACTTTGCAACCGCCGGATCGGACCCGGAGGCTGCGTCCGCGCTTCGAGGGGCCCAACGTCTACGTCTCTCGTGGGTTGTACGGAGGTTATACGGAGGTTCTACGGAGGTTTCGCATAGACGACACAAGCTTGGGACGGGCCTAACCCTTCTTCTCCCCTTGGGCGTATTATCGTTGAACGAGTTTACCCTGATCTTTGAGTCACGCCATCGAACGAGTCTATTCTTGCCGATGTCGGAACCTCCGCATTCTTCTAACCACATCGTCGATTATCGTATTTAATTTGTAAACACACTAATGGGTGTTGATTATATATTTTGCGCGGTATTTAAGAAATCGTGTGCGTGCCTTAGATTTTTTGAAAGTATTGTGGGTACTGTTCGGGTTTTGATAATATAATACGTGTAATTTACGATTCGTACATTTACGTTGAGTGACCGTCACGCGAATCGGAAGCAAATACGAGAGAAGAGCGTTTCTGCGCCGAATATTGATTCTTAAGTGAGATTGTTTTCTCGTGTTAAAAACTTAATATATGTAAACTAAATTATTCCCTCGTGCGATTCTTGCCTCGGCAAAATCATAGTCTTCGAAAACGGGAAGCGGATGGAACAAGGCAAAAAAAGACTCGACGGGAAGTTCAAACGATCCTACCGATTTTTCTTTAAAAAGCGTGAATTTATTTAAAGCATATTTTCAATATTATTTAAAGCTAGTGCCTTTTACTTAGTTCTAAAATAAACAAAAAGAAACTTGGGAATTAATTTAAAGATATATGATCGGTTAATGTACTAAAATAAAATAACCGTAAGCTTACAATTTTGTAAAAGCTGTAAATTTGTATTCGCTATCAAAATATGTCTAACGATACGGCCAGCATATTACATCTAATTTATGTTTAGAGAAAATTACGAGTTAAATTATTACAATTTGAAAAAGCTGTACGCGATAACGTAAACTGCCTTTAAAATAATAACGTTGATGCGAATAATTACGGAGGAAGCAATAAAATCGATTGTACGAAAGAAGCTAAAAAGTAGAATTTTTAGATTTTCCACATAATGTAGTAATTTTAGTACTAAAATTACATCAAAATTGTGAAAATTTCGGATGTTCAAAGTCAATTTCCGTCGGAAACACATATATTGAAGGTAACGCTAAAGGCAAAACTAAACTGATAAGAAATAGGTTTGGAAAATCTTTTACGATCATTTACAACAAAATTAAACTGATAAGAAATAGGTTTGGAAAATATGTGAATTATTGAATTATCACTCTTAGAAAAATACTAATCAAATTAAAAATGTTAGTTATGTATAAATATATTATAATAATTCGAAAGGAAAATACTTTACCCGATAAAAATAAGATGCTGGTTTCGTTCTTATCTGTTTCATATATTAGTAATCTTACGTTATTTTATTTATTTTAATATAGCTTTCAGCTGCTTTGTGTTCGCGTATCGCATCAACTCGAAAAGCTTCAACGTATCCGAATAATATCCGAAGATTGGGAAATAGATAATAATTTGCAAATAATCCAAATTTCGTGTTGAATTTTGATCTTCCACTTTCCTCTTCGGCAAGTTCTAGATAACTGCTCGTATAATCAATTGTATGTTTTGTTTCAATTATTAACTTTACGTTTATATAGTCTGATGCCTATGCAATACAAAAAAAGATTTATAAAAGTTAGTTATCTAATTTCTTTTTTGTTTATTCTAATAATTTCGAGAATAGTTAGATGCGTTTTCGGACTATATTCGATTATTTTAACATTTCCCAGGCATATATTAGACGAGTACTTTTTGATATCGTATCAGGCGGATGATATATATTAAACCATTATTGAAACAACAAAATTATTTAAAAAGCACGAGGTACGTTTGAGAACTTTTGATATAAATGTCTCTATGTATAGGATTGTTCGAATAACGTTATCACTTTTAGATTATATGTATATTTAAATGCGCTCGTGAAAAAAAGTATTTATAATAATTATAAGAAAAACTTGTAATAAATTAGTTCTAGAACATAAATTGTTTACTTTAAAAACTATTTCTATAGCAACGAAGCCAATTAGGTAATAATAAATTATTATTTACCGATTTATTAAACAATCTAAATATATTATTTCCATAGAATTATTAATTTCGAAATGTTAATATCAAATGACAATTTTCAGAAGTAATACCAATTAGGGAAATATCGTCGTTATTAAAGTGGATAATACCTCAAATACGATATTACGCAATAAATAACGTTATAAGTTTAAAAAATAGAAATAATAAAAAAAAATGAAGTAGAAATCATAACTAATAAAAGTTTGTAGGGAAAATGTGCAGAAGTGATGATTACCGTAAGAAACTTTATCCCATTTCTATGCATTTGCTCACCCTTTAATATCTAAAAGGGGTTTGTAATAAGTAGCATTGACCTAGTCCAGGAAAAAGTGGGTCAGCAAAAAGAGGTCACCCAGCTATCTCGAACCCTTCTCAAGGTTTAACGGTATATAAAATATATCGCGCAAAAATTATCATTTTATTTAATTTTAAAAAATATTTTTTTATTTGCGTACATCCGCATTTTCCGGATTTACAATTTTTTTCTTCAAACTTGCAGGTTAGAGCGAGAAAAGAGCAGAGTTCGAATCTTTATCCGTTTTCTCCGATCCACGAGCTTCGGTGCTCAAAATATATA
The DNA here is from genome assembly GCA_018907195.1 of Dolichoris vasculosae. Lineage (NCBI taxonomy): Eukaryota > Metazoa > Arthropoda > Insecta > Hymenoptera > Agaonidae > Dolichoris > Dolichoris vasculosae. The sequence continues at coordinate 10,205,509 of JACCHY010000005.1, read as the reverse complement.
ATATGGACTTAGAGAGCCACAGATTCCAGTGATAAATCCTTTTTTATTTCCGTATATTCGCATCTGTTGGTTATTTTATTTCTACATTCGGGACTATAAATTTAACCGAGGAAACACAGTTTAAGCATAAGATACGATTTTGTCTATCTAATAATGACAAATCGAAATAGGATTACTATTTTAGTCTAGATTGAAAACAAAACACATTCACCTATTTTAAAATACAACAATAAAGAAAGAGATAAATCGTTGCGGATTAAATCTTCAATTAATACTTTACATCGAACATTTAACAAAATAGACGATCGCTAAAAGATTTCTTTGCAATCATAAAATTTACATAGTCGTTATATACGTGAATTTTTTCTATTTTCAACTACGATCAAAAATAAATTTCGTTCCGACCCGGACGTGCACAAAATCTTCCTGATTTCTTTTTATCACGAATATCATTGTTGAAAATTTAAAAAGAATCTATAAAGTTTCTTTTGTAATTTAAATTTTATTCTTAATCTACTTAAATAAATATACTTCTTTGAGTTCGACAACAAAATTTCTAAAGAACGTTACCCACGTATTAGTAACCACGTCAGGATCTGCAAAGGTTCACCTTAATAAAAGAAGAATATACTATCGATGCATTACCTCCTTTTAATATCTTAGGCATCTGGATTATTCCTCGTTTCGCTTTTCCCCTTTTATTATCGACTAATTTAGCCTCAATTTTCTGTTCGATTCAAATGATTCAATTTAAAAACTAATTATGCGATATCCAACTAATAAAAAGTATTTATCCACTCGAATAATTTTCCTAAATCCAAAATGAAAGAGAAAAATCTCTACAACAAACTACTTAAAAGCTACGACATCAGATTTCTCATATTTTTGTGCTTCTTTCGAACGTTTTATTTCATATCCTTGCACGAATTACCAAAAAATTTAATATTTATTCAAAATTTCTCGTATGCTTATATCGATAGAATTATAAACAGATTTATCTACGTAGCTAATAAAAATCACCGCGACTTCCTTTCCACTTCCAACAAAACTTTTAACGAATATAGTTTTCATGCCTGATTCTTACTCTATTCTATTCGCTATACGCAAGATCTTTTACTTCTAGAGATAACATTAATCTGAATTTCCGCATTGAGTGGTTTGAACTATCCAACTTGATTAAGTATAATATTTACTTATTCGAAATGATAAAGAAAACTCCTTTCTATTATATTAAACCAAACAAATGAAAAGTAAATTTTGAATATAATATATAACGCTCATGAATACCTAACTCGTCTTTATTCAGGAAGTATAACTATGCAGTAATAAACTTTATGAACCCATAAAGTATTTAATTAATAGTATGTACACGTAAATAAATAAATACCAAATTATGTTAACATTTATAAATAATAAGTAGGATTTTTATACTTGTTGTATTACAAATCTGTATTATGTCATTTTTTAATATCTACTTTTTAATATCTATAAAATTCATAGTGTACAAAGATTTGGAAGGAAAAAAATTAAGATTTGACAGCTGTGCAAATTTGTAAAAGAAATATTATAAGCAAAGTATTCGCTATATGATATATTTCAATGCATTAGAAATATAAATATTATTTTAACTATAAAGATAACACATGCAATCGGTATATAAAAAATTAGTCATAATTCTATGTACAGAAATAAAAATTTAACCGAAACATCCGAAGAATGCGTATCGTTAATTTTTTCTAAAGGTGTTTCAAACACTTTTTTAATTACAATAATTTAAATTAATATGAATTTTTAACTTGTAAAATATTTTGCAAGCGCATCTACTAATATAAAAGTATGACCATAATAAAAAATAAAAATTGAAAAATATATTTCCTGTATTTTTTTATTAAGGGAGCCTATTAAAAGTTACGAATGCATTCCGTTAATTAAAAAGAATCTTAATTTTTAATCAGTGCAAGAGGAGTTTCTAGGGGTTTTCTTTTTTACATATTTATCTTATTAACAAAGATTCATTATATTACTGGCTTAAAGATCACCTTATTACAAAATATTGAATGGGAAATTGAAAAAATATATATACTAAAAATTTCTTTTATGCTTCAAATATTAATTAAAAAGAATCTACGAAAAACTTAATTGTATGACATTTATAGATGAAATAATTACTTTATACAGAAAAAATAAATCTGATCGATCCCTTTAATAAAAAGATGTTTAGAAAATAAATTTTGTAGATCAAATTTTGAAAATCTAATTTTGAAAACCCAATTTTTTACGCTATAAATGCTAAATTCTAATTAACATCAATTGATGAATAATTACTTTCGTCCCGATTATTCAATGATTCCTGAGAACTATATTTGACATCAGCCATTTCATCAATAACTTATTAAGGCTAGAGACATAAACGCCGACTAACATCCACAGCTCTAAAGGGTAGCTATACGCTTTGCTAGTTAGAATAGATTAACTAACTTCACGCTGAGGTGCTCACGCGGAATTTCACAAATGCTTTTTATGGTAAATATAATACATGATTGTTCTCGTATTTATTTTACAAAATTATTCTTTACAAAATTATTCTGAAATAATATTTACGTTTGCGATGGCTGTACAAAAGTTCCTTATATTTAATAAATGGAAAAATGGTTCAATTTTGAAGACAATGAAAAATAAACGACTTGAAAATTGTAATTATTTCCGTTGCTGCTCTTCAAATACCGTTTGTAATAGAGTAGAACAAACGCGGTCGGAGTGCAAGCAGTCAGGGAGTTGGAATAAGCGGTAAAAACGAAATATATACAAAACTCTCTAAAAAATGAATTCAGAAACGGAAGGAGTTTTTTTTTAAGATAAGATAATGGTAAATATGACAGACAAAACGTTATTAAAGTTGGAACACAAAATATTGCGAATAGCGAACTCGAGTATAATACAAAGATAACTCGAGCCGAGCATCGAGGCACCCGTAAACACGTCAAATTAAGCAATAACCTCGCTTGTGGGAACTGTCGATCCCATGCAATAAGCATTAACGACACGAAATGCGCCACCGTACGGATGCGAAGTGAAACAACCGCCGACGACGCGAAATAAAGAACACATGTAAGCATCGCATTAACGACGTGGACTATTCTATAGTATAAAGCACGGAGAACAAATTACACGCTTATCGAGCAATGATACAAAGTAGATTTTGAATAATAATATAGCTTGATAAATAATGGCTTGGTAAAAGATGATTTCTCTACATATTTAACAACACTATTGACTTATCATCATAACTTAATAGTTACTTCATTATCTAATAAGAAGTCGACGTATTTGTTTGATATATTGAAACGTTAAATTAGAATATAGAACGATTTAAACATAAACACTTGTATTATTAAAACAGTGGCAATCTTTAAAATACTGTTTATAATAACGTATATTCTATCGTTGATGTCTGATCGAATAAAAAAAAAAATAATAAAATCATGTGTAAAAGAAATGGAGCTTATTATTCGTAAGCTTTGGAAGAGGAAATACTTGGCCAAAATAAAGCCTACAAGTTCTTTCAATATTTTTTATGATTTCAATTATTTTATTCACTTGATTATCTCTCTAATCTTTACATCACTAGACTTAAATTCATGCGAGTTATTTATTTTAAAAAATTAATAAAACGATAAATTTGTGATGATTCACAAATGGTAATCGTATATTGAAGAATTGTCTTTTTGCGTAGCGTAAAATTATTTCTTTTGACGAACTATTTATTTTTAAGGTTACTCTTGTAAAGAAACAATAAAGATGCATCGCAGCCCGATAATGCATAAGTCAGTCTTCCGTGTAATAACTTAAATTGTATCATGCACTACATGTGGGTGTATTACCTTTATTAAATTATAATTGTTTCAAATTTTATACCAATTTAAAATAGGCTGGCTTTAAATATAAAATTTTATCTCGCAATTGTAAACTTTTCGTTATTTATCTTTTTTTAAAGATTAGTATACGAACACTAGCCATTCCCAAATATCACAATTTAATAATTTTTATAGTATTGAAAAATAAAAGACTTCTAAAAACCAATAGTTTATAAAAAATAATGCTATTATATAAGCAAATATAAATTAGCGTATTTTTTATTAATTTTAATGTACGTCGAGAAAGACTTTGTATCGTATCAATAAAGTAAAATACGTTCGATAATAGTTTGATTCAATTAAACAAAATAATAAGATGTTTAAAAAAATAGCTTAGATATTTATATCAAAAAATAAATTTGCATTTGTTTTAAAATTTCAGATTTCCTTATTTATTGTTTTGATTTTTAAAGTTTCAAATTTACGATGAATATGAAAAAATACATCTTTGATTATAATTTAATAACTTTATACACTACTTATAATGTTTTTAAACTTACAATAACATTGTTTATATAAATGTTTATATAATCGTCACAATGTACGTTAACACTATGAAATAACGAGAGAACATTATTAACAAATAATTCAATAAATATTAAATTTTTAGTTTATGTACATATAATAAAGTGCTTGGATAATGGTTTCTATAAATTATTATTAATTATGAATGTATTTTTTAAACAAGCATTAGATTCAAAATCACGTCTCTTGCTACGATTCACTATTTAATTTAATTCTTAATCTAATTTCTTCTAGTCGCGTGTTAATAGCTTTTTACTTACTCATTTTCTCAGGTTGCGATATTTATAATTAAAAATTATTTGTTTTTAACGCGCTCGTAGATAAACTTTGTACATAGAAACGATGATTCGTGCAAGTTAGGATAAATAAACCACTAAAAAACATTTATAAATCCCTATGGTTCACGATGTAATAAAGAATTTGTCTTGATAACGCGAATGATACAGAACTTAATCGACTAACTAGTAATACGATCACTTATGATACGTACAAATTATATTTCATACGTATTGTATTACTCAGTATATAATTTTATTGAATGCATAACTATATAATATATATTATTACGTTTATATTTCTAACGATATCTGATAATATATGTATTTTAATTCGTTAGTTATAATCTTATAATAATAGAATATTAAATATTTTCAATTTTATTACTCGTATAAAACTTGGATCGCATACATAAATAATTGTTAGATATATTATAGTTTTATAAATTCATTTTACATTTTCTTTAATTTAAGAAATAACGAAATGAAAACCAAAATGCGGTACAGACTAACAAATTTTTATTTAGCATTTTTTTAAAATTTTAATCTATTCCATAAACAAAAGAATTGTTTGGTTAGAATTTAATTAAAATATCATATTTTATTTTTTTTAGAATCTGCATGGTTAAAACGAATTCTGTAATCTAAAAGTTAAGTACAGTTCGATAACCTGGAATTTCATTATAACCATAATATATACAAAGTTCAAATACAATGAAAATTAAGTTTTATAAATAGTTGCTTATAATTTTGTAATATAAAGATGTATTTAAATTATACGAAGGAATATTACTACAAATATTTATAGTATAAAAGAATGAAAAATTATTATAATGTAAATATAGAAAAGTGTATAAATGATTTAACTGTTTTTATTTTTAAAATAGAACGAATGGTTTTTGAATTTCCGGGTTCGCAAAAAATCACCCACGTAATATCGAGAAAGTATTTAAATTCTTTCGTAAACTTTTTCATTTGAAACGACTCGCGGTAGTTTAATAAAAAAATATCGAAAATTCGATTGAAATTAAACGAATTTTCAGAAAAATACACTGTAACTTAATAAAATAGTGTATAAGATATAAAGAATTTGTTATTTTGTATACACATTTTTACAAATATTCGTTGAAACGATAAGATTCTTCAAGAATGTTAAAACTAAAACTAAAAATCTTCCTCGTACGAAATATAAATTTTATCATTTTTAATTTTAGAAAACTATTTTGGTTTACCAATCATTTACAAGATGACAAAAAACAAAATTACTTTTCAACTTCAACACAAATATTAACGATAAATTTATTAAAGAAAACGATTGCGACGTGTCTTTGATATATATCTCTGAAATCACACCATTAATAATTAAATTATTTCCTATTCTATATATTCGCTATTTTCACTCGCAACTTTAGAAAAACTTTAAATCAATTATTTAAGTTTAAGATCGTACTTAGTAGTATTAGCAAAATGTCTTCCGATTATACCTTTAACGGTGTTTTGAGTTATCTTCGCTACTAGCTTTCTACATTTGCATACTGAGAATACACTATTAAACAAACGATTATAAACGCAAATACTAAACAATCAAGTCTCGCATGTAAAAGTTACGCTTTCCTAACGAGAAGAACTCAGGCATTTAATTTTATTACGGTTTTAATCGAGTTCGCTAGCATTTCAAAGGAAATTTTTACTGAAAATAAAAAATGTCGAGATTGCACTTTGACAAAAATAACGGTAGTCCGCTCCGTGTAAAAAATGTATACATAGTTTTACGACTCTTGATGTGTGTCTAATTAATTGTAAATAAATTTTACCGTCGTACTTCTGTATATGCATCGATCGAGACAAAAAAATTTTAATGAATAACAAACTTGCGCTAATTGGATGTGTATAATTCGAAATGCATTGCAAAAGATGATCCAGTATTGATTGTACTTTTTTAATACGTTACAAATTCCCGAGTAAAGAATTTTCAAGTTTCTATAATCTTTAAATAATCGGCGTAACATTACCGAAGCCTGTATTTAATTTTAACCCATTCGCTAAATATTCGCTAAATATTCGCTAAATATTCGCTAAATATTTCGAATAGAAACTCGAGAGTCGACTCAAAAATCAACTTTCAATAGAATTAAATATCGTTACAAGTAATGGCTATAAGCAAAGATAAACTTTCACGGTAACATATTTTATTTTTATTGCTAATTATTAGCGAACAACATAAATCGGTAAAATCACTATCGACGATCGCGATTGTACGAGATTCATAGATTCGCGAACAATCGAAAATCATAACTATAGTTGACTTTAAAATGAACGTATTTTTTAAGTTTTATTGGAATGCTTGACAAGATAAAATTAATGTGAAATTACAATGCTATTAATAGAAATGTGCTATACAGTAGACGTTACCTTGCCTTATTGTCTCTTTTTTCCTTTGAATTATGGCATGCATTGAAATACGGATCCATAATATTTCGCAAAGAAATTTTTTTTTTATTTACTTTCTTCACCTACTTATTTGTTAATAAATGAAATAAAAATCTATAGATTACGTTTCCAATACGTCTAAATAATATATCGTTAACTATTTTTTCAATTTGTTTATATATTAAAAATTTTAATCTTCATAAATTTTCATAAATTTTCTATTATTCCATCTTTTTTTTCATCGATGTTACTGGATTCTCGTTAAATGCAAATTAACCGTAATAGTTTGATCTTATTCAAATTTTTTTCATTAAGAATAACCGTCGAACGAAAACGATCGCTGTATTATCTAATATTGGTGAAATATATATTTATTCAGTGTATTATGAAAATAAAATCAAAAGAACATAAAGAAAATTTTAAATGCCAATAATTTTTATATTATAAATGATATTTAAAATTTTATGTATACAATTTGAACGTAATAATAAAAACTTTCTTACGGTAATATAATTTTATGAATATATATTGGGAAAAAATAAACGTGTATTACAAAATTCATATTCAAATTCCATAAACTAAATATTAAATGATAAGCGGATAAATTATTTCATTAGTTTAATATTGAATTTTATAGAAATTGAAATAAATCATTTGTAAAGCTAAATAACAAAAATCAACATTCGAGTGTGTTTAAATTACACGCATAGTTCTTTAATATTACCTTTCAGAACTTTTTGTATATGCGTGTGGGCGGGTTCAGTTATGTAAAGTATACGTATAAATATATATTTATACATCTGATTATATTAAAATTATTTTTAATACTTCCGAAGGTAAAAATGGTGAAAATTTTTTGTTTTTACGCGTAATTGAATTTTTTCTTTAAACTTCAGCTTTTAAAAAATGATCGCAGTAAAAAATTATTTCGCTATCTTTAGACAGAATGTTTCATTTTATATAATTAAATATGAAGGTAATTTTTTAAGTGTTTCAGTTTTCTTATTTATTCGATAAGTAATCTCTGTAATCTATTAATTAATTTGAAAAAACTTTCTAGAATTTAAGTATTTCTGCGAAAGACGTATAATTCGTAAGTAATTTAACAATTTAAAATGAGAAGCAATACTTTAAAATTAAAATATATACATTTACTCGCTTCATATTTAAAAATTCGCGAAAAAAAATATATCCAAGATTATCCATTATACGAAGTAATACGAGCAAAAAATACACCGAATCTGTAATATTTAATATTTTTTCAATTATATCGCAAATATTATTTTATAATTGCTTATGATTCTATTATAAAAAAAGAAAATATTTGAAGCGATGTGTTATTGTATTTCACATACGAAAATAGCACATTTTATTTGTTATAATTTTTTATATCCTTCAAATGTGATTAAAATTTTATTAATCGTTGTACTTTGTGTTTCATAATAATGACATAATACCAAGAGAATAATTAATTGTTAAAAAAGAACGAAAAAATACATTTCCTAAGATTACAAACATTTTACTTAAAATATGTAATAAATTGTTTAATGTATCGATCTTATGTCCACTTTATGTGTACAAAATACCGATTATTATTAAAAGTCATATTTTAAAAATATTTGTAACTAATGCCCAATTAAAAATGTAATTACTAGTTGTTGACCTCAACAAAGGATTTTCTAAAAATGAATTATGATTTTAATCTACTCGGTATTTACCTTACAACTATGGTAGTAAAATAATATTATTATATAATAAAACTTTAATTTCTTATCTAAAGTACGTTTATAATAAAAACTAGTTGTTTGGATAATATTATAAAAAATTTATTATCATCTCCCGTACACTGTATAAAATATTAACTATACGGGTACAAAATATTTTTATTATTGTAAAAAAAAAAAATTTGAATCGAATTTAAAGTGCAATTATGGAAAATATAAACGTCAAGTAAAGTATGAATAACGTTGTTGAAAGGCAACTGATATTGTATCCGCTACAACGAAGCAATGCGTTATAAAAGATGTAAAACTTCGATATTATTAATTCGTTAAAAAATCTTGATTCGATATTAAAAGACACGATTCGGTTAATTTTCATTTTCTCGGCGCTTTTTAGATGTAATGGCCCTTGTGTTGACAAGCACTACATAACTGTTTTGACGTTAATTGGCGTAAAAAGACTCGACTCGACACCCTGTTGAACTTTTTGGATATTACCTTTTTTACAGCATCCAATATTTTACTTTGAAGAACCAATTAATTTTAACTTTTCTTCAAATTATTTTTTTTTCGTTAAAGCACTTTACGAATTTGTAATCGTAACCAATATCGCATACATCGACGCATACACGAAATTTTTGTTTTTAATAAAAAAACGTTATTCGAATAATCATCGATCAAAATATCTCTTAGAAAGTTTTCGTTTCTAAGTTTCATCTCAATATTCGATAAACTTGCCGCGTGTAAATAAAAAAAAAAATAATAACCATTCATCATCTTTCCGAAACGGTAAAATTTTTCTCGAATTTGGATAAAAGTTTGGAATTTAGGATGTAACGATAAGTAGATTACGTTCGCTATTAAAAACGACTTGTAAAATGTATCGGTATCACGCGAATTTTAAAAAAGGAGATTGGAATGAATTTCCAATCGATAAATATTTATAAACGTATACGTAACGAGGCGATGCAATAAAATTATTAATATTTTTAGAAAAGCTACTCGCGTTACTATTACTATTCCATTTGCAGCAACGCGTTGTTAAAATTAGTAGGAAAATAAACAAAATTTCCTTGACTGTTTACAGGAAGGAGGGAAAAAGCGATAATTGTTGGATGCTTGGGCAAATTGGGTGAAAAATGAAATACCCGATTAATAAGAAAAAGGCCATGAAGATCTTATCGGCGTACAGGTGATCCGATTAAAAGACGCACTATCGATCTTTCGTCCGATCATCTTCGCATCGTGTGCAACGGGCCGGTCTGTACGAGCATGTACATACGATTTAAAGAGTGTTCAGGTTTCAGCGAGACGAAGGCAGTGCCCGAGAGAGAAGGAGCGAATGGAGATCCCTGTCCCCCTCCGCGGACGTGACAACGTCGCGTGGTCGATATGCTCTTTCAGGCAAAGTGCCAAGATTGGCAAACGTTTCGCGAGGTATATAACTATATACGCGCTCTTTCGCCTAACTCATCCCCCACCTCGCGACCACGCGCATCTCGACACGAGGGATTTCCGTGGACGGAGGGGCGAGGGGATCGCGAGGGGATCGCGAGGGGGATGAGAAGGGGCTGAGAAGGGGATGAGAGGGGTGGACGCGCGTGTGTGGGGAATTACGTCGACGTTTGTACGGGGGTTGAAAATCGTATAACGGTGGTGGGAGAACCGAAGCTGCGCAGAACCCGGCCAGGCTCGACTCGTCCATCGCGGATCTGCGCATTGCCTTACGTACCGGGAGACGCATCGCTGAGAGATCATGTACTGGACCGACGTACATATCATACTTATTATTTTAAAGTTGATTTATGAGCGCGCGACGTTGCCGGATCTACGAGCTTCGCTAGGCACGCCCACGCATACCTTACCCGAGCTTTTTTACGTTCTTTATCGCGTCCGAGTTACGAGCGCCGTCGACCGTCGACCGTCGACCGTCGACCGTCGAGCGTAGGTACGAGAATGTAAGGGGATTTGGAGGGATGTAAATGGATGGAAATGGATGTAACGGATGCAAAGCGATGCAAACGGATGCAAAGCGATGCAAACGGATGCAAACGGATGCAAAGCGATGCAAAGGGTGCAAAGGGTGCAAAGGTTTCGCTCCTCGTCAAAGTTACAAACCTTCTTATTTACAGTTTCCATCGAGAGGACCAAAACGCCGAATATCCAAGATCGTAAAAATCGATTTTCAACACGTAAAATTAGTTTCGAGTACTCGTTACATAATGCGCCCTCTGTCGACCGTTTCACCGTACATCGGTATTTCGTAATTTTGCGCAATACTTCGTAGGCGTTATCATCGGCTTTTCCATTTTTTGCGGCACTTTGGCGTAAATATTCCATCGCGCGTTAACAATACAATCCGTTGGCGTTTCGGTACCTGAAGATATTTTTAGCGAATCTTAATTTACGATGAAATTTTAATGGTCGTCGACGATCCAACGATCACGCGACCGTCGCTTTTTCGTTAAAATCAGTGGACGATGGTCGTAAAATGGAATAAAAATACCGAGTTTCGGGGCCCGCTCGGCATCGGAAACGTTTCGGAAACGTTTCGGAAACGTTTCGGCAACGTCGGAAACATCGAAACGATTTATTTATAAAAAGTTCACCCGTTATTTTTGTTGCTATACGGGAATGTAAAAGTACGCGCAGGTATCACTGCGCCGGTGGTGGGGGAAGTGCACCCGAACGAAATCAAAATGGCGTCTCGGCACCTTCGCGAACGCGAAACCTTAAGGCGTTTGGTTTTGATTCGGTTTTGGTGCCAGCCAACTCCTCGTTGTTTTTCCCTCGCATCAATTTCACCGAGAGCGACTCGATTCGCTATTATTTCGCCTATTCCGATACTCGATTCCCTCGTACCTTGCGCCTCGTTAGGTTCGCCTTTTTTTCCCTACGTTTTTTCTACGCGAGAAAGGTCCCAACGTATTTTTAAGTTTGTTCTAATATTAGAACGGCAGTGGTGCATTATCGCGAAAAGTAACAATTTCCTCTGTTCGCGTACCGTCTTAGTCTTGTTCCCTCTCATTCTCCGATCGCGTCATTCGATACAAACAAGGTCAGCGAAGAAGCGACTCTCGTTTATCGTATCTCGTTCGGAGAAAGTAAAGTATAGGCGAATAAAAAGAGACGAAGAGGCGAAGAGGCGAAGAGGCGAAGAGTCAAATGTCCAAGGGGCTGAAGTATCTTCTCGAGGGATCGACGGTGAAAAGAAAAACGCGAAAGCGCGTAAAATCCGTAAGATCCCGTAAGATCCCGTAAGATCCCGTAAAATCCGGAGGAGTTAACCGTGAGAGAGGCGAGGAGAGTCGAGGAGAGTCCACGGGAGCCTCCCCATCCTAAAAGCCACGTTCGTGAATTTGTAAAATGGCGGCCGCGAGCTGAGCTGCAGTTGACACAACGACCAGCGGCACCGTTCGCTCTTTTCTATCTCTCGTCTCCGTCCCTCTTTCTCCCGAGCCCGCGACGTCTTTCATAGTCTTTCATACCGATTGTCCGAAGGTCTGCTCGGGAGCTCTCGGCATTCTTCGTGAATTACCTCTTTTGTGTTACATCACATTCTCTATTCGGGCGCCTTTTTAGCCAGGTACTGGCGCGAGCGAGCCAACGACTCCCCTGTAAGTGTGAGGCACACGGATGCAGTAAAAGCTATTGGTACCGGCGCAGGCTACACATCTTACACAGTTTCCATTCCGTATTGGGTATAGACCGATCGCTCGAGCTTGGAGTGTGTGCCCCTCTCTCCCTCACCCGCTCCCTCCCTCGCTCTCTCCCTCTCTCTCACTCTCTCTCTCTCTCTCCATCCTGTGCGTGCGTGCGTGCGTGCGTGCGTGCGTGCGTGTGTCCGTCCGCGTAGATGCGCGCGCAAGAAGTGGATGGGCAAAGTGGCGGTAGAGGAGTGGGAACACCGGCCCGCTGAGTCGAGTCCATGCCACACGAGGTGTCCTAGGCCTACTCGTGCGTTACATTTTTTACGCGATGGTAATAACGTAAATATTATGGAATGGTTGACGTTATGGTTGACGTTATGGTTGACGTTATGGTTGACGTTATGGTTGACGTATGGTTGACGTATGGTTGACGTTATGGCTGACTGGCCGTTTCTTCCGGCACTCGCAAAAATTCTCAAAAAAAATTCTCGACAAAACTCTCGACAAATATTACGTTACGCTTTTGACTGTATGCATCGATGATTCGACCGTTTGATTTGACTTGCGATCGTTGCCTCGATCGAGTCAATTAAATTACGGTAATTGTATTTGGAAACAACCATTTTTTTAAATTCCTCCTACTTATACGATCGTTCGCAGGCAGATATTGTACGTGATTTTATTTTCATCAACGTTTGCTCGCGTCTACGCATGCGCGAATCTATTTTATACCAGAAACAGCAGAATTCAATTAAGAAGTTCACCAAATAATAGCCGCAATTAACAGTAAAGGAATGACTCATTATTCCAACTTAACAGTATCTTGGCCTTCATCCTATACAACTGGTCGTTGAATTTCATTTTTTTCTTTTATATTATCGATCTTTTCGCTTGAAAAAAGTTTAATTTATTATCGTATTGTGAAATTGTTGAAATTCCAAGGAAATTGGTTCGACCAACCGTAAGTATCTAAATCCGAAATAGCATTCCTGTAACTAGGGGTAAATAATTATATAACGCAAGCGAAATTACTGGTCAATGTACGCAAGGATTCCATTTGGGAAAAAAGTGGCGGAGAGCGAAAAAATTAACGTTTCGATGAATTTGAATCTTCTATCTTTCGTCGGTTACACTGACATTCGATACCGATAAATAAAGTAAGCTTCGGAAACGAATTTACATTCACCGCGATACAATTATAGTAACGAGTCTAAAACCGGTCGAAACGATCGAAAAAATGTTTAAATTGAAAACGTATAAACGTTGAGAGAAACAAACGTCCACGAAAAATGATTTGGGATTCGTATAAGCCCAAAGCTTAAAAATTTCAATTTAAATCTGGAATTCTAATACATACTATTATAGGCATATTTACATATTACTTAAAGGAATAATCTTTAATTCATGTTTATTTTGAATTTTTAATTTGCGCGTTTATATCCAAGTTATAAATACGACGTAATGAAAGGTTACAACAACGAAACGTAAAAAATTCGACTATCCTTTATTTCATTTTAAAATTTTACAGGCTTAAATCTTAATTTTATCAAAACTGTCGACAGTAGGAATATTTAAATTTTGAAAATGGAATTTCTGATTTGCGAATGGTGCATTAACTTGTTGGGACGATAGACTTAAAGCTGCCGATGTCGCGCCTTCAATTATACCAGAGCAATGGTTAAGACAAAAGCTGACTTTATTCATAATTAAATCCATTTACAATTTATATGCTATATATACATACATTTTTAATATGATATATAAGATAGTAAAATGTAAATTATGAAGGTAATGCGAATAGTACTTTAATTATCATATGTAATTATAAAATTGCATTACTTAAATTGTAATTACCCAGGTTAGTTAATGTTTGGAATGCATAAAAAGAATTATACTTCGTATTCTTAATAATCTGGATTTATAACATTTTTCCGGTTTTTTTTAATATCGATAATAAAAAGAACTGATTTTACATATTGAATAAAATTGAATTGACCAATAGCGTATTTTATAAATAATTATTAAATTATACGCTATAATCATTTGCTCATTTTTTTTTTGTAATACTACTTTAATAAAGCGATATATATTTCTCATATCTGTAACTTTAATGTCTATTTCATAAATGTGGTTTTAAGAACTAAATTTACCGTAAAAATTAAAGAAAAACCAGGATTACGTCAAATTATAAAATAAGATCTAAAGTTTTCAAATACGTCAAAATTATATTGGTTTTTAATATTGAAAACAAATATTCGGAATTATTTATATATTTAGTCTGTCGATTACATTTCAATCTCCAACGCACTGAATTATTTTTAATCCAAACATGTTAGTTATCGATACCATTGATTTTCATGTCATTAATTTATGATCGCTAAAATGATAAATGAAGTATTATTTTAAGACTTATTATATAATGAATTACTATTTTTAAATTTTAAAAATCCTGCCACTTTGCTTTTGGATGGTAAATATTAGCTAATTCCTTTAAACAGACAAAATCTTTATAATGTCTATATTGTTTTAATTTCCGAGTTAAAACTACATGAAAATTAAAATAAAAGACAAAAAAAAATATAGTCGTATATTAAAATTATGATTAACATTTTTTTATTTAAATCTGTTTTTATTTAAATAAAATTTGTACATCAATTTTAAATATAGCAATACTATTCAATGCATAGAAATTGAAACTAGAAGTTAGAATTTGTAATACATAAGTAAATTGGAAGAATTTTAATATAGGGTAAAAAGATATTTAATTTTATCTTATTTTCATTTCTAGAACAATTCAAATAAATGCGATTATAAAATAAAAACTATATTCGTGATTGTATTCCTTATCTCGTAAGAATCTCCGGATAAAAAGAATGCGGAATATTCCTTTTAATAATCATGTCCATTTGTAAAAGAAGCCGATGAAAATTTACTATCATTATATTTATCAAAAACTTAATGAGAAGTGGAAATGGTTCTACAAAACATATCTCGTGCAGGCCTCGATGTAGTTGTAATCAAATTCGTTTTGAACTATTATATTCTCGTTATTTCATCTTTTGATTTACAGAATACCTTATACCGTTATAAAATATCTACTAAAATTACTTTTTACTACTAATTTAACGTAAGCATATCACATAATACAATTGTGCAATATTAAATTAAAAAATAAGATCTATAAAATAATGGTTAGCGAAACGTTCCTTTTTTACTAACTCAAAAAACCTACGATTAATCTTACAAATATAAGATCACGATATAAATATTATGATTTAATAGTGGTTAATTGAATTAATTCAATACAATGTAACAATTTAAAGGAATCACTATTCAGATGTCAATTATGATGGACATAAATATAAAATCATCCCTTTATTAATACCCACTTAGTTGAAATATATATTATTTCAGAAAAATATAGCTTATATACAAGTCTTTCATCAAATGAATAAATAAGTAATTTCACAGACTAGAATTATATTATATTTTTTTTTTATATCAGTACCGAGATAACTAATACAAAACACCCCGAGATAAGACATGTTATATACAAATCTCCAAATTAATATAATTAGACTGACTCAACTTATTTTAAATCAAATATTCGGTTTCATAAATATATTATTAATTATAATAATAATCAAATATATTTTTTCAAGCTAACGACTCTTGTTTTAATAGTAGGAATCAAGGATCGGTGAAATGATACTTAATTTCATTTTACTGCCATCAGGCCTTTAATTATAGAAAAAATTCTAGTCAATAAATTTATAATCACTAATGCTCTTATTATAGATTGTCTCAATTTTCTAAGAAAAAAAATGAATTAAAGTAAGTAATAAGTAAATGTTATTTCTCTTACGATGATAAGAAAAACATATTTGTTTATTACATAACAAAACAACTTCATTAAATTGTCTTTTATATTTAGACCGTACATTACGTAATTATAGATTTTAAAATTAATACTAAAAATAAATTGAAAATTGGCAGTAAAATAAGAGTTACTAAAAATTTATATATTACTTGTATTTTTTGCTTTCATCCCGATCGTATCATTTACGAACCATAAGAAAGATGTGGTTAGATTAATGGGGTTAGAATTTTATCAACACATTTTAAGTTATCTTGATAAAAATTCTACTGTGTTAGAAATTTAAAAGCGTTTTGAAAAAATGAGATATTAAATTTATGGTTTTAGATAAGATCTTCATTATAAGCTATCGTAGAGCGAACCGAAAAGTTATAATTATAATACATGCAAACTTCTATCACGCCTTTATAAAATAAATTGTTTGCTTTACAATAACGATGGTTTAGTTCGCGATCGTCTCAATACGAAAGTTTCGGAACAAATGTTGCGAATCAAATTATAAGCAATACCAAAACCCACAGATTTACACGTAGATAATAATTCAAACTTTCACGATTATATATATTTATAACGAAGGTATCGATAAAATATTTAGAAATTAATTTTTGTGAAATTCGCTTGAAAAGTAAAACACGAAATCATTACAAATCGTAGTAGAAAAGGAAAAATTTGTATCCATAATATTTTTATACGAATTGATTTTCTACACGTGTTTTAGCGTCGGCCTAGAAAAATATGAGTTAAATCTAAGGAAGTAAGATCTTATGTCTCCATCAACGTAGTTTTGCTCCACTAATGGATTACGATGTACACGAATTTTTTGGTATTGTCGTTGATCGTAATATTGTACAATATAAGGATAAATTCGGTGACTCAAAACGGAATCGCGAAGTTTATCGATCATAAATTTCCAGATCGAATTACAAACTTTGCAGCGAACCAACTTTAATAAATCCGAAAACCGCATAATTATCTATTCGGAAGTATATTTTGACCGAGGATTACGCGTTAAATCGTTGATCAATGTTAATCGCGATCGACGTTACTTTATTAACCAGAAAATCTTGCAACTACGGAGTTTACTTAAAATGCCATAGTTTTTCGTTTCGCGAAACCTTTTATCGTGGTTAAAGCGATACAAGAATGGTTAATAATTCATAAATTTATGGCTACGGTTGGGGAACTATTTGCAAACGTCATTTCTCGAAATTATTCATTTGAAATTGCATATCCATACAATCGCATGAAATTGAAATTATTACGTGCCAGTTGTACGAACATTGTCTTTCCATAATAAGCGCTAGAAAATTAATTTGAGTCGTTACGGCCGCGAAATTAAAAGGAATAAAATTTGAAATTTTCCATTCGAGTGGTAATAAGTTGTATCGTTGATAAAATTCGATTATCCGCAATGAAATCGCGGGCGCGTAAATTAAAATTTAATTTACAGATATACAAATTCGCGAATACGGATACGCGAAACTGTACCGGTATTTATTTTCACTCCGTAGATTACACTAATTATAAATACGAATAATACAATAACCGAGCGAACGCCGAACAAATCGTCGAGTCTTTTACGACACCGTGAAAATTCTGCACGACGTTCGTCCGTTTTCTGCCCAGATTACGTTTGTCACGGTGAACGTGTTCCCCTCCGATCCATACACATTTGTATAAATACACCCGTGCCGAATACACAGGCAGGCATCGAATTTTAGAGGCACAAAAGCCGAACACGTGTGAAAACACCCCTCGAGGGTTTAACGAAAAATTACCCCTGCTTGATTCTCGAAGCGCTGTTTCGACACTGGGTTCAAGAAAATCGGCAAATTCAGAGCAGTGATGGCTTTTGTTTTATTTTTTTTCGACGTTACGTTAGCAAAAACTTTACGACATGCCATCTGGATTAGAAAGCGTCGAAGCAATCTCGCGATCGAATCGCGACATCCGTAACGTCGAATATTTTACAACAACGTTGTCGGAATCACAAATGTACTCGAGGTTGTTCGATCTCGATGAAAAGCCCGTTATATAATAGTTATAAATAGAAGCACAAAAGACGCGGAGGCATTCCGTTTCTCGCTTCTCGAACAAGCAAGCGTTATCGATAAAGCGTTGAATAGTTGTTGAATCGTTGAATCGTTGAATCGTTGAATCGTTAAATCATGGAAACCCTATTATTCAAAGATTTTCGTTAAGCCGAGGAGGAGGAGGAGGAGGAGGAGGAGGAGGAGGAGGAGGAGGAGGAAGTCGCGAACGCGGAAAAACGAGGAAGGTCCGATAAAAGGATTAAGTTACGATCGAGACGAGGAGTCGTTCGAGGCTATTATGAAAGTTCGTCGGGGTCGGAAAATAAGCCGGTCGTAGGCCAATTTCGCTCTCGCGAACGAGACCGAACGATGCCAACGAACCGGTCACGATCGTGCGATCGACCGAGCGACGACCGACCGCGAGGGAAAGGAGGGAAAGGAGGGAAAAGCTCGAAAAACATCCAAGGCGCATCGAGGGACGATAGTCGATGGAAAAGGAGGAGGAAAAAAATCCTCTTGGTCGTCGGATCTCTCCGAGAGGGATAGATACATAGATAGATAGATAGATAGATAGATAGATACAAACAAACAAATAAACGAACAATCAAACGATCAACAACAAACAAACAAACAGACAAACAGACAAACGTACGTACATACGTACAGACAGGGAAATAAAAGGAGAGATCGAGTCCGTCCCTGTTCGGAGTCGGTTACAGTGGCGCCGTGTTCGAGCGCACGTTTCACCCGGCGAATGCGTAGGAAACACGCGGACACGTCCCGCGATCGAAAACAGAGAGACGACGGCGCCGACTTCCAGCAACGCTCGGCGCGTCCGTGTGGGAGAAGAAAGCGCGCGAGCGTCGGACGTCGGCGGTCGACATCGGAGCGCGCGACATTGCGTCCGTGGAAGACACCCGGGTACAAGAGGAGGAGGAGGAGGAAGAGGAGGAGAAAGAGGAGGAGGAAGAGGAGGAGAGGTCGAAGCAGTCGGCCGAGTCGTCGTCGAGGAGCGGGCGAAGGAAGGTCCGGCGTTGAGCGACCATAACCTCAAAAGTCCGAGGGGACTGCGGCACCGTACCTTTGTCGACGTGCGCTTCCACTATCTGTACGTCGTCGTCGATGTTGTTCCTGTCTCCCATCTTCTCGCTAGTCTGGACGTCCATGCACATAATTTTCCAGGGCCGGAACGCACTTGCACTCAGCGGGCAAACTCGTATCGCGTCCCGTTGACATTTAACGTTAACAGCTTCGACTACTCGGGCTGTTGTTTATTCTCCTCTTTTCTTCGAGCGTCGATCGACTTTGTTTATTACCAGCAGCGGCTATCTTTTCATCCACCCGACGCGAAACTACATCGGCAAACTTCCGGCAAAACCAATACCCGAACTATACTGTGTGCGCGATGTTGTTTTCGAACAAAACACGAACGCCGCCGAAATAAATAAAATACACGCGCGAATTATCGGTGAGACGGTGAGAAATGTGCGCGCACTTTCTTTCTGGTTCGCCGCATTCGATTCGCGGCTCGATCCGATACTCGGACTCGTCTCCGACCAAGTTTCCGACTCGTCCACGATTCGTCCACGATTCGTCCACGATTCGTCCACGACTAGTCCACGACTCGCCGCTCCTGAATGAAAACGGCGACTAGTCTCGACTAGTCTCGCATCCTCCGGCCGTCGGTTCGCGGCGTCGGTTCGCGTCGGTTCGCGTCGTTTCGCGTCGGTTCGGGGGGAGCGAAACGCGAGAGGAAAACGCGCGAGAGGAGGAAACGAAGGAAAGCGGAAAATCGAGTCGTCGCCGTCGTCGTCGTCGTCGTCGTCGTCGTCGTCGTCGTCGGCTCTTCTTCTTCTCCTCTCTCGCGCCTTCTTCTTATCGTCGGTGCGTTCACGCGTTATCCTGCGCCGCGCGTGTACTGAGATACACGCATGTCGCGGCCCTGGTGGCGACGCGAAGCAGCGCTTGGCGAACGGACGGACGGACGGACGGACGGACGGACGGATGGACTTACTCTTACGGACGTACGGACGGACGGACGGACGGACGGACGATCGAACGAACGAACGTACGAACGAACGAACGAACGAACGAACGTACGAACGAACGTACGAACGAACGGACGAGCCAGCGATCGAGCAGACTGGATATCTCTGTCGCAGGCAGGAGGGCAAGGCTTAGGATTTTGAATGTGTAACGTTGCCAGTTCTCTCTTCCGCCCCCTTCGGATCGCTCGGTCTCGCTCGGGAGGCGATCTTAACCCGCGGTGCATCTCTCTCTCTCGGTGCTCTCCCCCCACCCCTTCGTTTAGCCATATGTACGCGCTTAACGGTTTGCGACGTTGCCGCACATCCGGTCGAGGCGTCCGAACCCGTGGTGGGGGTTTCAGGAACTAGTCACGATGGATGATTTAATAGGATGGTGGGGGTAACCAGTCTTTGTGTAAACAGTCACGTGTGCGAGTTTCAGCGGGGCCGCGATTTTTTGGTGGGGGGAGAGAGAGGAAACCGCGGAGAGGGGCGGTTCTCCGCGAGATCGTTCTCTCTCCCTCTCTCGTCACTCCTCGTCCCTCTCCTTCTCTCTCTCTCGGGAATGGAAAATTTCCACGAGGCCTTGAGCGATGAGGCGCTTTGGTGTGTGCGTAGGATACGTATGGATGAACGCGGGTGTGGGTGTGGATACGACCGTTAGGTTAGGTTGGCTCTTGGGTGCCTATGTATAGAATACGCGCACCGGAAGTCGGTGTCGGTGCCGCGAGCACTTACGTTTTTGCCCTGTGCCCGTGTAGACGTGGCCATTACCTGCTTTCGACGACCACAGCGCCACGACTAGTGCCGAGGGACGCTTTGGAACTAAAAACGTAGGATCCGATTCCCGATACGACCAACGTTTTACAACGTTTCCGCTTATCTTTCCCGCGATCGACGCGTTTTTAAGCCAATTTTTACCACCCCTTTCTTTTCCCATCCAAGATTTTCTTTATAATTCAAATTCGAATTACGAAACCCCCGACCGGCGTTCCGAGCGAAACCCGGATTCTATCCAACGGTCGGGGAGGGATCAGGGTTTGGGCATCGGTGGGGATATGTTTTAAGGAAATTTACACCCCTCGAAGGTCGAAACGATTCCGCAAAGAAATTTTTTCACCAATTTTATTTTAATTATTTTACACGTATGTCCGACGTACGCGAAATTACGCGATCGCCATTTTGGTGTAATAAAGCTGATTTTTCAAACGATATCCTTAGCCTTTCCGGTATATTTTCTCCCGTAAGAAACAATAAACCTATATTTAATACTATTGAAAAGAACGGTGTATAAAAGTAGGAGCAAATTCGTTGAATCGGTTTTCGGTTTCTACGTACTTTACGAGCTTTGCCGGGAAGCTTCGATTCGTTCGGTCGGTATTTGTGGGACACTGGGTATATGATCTTATGGAAAACTTCGAATCCGGCGATTTTCTCGCGTTGCAAAATTTTATTTGCATATCTTGCGCGATCGAACGCTCGGATCCATACCAGATTTAACGCGTGTCCGCGATCGAAGCAAATTTTTTTTATTTTCTTTATTTTCTTCCTTTCCGAATAGGTATAAGGCGAAGTCGGCATCGGACTCGACGGCCATCTTGGGAAACGGTGATATATCCATGAAACAGGTTTCGATGCACCGGAGTGGGGGGTTCTCTATTCGTTCTTTTTGAATGTTATCGATTGTTTTGGTAGGATTATTTTGTAAATACAAGCGGGTACGAACGAATAATAATTTTCATTATCTTTTATTGTCGCGTTTAGGTAAACGAGAGAGAAGGAAAGAATGTGCGCGTATGTGTTCGCGTACGTGCGCGTATACATATCTCGAAGCTTAAAATGGAGGCAGCGTAAACACTAAAATTTTAATTACGTAACGTACATATGCATTACGCAATAAGACAATGATGTCATCGTATCGAGAATTAAACTACATTAAGTATACAATTTTTACCGACATAGAAAATGCTCGATGCGAAATTTAAATATTTTAAAAAACATTTATGTTATTTATTATCTGAAGGAAAAGGTATTCATCGTTCTGTTTTCTTCGACGATATTTCGGGAGAAAAATTTTTTATTCAAATAATAATAATAATAATAATAATAATAATAATTTACAATAATTTTATTATCGTATCAGGAATTAAAAAATAATTTAAATATTGGATAATAGAAAATATAAACGCATTTTTCCTACGATCGTTCGTCGAACTAGGTATTTAAAAAAAATATCAAATATCGAACAAAGCTTTTTTTTATTGAACTGAACATTGCTCGTAAGATTGCGACGTGCCCTGTGAATTTCTTTCCATATCTTTAGTGATGAGAAGACCCTTAGTGCTTTCAGCTTCCTTCATCCATTTGAATACCTGCGTAATTAAATGCATAATATTCTTTCTTATTTATAAAAGTAAACGTATTTCAATGTTTTAAATTTCATACCCGACCGTTCGATAACTTTTAAATCTTAATAAACGCATAAATTGCTGTACATCTTAAATTAATGTAAAACGAAGGAAATTAAAATATTAAATAGGATCGTGTAATAAATTACAAAGATACATAACTATAATGTATATAACAAAGTGCATACGTGTAATTATTAAAATTAAAATAATCGGTCTTGAATTTATAATATTAGCATAAATTTTTTACAATTATAATTTGAAAAAACGTAATCGTATGCACAATTATTAAATCTGGAGAAAACTTTAAAAGAAAAAGAGATAAAAGTAGGAATTAGAAGTAGGAATATTTTATTTCAAGTTTATATTCGTATTTGAAGAAGTAATGTGTGTTGAATAAATCATGCTTAAATTAAGAATTTTTATTAAAAATAAAAATGAAAAATAAAAACTTTTTTTGAACCTCGACGATTACGTTAAAATTATAAATGTATTTTAAATCTTATTATCACATATATTATACGAATCCGTTTATCATTTTTTTAATTAAAATTTGAATATCAATTTATTCGATCAATTATTGGAAATATATAAAGATATTATCGAATTATATTTTTAATAATAATAATTCATTTAAACAGTATTACAAATGAAAAAATTTCTTCCAAAACAAAAAATATTCAACTTTCGTTATATTATACCGCGATATTATTACAATTTTCTCAGAATAAAATCAACGTACGAATGTAATTTCTTTTGATATTATATAAGTGTAGGATATTTATCAAAGTAACCTATGCACAAGAATTGGATTATACGAATCGCTCGAAAAACATTACGTAACATAATTTTTTGTTTTAAATAAAATCAGGAAAGTCTATACTCGGCAATTTTTATCGCTACAAATTAAAAAGTTTCATCCATTGTTATTTCACCGTCCCAATTGATAAGTAGTAGTAGTAACTCGTTGCAACGTATGCGTATAATGGCATATAATAAAAAGCACGCAATGCATTCGATAAATAGTTATTATTCATTATTTATTAGACACCGAATTAAAAAAATTAGCTCCTTCGAAATGTTTAATCAACTTAATTGCAAATTACGATCTCCCTCCTTCTCTCTTTCAGTTCTTCTTCTTTCCTCGCGCATCGAATTCGTCAAAACCAACGGCTACAAAATTGGAGCGTACAAGAAGAAAAAAGATGCGAATGGTGAGAAAACAAATTTATCATCCAAAATACCTGCTTAGAGAGGAGCTCCTTCCTACGTCCGGGCGGTTCCTTGCCCAGCAATGGCACGAGAATCTTGAGACTGGACTGAAACTTTTCGAGTGCGAACTCGTAATTACCTTCGGCCAGGTATTGTTGAGCCGCTTCTCCTATTTCTAGCGCCGCTGACATTCCAGATGTACTTCTGCTGAGTGTACCTGAATGCAAAAAGTAAAAAACATTCCTTTCTCTCATATTTTGGTTACCAGTCGTCTTTTGTTTACCTTACATTACGGTCAAAACATTTTTTCGAAAACAATTCGACGTTACGCTCCAATGATACTCAAAAATTCTTTGGAGCGAAATTTTGCACGAAACGAGAACACAATAATGCCAATGTAAATTTTCAGTCCGATCGTATATAGATCCTAATCAAATATTAAAAGTGTACGAAATGAAATCATAGGTATTAGAGAGCATTTAATCTTAGTCAGAAATAATACTATTCGACTAATATTATAGATTTAATCAAGAGAAAAATTTATTATGCTTTTTTACCGTAAGATTACACGAGTTATGAAATTATCTTCTTTTATGTATGCTTGAGATATTTACACAACTTCTATAAATTAAAGAGTATCACATCGGCTTAATCGCAAGAAATAGATCAAATTCAATTTGAAAAGAAACTTTGCGATCGAAGTAACATCAGATGTGAAACGTATATAAAAATTGAGCCAAGAAACTAAATCTTCCGTTTTCCAAATATAGTTCGTCTCTTTATTGATTGTATTGTATACATATATTATAATCCTTGTAAATTTTCTTTTATTCTCTTAAGATAACATTTATTCGAAAAAACTCTATTATTCATACATCAAATAGGAAGATTTCATTAATTACTTTTTTAATTTATGTAGCATTTATTCATCAGCATTGTGCAAATTTACACAGGAAAATGTAAAGGAAGAATAAACATATTTTAAATTCAATTTTAATTCCTATAAAATTTACATAGTGACTTTAGAGATTTAAACACACATAGTTAAAACAAAAAATTGATCTTTTATATTAATAATGTTAATAATACTAATATACAAAATATATTAGTTCAATTAACGTACTGAATTTTATTTAAAGAAGTGCGTAAAAAACTCATAGAGAAAGTATTTTCGCGACTGAAAATTGTGTTATTTTTTTTTAATTTAACACCAAAAATTATCGTACCTACCTGTAATTTTTCTTTCTCTAAAATAAACAATTTAATAATATAAACTATGTTTAAAGTTATGTAATATTACGAACCATTGATATAAGCAATTAATACAGTTATACTGGAGAATGAATTTCGTAACTAAGCATTGGCAAACACTACGTATATTTCATTTGTTCTACAATTAAAAATATTTTATAACATTAATATATATTTACTTTTATTATCTTAGATTTATTAAAGAGAAATGGTTTATATAATAGTTTATACGATATAATCTTTTATTTTTTATTTTACGAGAATAGATCAACGTAATTTTCTTTCGGTAAGATAAACTTTGCTTTTTAATTAATTATTCTCTATTACAGAAATTTTAAACAAATTCTTCCCCGAAAAATAATTCTTTGAAACTTTGAAACTAGTTTTGTAGATCTTCGGTTTCACCGTGGTTAAAGTCTACATACATTCTAACGAAATAACTTGTAAACCACTTACGAAATCCACTGTTTCACAAGTTAAGTGTGATATTTGTCAATCACCTCGTTGAAACGTAATTCTAGATAAAAACGAAAGGATAATATACTAACATAACTCTTGGAAATTGCACGCGGCATTTGCCTCGAGGGAACCAGATCTCGAAAGGGGTTGCGATGTCTGCGATTTGGTGGTGGAGTTGGACGCGTCCTTGGACCTGTCGATCTCCACGCAAAGGTCCTTCAATTGTTCCGCTCGTTTCATATACTCGTTCACCCTTAGCCTTAGTGCCTCCTTCTTCTGGAAATCAGCCTCGTCTAACGGGCGCGACTTTTTGAAATGATCGACAATCGAAAATTTGAGAAACAATTCGTTTTACCAGGAGGTAGTAAAAAACCGCGTAAAGTTATATTTTGCTTTCCATTGACCGACATTTTTGTCTTCGGTAAGTTTTTACAAAGGTGTTTTGTAATGTATAAGAAAAATTTCAAGTAAAGAATTACCAAGTTTGGTAAGCGATAGTTTGGTAAAATCTATTCGTTGTATCAATGTTTTTAGCTAAATGAGATACGTTTAAGAGATACGATCGATTTTAGACAGATAATAATTTTATTTTATTGATAAATCTATTATTTATTTTATATCTTAATAATCGATTAATATAATTTAACGCAATGCACAATAATTTGAAAACAACCGCGAACAATATTTTTAGATTACATTAATAAGCATAATTAGATATTATAATTCACGATGTCTCATTCGTTAAGATTTCTTAAAAAGTTAAAGTTAATAATCTAAGATTAGCAAAAATACATTAAAAAATATCTCTAAATGTATAATATATACAGAATTTACATAATGAATTTTTTTTTAATAATTTTGCTCAAAAACAATAACATTAACGTGCAAATTAAATTATGGAAAATTTTTGTCTTAATCTTTGATGTTATCTTATCTTTACCGAAGGTAGAAGATAAAATAAAATGCTTTAGCAAATTTAGATCTTAATAAGTTCTGCTATTTTGAATTCTTTCAAAGCAATAATCAGTTAATTGAATTGTAATTCTTAACAGTGACAAATGTATCTTTTATCTCTAAAAAAAGATAGTAATTTTCAGATTACCCAACTATTTTAATAAATCAGTAAAAATAAATACAACATCACGAGTATATTTTATAAGGATTTTTTTACCAACGTGCTTTACTTTAAATAAAATTTATCTATCTAATTTATAAAAATTATCGTATGGATATAACTTAATTATAGTTCATATTTAAAACTGTATTTTACAATGAAAAATTGAGACATCGTCCACGCAAAGTAGTAACCATATTTATCGTAATCATATTTTATTAATGTACTAAATTATATATTAATATTCAGATAAATAATAATAAATAAGTATAAATACAAATAGAAATTTTTTAATTTAATTTTAATACAACATATATTTGTCTTTGATCAATATTATAAAATTTTATTTTCAATGCAACCGTTGTAAATATTTTATCGTTTTCTTTCTTTTTTTAAAAAGAAAATGAAAACATAACATTGAAATATTTTTACAAGTTTGAAAGTTCATTTAAGTTTACAATATTGTACGAAAAAATATTAAATATTGGCTCTTTCATGGTATCGAAATTCAACACAATTAAATAAGTTGGTCGAATTTCGAGTAATTTGATAAGACGAAAAACCTCAACAAATTTATAATTTTTTAAGTATCAAAATTTTTAATTAAATTCTAACGATCTAAAATCTAAAAAAAAATATTTTAAGATATTTTATCTCGATTTTTATAATCATAATTCGTGTTCAGTTAAGATTTATTTAGTTTTCATCGCGATTAAATTAATTATAATTTTATAGAACGAATAAACAAAAATATGTACTATAGATTTTTAATAATTCTTAAATTTAATTATTATTCTAATCTTAATTTTGGTACGTAAATCTTATCTCGAAAAACAATATTTCATTTACCAAAAATCCAGAGTAAACGATATTAAAATAATCAGCTTTGGGTAGTAATGTTATAAAATGTAAGTAATTACTTGAAAGAATAGGAATGAAGTATCTTAGAGACTCGCAGTACAAGTGATATGCTTCCCTCTGACAATTTTCCGCGTCCATTTTTACAGCTTCCTGAACAAGGGTAACAGCCTTGTCGAAGTTTTCCTTGGTAGGCGTATGCTCGAGATCCAGGAAATCATGTTCAAAGAACTCATCAAAAGTCAGTCTTTTATCGGGGTCGTGTTTTAGCAATCGCTCCAGCAAATCTTTGCATTCCATGGATACGTGACATCCCTTAGGCAACTACACTGAACCAAATTATAAAAGAAATTCATACTTATTCCAATTATCGCATGTTTTTTTAACGCTTCAACTTTCGTTCTAAAATTTTGTTTTTAAAGTTCGTTTAATCCGAGGATTCGTAAAATAGATAAATAAATCATTTATTGATAAATATATTGCCAAAGTTATAAAAAGTAATTCGAAATGTTTGGAAAGATACAGAGTGACTAGAAAAATTGATCGAGTCCATACAAACCCATACTTTTACTACTACCTACATTCGGGTCTTCTTAGTATAAGGGTTAGATTTTATCTATCCGAAAAGTCAAAATTTAAATTTGGGTAATATATGCAAAAAAAAAATACAAAAATATAAATTAGAATAAAATAAAATTTATTTTACAAAGATTTTTTCGCTAATGAACACTGAGTAAAACTTGTAGGTGAACAAAAATAAAGTACAAACGAATGTTTTAATTCAACGGTAAAACTCATCGCTTCGATATACGTAGATATTGACCCTAAAATCGTTAAAATTATTATCTATGTTGCATCGAGAAAATTTAACATAAGATACGCAAAAATCTTAACGATCGTGAATTTGATAGAAATAAATATTGGCCAACGATATAAATTTAATATTTTCCTATTCAATTGACTAGTGTTGAATTACACGAGGGGGATTGACGCTAAAGAAGTTCTCTAGGGAGACTGATAATGATCTAAGATTAAAACAACCTCGAGAGCATTTTGAAAATGATAAAGGACTTATGGAAACAGGAAGCATAGTATAATAGCATCGCGTTACTTCGAGTTATTAATATTTGACATTTTTCCAACTAAAACCTGTACAGCATTTATAATGATCAAAATTAAAATTAATCCCGTAAAATATTAAAAAATTTTATAAAACGTGTATTTTCTTTTAAATAAATTTTTAATGTTTTCAAAACGCGAAAGTATTAAATATAAAGCTGTAATATTCTTCAAAGTCATATTCATAGCTTTCTGCGAAAATTTTATTTAAAAAATGTATTTTATATTATAAAGATAAATATTTCAATATATCTAAAATTTTTAAAGTACCGTCTTTTTTTTAAAAATAAATTTCAAAAAAATATTGCTTGCTATAAACCAGACGCAGTCTTGAAGAAAATAAAATCTATAGCAAAAAAATAAAATATGCTTAGCATAAAAATTTGGATTCGTGTATAAGAATTCGATTAAATTTCTAAAAAGTATAAAATATTTTTATTATGTAAAAAATATTAGAAATTTGGATGCGTCTAATATAATAAGTTGTTAAAAATTATTTACTAGTTCAAAAAGACTAGATAATCGTTTTTAACGAAAGGAAACAATATATTAGGAATTCTATTAAAAAAATTAAAATAGATTGTTTCCAAAATATTTAATATTATATACGTTAAAAAAAAACAAAATTTTATATACATATCGATATATTATAAGATACATGCATAGAATATGAAAACATGAATATATAGTAATATTTTGTTTTTTCATCTCTGTATAAAATATAAAAAATCGATACTTCATATTTTCGGCTTGGATATCAACTGTTTTCAAAATTTCTACTTTAATTCAATAGCTTTATATTTAGAAAAATTATTTATCTCATAATCATTAAAAAACTATTTTTACAATGAATAATTTCCTTAGAATTAATTTATTATTAATCGAAATAAAAAATATTTTTTTAATGCGCAATGTATTTTCACACCCTAAAGTTATAATTAAGATTATCAAAAGTATCGAAAAATTTAATCAAAAAATTTTATAATCAAACACAAATTAAAATTTTTCAAGATTAAACGAGTATTGATAAACTATTAATAATTTTATTAAAAACTAAGAAACAATATAAAACTTCATAATATTTTTTTAAAAACTATTAATTTTAAATATAAAAAAATAAAATATTTTAGTGTTCGTAGTTTTTTTTTAATTTAAGTTTCTGTAGTAATAAAACTTATGCCTTGGTTTTTTCGAATGAAGTTCTACAAGTTTTTCCGTAAGAATTCAAATATAACTTATTTTTAAATTTATTTTACAGACTCATTTGTATATTAAAATAAAAATTTTATATTGGCTTTTTCACAGGAAATAAAAAAAAGAAAATAACTGAGTTTCTACATAACATTAATATAAAACAACATAAAATTAAACTTATAATTTTTCTAGTTCAAATTTAAATCATATTAATATATTTTATTTTGATTTGTACAGAGTAAAAAACTCTGGTATATTATATTTGAAATCTTCACTGAAATAATCATTATGAATATGATTGTATATAAGTATCCGATGATAATTAGAACGTTTTATTTTTTCATATACAGAACTTAAAAACAGATTAAAAACGTCAAGTATATTATTATTATTTTTTTTCAGCATTTGATTATATCTTTTAATTTAAGATTACATTAAATCTCAGATAATGATCCGTATTAAATTTATAAATCTTTTTTTTTAAACAACTAGAATTTTATAATGAAATATTTGATGTAAATATTAAAATATATGCTTATAATCAATATCTGTTACGTAAGAATTTTCCTTTTATAATTATCGTAAAAATAAAAAAAATTCTATTCTAAAAAGTCTACGTAAAAAGCATATGATTGATGTATAATAAATGCTTAAATAAATAATCGAACTCTTATCAAATATTAATATAATATAAAAATGCAATATGAATAATGCATTTCAATTTTTTAACGTATTTTATTATAATATATTTTTAACGGATTTAACGTATCACTAGTTTAAATATTAAATGTTAACTATTTATAGAAAGTTATATTTAAATTATTATAAAAAACTAAATTTATAAAAGTTCTTCCTTTTATAATCTTTTAACTTATATATACTAATTTATATTTGAAGGACATTTATAATAAAACGACTATTTTTATTATGATTTATCATAACTATATTACTGCATATTTGATATGTTAAACTTCAATTCAATATTGAAGATATACCTTATTAATATTTAGTATTTTATGAACAGGTATTAAAAAAAATGTTTTAAATATGTTAAAAATTACAATATTGAGAATATCTAGTACTATAACTATTTTTTAAAGTAAAATTTAAGTACTCGATTCTTTAAGACTGACTATATAATTATTTGAGTAATAATTCTTAAAAAATAAATTTTTCTTACACTACGATATCTTTCTAATAATCTCTGTACTAATTTTCTCGATTCTTTTTTCCGTTATAAATTTCTTTTTAAAATTTATATATGTAATCAGAGGTTGTAAAAAATCCGTAAATCAGGGTCTTATCGATGCTTTTCATCTTCTTTTTATTACCTTATCCCATCAATTTTTTTAAGCATAAAAAATTATGTATTTTTCAACGTTGCAGAAAACCGTAGGCAAGTAAATTTGCTTGGTTACGAAAAGTTTTTTGAAGGTCGGATCCCTCTTGTTATGAATACTTTAATGATTTCACGAGGGTAGTTAAAAGTAGTTAGGAATAGAGAATTTTCTCTCTCTATGTATATGTAAATATAGAAAATTGTTCCGTAGTATTATTAATACATACTTCCAGTGTAAGGTTGATTAAAAAATCAATCTTATTATAATTATACGGGATATAGTTTGAAAGATCAATTGACATTTACTCATAGATAATTAATACAAAAAATATTTATTCAAATTTTTTAGATACGGCATACTTTTTGACTGGCATATAAATCAAATGTATAATTAATTTAATAATATAAATAGAATGATTGAAAATAGGTACATGATAATTTATAAATTTTGAGCTTTTATAGACAATAATGAAAAATAGATTTGTATTGAAAATACTTTTTAATGTCTTATCACAAAATTCATAAATACGGATAAATATCGAGTCAAATAAAAATATAACAAATGATGGAAACTAATTGTTTTTTAAAAATGCAAAGAAATCTTTTTTCACTTACCGGTTCAAAAATGCATTTCTATTTCTTGCGAGTAAGGTAGTGTTGCATTCATGTTTTTAAATGTATGTATTATGCCGCGAAACTTTTAATAAATCTGTTCTTTTGGATATTTTTAAATCAAAAAACACGAGGGTATAAAATGCGAAAATGTAAGATTTTAAAATATGATAAGTTAAAAATGGAATCTGTAAGATGCAAAAAAATTTATATTATAGAGTCTGTAGAATCTGTAGAGTCAACTTACTCTTAAAAAATAATGATTAGGCTAATAATCTTTAATTCGATAAACTCTTTCAATAAGATTTGTAAACACTAATTCCCTCTCGTAAATAGAATTACAAAATTTTTAATTAATAAAATTTTTATCTTTTTCAATTACGGAATGAATATTTCCGATCGAAACTTACTTATTATTTGTGTATAATTGAGAATTTCCAAAGTTATAAAGCTAAAAGTATTATGTCAGAATCAAGCGTAGAATTATACGATGCTACATAATATCACAGTAGTAACAGACTATTTCTGTCGAAGTCAAGTATATTCTAGAATTCTTATGTTGTGAATACTCTATGTTACATATTTCTGGAATATTTTAAAAATTTAAAAGCTTACAATTTTTCAAAATTAATTAGAATTTATTTTAGGAATAAAAACGCAAGAATTATATAATTAACGGAGTAATTAATTTTATAACGCTCGACTTTATTTTGACAGTAATTCTTTAAGCCGTTCGGAATATGACAGTATAAAGTAAATTCAATTTTATTACTATTTATAATCTTATATTTTATTAATGCCATAAAATATATAATAACTTATAAAATATATTTAAAATTCTATATTCCAATATATAAATATTTTATATTAATTAACGGTATAAAATCTAAATTTTATTTTCTTCATACTTTAGTTCTTGGATGAATAGAAAAGTATCCGAACTTTCAGAATTGAATCACGCATTTTTATATCTCTAAGCCATTATATAAATTTGCGGTCTGCTAGTATTCGTATAAAAAAATTATAATCAATCTAGCAATAAAAGTTTTTTATTTTATCAGCGAAAGAGTCAGATTATCGGAATATAATTCAATATTTTCAGATAAAAATTACGTTCTTACGAAGTTAATGGTATTTCAAAAAGAGTAAAAATTATTAATTTAAAGTATATATACAGTCGAGTACAAAATTCCAGAAAATAATGTAATATATAAAAAGAAAACATTTTAAATTCCTTTTTAAAAAATTCAAAACAATGAAATATATGCAATAAAGCATTTTTGTACAGCTCGGAAAAATGTTATCTAGCAAAATATTTATAAGCATTTTTAAAATTACTCCAACGAGAAAATATAGCGAAAATAAAAGAGAGCTTCAAAATCACCTCAATCTGCTTCATGTCCTTGATTTTCTCCGCAAGTTCGGAGAAGCTGTTACTCGAGTAAGGCGCCTTACCAAAAAGACACTCGTATACAATGACCCCAACGCTCCAAAGATCCACACGAGCATCGTATTTCTGATGCAGGAGGATTTCTGGTGCCATGTAAAGCGGTGACCCTCGTATTGCAAACTTTGTCTCCGAGATGCTCAAATACTGCGCAAAACCGAAATCTAAAAGATACGGATGTAACTACATTATTTTTGTTTTTTCTTTCGTTTTATTTTTATGTTCAGCCTAAGAATTCCGAGTTTCAAGCTGAAGAATTTGTTATTATTAAGCGAATTAACTCAGGAGTAGATTTTTTAAAAGCAAAATACTTCAAATATGGAGTAAAGGGTTAATTTCAGTTTAAAATATTATTCCGTTATCTATTGTTTAACAATGATAACTATGAATTTAAATATTTTAATTTATATCCTTAAAAGTTCGGAAACATTTGCGAGCAGAGAATAATTGACCTCTGCTAATTGCAATTAATTAATTTTTTACTCGAACGATATTTTTTTACGTACAAAAAAATAATATATATAGTAAGATTCGTAAATATTTATGTACATGTGTATACTAAAATAATATTCTGATAAAAAAGAACGTTCAAAATATCAGTTACTCGATCTTTTATAACTGTAAATTTATTGTAAAACCAAATCTAATGCGAAATATGTAATTTAATTTTCTTTTTAAACGAATTTCATAAATCAGTGGTAACATGTATAATCTGAAAAAATATTAAACATTATAAACTTTTTTATTTCAGTTATAAAAATATTTAATCTAGTTTCGAATGATAATGTTTGCAATAATTAATAAATTGATAAAGATTAATAAAATTGTTCGATGTGATACGTTTTTATTAAAAATCTTTGATTAAAACAAATTATTATCTACAAAGTTTTGACCAATCAAATAAAAAAAATATAAAACAGCAATGTCACTATTATCAAAATTAATAAGTAAAGATTTTTTATTTTGATAGATTTTACGAAAACCTAATTAATTTTATGATAAATTAATGTTTCTAAATTGTTTGTCCAAATTGATTGTAAGTTACTTTAGCTGCAATTTTTTTTAAAATAATCAATTCGGATTCATTTTTTGACTTATTTTAATTTTTTTAAACTTATAATAATCGTATTTCTTAAACTAAGATAGTCATTCGTTAATAATGAAATGGATTAAATATTTATAAATGAAGTCATTATTTTCAAAACTACTATAGACTGGTATACGTAAATAAATAAATAATTTTTAAAAAATATTATTTTTCATTATAATACATTTCATAGTAACAATTAAATAATAATTCCTGTAACTTTGTTTTAATATTAATTAATTAACAGACTATAATGAGAAATGAATTTGGTACTTAGTGCAAAAAAATTTTTTTAAATCCAGTAGAATTAATAAGTCATATATTATAATTATCTGTATATTAGAATTAACATAAAGAAAAATGGTTTTAAATAAAATATCAAATTAGATTTTTTATTATTTATAATAGACTATAAATAAATATAAAACTTATATATTAGCAAATTATTAAATATTTTCAGTTAATATCCATAACGTTTTTAGTTCCAAGCTATTTTTTTTTTATTGTGTTAATATTGAAAATAATCGCGTAAGAATTTATTTACATAATATGATATATTTTTATTAAACAGTTACAAATTTTCCGTGTCGTTTTTATTTCCGAGGTATAAATATAATTTTTGTGTAATATATTTAATATTGTACACGAGATAAAAATATGTATAATCTTATCCTATTTCATCTTCATAGTTATTTCATAAAATAAAAGAATGTTTACGATTGTACTATAAAAACAAAAAACAATTTTTTAATAGTATAAATACATTTGTTACGGCATTAATTTATATAATTTTTTTTAACAACTCAAGAACTAAAAATATATTGTTGGTACAATAATAATAAGTTAAAAATTCTTAGTCGCGGGTATTCACTCGATAATCACCCGTAAATACGTGCAATTCCATGACTTTCTCTAAATAGGAAAAAATACAATTTTATATAAAACTAGACACGTAAAGCTTTAATTATTCACGGATAAATAAATATGCGAAACGAGAGTTTTCTATTATCTTCCTTCACGTTACGAGATAATTTGGACAAAATACAAATCGCACGTACATGTAAATAAAAACATGCACATTAAACAATGTACTTGTTTGATTTTTTGTTCTATTTTGATTGAATACTTATTCTAAACTTTAAATGACTTCATCGCTAAATAATAAATGTAGAAATTAAAAATTAATATTTATATATATATATATATAATGCTATAAATGCGCGGAATAAAAATATACCATTAAGTTATTAAATACATAAGAATAAAGCAATATTTACAGTAAGAATGTAAATGTCAAGTTAATGTAAATAATCAAATATGAAAATATATGTGCATTCAGAAATAATAATATAAAATTTTACATTATATTTAACTCAAAATATTTAAATACTAATAATAAAAATGTGATTCATGAAATATGCATATATATATTTTTTCTTTTTTCAAGAAAATAATAATTTTATAAAAACGTTATACTGACGTAATCAATTTGTAATAAACAAACAATAAACAAGACAATGATGTGATAAAAATAGAAAAAATATTATACTATATAATAAACGAATAAACGACTTTCATGATAAGTAATAAACATTAAAAAATTCGTATATAAATTTATTTCAATAAAATATACTATAAAATAGAATATAAGGCGATGAATAAAATAAGAATACAATAAGGATAAAACCATTGTTAACAATTTGAATTTATTATAACTATTGTAGGTCAAATAGTTTCTCTATAATATATTCATTTGTAAAATGCAATAAATGAGTCATAAACAAATAAAATATAATGAAATCTAAATTGCGATAAACTTTGAAATATAATAAATAAATAAAACACAATAGACTGTAGCTTGTAATGAATAAAACATTATAAATTATGATATTCGATAAAGAAATAAAATATAATGAATTGGGAAATACGATATGAATATGGAAATAAAGAAAAATAAGATATTTGCACATAATAAGTAAATCAACAAACATTTTTATGCAGATTTTCAAACTGCATTATAATATATTTTTACAAAAACAATGTTGAAACAATTACAACTAAATAGAACAATACGCCACTATTTCAATTGTAAAAATTAAAATTAAAAAAATATATATAAACAATGTAAAGATTATTATTTTAAGAAAATTACAAACTAAACTAAACATACACACTGTTTGCATAACCTTAAAATAAATTCTAAATTGAAGTAATTTTTCAGATTTCTAACTGAACATATTTAATAAAAATGAATTGACTATAAGTTTGAACAAAGCCCGATTAGATATTAACGTGACCAAAACAGATGGTCATCTTAAACACGAATTCGATAGAGTATTGAAAGAACGGATAAGAAAACATTTCTTTGTTCAACGGCATTATTTAAGCGAATATAAAAACAACAAATATCGAATCATAAGGACCACTCCACGGAAATCTTCAAGTAAAAGTCACTCGATCACGTCACTTCTAAAAAGTTATTTTTCAGAGATCTTTTCTCTTAAAAGCGCTTGAAAGAAAACCAAACAGTAGAAACTGTCAAACTATCGACCAATCAAGGAAGTTAAATTATCAAATTCGAAATAACAATCGAGAAAAAGACTAACACAATTTTATATTTTAATTGTGTAGTTATGAGTAAATATAAAATTCATTATTAAAATAAACTTTAGAAAAAACAATAAATAAATAAATACGTTCAATTCTATATATTTTTTAATCTATTGTTTGCCATAAAATTCGTATCCTAAACCTTTTGTACCTGACTCAACGTAAGATTAGTGCAACGTTTAAAAACGTTGTCACTGCTTATATTTACGGGGATATTTTTTCCTTGTTTTTTACTTCCATTTTTACTTTTATTTTTTTACTTAATTCATAATATACATAAATTCTAAATTATTCATATACTATTTCCACCTCAATTAATTTTAACCTCAATTCTTTCTATAAAACATAAATAAACGTAACAATGATTATTAATTATAATTATTCACTATGTATGTGTATATATATTTCAACAAGTGTAATTATATTCAACGTAACTTATATGTTATTTGGAAAATTGACATCCTTTTCCCTATTGCATTTAATATTTGAAATAGTATACGTTTATAAGGGAAGCGTCAATACTGTCTAAATTAAATGAAAATTCCTTTCTCTCGTAATACTGATATTTAATTATTAAAATCCATTTTTCCTTTAGCCAGTATTCGATATAAAATTAATTTACGTTTCCCTTTAAAACGTCAATATTGTTTACATACGAATACAAAAGTTTGTTTCTAAATATAAAAAAATAATTTGTTATATATATATATATATATATTTAAACAAAGCTACAACTCCGTCTCGTGCTATTACGATTAATTTCGAAGGTAAAAAAGGGAGCAAAATACATTTATGTTACGACATAACAGATTTAATTACATGAAAGCATATTTAAATTTCGCAGCAAGAATGAAAGTGAATTACCTCATATTAATCATATAACGTTGAACTTCCGAAAAAGAAGATAATTACTATTTGATAAAAATATTATATATTAAATTAAAATTATTTAAAATTAAAAAAAAATATTTTATCTAGATTTTCTGACATCTGCATTGCATGTTTGATTATAATATAGTACAGATATAATGTTTTACAAAAAGCCTTGCAAACGAGTAATTAAGTAAATATTTTATAATGAACAAAAAATTCTTTTAAAAATATGTTACAAAACGTAGAATATTGCTTGAATAAATAGAAAATGTAAATTGATTTTGTGATATTTGGCGAGAAATAAAAAAAGCGATGTGTATAATAACTAAAAATTTCGAAAAACAAAGATAATACAAAGGCTAAAAAAATATCGATATCACTAAGTAAATAATTTTTAAAAAAAAGCGTAACATATATAAAAATAAATACTTTATACAAAAAGATAATAAATAATATAAAGCGTATAAAGCGTTGCACGTCCAAGAAGAAATTAAACGAAAGAAAACATAATTAAAGTTAGTTACATTATAACACACCTGCAACTTTGAGTATTAGTTCTGGCCTTTTCATAAGCAAAAGATTCTGAGGTTTGAGATCCATGTGACAGATATTATGGTTGCGAAGATACCTCAGCGCAAGAGCAAGATGCTGTAAAAACTTTCGACAAACGTGCTCGGCTAGTTTATGTTTTCGTTTGATAAAATTTGATAGGTCACCACCGTCGCAATACTCCATTACGATATAAATATGCCTGCAGTTAAAGTACATTTTGTTGTTTCAGGTCGTTCTTTGGGTAAGGTAAAACAGTAATCGAAATGCATCCTGCAAAAAACTCATGCCGGAAAATTTTCTATTTTTTATTCGCTCATCAAAGTTTTCCTGATCGAGTTGTCTATTTATAAATTTATTCGTCTTTTCGAGGAACGGCAATTTTTCTCGACATGTTTATGACAAAATTCATCGATCGAGTGTTCGAAACTCACATATATTACTAAAAATATATACACTCGTATGTTCAATTGCCCGATGTTAGAGCAATTATTTAAACATTATATTATGAACCGCGAACGTTAAACCAACGTTAGATCAATGTTCAACTACACCGTAAAATCGAAGCCTACGTATATAATTTTTATACGCAGTCTTGCGAGAAGGGACTATTGTAAAGAATTTTTATTTTTTCACTGCTAAATATTTTTATGACTGAATAAAATTTAGATTCGATATAGCGACACGAATTCAATTGAAAAAACACTTATTTTAAATTTAAAACAAATTTTATTATCAGTGTTTCGAAATTATAATATTGATTTCAATTATATATATAATATTATATTCTATAAACAACGTTAAGTTTAATAACGTCAACGGAATGTTTTACTTAGATCGTAAAGAGTTGATATTAAAATACAATTTTATTATTCAGCAAAATGTTTTTTCTTTTTTCTTATTCCATAAAAAACTTTTATAATGTAAACGAATGATTTATTATTAAAAGCACATTGATAATATTTACATTAAAAAGATCTTAGCATTATTTAATCTTTATCTAAAAAGTTTCATTAATGAAATTTTCTAAAGCAAGGGTGAGTTGTTTTAACATTTGGTCATTATCCTAGAGTAAGAAAAATGAGTGAACCCTGGTTAGCATAAAAAAAAAAGGACATCGGACCTACACCAACCTCAAGGAAATTAGAGTTGAAGAGTAATTAAATTATGCTGTCGTATATGGTATACAATTATTAAAAGATTATAATTTTTTAATCATTTAATATTTGTTTTGGTCATATTTATCTCGGTTTACATGCAATAACCTTGATTTTATAAAATAAAATATGTTTTTATGAAAATTGTGAATCACAAGATATTTTATGCTCATTGATTAATTTCAATTTTTTCCGTTATTTTTTTGCTATTATTGATAACATTTAGTTAAAACTTTTAACGAGTCTTTAGAAAAAAACTAATTTTATTTTTTTCCACGCCGAGTTATTGATCCGTAAATAGAAAGATAAACACAATCGTAATTTTAGCTATTGATAATATGACAACTTTGAATAGTGGCATCTGTGGTATACATCTTTTTTTTATTAACAGCTGCAACTCATACCGTAAATATATTTATATCTTATGAAATATTATAAATGTACGTTATAATAAAAATTGAAAATAATTGTTTAAAATTTAAATAAAAATATATAAATTTTTAGTCAACGTTGATTAAATTTCATTTTCAGAATAAGAATAATTATTAAGAAAATATGAACATACTTTTTTTACTACCAATCGAGCTATCGATTGGATACGGAAAAATAATACTTTATCGCAAAAGAAAGAAATAAATAAAAAATAAAAAAATTCTAAATGAAGTTTAGAAGTAACGTGATGATACAATTATTACTTTTATATACCATTTTAATTAAGCAAACAAATTTATTTACTGATCGATAGCGTTCAATTCTTAGAATTTTATTGAATACCCATTAAAAATAATATTTGGTTAACAAGTCGTTTATAAAACATTGATGTATTAAAAATATTAGTTATTTTTATATTTAAAAATGTATAACTTTACTATACATTTAACAAAAAATTGAAATATCAATAATCTCAAAAATACAAAAATAAATTAATTTATTACTATAAATTTCGATTAATGTTGATTTAAATATTTTATTATATTTTTATTATTTATAATTAAAAATATGGTACAACACGGGTACAGTGATATTCTTTGTCTGTATATATATTTTTTTTCTCGTTCATTCGCTCACTCTTTGTATGCTAAATTGAAAGAATACACGAAAATAATAGTAAGTAAATTTTAAATATGCGAAAAATTTTAGTTTACTGATAGAATGAAAGAATAATCATCTACTATATTTAAAATTATATAATTACGTAAATCATAAAAAAATTGAATAATTCAATTTTTTTTGTTAAATTATTCTAACGATAAATTAAATTTATGTCATAAATGAATTAAAAACAAAAAAAACGACACATAAATCTCGGAGAATTAACATTAATATTACAAAAACTTTAAGATACATAAAACCAATGCATTATAAAGAATATCTGCAAAATACTTTTTAAAGTTAGCCACTTTCTATCTCGGTTTGATCAATGAATCCAACTTGACCACTTCGTTACTGTTTTAC
Organism: Dolichoris vasculosae; assembly: GCA_018907195.1. Taxonomy (NCBI): domain Eukaryota; kingdom Metazoa; phylum Arthropoda; class Insecta; order Hymenoptera; family Agaonidae; genus Dolichoris; species Dolichoris vasculosae. The sequence continues at coordinate 10,164,313 of JACCHY010000005.1, read as the reverse complement.
CCCTACATCTTATTTAGAAAACAGACGTTTTCTAAATTGGTCTAAACAATCACAACTTACCCTTCGTCCCAGAAGAAATCCCGCATCTCTACGATGTTCTCATGTTTCAGTATATTTAGCAGTTTGATTTCTGTGATAAGATTGTCGATCGCCGATTTGGAAAGGGTTGATTTGTCCACACATTTGATCGCCACCACCTTGCGCGAGCCATCCTGCACAAAAGCCAATAATATATTACGATTATTTACGATTGATCAACGACGTGTATTTTGCTACTTTTAAAATTTATCTCAAAATACATAACGTACGTTATGTATTTCGAATCAGCGTCAGCATTCAAAAATATACGTCTTTTATTAAAATGATTTGAAATACCGAACTTTATTATATGGTTTATTGATCGATCCTATATCGATAAACAAAATTAAACGGAAAAATAATTACTAGATCTATAAGTATATTTACCGGTCTTTTATTATTATATCAATGTAACGATGCATTATATTTTATATACAGAGATTTATATGAGAGATTTACTAGAAGTTGTTCAAAGATAAATTATCGATTTATCTTAAATCATTGGTATTTTTGGGTTACTAATCATTAAAAACAAATACCTCATTTGTCATAAATATTTTACGATGTTAAAATTACAGTCAATAACCTCAAGTACCTGGAGGCAATGTATAATATCAATCTTTATTGCATGACTTTGCATACCAGCTTAATTTAGTAAACGATTGAAAATAAAAAGATTTTTACTTAAAAAAATCTATGTTACAGAATTTTTTAATATATGTCATTACCCAAGCTTTCGAGTAAAATGATTTAATGATTATATTTTAATTTTAAAACCATTAAGATAACATTTTTTAAGAACATATATATTTATATACATTTTTTCTAGTTTTATTTTTAAATGCAAAGTTCATTTTCTTATATTTAAATATATATATATGTATATATGTATATATGTATTATTCAATATGCATTAAAAATAAGAAGAAAAATTGGAGCACCGAAGGAATTTTTTTGCGAAAGATTTATTTTATCTCTAGCATTTCATGCAAAAACTTATATTATACCTGACAAGGTTTCCTTATAAATGAATCTTATTTTTATACGTACAAGCATTTTAATTCTATCAAGTTGGTTATTAAGAATTTAATTAAGAATTTTAATTAAAACTTGATAGTGAACAAAAATATAAATTTAAATTTTTAAATTAAAAAATTAATATTTTATTTTTTCTATAATTCTATACTGTTAAATATTTGATAGAAGAATAAATTAAAAAAGTTTATTCATTTTTTATAATATGTGTATCACAGCATTAAATACTGAAACTTTCCGTAATTACTTGCTTAATTATAATTTATTGTACAAATTAAAAATGTTTAATATATATATTCTCTAATTTCGAGTTTTAAAGAATATCAACTTTTTTGCCTCTATTTAAATGCGCTTAATTGAAACGATTTTGTCAAAAATAATTGTCTTATAATCAAACTACATTTTCACCATACCTCGCAAAAAGTCAATTTCTAACAGATTAAATCATCATTTTATTTAACAATTATACGTAGTAAAAGTTTCACATAATTCAAAATTGCATCTAAAATATTTAACTCGATAATTATAAGCGTTGTTTAACGTTTCGTAATTTGAGATTACTCGAAAAATTATGTAAATACGCATAAAATCAATGTTTCGAAATACGAAAACAATGAATTAAAAAAAACCCATGTGTATGGATTCATAATATGTCTACTCACGCGTTTACGCGAGTTTCATTGAATTTAAAAGTAAAGGCGAATCAAGGAACAAAAACTTATTTGGTTTATTCGATCGTATATCTCAAAGATAAATGATCGAAAGACAAAATTAAATGAAAAAAAGTAAATATTACAATACTATTGTATTCATTTATTTATAAGGCTTTAAATTTTGAATTAAAAATTACATTTATATGTACCGGCAGTATTTTATTCACCGCCTTCGTAATATTCGATTTGAAACAAGAACGAATCGTTCGAAATTCGCTATTCTGGTCAGCTGTTACTGAAATTTAATATTGGCATTATCTTAGACATTCTTCTCTCGGTATGACTGATATACTCGTAAACAAGGTAAAGTAACGCCAATTTTTGAGTCGCCATCGAAATACAACGCGTTTCAAGATACAAACCTATGCGGTCTTTAGCTATTAATTTATGTACAGTGCCGAGGTAATTATTTTTTTAAGAACACTGTAACTCGACGTTTTACCGCGCAATTTCTTATCGTAACTACACATGATTAAAAATTTATCACCATCGACAATTAACGAAAGCGGGTATCGTAAAAAAACGTTAACGCATAATCGAATATACATAAAACAGGCCGAATCAAGTTTCCACCGATTCGAAATAAAGTGATTCTTTTCGAATCAATACCGCGAACTCCCGAACGCCGACGTAAATATAACGCGATGCAGTTCCTAACCTCTTCGGACCCAAGCGAAAACTCTCGCCTGAAAAAAAACGCGACATCCGCGAGTTTCGAATTCAATTTCAACGAAGGAAACGAAGGAAAACAAACTGCCCATTTCGATGACAGCCCTCGTCCAGGAAAGCAGTAACTTACGCGTTTGAAGGCTTTGTAGACGGTCGAGTAGCTACCTGCGCCTATTTTTTCCAACACGTTGTAGTCCTTGACGCTTGGCAAACTCATCGCGTTCGCTAATCCTGGATCTCCTGCATCTTTGTCAGAATCGAAACGAGGACGAGGTTCGGTTATCGACTCGATCAAACCCCAGAGAATCGTTCCTCCGCACTTCTGCGAACTTAGGCTTCGCCTCCCGATGATGTTTCTCGTCGACTCGCGGCTGACTCTCCACCTTCTGGCGACCTCTGTTGGTCGGGGCGGACGTGGTTGCATCGTCGGTTCGTCGGTACGGACGGAACTTGGACTTTTCATCGGAGGTTTAGCGCTTTTGGGATCGTCTTGTTTACTTTTGCAGTTATTTACGCGATTCGTAATTTTGGGTTCGTCGGCGCAGATCACCGAGTGCCAACTTTTGCAGGCTCTTACTCCCTCTTACCTTCGTTTCGAGAAATAAATTCTACTCGATGTACCGCAATGACAACGATAATGACAATCGCGATTTTATCATTTTTAAGACGATCGAGGAACGATTTATTGACTATTTACGTACCTTGGGTTCGATAAATTTAGAAACTATTGAAATCGAAACGCGATGTCGTAATTTCAACTATTGTTTCTTTTAATAGTACATTAAGATAAAACCGTCGAACAAAAGAATTACAAAAGAAATTTTGATGTACCGTTTCCTCTTAAGCGATTTAAAATAAGGTAAATAATATCTTATTTTTATTTTACCTTACCACCGATAATTTTATTATTTCAAAAAATCAATCGATACTTTTGTGCATCTCTTACTTTTTAATTTATTTTTATCCAACGCTCGAGTTTTAAATTATTTCTACGTTAAACTCGTTGAAATTGGTTACAAAAAATTTTTATGTGTGTAAAATTAGAATAATGTAATATGAAGCTTAAGTAAATACAGTAAAGAATTATTATCGTAAGATTATCTTTTGTATAATATTCGATATCGAATTACTATTTAGTACTTTTCTCCGTAAAAAAAGATCGAAATATTTATCTTTTTAAAGACTTTGTTCGTTACAAAATCCAAATACAAATGCGAAGTGGTAAAAATTTTAAATAACGAAATTACGCTCTAAGGGATAGAAATTATAGATTTGCGTTGTAAAATATCCAAAATATTACAAAAAAAATAAAGGGTTGATGTCGAACAAACTTGTTACTCGTTTCGTATACGATTTAATAATTGTAATTTATTTATCGATGTAAGTTATATACGAATGGTAACTTTCGTGACGGAGTCGATGTCTGTTTTTGCTCTGCTTTTATTCTCTGTTCTCGAAACAAGACGCGATGCTTATAAAGATATTGAGGGGTACAAGAAAAATACGAGTTGCGTAAGATAAGAGAAATATGATGTACACGTTGCACTTCCTCGATATCTGCGATAGTTGTTTGTCGTTATAAAATAGTACGAGATGCCTATACAAATATCGAGGGGTGCAAGAAAGGTATGAGTCGCATAAGATAAGAGAGATGTGATGTATACGTTACAATGCCTTGGAATCGTTTTAATCGAGTACTCGCAGAAATTATATTTAGATTAATATAATGCAAAATAATGGATATAAGCTGTACGATCGATAAATTTTTATCTCGGGTTACGAAGAAAAGTATTTTTTTTTCGTTTCGATTTTTTTTATATCTCTATTAAAAAACCTTGTTTTATCGGTTTTTTGTTTAATTGTACACTTAAAATTATGCGTTTAAAATACAATTGACTATTGTATTCTTTGTCCGCAATCATCGCAACAAAATTATTAACAAGGTAAAGAATTTAATAAAGATACACGAAATTAGATCGAATGCCATATATCTTTTATTTTTAATAATAACAGAACACGATTCTTGTAACTGTCTCGATCCCTCTTTAGCAAATTTTCGAAGCGCATTCGCAACAAATCATTCCTTTGTTCCTCCGATCGAAACCAAGTCCTCCAAATAACAAAAGCAACTTGTCGAACGATGCGTCCTTGAGATATTCAAGATATTCGAAGGAAAACATTTTGAATTTTATTATCCTATATCACCCGCTACTTTGGTTCTAGGTAAGGGCAAAGCATAAAGTTATCGCAACGAAACGTTTACGTGCAGGAAAACAATCGACGTCGTAATCAAAATACCCCAAACGGAAGGTCGTCGTAACGAATACCAACTTCGACCGCATACGTCCCGAGAGTAACGAGAATTTCTTCGTCTCCACTTCGTCGTCATCGATAATTAAATATTTCATCGTTTTCAACAAAAATACGGTACATTCCATATAATTTATCGTTCCGTTTTTCGTATCCGCGTATATTTCCTTCTCGGTACTATTTTATCATCGTTCTCGCATCGATAAAAATTGTATTCGTACGCTCGATATATTCGTGCCACACTTTAGTTTTATCCGCTCGCAAGGGATATAGAATTACATCGGCGTCTTTTATTTAAAAACCGTTTTACGAGCATCGGGATATATTTAAATTTTTATTTTTTCCAACGACGTTCGAATATCGCTTTTACGCTAAAATCGTTCGCGCGACCGTTACACAATTTTTTGGCTTCTCCTTCGTCAACGCACGAGTAAACTTTTTTTTATTTTTTCCAGCCGCACGAGACTTTCGTTCTTCGATCGCGTTAAGATCAACAGCGAAGCTCCATTTTAAAAATTACGAGAGAAATTACGAGAGAAATTACGAGAGAATCGACGATAACCCAGAATTTCCAACGACAGAAAACTCGTATTTGCTTATCTCGCGCGTCGCCTTCCATCGACTTCGGCAAACAAGAATGACGCAGAAACGGTAAGCTTAGATAAAATGGAAAGAGGATGCGCGAAGTTCGCAACGATGCGCTCCTGAGAGATTACACCACTGTCGCCGTCAGCTGAGCGCTCGGACGTTCGACCCACGTGTATCGCACCGCCGCGAATGTACACAAACGCTCTCGTACCTCACTTCAGGCCTCGGACGCGCCGATTCCTCGATTCTCGCATCCGCGTTCCTTCAAGGGCGAAAGATCCGAGGTACCTCGATTGGCCCGCGATCGATATCCCAGACGTCCGCGACGTCCGCCTGCCTCGGGTCGACGGGCGGTTCGAAAACTCGCGCCTCCGCTCCCTCCTTCGAGTCGGCGCAGCAACGATCTCCGACGCGGACCGGACGACGATAAGAGAGGCTGAACGAGGACGAACGGAGGCTCTAATCGAGGCTGGATGCATCGGCGGTATCGGAAATCGGAAAGGGACGGCCGCGCGCTCCCGGATAGACGGAGGAGAGAGAGAGAGGGAGAGGGAGAGGCAGGAGAGGCAGAAGGAGAGGCAGAGGCGATCACGAGCAAGAGCACACACGGTACAACAAAGTGGGGCGAGGAGAGGGTTAGGAGAGGGCTAGGTGAGGACTGGGGGCGAGGAGAGGGCGAGGAGAGGGCGAGGAGAGCGCGAGGAGAGCGCGAGGAGAATGAGAGCAGACCGCTGTTACCGCCAGACAGACGCGCAGCGAACGACGAGGCCGAGCTGCGTCGCTCTGTTCTGCGCGTGTGCTTTGTCGCGGTCGTCGTCGTCGTCGCCGTCGACGTCGGCGTCGACGTCCTTTACCAAGAAAATTCGCAGTTTGTCGTTCGGGCTTAAACTCGCTTTTGATAAGGAGTCGTCGCGCCTCCGTCGCGCCTCCGTCGCTCGACGTCGATGCGCGATTCGCGCGAGCGCTCATAACCTCACTCCGTCAATCGCGAACGCGCGAGTCTGCGTATATCGAAATCTCGAAAATTAGTGCGAGGGAAGAGGCCGAGCCATGAAGAGGTACTCGTCGCCTAAGTCGAATCGTCGAATCTATTCCTCAGCCTCGACACGCGTCTTTTCCCTTTGTCTGCGAAAGTGAAATCCGGTGCCGCGAGTGCCTAGTTTTAGTTCTCTGGTCGCGTCCTGCGCTTTTCTTTTTCGTTCCACTCTTCTCTTTCGCGTTCTCGGGAGAGGAGTGAAATCGCTCGGCGGATCGGAGGTGTGTTTCTTTGTGTTGCCAATCGCGATATTACATGCACGAAGCTATTTCCGTGCTCTTTGTGCGTTGAGAGATGAGAAGGTAGGTGAGTACCTATTACCGAACTTCTTTCGCCAGTTGCGGATCGTTCTTGCAAAACGCGCTTCGTCTTTCCGAGATCGATCGAATATCGATCAGCCTCTTCGCTCCGTCGCTGATTTTTTAAACTTCCGATGAAACGAGACGAGAGTAACGGTAGTCTGAAACGGACTCTCGTACCAAAGTTCGGCTGTCGATATTATTCAAATTTTCATCGCTAGACGTTGCGATCTGGGTTATTTCTGGCTAAGCCGCGCTTCCGTGTCGATCGTCTAACGATCGTAAACGCTGAGATTTTTTTCGCGCGTTTCCGATCGCGGTGCTCGAGAGCTGAAAAGTTCACGCGGAAAGTCGGTGTTTTCCTATGGCTATTGCGTTTCAAAATACACATGACACACATCCTCGATCCTGTAAATGTACGTATACGCGCTCACGTACACGTGCGAACCCACACGAACGAATACACGAAAGAGTAGACGACCGAATACGCGACCAAATACACGACCAAACACACGACCAAACACACGACCAAACACACGACCAAACACACGACCACACACACGACCAAACACACGACCAAACACACGACCAAACACACGACCAAACACACGACCACACAGCTGGATGTTATTGACAGTTAACGAAGTGAAGTGAGCGAAGCATCGCGTTTGTTATGAGTCAGCTTAGAAAAATGATAACACGGACTTTTTCTACCGTCGACGGCGCAGCTGCTCCTTTTTCTTCCTTTGTGAAAACGTGGAAAGAAAGAGTTTACGAGCGATCGTTCTTTTTGATACTCGACTCGGTTTAACGACCTCGCAAATTTTTTAAAACCGTTTGCTAACCTTTTTTTATTAACGAAGAATCGATTTTTTTTTTCGTTATCGTTTGATCCCCTTATTTCTTATGATCGAAGAAAAGAATATTTGTCTCGGAATTGCGTTCAATTTTATCTTATTATTATGGCAATATTTTAATAATTTATTCTAACTGCGAGATTGTCTAGGATAGATAAGAAATGTTCGTTGGAAGTTTTCCGATACCTTTGTTCAAAATTTAGTTTCAGTGTACTCTGTAACGTACTCGACGATATCTTTTTTGCTTCATCGTTACATTTGCTTCAAATTGTGAATAGTTTGACGACAGCGCTGGATGCGATACTATTATATTAATGTTATGGTCGAAACTACAAAATACGTGCCTTCGTAGTTGGGATAGATCTTCGGTTCTTGTTGAATTTCATAAAAATATCGTAGACTTTTGCTTATAGTAAGGTACATTTGTATTAAATTCACGATAAAAACGTGTTTATATTATTGAATTTTTTATTATCTTATAAAAAACTATACATGCTTAATCTTCGTGGTTAATAAAGTAAATCAGAAAAAGTAGACGGTTATTAAAATAAACATTGGTATTTTTCGAGCAAAGTTTAGTCGAAACTACTTGTATTTTACAAGTTTATGTTTGTTTGTTTCTTTTAAAATGTATTATCGATACACAATTTTAATTTTTATCTTTGAAGCGATATTTATTAGGTAAAGTTTAAAAATAATATGAAACTTATTTTCCCCTAATTAAATTAGTCGAGTCTTCTTCCGTTTCTCAAAGTTTATATTAAATTGTTTCTAGTAAACGGTAATCTTATTGATATAATAACCGACTAACCAAAGATAAAATATAAATTTAAAAATAAATAACTATCTTAAAACCTTGAATTAAAATATTTTTTAATTGTAATGTTAAACGCATATAATTTATACCAAGTAAAACATAAAATTTATATATGCGATGAAATAAAGATTTTTTGTTTTTCATCGTTATTTTTATAACATTTTTTTTAAATTATTACATAAATATTTGAAAAAGTTCTTTACTATGGTTATAGGAATACGTGGCGCAACCTCTGTTATAAAATCAATCTAATATCAAATAAATATAAAATGTTTTTGCATTAAGTTTATCATTTTTTAGAAATTACGCATAAAGAAAAATTAAGATTGAATTAATTATATTCTTGTATTATATAAAACTTATATAAAATCAAAATATTTTAAAAAATGGTTTTATTAAATTCAGTTGTTACGAGTTAGCCTAAAAATATGGATAATAATTTGTAGTAAAAAACTTTAATACATTTCTAATCGGTTAAATTTTTATCGTTGAAATAATAGAATACAAGATTTATTATTCTAACAATCTTAATATACTTTTTGTACTTATAAAAAATGTAGCAATTAATTTGTGACTAAATACATAAAAAATATATGATTGATCAACGATACACGAACAAATAAACCAAATGTAAGTAATCATACGATAGACATCGTATAAAATTTTATTCCCATTCTAGTATTAAAAATATACACCTCGTTCTATATTTTTCACGTCAGTGATATTTTTCTTAATTATACTATTCATAATTACATATAATTTCTCTTTTCATTTTGTAGAAAATCATTTCCTTTAATTAAAAAAATCTTGCTCTACAAACTCTATTGTAAATAATCGACGTCGAAGCGAATCATCGACGATATCGAAAAAACGATAATTTCAAGGAAAAATTTATTTACTTTTCCTCCAATATAAAACGAGATATTTCATTAGATGAAACTTACACGCGTGTAATCGTAATTTCTAACAAGTTTTGGTCACATCAAAATCCTCGTATATTATTTATACACACTCGCAATTAGTGCAAATTGTTTATTTTACGCAAGTCATTCGAATGTTCGAATGTTTAGAAAGTAATTTTCGTTTCGAAACGCGTTCTTACATCTACAGGGAAAGATTCATCGTCGATGTGTAAAAGAACGGTCTTTTGATACCTTAAAAGTGGTCAAGGTTCGACCTCTATACGCACAAAAAATGTGTCACTTCGACCCAAGTCTACTCTAAACTTTTCTCGCAATTCAAGGTCGAAAAAATGTTATCTATAAATACACTCGTTCTATATATAGAGAGAATAATGGTTCGGCAACGAAGGAACCATCGCGGTTTGCACTAGTTTCGTTTTCAGAAAGAGGAACATAAATTTACCTTGGAGTAAAATGAAAATGAAAGAAATCGTTATACTGGAGCGCGAAAAGTAGGTCTTCCCGCGCTTCTCTTTTTTACGTGCATCTCTCTCTCTCTCTCTCTCTTCCTCTTTCCGTAACTCGGCCAAATCAGCCGCGACGGTCGCGACGTAGTACACGTGGCGACCTCTCCAAGACTTTCCTCCAACTCTACTATTTCGGAATTTTCTCGCTCGCTCTTTCGCGGCGTCGCATTTTTCGCAATTTCGCAAATGATAAACCTCGTCTGCGAATTCGTCGATTCTACGCCCGATGGATTCGCGTTGGTTGGTTGTCCTTTGCGCGGGTATTTTCGACTGAAACAGAGGAAGTGGGGCGCGACCAGAACCGACCGAAGCTGCGCGCAACGAGAATTTCCATCTTGGGAAGTTGAAAAGTAACCGAGAAAAATTACCGATTATTATTGGCACGTCCCGCGATAGTAACGTATTTTTTATGAAATTTTTTACAATTTTTTACGAGTCAAAATCTATCGCGTGGATCTAATTTAAAAAGATAGAGCGATCGGTCGTAACGTAATCGGTATTCTCAAAGATATCGTTGCACCTCCAATGATTCTTACAACTTTAATAACGTAATCTTGCGATTTAAACGCTTATGAATATTCATAAATTATTTACGCAATTTTTTCAGTTTTAATCGTAAAACCCTTATCCGCCGTCCTGACACGTACGGTTTTATCACTTTTACTACACACCCGCGCAATAAGATAGCAATGAAATTTAAACCTTGCGAGCGATTTTTTTTTTTTGTTGAATGTGTGCAATATCGCACTTTGTTAAGTAAATTTAAATGAAAATTAGGCTTGGTTGTATAACTGACTCGTTGTACTATATTTTATAATCGTATGAAATATTCAGAAAACATAAAAACCGTAGCTTCGTTTAAGGAATAATGAAATCATTTTTTGCTTTTCGGAATTTGTTATCGTTGCGTAAATATTGAGTTATACAATAACTTTATTCGTGCCACAGTCGTCAAACATATGAATTTCAGATATTTATATATATTAAGATTTATTTTTTAAACGTTCGTTGCAGCGGATATTCGATGGTAATTCCGAGATATAAAACAAAAACCAATTTATACTTGCTTCAAAGAAAAAAAGTGAAATATTTTTTGTTTTATCGTTTACATTGATAAGTTTTTAAATTATTTTTAAATCGAAATAAAAATGCTAGCATTTTAATCATTTTTATCGGCATTCGAATTTTTTAAATACTTGATATTTTTTAAATAACGCGACCATAGTTAACTTTTTTACTTTTTTCTCGATAAACTATTTTTAAGTATGAAAATTAATCATAATTAGAATTATCGAATATCAACATTTTAATCTAATACAGATTCCATTATTAATTATATCTTATGGATCGCATTTTACAACTACTTATACAATAGAAAGCGAAGTATTAAACTTTTTAAAATTTAAATTATATGCGAACAATTAATATATTAATCTAAAAATATTTTAACAAGATATCGAACGATTAATTTTATATTACAATAGAAGCTTAGTATCGTTCGAACAAAAGAAAATGTAAATGGAGCGTTTCAAATAAAACGATTAATTGAACAAAAAGTTTGGTTGAAACGAATCATTGTATTTTTATTATAATCTTTTAAGAACCGAGCATTTAAAAATTTTAAAGTGCATCTAAAAATACACGATTAAAAGCATTTATCGTTGAAAGTATTTGAAATATCGTATTCGCAATATATAAAAAAAATTAATAAAAATTACGCGTGAGAATAAGCCTTTGATTTATTATAATAATTATACGATGTAATTAAAGCATAGGTGTGTAAATTAGGGCTGTAGGCGAGGTTTTGCGCAGTTTAAGCTTAAAATAACTATATGTAACCGTTATGAATATTTATAATGATTTTAATGGGTTGCAAAAAAATTCTATTATTTAAAATTATAAGAAGAAAAAAGGCAACGCGGTGCATTGAAAATACAATTTTATGACTACGCGTGCAATATACTTAAAAATTAATATAGATCGATGATCATCGATATTAAATGTATCGCGATCAAACATTTTTAGATATTAATTTAAAAAAATTTTAGTTATTGTTGGATCGACCAGCTTGGAATTATCGCTTACTTTTTTATAATAAAAGGATAGATTAAAACTCTTTCCAACGACATTTTTACGAACAACTCCGGTTTAAAAATTACCTTTGTACAAGTTTTCTTCTTATCTCGCACCGTTGTTCCTATTTTAGTAAAAATTTGCTCACACGCAACAATCAATCAGCGAAAAGTTGTTCTGCGCAGAATCCGAAATTCGCGCAACGTATCATCGCAATAAACGAACGTTCGATCATTTTGTACTCGTAAAATTTATTTTCGATCTTCGGTTCGAACGAAAATATTATTTACGCGTAGATTACGTCGATACGCGAGAAAAGAACTTTTTGAACTTTTCCGTTTACCATCGTATCAAAATATCATTTACGCAACCGATTCTTCGTTGAATCGTGTTTTCCATCGAGAGCGCGGCGATTCCATACAAAGTAATCGCAAATTTAAAAGTTCGAAGAAGCTAAATACTCGCTAAATACTCGTTTAAAAGCGTAGCTTCGCATTATCTCGGTGTAATCGAGATATCGTCATCTCCTTCTATAAAATCTTTACAAAATCAATAGTACGAAACTATAGTTTTGCGTTATGGGTTGCAATAACAATTTGTTACGCATCTTATTAGTACTTGTATCATGACACTAGCGTCTCTACTAACGTAGAGCAATATTCAAATTACTCGGAATTAATAGGCTTTATCGCGTGTCTCTCTCGATTACAACTTCGTACGTGCAAAATTTTGATTTTTAATCGTAAAAGTTTATCGAATTCCAGCTCAAAGTGTATTATTTCGAGAACTTGACCAAACGATAAAATGAAAGAATCGATGATTTTTTACGAGCGAGGTACGAATATCGGTAACGAAAGTCATTCGTTGTTTGCGCAGTTTCGGTCGAACGGTAAATACAGGCAAATTCGACAAATTCGACAAATAAGAAATATAAATAACGCCTCCCTTTGAAACAATTTTTAAATCCTTCGACGATCGAGCAAAGAGCGCCGGTTAAAAATAGAAGGAAACGATTAAAACCGAACTTTGATACACCGAGACAGCAGATAAAGTTAATCGAACGTTATTATGGAAACGTCGCCATAGCCTCACCTTCGTTACGTTAGATCGGAAAAAAGGTCTCGAAGCAATTATTCTTCGAACTTGGCTATTCTTGCAGTTAGCAGCCATTTATCGGTCGCCTCGTACCGACTCATCCGAGTTACGGTCCCTGGCCTGAGTTCGATCGCGCGTGTGTAAGATCCTACGATCCACTCGTGCCTTCACGCTTCGTCTATACCGACATTTCGAATTCGCGTCGTACGTTATCATCCGACGGATCTAATTTCGTTTGGTAAACCAAACGCGTATCGGCGAATAAATATTATGAAAAATCTCGAGCTGTTTTCAGCCTACTCCGTTTTTTCTTCTTCTTCTTCTTCTTCTTCTTCTTCTTCTTCTTCTTCTTCTTTTTCTTCTTCGTCTTCGGTTTTAATCAAAGGAACGTTGTTAAATAAAATGTCGAACTCAACGCTGTTGTTCGCCGTATCGATATCATCTGTTTCTATTTAAAAATATACGCACGCGTACGTGTGCGTGCGTTGATATATATACACATATATATATATATATATATATAGATATGTGCACATACGTACGCGCGCGTGCAAATACACACACGCGCACACTCACGCGAATAGGATAGATGCGAATTTCGTTCTTTCCTCGGTAATTCGAACTTTTGTAAAATGTCGTCGACGTTATCGAACTCGATGCTGAAAAAAAATTTTTGCATACTTTCGACTTTATAAATACCGTAAAACGCGAGACGATGATACGGCCTTGGGTTCCGACAACCCCTCGGTATCCAAGCGAGATGAACGTTGTATCGAAACGGAAGATAAAGAGAGACGAGGAAATAGAACGAGAGTGCGAGAGAGAAAAGGCAAATGGTGGAAGAGTTTATCGCGCGCGCTCACACACGCACACATCCGCACTCGGGCTAACACTCGACCGTCCCGTACACTTACGCGTTCTGATGCAGAGACAGAGAGAGAAAGAACACGCACACTCGCACATTGGCCAAGATACCAACATCGGCGGCGGCAGCAGCAGCAGCAGCAGCAGCAGCAGCAGCAGCATTACATTAGTCTTACTTCGTTCTCCTTGCGTATCGAAAAACGTTTCTCGGGCAGCGCATAGTATCGCATCGTTCTCTAGACGACGACGATCGCGTTATTTCGTTATCCATGGAGTCGAGGAGAACGCGTTCGGTCGGGGTCATCGCGAGTTCGTCGGTGGAACACAGGGTTAACTCGATTTCGTAGATCGTGCCGAGGATATTCATCGCGACGGAGAGGAGGAAGCGAATCGGACGGCGACATTAAGGTAGGATGCGAGAGGAGAAGCGCCGTTGGATTGATAGCGAGACCCGAGTCGGGACTGGATCGCCAGCGGATGTGCTACGAGGATCTGCGACGAGGATACGTTCGGAGACGGTCGAGACGATCGTAGCCCACGGGAGGAAGACCGAGATGTACACGCGTAGAATTTTGTGCGTGTGTGCGTCGCCTTCGGGGAGTCGCGCGCTGTTTTTTTTGGACGGTGATCCCAAAGAAAAAAATCGGTTTCGCCGTGATGCGTTCGCGAGTGGGTTAAAGTTCCTGCTTCCTTTTCTTTCTTTATGCTTCCGTGAAGATCCGTAAAGATCGTCTTTGCAACGGTCCTCTTCGCCTTTCTTTCGCGACGTTTTCCCTTTCTTTTTTCCCTTTCTTTGGAAAGTTTCTTCTGCGTCAGCCTAACCTTTACCGAGACTGGTCGGGTCGCTCTTGTATTTTCCCACTGGACGTTTCCTTTCCCTCGAAGCTGCTTTTCTTTCGGATGCGTTCCTTCGTATTCATAGGTTTTTTATAATTCGCGTATTCGGTTACAGTTAACCATGATAATTGATAAATGCGAGTAAACGATTGGCTATTTGGTACATAAATCAACGTAACTCATCGGTCATAAGTTTTTTATATAGTTGTTTATAACTTGATAAAAACTTTAAATTACGTTATCATAAGTTATTATGCGAGTTTGGATTTAACGATTATGTTATTTTCATTTTATATACTTTTAGATTAAAGGTTGTTTAACGCTTGGATATTACGGTCTTTTAAAAATTCTAAAATCTATCCGTATCGACGATGGGTTCGAAGCTTTGTAAATAATATTCGTGGTTATCGTGTTATGGTTACGTTGGTTTTGTAATTATTTGTAGCGGAGTCGCCGAACGGAATTGTATTTTAATATTTATAAGTGGTCTACGTTGCCCTTGATTTTTCAGTATACTAATTTACAAGTTTCCTTATTTATACGTAACTGTATAACTAGAGTTGTATATCTAAAACTACTTTTATGTACTATTTAAATTGTAGACTTTTTAAATCTTACGATACTTTTGATCGAGGTAAATTCTAATTCGATGTCTTTTCTCGTTTGATTTTAGGGAGGGAGGGAAAAAGACTAATAATAACAAAAAATAACTATGGATTCGGAAGAAGAAACGCTCTACGATGATGTCGATTCTGGCAATGAATCCAGTGGCGACGACGTCGATTTTGCCATGGAAATTGAATCGGGTAATCCTCGAGAAAGAGCTAACGAGGTCGATGAATATCCATTCGAAGTTCTTTCCACCGAAGAAATTGTACAGCACATGGTAGATTCCATAAAAGAAGTCAATATGGTAGTAGAAGTAAGTTTACGTTAAACATTTCAAATAATAATTTGGTAAAATATTGTAAGTTTAATTTAATTAGGTCTATAAGGTTATACGAAGTAATGAAAAATATAAATTTTAATATCAATAGTTAAAAGAATAAAAATTATCTTTATTCGAAAACAAATCAAAATTAAATTTTTTTTAATCTATTATTATTAGTGCTGTGGAAGGAAAATACTTGTATTTAAATAATTATTGAAGTATATTAATTTAAAATATGAATATTTTACAGATTCCGGCAACAACAACAAGAATCTTATTAAATCACTTTAAATGGGATAAAGAAAAATTAATGGAACGATTTTATGATGGTGATCAAGAAAAATTATTTGCGGAAGCTCATGTAATTAATCCATTCAGAAAAGGTCCAATTATTAGTAGAAATCGTTCTTCACAAAATTTAATGGTATGTAATTGATTTTTAATTAAACATTAGATTTTGTCTCATTGAGTATAAAAAAAAAATTTTGTAAAAGTATAAATTTCATCCGATAAACTGTTTCTATTATTTTTCGCTATATAAGAATAGAATATTGCGAAAAAATGTCGAATAATAAATAAATGTTAAGAAAAAGTAATAATTTAAATACGAATTTAGTAAAAAATCAATTACATTGTATTTATGTTTATACTTATTTATCTAAAAGAAAAAATTTCTTTAATTAACTAATAAATTTTTTAAATCAAATTTGACATTTTAAAAGACTCAATTTGATCATTATTTGATATTTATTTAGATAATGATTATAAAGTATTAAAAATTCAAATATATCACTGTCAATTAATATTATCAAGTTTTGTGAGAAAGCTAACTTTAATTTTAATTACTAAAATTTGATGATGGAGTGTTAATTATACAGTAAATTGGTTTAATAAGATTTATTTTAGAACCAACAGTTATATATTAAATAGAGAAATAACATTGATAAAAGTAACTTAATTATATGTAAAATTTATTTTATAATGTAATTAAAATTGTAATACAATCGGAATTTTAAAACTAATATGTATTCACAAAATTCTATCTATTAATATTATAAATTTCTTTTCTCATAATTTAAAGTTCTCATTATTTTTCAAGTATCATTTAATAATAATAAAAATAATACTAATTTAATAAAATAAAATATAGTGAATCTAATAAGTGTCTAACAAAACGTGATTAATATTATTATAATTATCTTAATAGATTAATTTAATGATGAATTTATATTAATTATATGATTAATTTTAATATAATTATCAAATATTTGAAAATAAAGTATTTAAAATTAAAGCTGAGAAGTTAAATAAATTTATTTAAAAAATATAAGCTAGTTCTTATTTTGAATATTTTTTGTTATTTTAGACCTTATATACATTTATTCGTAAAATTGTTACGAGTTTAAAAATCATTTATTATTAACATTCTTTTTGTTATTCATGATATTATTTAAATATTATATCTATGTATACATTAATTAAATAAAAATTCTCAAATACATATTTTAGTACAAAAAATAATGGTGACGACTATAAAAATTATAATACTTACAAATAATGAACATTATACTTTATATTTTTTTTATGAATTTAAATATAAAAAAAATTAAAAGAAAAATAAATATTTATAACAATTATTAACCTATTATAAAGATATGTGTTTTTAAAGTTTACTAACGGATGTATTTTATAATAAATTTTTACAAAATCAAAACAAAGACTACTTAACTTAAAAATTTAATATTAATAATAAAATTTATGATTTATAGTCAAGACATACTTCTTCAAATGGAACAGAAGAATGTGGAGTCTGCTTCATGATTTTACCGTCATCCGTAAGTATTTTAATGAAATAAAGTTTGTTTCTAGTAAAATAATATATTTTTCGATATTTTTTTGCAGATGATGACCGGTTTAGAATGCGGTCATCGTTTTTGTACTAGTTGTTGGGGTGAATATCTTACAACTAAAATTATGGAGGAAGGAGTGGGACAAACAATAGCTTGCGCTGCTCATGCCTGTAATATTTTAGTGGACGATGCCAGTGTTATGAGACTTGTGAAAGATTCAAAAGTCAAATTAAAATATCAACATCTTATCACAAATAGTTTTGTCGAAGTAAATCGAAATTTATTTAATAACGAAAATAAACATAGATTACTGATAACTCAATATTGTTTTTTGTTTAACGATATATATTTTTTAATTTAATTGATCGACTCGATCATTTGAACTTAACACTGACATCATTTTTTAAAATACGTCCGAATTCATTTTTACTATTGTCATTTTTATTTAAAATTTAAAATTGAATTAGAAAAAATATTTCCGTTGTATGATATTTTTATTTTAAACATTATTTTAACGATTATCTAATAATAGTAAGAGAAAATTAAGAATAACGTTTAAATCATTGAATAATTAAAAAAATATTCAATACACGAGAAAATGTACAATCTGCCTAATTTTTATGCGTTAAAAATTAAAATAAATTATCTTAAGCTTTTGCGTTTTAACAAAGTTTTTAATTAATTTTTTAAACAATAAAAAAATGTAGCCAAAGTGACAATGAAATCGATTTGTAATATCATTTGCACTATAATATTTAAAAATATAATTTAAAGGAACGATAATATTTTATTTTTATTAATCTATTGATTAATTTTGAAAACAATAACGTTGATTCGTATTCGAATTAATAATTGTGAATAATTAGATGATGCATCGAATAATTTCCTTACGTATTAAACACCTCGCATAAATTTAATTAACAACAATGGATGCAAAGTAGTAAAAGTTATCTATGTTTAAATACTTGGTGTTTTAATTCTCGATCTGATCGTCGCTCTTTTTGATTCAGTGCAATAGGCTTCTCAGGTGGTGTCCGTCTCCGGATTGCAACAATGCCATCAAGGTTCAGTACGTGGAATCAAAACCCGTCACATGCAAATGTAATCATACTTTCTGCTTTCACTGTGGCGAAAATTGGCACGATCCGGTCAAGTGTCACCTTCTTCGCAGATGGATAAAAAAATGCGACGACGATTCGGAAACGTCCAATTGGATCGCGGCGAATACAAAGGAGTGTCCAAAATGCAACGTGACGATCGAAAAGGACGGAGGTTGTAATCATATGGTCTGCAAAAATCAGAATTGCAAAACCGAATTCTGTTGGGTTTGTCTCGGTCAGTGGGAACCTCACGGCTCTAGTTGGTACAATTGCAACAGATACGACGAAGAGGACGCGAAAGTGGCACGAGACGCCCAGGAAAAGTCAAGGTCTGCACTCCAGAGATATTTGTTTTATTGTAACAGATACATGAATCATATGCAGTCGCTCAAATTTGAGAGTAAATTGTATGCGAGCGTAAAAGAAAAGATGGAAGAGATGCAGCAACATAATATGTCTTGGATCGAGGTTCGTTTATTTTGATGCTCGTATATTTATAAACTGGAAAAAGTTTGAGTACTCTTCTTCCCTAAAAATAATTTGCAAGCGTAAGAGAGAAATTTTTTAATTAGAAATACATTAAAATTAATTCAACGCTCGTACTCGAAATTTAAATGAAAAATATTAGTTTATCGATAATAATAAAAAAACGAGTGGTACTTTGAAATAAAAATATAAATAAATAAATAAATTATCTTACAGGTGCAGTTTCTGAAAAAAGCTGTAGATATATTGTGCTCTTGTAGACAAACTCTCATGTACACCTACGTTTTTGCTTATTATCTTCGAAAAAATAATCAGTCTGTGATCTTTGAAGATAACCAAAAGGATTTAGAGAGCGCTACTGAATGTCTTTCAGAGTATCTTGAGAGGGATATCACTAGTGAAAATTTAGCAGATATTAAACAAAAAGTTCAAGACAAGTACAGGTAAATTTAGATTTTCGTTATTAAACTAAACGAGCTTAAATAAATTAACGCGGAAGTTATCCAATTCTTATTTTATTCCATTTAATTTTATTTATTAAATTTACTATTACTATTACTTTGGATTAATTTATTTATATTTCCAACGCTTCGTTAAATTACTAAAGTAAATAAATTTGTTTTGTTTGGCCGAAACAGATACTGCGATAGTCGAAGGAAAGTGCTCTTAGAACACGTACACGAAGGTTACGAAAAAGAATGGTGGGATTATATGGACTAAGGAATTGGAAGTTGTTTTCACGCAGTCTCTCGTTGGATATGAGGGTAACGCTTCCAAACTTCACTCCAGCTGTGATAAACCATAAAAGCTGAGAAGAGACATTAAAGAATTATGGATCATTAAACTGTATAAAATATTATATACATTTTAACATAACATCTATGTTAATGAATATAATATGGTTACAACCATTGATCTTATTAAAGAGAAATTTAAATTAAAATTTGCCGACAGGCTAAATACAAGATGATATAATTGTGTGATTTTATAGAAAATGAAAAGACCTGGGTCTTTGTTTCTATCGTTATTATCACCGTAACATTTTTTTCTCAAATTGAGTGGTGATGAGCCTTATGACTTATTGACTTATTTGCCACACCTATGAACAGTATAAATTCAACAAGTATAATAGTACCAATTTAATGGTAAAAACATCATAATTGATCGTGTACTCATTATTTAATTCTTAGTTATTAGCCTGATCTGCACAGCTTTTTATCGAACGAGTCTTTGTAAATTGAAGGTTACAAAATGGGAAAAAAATTGAAAAAAGGTGCTTTAAATGTAAGTGATTGTGCGATCGAAATGGACAGGAAGAACCGTGCAGTTTTTAAATTCATAATTCTTCGTGCTAAACTGCTTTTTTCTCCTTTCTTTGGTTCGAGTGCGTACAAATTCATCTATTTGGTGTACAATTGTATAACAAGAAAAAAAAAAAGAAGAAGAAAATTATTATTTATGCAATGTCAAACTCGAAAGGCTATTGACTAAGAAAAGGTATAACAGAGTGGCTGAGTAACTTAATGAACAAGGTCTGTGCTCGATATTGGACAAGGCTATGTCCATACTTCAACTACGAAACTTCAAATTGAATTATTAATTTGCAAGATAAGCAAGGATCGGTAGTAAATTGTCAGCATTATGCTTTTAAAATATTTAAAATATTCATTGTAAATTATTACTTTTATAAATAATTTAACTGAGATTTTTGCAGATATGGGTATATTCGGTTACTATGAATTATTTTTATGCTATTTATTTACATTTTTAGTCTTTTATAAGGGCGACTTACAGTTCATGTAGCACTATGTACTTTCACTTAAAATTCATAAGTTTCTAGAATGATTATAAATTATAAAAAATATAAATAAATTATACAAAATACTCATTATTAAAATAAAGTAAAATAAAAAAATTATTCTTAATTTTGAAAAAAGATACACATTTTTAATTTCAGCAAAAACTAGATGTTAAATTTATCGACTTTCGTCTACTTTATGTACGTGCATCATTTTTATAAAAAAAAAAAAAAAAAAAAAAAAAAAAAAAAAAAAATGTTCATCGCTTATTCATGTATACATGTAAATATTTAGAAATGGTATCCATGATAACAGTTATCATTTTTTCATAATTATTTGGCATTTCTTCGTACGATCTTACGCATCGTACGAAGAGACAATGCTTTTGACTCGAAGATTTAGAACTGTGAAATGGATACGACCAAGCTATGAAATTACCTTAATTTTTACTTATGTTAAAATAAGTATTTTTAAATATTTGATACTTTGTACATAAAATTAGTTGTTGCATGGTAATATAACAAAATTATCTTGATACCGTCGTAATGTGATTCATTATTGATATTATTGATATAAATCTAAAGAGTAAAATTTTACAAGTATAAAAACATATCTAGATTATTTTGTATATTTGTGTAGTTATTTTAATCGAAACTAAAAGACCGACCACGATAATCTAAGATGCTACAATTCGCGTCAGTATTATATATTTTCTGAAACACTTATCCGAATATCAAACGAATACTTTCACGTATAAAGTAGGCGAAACATTGCAAATTTAGGCTTAGATCACTGGAATCAAGACGAAGTATCTTTTTTCATCAAGTTTGTGTATAAATTGTGTTAGTCTCTTTTATAAAATTTTAATGTAAATAAAGTTAAGCATATATTATCAAATAGTATATTTCTTTGTAACGGAAGCTTTCCATGTCTGTCTTTATGCTTGAGCATAATTTTAATATATTGAATTAATACAATTACAAGATGTTAAAATCAATTACAAAAAATTCTACTTTCTACATGTTTTAAAAATGTTTGTAAATATGTCTGATGTGGACAATTTATGTGAAACGCGAGCAGCTAGTGAAGAAAAAAAATACATTTAATAAACTCCATGATCTTTGCGAGTGATCGACTAATTTATCGTCGATGTAATTAGGAACCTCGTTCAAGTTCCCATGTACAGTAAAATATAGATATGTATTTACAACTTACACGTTCATATATACATATTATAAAGATATGTCGATACATTAAAAAAAAAAAAGGATAAAAAGAATAGAATAAAATTATAGTAATCTGTAAAACTTGATTGGATTAAAAATTGTTGATTCTTATTATTATGTCGTTATTAGAGGAATCAAGATATCAAAGTAATCGTTATAAAAATTTTTCAGTTGTTTTTGTACAGTCTAAGGGTTTGATTATGTCTAAGAAAAATTGTTGCTTTATACTCGATGGTTGAAACAAGAAAATAAAAGGAAGAGACTTTTTGTTTTTGCTTTTAATACATTATTTTTCGATTTTTAAGAAAGTCTCTATAGCCATTGAACAAATTTTATATCTATACGTGTTACAATTATATTCACGTACAAAAATTGTCTTAACGTTTTTATTTTTACAAATAAAAGAAAAAAATTTATTTCGAGTTATTTCCGCGATAGTAAGATAACGAATATTTGAAAATAATTTTATGAATTTATATATTATGCATAAAAAAGAAAAAATGTATTTCTCTCCTATTTTCTATTCATTATTACGATACGTAAAATAGAAATCCAAATTTTTTAAACTATCGGTTTTATTTGAGTGAATTGTGTTAAGTTTTGTTTTTGTTTTTATTGGTTGAATTTTTAAAGAAATATTAAATTATATCGGATATTGCTTTTTTTTAACTTCAACATCGTGATACGTCCAATGAAAATTTTACGCTGTGTATAAGTAATTGTAATAAAAAGAAACGTTTCACTTTAGAAAATAAAAAAGAAATGTAAGATTTCCATGTATATTTTTATTGAATTAATTAAAATAATTGTAAAAGCGTTCGGAAAAGTTAATGTAATGCAATGCAGTAGGAATTTAATTGAATTGTAATACAGCAAACAAAATGAGAAAACAACTAGCCATTGGTTAAGATGTGGACCACTTTACGATTGTTTTGGACACAGTTGGAACGATCGAAAGCCGCCGAGTAGAGTAAATTTACTCGGTGCGCGTTTCGCTTGCAAAGTTTTCAAAACCAAGAACTTGAAAAAGCTGTATGACTTTTCGAGTGAGAAAGAAATTTTACATGATTATAGAAAAGCATTTTTTGCGTATACGGTAATATATATTTATACAAAAGTATTACCTTAGTATTTATCAATATAAATATGTACGACTATATCGATACGTTAGAAAAATATATTGGAATCAAATGTTTATGAAACTGTTACAACGCTGTCCATTTTTTTTCTTTTTTCTTCCGTTTATTTCGGTGCAACCGTTCAAAGAATAATAATAATAATAATAACAATAATAATCGTGTGTAATTTCTTTATCACGACTCATCGTCCAATAAATTGCGACTACGATAAATTCAACTAATCAACCCTCACAGTTCGAAATTGCTTCGCTCGATGAGTTTTTATCTTCCTTTTACGAAGCAATAATACTTAAATGTAAATTCGTAACACTTTCTTGGAGAGAATTCAAATTGAAAGTTTTACCGGTGTAAAACGTTTTGTAAAATAGCCTCTGACTCTGTATAATAGCGTGTAAAATGACAAATTTAGTTTCAAGTTAATCACGGCGTATAATACGAAAACTGTGTACATTGATATTATATATTTGCTGTACGGCCAAGCGCCAAGAAAAAAATTCAAAATTGTTAATAGAACTTTCAATACTTAAATAATAACTCATGCTTTAGTGTATCAAAAAAACTTTAGTTTTAATAGATTTATAAAAAAACGATATTTAATAGAACCTTGTTATTTTTTTAATTTGAATCATTTTTGCGATGCGACGATGGGATTCGAAGATGGGCGTGACGAAATAAGAGAAAGGGTAATTATTTAAAGAATATTTATTATCACCAGAAATTCATACAAAACTTTTATAAAGGTACCAAAGAAAAGTCTATATCGAACGAAAATTTTTTCTTTGCGTCACCGAAACGTTACGGTAACATTGCAATAAAAAAAAAATGTAGGCCTAAATGCAGTGGCGTAACGACAGAGGATCGATCGCTACGATTCGGCGACACCTTCCTTCGACACCTCCCTTCGACTTCACCCTCTCGTTGCCACCCTGGGGAATTCGCGGGGAATTCGCGGGCGACCCCATCGAGTTCGCAAACGAGTCGCTCATCGACGATGTCTTCGTTCTCGCTACGTCGCAACCGCCGTTACGACCTCGCGAAACTATTTCTCACCGCTGATTTGCAATGGAGCCGATACCGTTTCGACCTTGCGGTATCGAAATACACGATAACTTTGGCCTTTGCTCGTTGCTCGTTTCTCGTTACGCGTACCGAGTTGCTACGAAGGTCATCGGTGTCGGTCGGGATCGAAGCGGAAATTCGTTCCTTCGCCTCGCGGTTTCACTCTTACGATTCAACGTTCTTTTTAAACGCGATGTAATTTTAACCGGTTTCCTTCTCCTCGACGTCGCCGTCATCTCGTTCGATACCTAACGACGCGATTTTCGATTTTCCGACCATCCTCGGTCGCGAGGATCTCGAATCGGTGTTCAGGTCGAGTTGGTTGTTCGAACGCCATCCCTTACGGGGCAAAGACCAAACATCCGAGACTGTCGCGGAACTCGAGGAGGTAAACGAGCGGAGCGACGATTTACGTGGACGCAACGAAACTAACCGGTCGTTGCGCGTGGAAGAAAAATCATCGATTACTTCGAGCGTTCGAACATCCAATCGGTAAGAAGCGTCGGTTTTCTCACCCGAGGATGTCAAGGTCGAAGTTGGAACGCAACCAATTACCGCGGCTGATTACTTTGATCGTTGTTTTATCGTCGACTGGACCGGGTGCGATGGAAATCGAGGAATTTGGCTACGCGGAAACAACTTGTAAATTGCGATCGAGTGCAAACGGTACATCGGGGAACGACTCCGTCTCGTTCCTTTGTATCGACGAGCAACCGACCCGTCGGAGATCGCGTGGATATCGCGTGGATATCGCGTGGATATCGCGCGATATCGGACGCCTCCACCGGAATAACGGGATCGTTCGCTCGTTGCTCGGACTCTCGTCGTAACGAGCCGACCACTATCCGATCCCATTGCGCGGTCTACCGAGTCCTGCGCTCGGTTATACACCGCGACCGATACCCGGATCGACGTCGACGCATCCATTTCGGGATTCAACGGTACATCGAGACCGGCTGGCTTTAGACTCGACGCTCGATCCGATCGTTATTATTTTTTTTTAAGAACGGGATCGCAACGTCTCGCGTATCGAGGGCAACATGTTTTTACCGATGTCCTTACACAGGACTTTGCGCTTTACCGCTTTACCGCTTTACCCTGTCCCGCTGATTCGCTTTCGGATACCCATCGCGAGCCGGATGCAAGTAGCGTTTGCATCCTGTTCGAATACTCGAGTACTGGCTACGCTTCTACAACTTCTACAGCTTCGGATGGCTCGGCGCGATCGAGCGTTTTTTAATATTTCGAAAAATGTAGCCGTTGCCTCGATTTCCATGGAGTGGACACGATCCTCTTCGACCGCACCACCGAGACGATGTCGTCGAGTTTTCTGTCATTAGGCCACGAATTGTGGTAAAAACTTGTGGATAATGTTCTTTCGTAGTCGATGAATTTAAGAATACATTGCGTTTACGATTAATGCTCGTAAGGGAGCTTAATTTGTTATTTATTTTCTACCTAGAATAAATTATAAATAAATACAAAATAGTTTGCGCCTACCTAAATTTATCGTATTTTAATTTTTTTTTTTTTTGGAGTACAGACGTCTAAACATTGAGTTAGAGTATTTTCTTTCAAAATTTAATTGGAACGTCTATGAAATATTTAGTTTAAATAAGATATCTTAGGAATTGAACTAGACGATTATACAGTGGTATAAAATATTATATTAATAGGGAACTTGCATCGTCGTTTTTGTTCTTTCTTCCATGTACGCGAAGTATTTAAATAATTCTCGTAAATGCGCAAGAAAAAGATAAAAAATCGGACGAATATTATCTTTTACAACGGACATTTACATATTTAACATTTTTAGTTTCGAGCGAGTACGAGTCTTAGAAATACTGGATCGTTTTCTCGATGCTAAAAATTGTGAATATTTCTTTTATCGTAGGATCACAGGATGTAAGTATACGACGAAAACTTCATTCGGACGTGTCGTCAAAATAGTTGGACATTGTGAATCAAGAGGTTACTGACAAAATCGTGGCCACTAGTCCAAGTGTGGCTCCGGTCATCAGTAAACTCCTCCAAACTGCTCCACTGACTTCTTCCGCTACGGGATATTCTATACACAGTTGCTCCTAAAAAGCGTATAATTTTACGTTAGAAAATAGTTTAAATACGCTAATAAAAAGTTCCAGTTGGTTTCGAGCATTTCAAAATTTAATATATTTAATGATATCGATAACTTAAATATTCTCCTTCTTTTTTTTTTTAAGAATACAATTTTAATTTCTAAACGTATTTCTAAACGTATCGATAATTTCCGTCATTTTTATTTCACTAAATAAAGACCAGAGACTAATAAATCCTATTTATAATAAAATTTTAAGAGATAATTCGGACGGTTCGTAAAACGTACGACTTTACTGCCCGAAGAGAAGATTTGATAATTTGAGGGGAAAGATGGCGGGTTGCCTGTCGCAGGCGCCGTCACACTACATAAAACTTTACTCGTTCGATTCTTTTGTTTTTATTTTTTGTCACTTATAAACGAATCCTACTTTGCTAACTTGGAAGAAAATTTAATCGAAATAAATGTACGTATTGTTATAAATAACTATTTTTTAAAATTAAATTTCACGAATCGATAGCATATGGAACATCCTAAATTAAATTATTGAGAATTTCATGAAAATCGACGGTTGGTTTAACGACAGTTTAATAAAATGAGAAACTGTATTCGTTGAAAAGAGGAAATTTAAACTAAATTTGGAAACACAATAGCGAAATACACTATTATATAAATACAACACATTTTAACCTAACGAGTAGAGTTTCAGTTTGTTCTCAAGTTTTCGTGCGCTTTCTCTTAAAAAGTATAAATGAATTCTCAGAGTACGTACCCATCCACCACAGATTTTTATGAACTGTGCTATCGCTTCACCGATGTATCTGGAAACGTACATCGGCAGCTTCTGCTTGAGACTGTGCATTCGTCTATCTCTTGCCCAGAGTGCTAACCTTCCCATGAAGGCGTACAGGCAAACTATTCTAGCCCATGTTATGCCTTGATGGAAAAGCTCGTCCGCTACACCCATGAAGGCTTCGTACGCTGTATCGGGTACAACGTTCAATCGATTTACCATACTCGTAAACAATATGCTGTGCTTGTTGAGCATTTGATAGACATTGTGACGCATACTGCGAGAAATAGGATCTCTGGATATCAGATAAATGTCCTCCTTTAGAAGATATCTGATTACGTCGTTGGCAAGGTTTTCCGCCGTTTGTTCTATGGAGTCCTCGTAGAGATTCGACGTCTGAGGTGGTATCAGTTGCGGAAACAATTGCTGTAATCGAATCTGAAATTAAAACGATTCTTCCGTAATGCAAATAATTACAAACTTTATTACATAATTGTTACTTAATTCAACTTTCACCTTCCATATTTGTATTTTTCTCAAAATAATAAATACCGTTACTATATTGTAAAAAAATTAATTTAAATTATTAGTAGCGTTACAATTTTGTAAAAACAACGGTTAAAAAAGCCTAGTTTTGAGAATTTATTTAATAATTATTTTATTATTTTCATAATACGTAACGTGGCGGTAAAAACTAATAAAAAATTAGCTAGCGTAGATTTATTCTTAGCTACGATTAAAAGAAACGTGAAAAGATTACATAAAAGTATAAAATCTAGTCAAGAATTAGATATCAACGATAATATTAAAGTAATAAATTAACAAATATAAGTGCGCAACGAATCACGCAACAAAATTATAGAAAGTACAAATTATAAAACTTATAGCTGTACCGAATAAATTAATTCGTCGTACAAAAAAATATTTAAATTCCGGGATAAGGATAGAAGTTCTAAACGAAAAAACAAATTCTTAAGCAAATTCTTTACCACTTTTTTTGAAACCGTATCATAAAAACACGATATAATAATTTTTTTCATCAAGAGTAGGAAAGCGTATATTCGAGTAAATTTATTAAAATAGAAATTGAACGTTAAAGTTAAATTCGGTAAAGAAAAATTTAAAATAAATCATCCAGAAAAGAATAAAAAATAAAAATTTAAATCATAATAATTTAAAAAGTGGGCTTAGAAATATGGGATGACTTATATTTTAAAACATAGGTTTCGTTCCTCTTATTATTTTTTTGCTCGAGCGAAACAATTCAAGAACAGCTCCAGAGTTTTAAAAAGTTGGTAAAATACTTATACAATGTTAGTAGGAGAAGAACGTTTGAAATAAATTCCAAAGCCGTCTATCCTTAATCCACCGTCGAGTTATATCGAATTCGAAATTAAAGAAATCGCGAAAAGGGATGAAATCTCGGGCATTTTCGACGAAATCATCGCTTCGAAACGAATGGACGATCGTCGTCGCCGATGGACCAAGCGGTACCAGTGGTCGCAACCCAACCAAAAAATCTACGTACGAGCGTACCTGGCAGACCTCGATGAAAGACATACCGCTGCTGGTGGCCTCGGTAGCATAGCGGCAGAAGCCGTCGACCACAGCCTCCGTCGAGGGTTGCTGTTGCTGTTGTTGTTGTTGCTGCTGCTGCTGCTGCTGTTGCTGCTGCTGCTGCTCGGGGTTCGGGGAATTTTTGTCGTTACCGGGGGCCGTCGCCACCGCCGCCGGATCGCATTCCAGAATGCCGCCCACTCTGGAATGCGGTTCCCCCCTCGCGATGCAGGCACCGACGGCCCCTTCCACCTTACTCTCGCTCGCTCCTCGACTCTCATTGTTCGTGCCTCTCGCCGTTCGCTCGCCGGCCATCCTCCTTTTATTTTCTCTCGCTCTCTCGCTCTCTCGCTCTCTCGCTCGCTCGCACGACTCGACTGGGCGTTCGTCCTTCTCACGGGGAAAACCGACGACCCGGTTTCTTCTGCCTCTTCAACCTCTTCAACCTCTTCTCCTCGACTCTCCAGGCGCTCCTCCTCAAGCTCTCTCGCGTCCGCGGTCGACGTTCCTCGGACTCTCGCTCGAGCTTTCCATTATCCTCGTTTTTCTAGCTCGGCAGGAAACTCGGTGGTGGCTGATTTTTCCTTCCGGTTTCGCATCCGTTCGAAAACTAACCTAAAAAGGGACCTCTATCTCTCTATCTCTCTTCGTCGAGGAACTCGGCGTACTTCTCGGATCGCTCGCCGCGTCCGTCGGCAACGAGAGTCTGGAAGTCTCGTCGAGGGATCGCCCGACTCGTTCACATTCACGGGAAAACCTCGACAGATTTTCCCCGAATCGCTCGCTCGACGTTTAAGGACGAGCGCGCGTCTCCGACACTGGACGACCGAGGAGTATGCGAACCGTAGCGTACGTCGGTCCGTCCGTCCGTCCGTTACCTTCCTCGTTCGGTCGAACGAGGAAAGGAGGTTTACGGAAAGTCACTGTACCGTAATCAGCCGAGGAGACACTTTTCGCGCGAGTCGTGACGCGAGAGCGACAAAGAGCGACAAAGAGCGAAGGGCGAGAAGTCGGGAGTCGGGAGTCGGGAGTCGGGAGTCGAGAGTCCTAGAGGATGCACCTTGCCGTGGCTCTCAAAGGATAGCAGTCGTCGGTTCGAGCGCGGTCGTCTTCCTCGCGAACGCCAACATCGCGCTCCGGCTGGACGAACTCTCGGCTTCCTCGGAAGCGGGGAGGAAGACTCGGAGAAGAGGCGCGCGATTCGGTTCCCGGGGACGTCGTCGAGAGCTCGAGTGAAACCCGCGCGCACCGATAGATACTCTACTTTCCCGCGGCCATTTCCGAACGAGAACGGCACCGAACGGCAGCAGCGAACAGCGGCACAAGTCCGCGAGGTTCTCGCTCTCTCCGCAGTCTGCGCGCGTTCTCCCCAGCCCGGCGGTACCTCTCTCTCTCTCTCTCTCTCTCTCTCTCTCTCTCTCTCTCTCTCTCTCTCTCGCTCTCTCTCTCTCTCTCTCTCTCCCTCGCTCGACGACGGCCAGTTCTCCTTTTGCCCTACCTTTCTCGATAGAGCGCACACGCGCCGGCGGAACCTCGGCTCTCCGGAGTATGGAGTATGGATCATTCACGTTTGCGCCCCACCACCGATTCCCCGAGTGCCGTTTTCCTTTATTTTTCGACTCCGGGATCTCTCCCTCTCTCTCTCTCTTTGACCGAGCACGCTCTCGATTTTCCCGTGAACTCCGGGGTACGAACGTCGGTGGGCTCTCGGGCTTCCTTCCCCCTTCGGGCCGCGCGAGAAGTCGTGGAAACCGTTCGCTATCGTACCTTTGCTTTTCGGCTCGTTGAGCAACGATAAGCTTTCCGACGAGTTTATTTCCTGCCCCGCGATATCGGATTTCCCGGGGAAGCTCTTTCTTTCTTTCTTGCTTTCTCGCGCCGGATAATGTTCAACCTCCTTTTCTCTTTCGGGGTTGAGTTCCTGTTTCGCGCGGCTACGATCGATCGCTGCTCCGACGATATCCAGGATGCGATTCCAAAATTCGACCGATCGCGGAAAAATTGACGGTTGCCTCGTCTTTCGTACCCTTTCCTCCCCCGAGCGACGACCGTAGCCAAAAATTTCCCTCGTCGTTTTTCCTATCCCGATCGTACTCGCCGGTCCGTAAGGAACTCGCGAGAAGCCAACCTCCCGAAGCGAACCGAACTTATTTTTTCGTTTCTCTCTTACGCGGGCAGAGAGAGAGAGAGAGAGAGAGAGAGCGAGTCCTTCGTCGTAAGGTTGGGGCCGCGCGCGAATCGAAAGGCCGAGTCCGGACGTACGTGAGTTCTCGGACGCGTGTGCGGGTAAATTCCTGAGGGGTCCCTTCGAGGCCGGGACGAGCGCCGAAAAATACTCGTACTTTTCGGACGGTGAATCTTTGCGCGCGCGGAGATTTTCGCTCGGCTCGGACGACGCGGAGCGAATCGCGAGGCACATTTTGCGTTTGATCGAGACGAATTTCGGTTGAATTAAAAGTAAATTGATCGAGCGAGCGTTTCAAGGGTAAGAAACGAAAGTCGTCGACGAAGTATGTTTTAAAGCCTCGATCGTCTTTTCGATCGCCGATGAATCGAGAGTCCGTTCGTCCGGTGGTGGTTTGGACGTCGTTCGGCATCGAGGAAAAACTCGACCCGCGGATGAAATCGGAGACGACGATGCCGTTAAAAAGCTTGGCTTTCGAACGCGGAATTTTTATAAGAAATTCTTACAAGAAATTCTTACAAGAAATTCTTACAAGAAAGCGTCGACGAAGTATGTTTTAGAATATCGGCGGGACTAGTACCGCCTACTTTTCGACCCGATTTTACGACTTTCTTTCCCGATTTTCATTGACCGACTCGGTCGCGCGAGTACCGTCGAAATTCCGATCCGTCCACATTTTGATCTCGTTCGTTTGTTTTTAAACACGCGTTATCCGCGCTTAGGTGGATCTTTCGTAGGCTGCTCGATCGAGACGTTGAAACGCGAGAACCATTGCTCGAGATCTGTAACAAGGATGCCGACGTGTGCGGATAACTCGTTCTTTTTGCGCGTAACGCATAACACAAATGACTCAGATCCGAAGCATTCGATCGTGCATTTTCCAGCTGATCGGGCTTTCGCGACTCGGAGTGGACGTACGCGAAAATACAATGAATTCGTTCCGTTGCTCGGAGAAACGATGTTTCGAATGCACTTAAGACTCTTATTTTCGCGTTGCTTATCGACGTTGCTTATCGGCGTTGCTTCGCAAACGTTCTTAAGTATCAAGATACATTTACTTGGTCGAGAAATTTAAAGAAAGTCGAACTTTGTTCAAGATTTTAACGCTCGATGAGCCTTTGAACGAAAGTAAAAATATCGATGAATTTATCGATGCGAAAGTAACGATTCGAAAAAATATATACGTAAATTCTTTATTTCGTTACATTGTCGTTAAGTTTGTAAGCGTTGGAGCAACTCGATCTCGATCAACGCTAAAGAATCGATTTTTTTCTTCATTTTTTTTGCTCACGGATAATTATGCGCGGCCGTACGAGTAAAGCGGATAGATAAAAAAAGGTAAGAAAATTAACAAAGAAGTACGCAGTCCGCTAGGTTATAGTTGGTTACGTCGAGCGATAAGCGTCCGTGGAATCAAAGTATCGAAGGCGAGGTGAGGTTTTTTCGAACCCTCGCCTAGACGAGGAGTCGCCTCGAGCCGAGCGATTTCACGCGAAACGTTCGAAACGCGTTTCCTCGGCTCTCGGCTTCCTGCTCGGAGGAGACGCGGAATCGACGAGCAACCGCCGGAAGCTAAAGCTAAAAAGAGGCTCCATTCATCGTCGGCAGGAGCGTCGCGACCTCCCGGACTGTTAGCGTCGGGGAAGGATCTCGGGATCGAAGGGGCGGGGATCCAGATCCATTGAGCTCCGCGAAGCCGACGAACCGCGTTCACCGCCGGCGGAAAGGCCAGAAATAGAACCTTGGCTTTTCTTTCTCACGCTGTGCGACCGCGAGTCCCTGCCCCTCTCCCTCTCTCTCTCTCTCTCTCTCTCTCTCTCTCTCTCTCTCTCCCTCTTCGCAGCACGCGATCGCGACTTCCACCGCGCAGCTTCCACCTTTTCCTCGGCGAGAGCCGCTTCGCGCGTGTATTATGGGTCCCTCGAGAAGGCGAAAGAGGAAGGAGAATGGGAAACGAGTTTTGCGCGCTACCTTTAATCTCATTGTCGAGCGCTGCTTCCATTTAAAAGCCCTCTTTCGAAAATCCCAGCGAAAACTCTACGGGTTATCGTTACTGCCTCTCGGCCGTGTCTCGACGAGCGGCTCTCGTAAACTCACCGTTACTCCGACTTTTTCCAACAGTTTTCCGAACCTTTGCCTCCCGTA
The DNA here is from genome assembly GCA_018907195.1 of Dolichoris vasculosae. NCBI lineage: Eukaryota > Metazoa > Arthropoda > Insecta > Hymenoptera > Agaonidae > Dolichoris > Dolichoris vasculosae. Next base: position 10,131,266 of record JACCHY010000005.1, on the reverse strand, counting down.
CTTTGCAAGGTAGTTTTCGCGCGGTGGTCGTCCGTACGATTCGAACGGAGCCTCGAGGTTGGTACGTTTGGTAAGGGCCGGATCGGAAGGCCGAGACCACCGACGCAAAAATGCACATCCGGAACGATATCGTTTATTCTCGTTAATTTTTTTTCCTCCGAACCCTTTAAATCCAGCTGCGTCTTCCATTCGCTTAACTTTGCGGCGAGTTTAAGTGGCTGTGTAAGTCGAGAATTCTCGTAATGAAGATGGTTCTGCGATTGCGTCTGATGGTATGGTACACGAGTTAATTGCGTAGCGCGAGGAAGAATGTGGTGGGAGAGTTGTAATAGGGCGTACGGAGTCTCGTTCGGGGTCGTTGTGTACGCGAACCGCGATATTAACTTATTATACCCGAGGTAATATCGCAAAGGGAATACCGCAAAGATTCTTTATAGTTCCTAGCGAAAGCGTCAGCGTACGTCAAAGGTTTGCGATGCAACTTTCATAGAAACTCGGATGGAGAGGAAACGTTTTATAGATCCTATCGTTTAAACAACGATTTTTCGCGACATATCGAAAAAAAATGTATGAAAAATCAACGAAATATCAATGGTAATAAGAATCTTTCGTTTTCCCGTTTAAACTAATACGAAATTCATACTTTTCACGAAACGCGGTAACTTTGAGGTACCGTTTTTTTTTCTCCTTTTATTCGCGGTGACCGAGTACTTTTGCTTCCGCATAAACGATATACCGTATCGTACGAATGCGTAAAAACGCAAACCATCTTTACGTTTTAAAAGCATAGTCTCGAGTAAACGTTGCACGCGTTCTAAAACTAAGTACGACCTTACAAAGGTATACGGAATCAACGGTCGCAACCATATTTTAACTCGCGAGAGATACGAGATACGAGATACGAAATCCGTAAGACCGTGAATTTACGTAATACCGTAATCCACGAATAGAATCCAAGACCAAATACGCGAGTATTTCCCACTTGTGAATTCGTTGTCACTATTTTTATCCGTCGCGTCGAAACGCTGCGTTTTTCTCCCGTGACCTCGTAACTTCGATCTCGAACGTAGAGAATGGGCCTTAAAAGAGAAAATGCGAAGAGCGCCAGAGACGAAAAAGGATCGCGTAATTGCATCGCGAAGCGCGGGAACTATGACGTAATAGATATAGGTGGAGGGAAAAAAAGTTATTACCGTCGCGGTGTTTGATCGAGCGTTCGAGGCTGTAATAATGCTAACGAGATTTTTAGGAGACTCGCGAGTTTCGACGTCTTCCAACGGAAACAACGGTTCGAACGTCATTTTCAAGATTTACGTTTTACTTGAAAATATTACGACTTTTCGGATTATTCGTTGCTTTCTTCGAATACCAAAATAAATTCATTTTTATACTTGTAAATAATATTTTACGTTCCATGATTTAACTTGAAAATTTGTATTGGTATGTAAAATTTGTATCATCTTTGTAAGAGAGAATTTTATACGATCCGATATTTATAAACGAATGATTTATATACGTAAAAATATAAACCAAAAAGAAAATAATTTTTGTTAAGTATTTTGCAATATTGTATTCTGCTCGAATTATTTTTAGGATCGTACTTTACGCTCGAGCGATTCGTTATTAAAATATTAACCAATTTTCTATTTTTAAATATCAATTAACGTCAAATCAAAAATTTTCTTTAAATTTCGATCGTTTACACGATTTACAAGATTTATTAACTTTTTAAACATTTAATGAAAATAATAATGAAATCTAGGTAATCTACTTAGCTTACTTAATTGGTTGTCTAGTATAAGACATTTTAAATTATCTAAAATTGGAACTACGTAACGTTATTTTAACTGTATATTCAATAAAATTTTTCTTAAAAAGCAATCAAAAAAGTTTAAGTAGATGGTATAAAATAATACTCTTTAACACACTTTATTTTTACTCCGAAAGAAGTCTATTATAACTGCAGGAGTAAATATTTTATGAAATCTTACGCTATTTTGTTAAAAAAAAATTAACTTTTTCATCTTATCAAAGGCGGCAAACGATTATTCAGCCTACGAATTTTATTTAGACGAACTTTAAAATATTTTTTCGTTAATTATATTCGAGTTTTTTTAAAAAAAAGTAAAATAATTTTAACAGTTTATTTATAAAAAAAATGCACAACGATCTCATTTTCACCGTTTTTTCCATCTTAAATTTCAATATAGATACCTTGTATCTATGCACTCGAATGCTTTCGAGTACGCGATAAATTAAAATGATAAATCTAAATCTCAATGAAGTTTCGTTCTATAAATCACTCGCGAAGAATTTTACGTTTAAAGTCTCATTAGCAAAAAATCCGATCGGTGAGACGTACATACACACGTATATTATTTATACAAACGTACATTACAACAAATTCGTTCAAAAAGTTGTTCAATGTGTAATTAAATGTGTTATCGACGGGTACTAAATTCCTTGGAGTGGCTCAATATCTCGAACGATACCCAAGATAGCGTCGATCACGCGCGGATCTTTTCACTCGGTCGAATCATTCATCTTGTTATTATCGTCGGATCGATTTTTATTGGAAACGGTACAGAAGGCAAACAAATCTTCGTCTTCATCGATAAAAGAAATGCAATTCAAGCTCTCAACGTTTATCCATATCTCAACATTTTCCCACGCTGTCGGAAAATTAGCTCGACCCTAGACAACGCTTCGACGACCGAAGCCTACGTTTACGACTACTATCGTAGGTTCGCCGCGGTCTCGCAAATCGTCGTTTAAGAGGTCCAGCCAACTGCAGCTGTTGCCATTGCCGCTGGTACGAACCGGCAAACTACCACCGCTGCTGTTGCTGCAGTGAAAGTCGCCGTTCCCGGGCTCAGCGAGAAGTTCTGGGTCACTGACATCTCTCAGCGACTCGCCGTTGCCAGTCGAGTGCATTATACGAGCAGCGATTCTCCCGCCCCCTCTCTCTTTCTCTCTCTCTCATTCGAAATAAGCAGTCGGCGAGGAGCGAGCAAGGATCGAACCCTTGGGCAGGAGAGGATCGATCGAGCCGATTTTGTCCTTAAGGACAAAAATACGTTAAACGATTCCTCGAGCGAAGCCTCTTACTCTTTATCAGCGTCCAATGACGAACTTATTTCGAGATCGACGACGAATTTGTGCTTCTTTTACGTTTATTGTAAAATGAATTATCGTTATCTTCGCCTGATGATTCCTTCGAGAAATCATCGAGCGCTAAGAATCTTTCTTATCTTTGGCTTTGCGAGAACAAACGTTAAATCAAATTTAAGCCGATCGGTACTCCGAACGAATGGTAAATATTTTTTGTTTGTCTTAAAGATAACGAGACAATTTTGTTGGAAGGAACGTTGATTTTAATGAAACAAAACCAAATTTTAGCAACGCGATCGAATAAAGTCAAATGTTTAAGAATACAAAATTTTTTAAATTTTAAACCCTAAACTCTTGACTCTGTAATATTTGATCTTTCGGACTAAGTTTTATTTATTTACTTTTTAACGAAGAAGGATTATTGTAGTTTAAAAAATTTCCATTTTATACGAATATAAATCATCGATGATACGTTGCTCGAGTATACGTGAATCCATCAACGGTTCATTTTTTAATTTGATGGAATAAACGTATCGAATCAAATTATATATCATCGTATAGGTTCGTACACTTATATAATTATTCGTACTTTAATTAGAAATATGACGAGAAATATAACTCGATAAATAAATTGCACGGTAATACCACGAGTGCATTGATCGTTACCTCGTGTTAATCGTAACCAATCGTTAGAACTACGATTGGTCTTTTTGAATTTATTACTGACGATCGATAAATGTGTATATCGATGTAATAAATAAATATATATCTTCGACATAAATAAATATCGTAAAGAAATTAAAATAATATGTGATAACGTTGGTAAAATAAAATAAAGCATTTTTTACTTTTCCAAAGAAGAATAGCCTTTTTATATGTATTAAATTCAATAGCTAAGCCGTTACATAAAATTGAGTGAAATTTAGAAATCATCGTTACAAAAATATAAATATCTCGATGACGTTTGTCAAGTTGTAATAATACGCGAGTGGACTTAATTTTAAAATAATCGTTGATTAATTTTTTATACGATATTGTCTTTTATATACTAAAGTACGGTTAAGCGAAATAATAATGTAATAGAAAATTATTTGAATACTTACCGGAAAAAAGGTTACGATACATTTGTTTTGATAAACGGTAGAACTTTAAATGGCAAACGATACATTAATCGAAACATTGTATTAAGCATTCATGTAAACGATAGCTTTGGTTACATATTCGTGAAAACGATGTTCGCATACTCGATTCTAGGAGAAAATGTATACTCGCAGTTCGTGGAATTTGAATTCTAGGGATTGGATATGCGGGAGGGCAAAACTTTAGCACAACGGAAATTCACCGAACGAATGCAACGTTCGCCTTTTGTACGCGACTTATTATTAAAATAGGCCTTTTATACTATTTATTATGAACAATTATTTATCCAATAACCATTGTATTATTAAATTTATTAACTAGTAAAGTAATCGAAACTGAGTTTACTTTTTGTATGATAATGTTCGCGTTACATTGTTTTAATTAGGTACATTTTATATTACACGCGTGCAATGTATAAATGTCAAAGACCGAGTCGAATAAAAAGCTTTTCAATTTTGCTTAATTAAATATTTTCATGTATCTATATGTACATAGTTTTATATATAATAAACCGTACATTTCGCTTTATAAAATTTAAACTCTTGATAGTTATGATTAAATAGTTAATCATAAATATTACTTAATTATCTACAATAGCTAAAATATTAATTATAAGTATATTATAATGAATAACTTTAAAGTTATAATTTAGTTCTTACAAGTTCAATGTAGGTATTATTCATTTGTTTCGCAACAAGACAAATACCTAAAATTGCTAACAGATGGTTAGTTTGTTACATAATAGAGAAATAAATTATTATATTGTAATTACGATATAAAAATTATGTTTAGAATTTGCTAGAAAAAACTTAATAACTTAGAATCGAAATGTATATTCTGAAAATTTATATACTAATATTGATTGAATGTAATGTCGGACTAGATTCCAACACATTCTATTTTAGTATGTATAAAAATGATTATAAGGTTTAAAAATTTTATTAAAAATTTTATTAAAAAGTTTAAAAAGTTAAAATTTTTTTTTAAAATTTAATTTTTTTACATTAAATCTATTTAAGAAATATAAACGAATTATCAAATTGTAAAATCTATTCGAAAATTACATTTACCTTGTCTTTATTTAAATTTTATATCCGTATTAATTTTATTATTGAGCATTCAAAAAATTTTAAAGTTCAGATTTATAGAGTATTAAAAGAAAGTGGTATTATCGTAAATCAATATATATATATAATATCCACTTTATGTAGTTTATGTAATGACAGAATGACTACGGTAAAAATCATTTACAATAAACGAAGGCTAGTACTTACAAATTCTATTACTCCCGTGTATTTGAAATATTCTATATTACATTTCACAATGGAAACATTAATTACGCATGAAGTACAATTGTTTTCTACTTTAACCTATATTTTCTATATTAATAAGTCTAGAAATCAATGAATAATAACCGAGCACTCGATTACTGTATTTATATATGATTTGATTCAATTTCAGCTTAGATTTATTTGTTTAACGGTATTTTGATTAATATGTGATAAATATATATTTTATTCATAGACTATATTAGTCATATAGAATTTTATGATGATTTCCTTTTGTCGGATAGATATTATAATTTATGTAAAAAAATGAGAACTGTATACAAATATTATTCGTTATTTCCTTACCGAATAGTTGAATAAAATTGATATAAATCTTTACTTATTTAAAAAACGAGTTCAAATATTTATTTTAAATTCTTTATAAAAGTATATACTAAAAATAATATATGAATTTTAAATGTAATTTTAAATATAAATTTAAATTAGGGATTTTATAAAGACGTCAAATTTTAATTTTGTAATATATCAGAAAATTAAAACAAAATGGTAATTTTTTAAAATTTTAAATTCAAGGTTTTCGAATTTTGATGAATAACTTTAATAGGTATAATTAATCAAAAATTAAAAGAAAATTTATACAATGTACGCAAAAATATAACAAAATTTTATAAAAAATAAATGTAACCGTACCGTAGTTTAAAAAGTGTAAAGTTTGACAAACGCTTACGATAAATTCTTAATAGAATATAATACCTAATATAAAAACATCGTATAAACAGTTTGCAGTATCGATCGTTAAATTTTTGAATACTTTTTATATAAATTGTTTAAAATTTTTAATTTCATTCCACTCGTGCACGAAATATTTAATTATAGCTTTAACTCCCATAAAACATAAAACACAGCAAAATCCTTTATTCCTAAAAAATTTAAGTTAGCAATTCAACGAACCAGGTTGAGAAAAAAATGAATAAAATTTTTTGTAACTACTTTATTTATCCATGCAAACGTAAAAAACTTAATTAATTTAAATACCACATTGTGTTTGAAATAAAAAAAAACAGTAAGTATGTCTCGTTTAGATTTTTTTTTCTTTATCGAACGAAGATCTGAATTTGCGAATTAACTCTTGCTTACGATTACGGCAACGCAACGCAAAGATCCATCGATACTTTCCCACAATGACATCGGATTCGTCTAGTAACTCCCATTTTATTATACGTCTGTAAATTGTCCAGGTCCTGTAAAATTTGAGGTTTCTCGCGTCCTTGAAATTTTCGACGAGAGTCGGTAGACGTCGCGAATCCTCCACTCTTAGTTCCCTTTCATTCCCGTCTCTCTCTCTCTCTCTCTCTCTCGCTCGTTTTCCCCGACACTCCTTTCCTTTTTTTCCGCCGCTCGTCCACACCTCCCGCGACTTCTATTCCCGGACAATGAATCGCGCTCGCGCAACTCCGATGCAACCTTCAAAGGCCGCTGAATACACGTCCGCGGACGAAAAAGAGAGGAACGTTAAGGACTGTCGACTTGGTACCGGATGCGTAATGCACCAGTGCACACACCGCGTGCACGCGCACTTGGCGTGTACGTGCACCGGGAGGTAGGGAACGTCCACTTTTCCCCTGAACCAGTTTTCCCTCGCTCGCCGGACAACTCATTTCACGCGCGACGATTCCGTGTCGCCTCCGACCTTTCGGAGCTGCTCAAATTCCCACCAGCCTCGGTCGCTGGAAATACAGGAATCCGTATTTTTTTTTTATTTTCCCCGTTGCGCTCCTCGATTTCTCATTGGTACTTAACTTCTTTGGTACGTACTTCGTATACTTGTATACGTCGCTTTCGCCTTTCTTGCGTTCGCATATTTGCCGATGGAATTCGGGCAAACTTTTCAGACGTTGGAAAAGCGACGGCTTTCTTTAGAAAGTAAGCGAGTATCGAATCGATTGGATGCGGCCAATTTAAAAAAAACCTACTTTGGATGAACATTGAAATTGTAAAATTGGATTCGTAACGTTCGCACGTAATTATTTATCGTTGGATAACATAATTTAACATTCGTTGGACAATCGCGATTGTTTCTAAAAGAATCGAACGTCGATACAATGGCACCCGATTTCACAAATTGCAAAATTATTTAAATATCGAGCGGCGATAAAATTTAGTTATCGAATTTTTTTTGTCCGCATCGAAAGGATGTATGGACGTTATGGTTATGTGCACTGGCAAGCGGAAAAGAACTATTTTATATACGAATAAATGGAACGCTTCGAATAAACTATGTACAAACTTTCAAGTATATCCGTGAATTTTTTTTTGTTTGCGTAAATCGCGTAGAATGCCGTCATTGCCAATCGAATAAGTCGAAGTTGGACGTAAAAGAGATAAAAAATGGTTAACGAAGGAATCTTGAGAGGGAGGGAAGTAAAGAGGGGGGAGAGCGAGAGAGAAAATCATGCGAAGGAAAGGAAAGAGAAAGGTGTAAATGCAACAGCGGCTCTTATGAATGAACGGCGGCCGTGCGAAAAATTTACATTCCCCGGGAGTTTCTCCACTCGCGTTTGATTGGCGGATGCTTATAAAATTCCTTGCAGCTACAATTACGTGTGGTCATTCATAAATGCGCTTGAACGAACGCATACAAGTAAGCGAGAGAGGATACTTTTCCCTTCGTTCGATAAGAGTGCAAGAGTCGGATAAATCACGAAATGTTCGAAAAGGTAATTCTCGAGGAAAATATTATGTATATGATATTGTGTAAAATAATAAATTTGCTTTGTTGATGAAGATGGCGATGTTGAAAGAGATGTAGATAATTAACGAACGAAACTCGGACGCGCGTTTTTTTTCTAAACAATTTTTTCTTTTAAATAATGTAAGACGCGCTTTTTATCCAAATTCAAACATTCAATAAAAAAATTGAATTCTACGTACGAAGAGTTTAACATAAATGTTGTTCTTCGTTTCGAGTTCATCGATTATAAAATATATTTACAATTTTTATTCCATTGTGTGAATTTCTTACTTTATTTTCGTTATTTAAGAAAACATACTTTTTACGTTATCTATTATTCCATTGTATTTATGTACTGGTAAGATATATTTGCCGATAAGTTAAGACAGGTTTTTTGTTTGGTTTAAAAAATTCCTTGTAAGTGATTATTAGGCTTGAAACACTAATGTGATTTAGTATACCGCTTAATGAAATTGAGCGACTAACTATAAAAACATAATTTTTGATCTATAAAATTAGTAAAAAAAAAGGTAATACGTAAGATATGTATCAATCGATTATTTTTTAATCTTTGTTGATGTAAATTCTAAGAAAATTTTATCAAAGTCAATGGGATTTTTCAATATTTTTACGGTACGATTATTATTCGAGAAACCGAATGATTTACAATTGAGATATTTCATGTTTTATTAATTTTACATATTCGCACATTGAATTAATTTTATATTTTTATATTAATATTTTATGAATTATATAATGCAAAATAAGTATATTTGGATTAAATTTCAACTTTTAAAATATAAATTTTTGCAAATTCCTTTTATCAAATTCACACTTATTAACGCACATAATTAAATAAAGCTAAAATTGTATTTGTAAATTGGAATCTTATGTGAAAAAATGTATAAAATTAAAAAACATTAATTTATAAATTTATAGATTAATTGTGATATTAAAAAAATTTCTAAATTAAATAATAGACTTATCGATACAAATCAATTTTATTCAAAATTTATAAACTAAATCTTTGGATTTTTTTACTAAAGGATTCAATCATTTTTTTGCATATTTATAAAGTAATACCAAAATAAAAATGTCGAAAAAGTTTCTTATTCGTTTAAGATAAAAATTTTGAATGCGAGTGTATATAATGAAATCTAGCAATTTGTATTACATACGACTGTTTTAACAATCGATTGAAAATTTGATTGGATTTTACTTACCATCGAATACTTTGATTTTTATTTCTAAGTTGAATAGTACAAAATTATAATCCTTCTTTTATAATTAATTGTTTGGCTTAGGTGGAAAATGGTGATATTAATTAGTGTCGAAGTAAAGCTAAAATTAAAACAGGATTATTAAATACTATTAAAACTTTAACAAATATAATGCATTAAAGTAAACATTTTCTTAGAAAGTATGCAGAAAATCTTTAAGTGATATAGAACTCGTAATTTGAACATATAAAAATATTATCTCATATTTACTCTTTATGTATCGCGTTCTCAGAATACACTTCAGTTTTCGATAAACATCTACAAATAATTACTTTTAAGTTTTACGAATCTAATTGCCCATAATTTTTTTTATTTTTATATTATTTTTAAATATATATAATACTTTGGACCGGAATTTGCATTAAAATTATAATTTTATGTCGGGTTCATATTTATCAGGATATACATTATAAACGAATTTCTTTTACATTTATACTTAGATAGTGTTTATAAAATATTTATTGGATCAGATATTTTAAAATACATATAAAATAATTATAAGCAGTGCATTTTTATACATATAAAATATAATAATATTAGAAATATTACAAGTAACTTTGTTAAACAACAAATTTATATAATAGAAACTTAAAAAATTAAATATACAAAAATTTATTCCAGTTTATCTTTAATTTATATTCATAAGCTTTATAAAGTATGCTTTTATTTTTATTAATATTTAAAAAAACTTTTTAAATTTTAACGGTTTTAAACAATATATTGTAAAATAAATTTTTCGATTTTTAAATGTATAAAGACTAATAATAAATACATTAAAATTTGTATTGCATCAAAGAAAGTATTGATTTTGAAATTGATATAAATTATTTTGAATATTTATGTATTATATTACCTTATATTTTATGTATTTATGTGTTGTAAAAATGAAGTAACTTTGGGTATTTATTCTTGTTGACAGAAATACGTTCATTTGGTCGGTCAAATTCCTATTCATTAAAATATTATTAAAATAAATATCTACTAAAATAAAGATGCTATCGTCGTCAGTGTCTATTAGTTCTTAGAAAAGATATATCAAATGTGTATCTATATGTACGTATGTACGTATGTATGCATGCATGTGTGTATAACATTCGGAAGGATGTGCCATATCATCAAAACAGAATAGTTATTTAATTTACACTTTAACGGTAAAAAAATTATTATAGTTTTGATAACATTTGCACTTTTAATAACATCATTGTACAATTAATTTTACAAGATAACAATATTTTAAATGTACAAAGCAAAATGTAATGAAATAATTTACGATCGTACAACTACATAGCAAATATGTAATAATCGTATGTTCTCAATATAAATGATATGATAACAAAGAATGAAATGCCAGAATATGATGAAATAGTCTTCGACTTAATTATGTAATTTTCATTATTCATGTTTCTCACAGTTATTTGCGATAAGTATAAAAATCTATTTTCAAATGATTCATTTGTATTCTTATTAAGGAATCAAGAAAATCTCATTGTTATAAGAAAATGATGTGACTTTACGAATTACTTATAAATCCATTATGTGAATTTATCTATTTACGACTAATGCGAATGTTTTAATTATAATAACACGTAAATTTATACTTATTTGAAAATCATTTATATTATTTATATTACGATCGTTAAAAAGCTTAAAAATAAGGATTAATTATTGAATTAATTTTTTATATATAAACAATGAAGCAGTAAAAACTGCGTGTAATAGTTAAATTAATTATAGGTTTATCAATGAAATATAGACTTGGATATTTTATTTAATACCTAAATTTCTTATTTAATACCTAAATTTCTTATTTAATACTTAAATTTCTTATTTAATACCTAAATTTCTTATTTAATACCTAAATTTCTTATTTAATACTTAAATTCGATTAAGGTAGATTTAAAATTGCTTTGCATAAATCCATACCACGTAGAGAATGTGTTCAAAATTATTTGTAACGAAAGATTCCTAACCAAGTTGTGTGATAAAGCAATTAACATGTTGCCACCCTAACTTGTATTCGCACAAGAAACAAGGTATGAAAATAAGTAACTATTCCACAAATTCATCACCAAGTACACAATTATAGAATGTTCTTGCATCTCTGGAAGCATTCCGCCTTTATTACAAGGAATTTACGCACACAGAGGAAAAGCGATCAAAGAGTTAGTTCGTCTTGAAATTCTCGATGAACAAGGTTGCGTTTGTACTGAATCCGCCCGCCACTCACACGAGTTAGTAAGTAGCGGACGCAGAAATTAAATAAAGTATTTTATTACTTATACACACGGTGTTGAACTTATTTAACTGACCCTCTCAACCGTTAAAATACTAATATTACTTTCATTTTGATAATATGTGATTTTTGTAATTATATTTTTATTAATAAATTGTTTGATAATAAAGTCCACGTAATAATACTACAGTTTATGTAATAAAATTTGTATTCTAGGTATTTATGAAAATTAATCAACATCGTTTCATTATTTAATTTAAATTTTTATTTCGTCAATTATCCAAAAGTTTCAAAATAAACTTAGAATTTAGTACCATATTGTTAGAGTAACTAATATTAAAAATTACAAGAATCTTAATATTTTATTCAATATTTAAAAAATTATACTATATAAATCAAAAGTTTTACGTAATTTTATTATAATTTTTTCTCGTATCATTTTTTATTACTTAATCAAAAGTTACAAACTATTTCCGATCGCTTTTAATTTTAATTACGTAATTTTCTTCTCCTTTTTACATATAATATAGTACATGAAATGTAATGTAATCATAATTTTTATATCACTGTTACCGAATTATTTCACGAAGGTATCGATCGATACTTTGTTACATTTAATTATTATTTCGAGAATTTAAAGTTAAAAATAAATGTGAATTCTAAGACTCTTTGATAATAATGTAATATTTGAGTATTACAATGATACGATTCAGGTAGATAAAATTAAATTTTTTATATACATCGAATGAATATGAAATGTGTTAATTAAAAAATAATTTGTGCGAGTTTACGCTAGTAAAAAAAATCAGAATTTAAATATTTCCAGATATTTTTTTTATTTTTCAATTATATATCTTTTACAAAGCTATGTTATATTCCTTTTCTCTAATTATTTAAAAGAATAATATTTACAGTTTTTATTATCTTATCTATTATTCTTAAATAATGACACGTTTTACGTTGAATTTTAATTGAGTTTTTAATAAATGATAAAATAAGGAAGAAAAATAATTGAGTCGATTCAGTCTTAGTAAAATGTAGATTTTTTAATTAATAGCTATGAAATAATCTTGAAAATTAAACTGTTACTTAAACTGTTCGTTAGAAAGGGATTGAATAATTTATATTTTTAATTAGTCTATAATTTTATTCATATAACTTATACGATTTGAGATATTAAAATAATAATGTGAAAATAGATGTTCAAAGTTGAAAAAGTGTTAATAATTTTATCAATAAATTCTATTAGTATTATTATTATATAGTATACGATAATTTATTAAATTTAACTTTATTAAAATTTAGATTTTTTACAATAAATTGTAGATAAATAAAAACTATTTTTTAATGGTATATTTTAAAAAGTAAAAATGAAAGAATTTTATTTTATTATTTTTAATTTTATTTTACAAAGTATAACGATGAATTTATTGATAAATTAAAAATCATTCACCATATGTGTTAACCCACAAACGTAAAATCTTATATAATCATTGCATGCTGGTAATTAATGTAATATAGTAACTACATTTTTAATTCGCTTGTATTTTTATATCAAAATTGTTCGGAATGCGTTAAATTATTTTATATCCTTTTATTTTACATTGTAAAAATGTTTGACACAATTCATCAAGAAAAACTTACAAGACAAAATTGCACGAATAATATTCACAAATATAATCGATGAAACGTAGTAAAGTAATAAATTAAAAATAAAATATTGTTAAGTGTAAAGAAAAAAATAAATGAACTTTATATATATAAGTTTAGCAAATAATAAATAAGTACAGTACACATAAAAATCATGAATGCTTTCTTTAAATTTTTTATATCGATATCATAACTGATTATCTTATTATTTATAAATCGTATATGTGAGTTAAATTAAAGTTTACAAAAATACATAATATTCAAATAATTTTTCGATATCAGCTTTTTATCAAATAAATAAAATTTTTTAGAATGGAATAAAAAAATTTTAAAACACAATTAATACCAAAGATACAAATTTATGTAATTTATCGATACGAACATAATTTATCGACGATGTAAAATATAGAAAATTTTCCAATATTTATAAATAAATCGATAAAAATTGTATAAAAAATTTGGAAGTATCAAATTAACATAAATGACTGGATAATAAACAGTTAGAAAATATAACTCATATATATTATCGCAATTTTTTTAAAACAAACGAATCCTCAAAATCTGTTAAGTGATAGTCATTAATATTTTGATCGACCTCAAGTTTTAAATACAAAGTAATTTTATTTTATAGTTTTTGATTTTCTTTTTAAAACAATTCGCACATTTTATAATAAATACGAATAAATTTAACGGTTGTCGATATCACCGATAAAATGAATATTATCAGCATCGTTGCACTTAAACGAAAAGTACAACTTTACAAATTTTCATCAACGAAGGTGAAACGAAGGAGTGGAAACACGAACTTCTGTAAATTCTGTAAAAAAATCGTTTGGATAAAAAAAATCCATATCAGACTCGAACGCTCCTTTCGACCTACTATTTTTTTAACGATATCCAAGCGATCCAAGATATCAACACGATTTTTATCCTAATGGAAGGTACGTTTGTACGCGTTGGCAACCAGAAATCGTCAACGTTAGAATACTCGACTCTCGTCAGGTGGCGACACCGGTCGAAGTATCGCTCCTCGTTCCCTCGATCGAATCGCAACGTGTAATTTTATTTACAACTTATTTTATCGCTCGACACAGGTATCGTAATCCCACAGGTGCGCGTCCTCGTCCTTCCCGGCAAAGGGAAATAAAGAACCGACGAAATGCCGAGGAAAAATGTCGAAGATCTCGGCACGTTTGCAAGAATCGTAATAACCGGGAGAGGAAAAAAGCCCCGCAAAAGTCCCGCAAAAGTCCCGCGAAAGCCTCGCGGGATTATCATCGTTACCCAAGTCGGTGCCAAGCTCTGGTGCGATCCTCGGAACCTCGTCCCATCCGCGCGATCTCCGAGCTCGCGTAACGAGACAAAAAATAATAAACGAGAGAGAGAGAGAGAGAAAGAGAAAGCCGCTCCGTGAAACGCTATCGGAGGCAATCGAGTCACTCGCGAGCTTCTCGGTACAGACGCGTGTGTGCAAACGACACCTAAGTGGGTCGTTATTTCGCTGGATGCTGTCGGTGTTGCACAGCCGTCGTCTCGACGAGACGCGGGAAGCGCCTGCCTCTTCGAGGAACGACTGCTAGGAAAAATAGGAAAAATAGGAAAAATAGGAAAAATAAGAATTTTAACGGCGACGGTGACGACGACGGTGATGACGACCTCGAGGATCACTTTTATTCCCAGTTTCTTCCGAGTTGCGCTCGTTCGTTGGTAATCTGATTACGCGAGTTCGTAGTGGGAAAGTTAATTGGCTGATTAGTTTTTGGCGGTTGTTTACGGGGTTTGGTTTTATTCGGTTAGCGGAACCGTTCGCTCGTCGATTCCAGGCAAGGGGAACTAATCGATACGCACTTTTTATACGGTTGAAAACGATAAAATAAAATAGGACCGACAAAAATATTCCGTTTCTTAATTTTACGTCGCTCGCAATTTCCATTGAATTATTGTCGAGAAAGTTCGATCGAATTCTCAATTTATAAAAACCGATTATGAATAACGTTTTGAAACCTGAAAAATTCTTATATATATTTATCTACGTATCAATCGTTGTATGTTCTACGATTTTTTTGGAACAGTGACGTTGCTCGGAATTAAAATTAGAATTAAAACGAACTTCATTTTACAGGAAATTACTTTACGCCTAATATCGGTTCATCTTTAGGTAAATAGATAAAGTAGTTTCGCTAAGACGAAAGATTTGAAGTATATTCTCACTGTTTGCATTCGTAATTTATGTCCCTAAAGTTATTCGTTTCTTGAAATATCAAATTTTTATTATTGTTATTACACGGAATTTCGATTAGAAAATATGTCGTATGTTTATAAATAAGATTATATAAAATTTTAGTATTGCATCAATTTTCTTTGTTATTTTGATATTCGGATTGTATTTTACAAAATTAATAATTTAACGTTATCCCTTATAGAAACATTTTTTACTTATTTATTTATTTTTTAATCAAATAAATATTCTAAATTTTAATGGAACCATTTAAAAATTAAACTCCCTCGTATCGAGATTATGTTTGTATTTACTTAAAAAATGACGTAAGTCGAACAGTGATTAAATTTTCGTTAAAACTTTTAATATCGTAACACGAGTCTTCGTTCAAAGAAGAAAAAAATATGTATTATTCGGCTCTTTAAACTAAAATAAATTTTTTAAAGGAACGAAGCGATTACTCGCGTAAAATCTTGAAATTTCAAAATTTTCAACACGTTAAAAAAATCCTACCGAAAATGTTTATTAACTCGATCAAAGTAATTATACAGTGTACTTTTAAGTTTTACGTACATTTTTAGAGAGTTTTTGCTCAATATCGCGGAAATATCTCTAATCTACGTAATGTCACCAATTATTAATGTATCGTTGTTAATGTAACAAATAAATGCGATATCGCAAAAGAAATGTAAAACAAATGACACTGATTGAAAAAATAATGGTGAACGCAAGTTTACGAAAGTAGTATCGAAGATGAAAAATAAAAAAGCTGTCGAAAAGCCGTTTTCTTCGTTCGAATTGTCCTTCTCTCGGTCCTTTTCTCGAAAAGCAAAGAAGCTCGTCTCGATGGTCTCCCAAGACTTCCCGATCGAGGCTCGAACCCACAAGAGCCACAGGGAAGTCGGAGGAAGTCGCGCCTCCGTGGGAATCCTCGGGACCGAGGCCTGAGTCGATGAGCCGAGGCTCGCGACACTCGAGTCCCGGTGGTGCGCCTTTCTTGCCGCGGACGGCCATTCATGCGACACTATGGCGCGTCAATAGGATGATTGCCCCAACGGTCGTAGCGACTAAAGTGGATAGTCTTTTATAGTAATTTAACTCGCAGTAGTCCGGCTACGTATCTCTGCGAGTGAGCCCTGGACATATTCGATTAGCTCGGTTTCTTCCGACCCTTTCATCGGCCTGCCGACCGTCGAGCCGACCGTCGAGCCGACCGTCGAGCGCTCCCTTTTCCTCCTCTGGAAGAAACTCGATTAACACCCGGACACTGCTTACGATTTCCGTGTGTGGTTTCGTAGACGCGGAGCTTCGTATCCGTTCGAGACGCCGTGATTTCGCGCTCCGTGATTTCATCGACGGAATTTCATTTTTAACGAGATGGAAGCGCTTCGCTGGCGGGTAATAATTACATTCGTTCGAACCTACTCCTATCGTTTAGCCGACGAACGAATGGGTTTGAGATGCGTGACAGAAGCGTTACGAGAGTACCGCTCGGGAGATTTACAACGATGAGACGGTGATTTTCAACCGAATCATAATTATTGTTCAGCGCTAACGACCGGTTCTTCCTCGATAGGGAAACGAACGACGAGATGATTCGGAAGCTTCGGAAGAACAAATACGTCGACTCTGGATAAACGCACGATTCCACGATCTCGATCGACCAGCGATTTAAAGTAATTCACATCACTTTTACATCATTTTTTCGCGTCTTCTCGTACTTTCGAGACTTTTCGAACGAGCGAAAAACTCCCCTCCCCCAAGTAGATAACGTCAGAACTCGGCGAGACGCGAAACATTTGCCGCTCCGATACGTTTGATTCTCATCAAACTCACCGCGAGCTGATTGTTTCCGATTCCGATGGATCTTATTAATCTTATTATCGAGACGCGAAAACTGAATTTCCGTTCGAAAATAGCAAAGAAGCCGAGTTGAATTCGATTCGAAGGTCTCGCGAGGCTATAAACGACTAACTTATCACCTCGATAAATTTTAAGCACTCTCGTTAAAATATGCTCCGCTGTCCTTTAGATTATTTTCTACGAAGAGTATCGTCGAAGCAAAATCTCACGACGGATCGAATATTAATTTAAACGTGGAAGATAATTTTCGTGGACGTTTGTAACCCTCGTAACGAATCACTTATTTTTTATTTATATCAAACAAATCAAGACACTTGTACCCTCGCTTTATACATTTATACATCTAGAGATTATCAGCTTGATCGCACGATTTAAACTTTGATTATTTAAGAGGAAAAGGAGAGGGTCAGTGTGACCGAGCGGAGACTCGCTGCGGCGTTACGCGAATATCGAGTCCTTTCCAACTGTCGCAACATTATTCAATTTGCATCAGCCAGGGCGAGAAAGAGAGAAGTGTCATTGTCTCTGTTATGCAAATCGTACTTGATTCCTTTTGTCGATTCTCCTACCACCGATGTATCTTAAATTATATACGTAGATTTTTAAATTGTAACAAATATCGGTTGAATCTGCTTAACGGTACAACGGAGATGTTAAACTTTGTTTTAAAAATTCGATGAGTTTCGATAACTCCAACACACGTTTCTTACCTTTCCAACCTATCCTTACTGAATTTCCGTGTATCTATGTGAGTAACAACAGCTGAAACGAAAACAATACCGATGTTTATAGAAGCGTTTAATTGGTATGTCCGTGTTCGTTCGAACGGTAAGTATTCGTATTTGTGTTATGATTTTTTTAAATAAACAAACAGCATTTGAACGTAATCGATCAACAATTTCAGTACTGTCATTGAACTACGAATGGAACAGAGGTCGAGTCACAGTCCGTTTAATTCGCGTTAATTTATCAACAACGCGAACGTGATACCTAATATCTAAATGGATTTTATAGTTTGAAAAACCTCTTTGGAGCAAAAGTATTAGTTTGGATGAAAAAATAATGAAAAAATAACCTCCTCGTTTGGTCTCAGATACGACAGGATAACGTTGTCGAATGGAATACATTACAAACTCTTGCGCACGTTTAAAGTATATATATTTCAAATGTAATTTATACAAGAGTACTTTCACTTTACCAATACTTTATATCGTATCCTTTTTTTATCTTTATCGACAAATATTTTTCAAAAGAATTTTAACGCGTTATTATAATATTTTATTCGATTGTTCCGAACAAAGTAGATCAATTAATTTTAATACGATACATTTTACGACGATTCAGCCATATTAATCATCTTTCTACACCTCTATTCTAATTCGTTTCACCAATTTAATTATATATATATCGTAGATTAAAATTAATTGATTTTTAAAAATACGAATGATTAGTTAAGTTTGTCGTCCCGATCGTTAATTATCGATCACATTAAGATAATAATATCGATGTAAAATAAGATGCTCGAACAAAATTTTAATTAATTTTAATTTAAATTATGAACATAGAGAATTTTAATAACGTTAAAATTATATAATTGAGAATTAATGAAAACGTTGTATCAACGACAATCGTTCTATTTACATTTTTTATCGCTTACAAATTAATCGGTTTACGCGTAAATAGAATTTTTATATCGATAAAATTAATTTTACTCGTCAAAATCGTTATACGTACAGCGAAATTTCTAGACTGTCCGCAAGGTTCATACATCGAAGGAATCGAAGGAAATTAAATTTTTATTCGCGTACGATTAAACGTTGCGGTAGTCGATGTTTAAAAATTACGCGCCCCCGTGATTTCTTCGATTATACTACTTGAATTTTAAATAAGAATTCAAGCAAAGAAAAGAGCGCATTAAAGGCAGAGAACAAAAATAAGTAAGATACAATAGCCAAGGTTGTCAATAATAGTATTAGCTCGGTATGTTTGGAAGTATTTATCAATTAATCGTAGAACGTTGTCGTTTTTAACGTATATCGTACGCGTAGTCGCTAGCAAAACGATATTTTCCAGGTAGACCGACTCGAAGTACGCGATGCAACGGAATACGCGGAATAGCGCGTGGTTAGTATTTATGACCCCTCTCGCGAGTCCGTGGTTTTATTTAGTTATCGTTACGTCGACGGCTTGTCCAGGTCTCGACACGACGCGCCTCTTCTCTTGATTCCACCGCTCGGCAGGTAATCCTCGGCGCGCGGACCAACGGGCCCCTTTCCTCCTCTCTCCCTCCCTCCCCCCCCCGCTCCTCCCCGCTTAAGATCGGACCCCTACGCGACTCTTGCATTTCGGATTTTCTCTCGGACGCACGGAGATTCGCTTTCGGACGTCGAGCGCTGCACAGCTCGGCACGAGGTAACGAGAGGAAGAACGCGGACGCGACTTGGGAGGTACCGAGAGAGGACGACCCGAACGGAAGTGATCGCGAATTATCGTCGCTTATCTTGCTTATCCGGCCGAGTGAGCTTTTGCTGAAGTGCCCAACGAGTCAGGTGTGATATTATGATTAGGTAAGTATCGCGTTCGAGGAGCTGCGGAGATCGTTTCGTGTGCTTTTTCCGAGCTTTCCAAGTTTTCTTTCCTTTTTTCAACTCCACCCGCTTCGTCGCTACTTCGCTTTCAATTTTAACCGGCTCCTCGATTTTTTACGTTTATTCATAATGGAAACCTGTCCTTGATCTTTCTTGATCTTTGAACATCCTATTATTTCATCTATTCCACTCTGTGTTCTTCTTCATTCTTAACGTTACGTGTATTGCAAACTGAATCGAGAATTCTTGCGATCTCGATAAATTTTTACTGGCGTTTGTCTTCGAATTCGTGGTTTCTTTTTTTTATAGAATGGTGTTTTTTTACTCGATGGTGAATTGGTTAAATTTTTTGTTTTGCAACGAAGAAAACGAGGAGCTGATTTATTTATACGTACAGTTACACCTAAATATGAAAAGAACGTTATAATAACTAGTTGACAATATTTATCTTCGCGTTAATTATTTTTTAAATAATTTGAATCATTGTATAATACAAGGTCAATTTTGGTTCGAGAAACGTTTCGAAATACTTGAAGTGTTAATGATTTTTAAAATCAACTTTCCGAGTAAGATAGTTGATATTTAAAGCATGACTTTTTAAATTTTTTGCATACGATAATTATTTAGCATGATTTCTTGTAAATTACTTTCTCTTATCTTATTATTAAATACAAAATGTTATTGACTTCTTTTTTGTAAATATTGCCAATATTTACAAAAAATATAAATATTTCGAATTACATTTTTTCTTAGCCAACTTATTGAAATTTCATTATTGCTCGTAACTAAAGATTCTTTAAATAAAACTTGAAATAAAATGAAATAAAATGAAATAAATACATTGCACGAAATTATAAGCTTCGTAATGTTAAGTCATATATCGTTAATATGCGTTTTTTCCGTGACAAATAACAGTGACGTGAGTATCAATGATTAAATTGAAATAATAATTCGAGCGACGACATGACAGTCGGAAGACTCGAAAGTGAGAAGCGGAAATAGGCGATTTGTACTTGTTTGTAGTAATTGAAAAAGTACATGAATCCAAGAAGCATCTAATTTGTTGTAAAGCAGACGAACGTTAAAATTTACAATTTTGAATCATTATAATAATAATCAAACAAAATTGTCACCTAAAAAATATCCATGACACTTTTTTCGAAAAATATAAATATAAATAAAATATCAGCTTGTTTTTACTTAGATGTTAAAGTACTCTTTCCAACTATTTTATTCTCTATTACCGATAATTTTACTCTAATAAACCTATTTAAAATTTATTCATCAAAAGCTTATATCTAAAATAGGCATTACTTATACATGTTTTTTATAATAAGAAGTATTATTTACGCTTATCAATACAATTTATATCGAATTTTAAATTATTTAAAGCATGGTATAATATATATATATATATATATATATATATATATATAATACAATATATCATCAACATAAAAATTAAATTTATTTATAATAATATTATGTAAATACAAGTATATATTTCATATTATACGTTAAAGATTTTATTCATTTGTATATTTTTTTCATTTTATTTATTTATTAACTTTTTTTTCTATCAGGTATAAAATATTTTAGATGAAATGACAAAATAAGCTTCATAAATTTTAAAACATAATCTTTGAAACAAATACAAATTATTGCACACGAATCTCTGATCTCTAAGATATCGACACGAACAAAAATTGTAGATACTCAATTTTTATTTTATCTAAAAAAAATTAGTAAAATAATTTTAAAATATTTAAAAATTATTTAATATCAATTATCTAGATCATGTTTACGAATACAAATGAGAAAAATTGTAGATTAAAAAATTATAGTTTTTTACATGTTACTGATTAGATTTAAGCTATCGTTAATATTTTATTTAAAAATTTTAACGTTATTTTGAAATTCGCTCTTTTAAATAATTTTTTATTAGATATAAATATTTAAATAATAGTGTAAAAAAATCATTGCATTTTTATCTTAAAAGTTTAATATAGATATATTTAAATTATTTCTTACTGTGGGAAAAATGAATCGTTTATAATGTAGATATGCAATGACTTTCGTACCAAGAAATCTTTTGTATGACTTTTAATTACGTGAAAAATTCAACAATCATATTGTGAAACTTTGTGAATATTTCCGAAGGTAAAAAAAGCAATACATTTCATCGAAGAGAAAATGGTATTCTAGTCTCTACTTGAGTTACAGGTATTAAATGTTAAAAATATAAGCATGTATGAACATATGAACGTTTAGTATGGACTACATCGACTCGTAAATCACATCGAATCCTCGGAAATTTCTCTACTAGTCCTTATGATCTTGCACCAGACACAGGTAGTCATTTTATATTATCGTTAAATTACCGTGTCCTCGTTAAAAGCAGTTCTCGGTAAAAAGTACGAGAAGAAATTATGTAGTATTGCAGCGGTGATAGAAAAAATGGATGCGGAATTCATACGATAGAAAAAAGTAGGATAATAAACTCATATACTTACGCACGTTTCCAACGACCTTCTCAAGGTTCTTTGCTCGATCGTGCAAAAAAATTCTATGGAATAATTCACATGTTGCCGATAAAATGTTAATAAAATATCGCTACGCATTTTTTTTCATATAAAAAGTCAATCATAGGCAGTGATTCTTTTTTATATATACTTCTTGACTTTTTCATCGATTTTTAATATACTTGTAATCACAATTACAGATGAATAGAATTTTCAACTACAAAAATTATCGATCACGTTTATTCGAAAATAGCTTTTAACGTTAGTTTTAAATGTTATTTTAATATCAAAATTACATTTCAAAATTATATTACTGTAAAATTTTCGTGACAAAAATAATTCAAAAATACTTTTTTCAAAAATATGCATTAATGTTTTTATTTATTATAATATTAGGTTAATTCTACAGCCTTACAGTTAAGCATTAAAATTTATTACTATTTGTATATTTATTGGTTATAAGCTACGATATTTCATGCTATCAAAGTAAAAAAGTCTGTAATCATCTTTTTTTTTAAATCCAAATTAACTTTATATATTCGTTAAAAAAATATTAGTGGTGTATTTTAATAAATTTTACCTATTAAAATAATTTTTATCTATTTTAAAAATCATTTTATAATATATTTAAAATAGTTTATTCGATAACGTATATTAATAGTAAAGTTTAGTTGATAAAAAATGTAAAGTTATATAAATGTATCATTAAAAATTATCACTTTTATATATACATAAATAATTATTTAAATGTAATGAAAATTTGTATATGCAAGGTATTTTATACAAAAGAGTTAATTTTTTACATTTCATAATTGCGTTGAATTATTTTGATGTTTGTGACATTTTTTTATTTAATTTTGCATTTAAGACAGAATTGTAAAGATCCTTTTAAAGATCACATAAAGTAAAATGTATATTTATCTATAGTATAACGATAGAACCACGTATTATAGTGTTGTCGACATTCAATTCAGTAGATTTTTTTTTATTTAATTAAGGTTCAATTCAAATATTTAACTTTAAATATTACGATAATTTGAAAAATACATAATCTTATCTTGACAAGA
Source organism: Dolichoris vasculosae (assembly GCA_018907195.1). Classification (NCBI taxonomy): domain Eukaryota; kingdom Metazoa; phylum Arthropoda; class Insecta; order Hymenoptera; family Agaonidae; genus Dolichoris; species Dolichoris vasculosae. The sequence goes on along the minus strand of JACCHY010000005.1, from coordinate 10,107,574 downwards.
ACTCACCTTTTATTGAAATACACAATGTTTACACATCTCTTATTGCAGACAAGAATAAAATTGGTTTATTCCACTCAGGTTAAAGCGTAAATGAGAATAGATATCTCGTGTATTAAAAATTCAGAAACTTCGTTAGATAAATTAAAAAAAGAATCTACTACTGGTTTTTAATTTAATTCTTACATATTTACTTCTTTTCAATCCGATAGCTGAAGAAAATTAATTTTATTTTATTCAAGAAATATCTTTTCATATTTGTAAATACATAAGCTTCGATATTTAAAACTTGAAATAAACGAATTAAATCTTCTATTATCCATTAAATAATACATACATATATATATATATATATATATATATATATATATATTTATACATATAAAATAAAGAAATAATATATTAATAAATTAATTCGAAGAAAAATTTTCTTTTGTTATCTAATAATCAAATGAAACATAGAATACGTAGTAACAAGTACAATAAAAAACTAAATGATTTTATAAAATTACTTTTAATCTCTTAGAAATCGAATGTTCATAATAAATCATAGTTTTTTTAAAATTTATTACTATTTTATTTATGAAAGTATTTTAAATTGAAATACTATTTTAATTATAAGATCGATTATATAAATTTGAAATATTTTTTATCATATTTGTATCATAATATAATGTTTTTTATTTAATTCCAAAAAGATATTTCTATAGCAGTCTTAAGAGTAATTACAATTAAATAGTTATTTTTAATATTTGAATCAATTTTTATTATATTAATTATTTCTAGATACATTATTTATATATTTACTTGGAAAGTTTTTATTATATATTTACTGATATACAGTCGGTATGGCAGTTTTCGCAATAAATCAGAATATTGCATAGTTAAAAAAAATATAAGTAATTTATTCTATACTTCGTAAGAATGATAATTAATTAAACTTATTGACGAAAAAAGTATGAAACCTTGATATATTTACGAATCGTTAGATTTATATATTTATTACGTCTAAAAATAAATGTTACATTAATCGAATACTTCACTTATCTTAAAAATTATTTCTGTACCAAATCTCAACAACATCCATCTTATCTTCATCAAATAAAAGATAGATTGAACGAGTGAAAAAACTGTACATAACCTTAATTTTTTTATCAATTTAAAATATATTGTATATTTATTAAAACTGTAAACTTTCAAAAATGTAATTTGTTTAAACGAAATACATATATCTACATTATATAAAAAAATATAAAATTGTTAATTTTTAAAAATCCATAAAAATGATATTAAAATAGCCATTTATATTATTTTGTCATGTACTAAGTTGATCAATTTATTTTAATACGTGTATCAATATTTTTATTTAGATTTAATAGCGGACGCGTTATAATGTCAGATCGGATACTAATTATCGATTTCTAATACATCAACGAGTACGTTTTAATTTATGTAGTCGTTTCTATTAGAAATCTGCGGTAATTAAAATATAAGCTATAAGTCGATTTAATAAAAAACAGTCCAACCTTTTACATAAAACTCGGGAGTTTTTTAAATACGAAATACGGTAGCATCGATAAATTAAGATTTGGTTCGATAACTCGCCCAAAAGATAATAAAGCACGAGAATATTTTGTACGCAAAGGAGCGATGCAAACGTAATGTGCAACATCGTGATTTATTTAAAAGAATTTTTACAAAAAGGTGTACAGACTTTGCTTTTAAAATTTGTGATTATTAAAATTTTGCGCCAATACCGAATACTCGTGTAGAAACATTTGTCCATTTAACTTGGATCGTTCGTCGGATTAAAAATTTATGCATCGCCGGTTTGCGCAAACTTATAAGTTTGAAAGGGCCGTTAACCGCAAAAACTGAGCTCCCGATATTACAGGTACCTTCGAAATCGCCGTACCTGTACTCGTTATCGCCACCCGAGGCGAATTCCACTCTACCGAGAGCAGAAGCGCGCGTTATTAATTTATAAGGCAGTCGAGTTTAAGAAAATTGATAAAGCGTCGTCTACGGAGAGGAGATTATTAAAGGGGCCACGGTATTATTATACACACGCGTAGAGAGGCGCGCAGAAGAAAGAAAAGGGTCCACGGACGAACAAAACAAGGCGGGACTCAAGATGCCTCGACGACAATGGCCGAATATCGTTCAATTGCAGGGGATAATTTGCATGACAAGAAGCCATCGAAGCAGGATGTCGTTTTTTACCATAATAACGAGACACCGTCCTTTCGTGCGTGTATTTATTGTTCGCGGGGAGGTCAAGGCTGATTTGACTTTAAGGGTACGCATACATAGCCTATCCGAGATTTTAATCGACGATCCCGGATAATCGACGGACGGCTCTTCTTCTCAAAAGGTCCACTTGTGCCATCTTCGGTACCAATTTTCTTGCTTCTTTCTCCCTCTTCTCGCGGACGAGCCAACGATATATCCACGATAATGTATCTGCCGTTGTTGACTTTGATGTAAATGCCGGAAGTTACGATATAATGTTTACCGTTAGTAATAATTATTCTGTTCGCTTTGATAATATCATTTGTTGCGATCAAATACTGGTTTTCGGGAAATATGGATGGCGGTTTTTAAATTCGACAATTTTCATCTCAATTTAAACGAATTTACATCTCGAATCGTGAGGTCTTTTTTTTTCTTTGGTCATACATCGATATTGAGAGCTTCGATCAATTTTTTTCTTATTACCGCGAGAAAACATCTATATTTTTTTATATTTTTTGAAATGTACAAGAAATTTTACGTTTGGATGCGTTCGGAATCAACGAGATAAAAATCATTTTTAAATCGAAAATTAAGAGACTATAATGCAATTACAATTTCATATTTCACGCCTCGTTTATTTATCCAATTACTGTATCGTTATTTGCTACGGTTGAAAAATAAAAAAAAGACAAACATTGTTTTACGACGATCGAACATTAAAAACTCTAGATTTATCGAGAAAATTTGTTACCGCGTTTGGCAAGTTAAATTAAAGGAGCTTTTATTTATGAACTGCAAACAATTATTATTTGGAATAAAAATCTATCGTTTCGAAAAATATTTTACAAATTTATTTATTGATATTTAAAAAATCTGTTTTTATTTTATAAGTAAATTAAAGATAAATTATTCATTGACTAAAATTCTTTTTTATTGTATTATATAATTTATTTAATAGAGTAATTTTATGATCGAGGTAAAATGTAATACTTGATATTTTTTACCTTAACTTCGTTATCTGAATTTAAATGTTTTTTAAAAATTGAATCAACGAATTCATCTTTCGTAAAAAAAAATGTATCGATTATTAAAAAAAAATTTCAGAATAAAATATATATATATAAGAAATTATGAGATTTGACGATTAGATAAAATAGATCATTTTAAAGCATAATAAAGATCACTACCGGACGAGGAAGAACAATTGCTAAATTATACAATAATTACATAACTGTTTTATAACCACATCAAAACGACAAATTGCGTTTATTTTCACTTTGATTAGATGTAAGTTTTATCATAAAATACGACCTTTATATGACGAGAATCACGTATAAGAAAAATTAGAACAGAATTACAGGTAATGAAGTTATTATTAAAAGTCATATTTTCCTGTCAGTTACTGAAATCTTCCATCTCGATCCTGATAGAATATTGCCTGAATTCTCCGACAATTACAATAATTTTATCTAATAAAATCAATATTAATTTGAGCAAATAAACTGGATGGATTCTTGAATTTGGACAAATAATTAATAAAATACGAAAAAAACCCACACGCATTGATAAGCTGAGCTTCAATGGACGATTATCAGCATTTAGAATAAAAGTATATTAACCATCACCGTTACAATTATACAAACGTGACATTTCTGTAAATATTGTGTAAATTGAAAACACAATGCATAGGTTATTTATTAAATACGTTATTATATGCATGTTTATACATTAAATATAAAAGATCAAGGAAAAGACAACTTTAAAAATTTATGCTTATGAATTTGTGTAAGTAAAACAGTTTATGAACTTTAACATTCCATAAAAAATTTTTTATAACAAAATTCTAAAGAATAATAAAAATGAGATTTGTCGAAAAATCGAAGTGAATTAATCTTTTTTTGAATTTATCGTAAAATAATTACATGAATCGTCGTTCGAAAAAAAATTTATGTATAATTTATAATCAGATTTTTTATATATTTATTAATATTAATAAAAGGAACGTGTATTTTAATTTTCATATTTTCATACCGTAATTATCATCAATTTCAAATAAAGAAATACCTTTATCATAACGTTTTTATTTATTCATAAAATATAATTGATTAATGTTCATAATTTAATATATAATTTATTGGAATGCATAAATAAATTCGTACTGTAAATCTAAAAAAACTTTTTTATAAAACGTACAGGACAAATATAATGCAACTCATTAGTGATAAAAATGTAGTGAATAATATGTATATATGTAAAATTAAAATTAAAAAAATAATTTTAATGAAAGAGGAATTTAAAAAATTACTGAATTAGCATTTATGTAATGTTTATAATTTACACATTATAGGTATACCAATTCGTGATTAGATACGAACAGATGCATTGAAATTTACGTACATCTCTTTAAGCTAATCATTACCTACGAAAGTAATACAACATCACATAGATATTCAAATATACTTTAATTAATTAAATACATAAATATTCATAAATAATCAAGTATACTTGATTTTAATCTAGATTAGATATTTAAATACCTTAATTAATAATACTATTAATTTGTTGTGTTTTAAAAATTTAAATATAATATCTTTTAATATTGAACCAAAGAGATTTCATATAATTTTTTAACTGCTACGTTAAGTTTCTTAACAAAAGAAATTTAATTATTTTATCGTTAGTTTTTTATTAGTTTTAAAAAAAACTTATTGATCACGATAATTGTAATTGAATTTTTATTTTAATATAATATTGTATCATCGAGAAAAAAAAATATAATTAAATACATACATTAATATAAATTTGATTGAAATTATAAAAAAAATAAGATTTGAATTTCTATTTTATTTTCTTCATTATAATTTTAATTTAAAATATTCATCTTGTAATATTATAAAATCTAACTAAACAGAAAAATATTGTAAATTATATCTAGATTAGAGTGTCTGGTTATAATACGTTACAAATAAGCAGGAAATTATTTATCGAAGAGAGAATACTTTTTAAATCGAATTTAATACGTTTTTTTAGTTAAGCATCTTAGAATTTAATTAGAATTTCTTGTTACAAACTTATACCACTGTTAATAACTTATGATCTTTTATTTTATTACATTATTTTATTTAAATGATACTATATTAATATTTACTCGAAAAATAGTTTTTACCATGCTATTTATCAATGTATTTATTGTCATAATAAAATTTAATAACAGAATACAACATAATGTAAAGTAATGCCACTAAAATTTTTAAGGACAAAAATTTTAGTAAGAAAAATATAACAAAATAAATTTTATACCACTATTTTTTTGATAGAATGCATTTTGATATAATAAAAATATATTATGAATAAATTAAAAAATGCAAACAAAATACAATTTACGTTGTAATTATATAATTTTACACATAGCTAATATCAATTAATAAAAATACAGTCTTAAATAATGCGTTTTATTTTAACGATAAAATTAATAGAAGATAATTCAATGTTGTTAATGATTGCTTGATAAAGTTGTATTTTTTTCTATTTGAAGGATATAATAATTATTTTAGTAAAAATATATATTCAATAATTTTTATTATGAAATAATAGTTTTATAATAGCATCGGATAATTTTATTCGATTTTATAAAACTCTGAGTTAAAATAAATGAAACATCATATCCTTTTAAAATTATTGAAATAGAAATCTATCGATTAACGTATTATATATAAATTATAGAATCTAAACTAAATTACTTAAAAAATATATAAGCAGATATTAAATATAAAAATATTTATCATAATGATTCAAGTATTCTGTAAATATAAATATATTAAAAATTTCAAAAAATTTTTTTAAGATAATACTACTAAATATATAAATGAATATATTTAGAAAATTTCACAAAACTACGTATTAATATAATTTTTCTGTACCTAATATTTTTATTAAAAACGGTTTTAACAGAGAAATAAAAATATATTATAGTTAGCAATTATAATTGTTAATAAGTAATATGACATTATGAATTATCGAATGTATCTATTATTTATTAACTAAAATTTTTTACTTAAGAAATATGTATATTCATAGAATCGTAGGTCATTTGATAAAAAAATTGTTGGAATAATTTACGTTTATAATTAATAAAAAGTTATGTAATTAGTAGTAATGTTACAAACACTAAGTTTAATATTAAATTAAATTTAATAATTTGCTTATATAAAATGTAAGCTTAAATGGTACAAAGTATTTAAAAGTGAAAATTTATTAGATGCAGAATTTATTCAGCGTTATGCAGTAATATTTAAAATAATAATTTATGTATCAACATTTATAAAGTTTTACTCAACCATTTTTAGAATCAGTAATAATTTACAGGAGACATAATATTATAAAATAATATTAATTCAAAAATAAACTACGTATGAATTAATTTATACTTAAAAAAATTTTTGTGTAATATAAAATTTATTCTTCGATATAGATTTTATCATGTGAGTTTATATAATTAATTGTATTATCAATTCCACATTTTTTAAAGAAAGATTTTTTTATACCATGACTTTTTATATTAATTGTCGATAAATAAATTTTTATTTGTTTTCATGATTAAATTAAGGCAATTCACTTGATTTAGGAATTGTTGTATTTCCTACATCAAAACTGGATATTGTAAACTTATTTTCATTATCATTATTCAAGTATTTATACATTATGTTAGTTAAGTTTCTGTTAATTATTAAATTTCGTACTTATTTAATATATATTTTTACAATGAAAAATTTAAATATATGTATCTTATAAATTTACGATATTTAAAATGAAATAGTTTGTAATAATAGGTAATTAATAATACGTAAGAATAAAATTGTATGTAGATACATTGTTTTGTTTTATGAATAATACATTTATTTGTTATGTATCTATTTAATAAATCTAATTAAATACAGCTTATATAATATAATTAGATTAAATTTTTTGAAAAATATTAAGGTATTGTCATATTTTTCCAAAATTTTCACTGTATAAAATATAAATAACTTGTACATTGATTGGTTTTGTTTACATATGTTTAAATTATAATAAATAAATTTATGTTAATTGCAATTAAGGAAATTATACTTAATTTTATATTTAACAACATTTCATTAACCTTTTTTTTAACAAGAAAATGAAATCATAATAAATTACTTAATTTTTTACATAAAAATATAATTTTCAGTATTATTTATTTAATTTATTAGACAATTTATGAAAAGTTTGTAAATAATCTTATCGCAAGCTTGAGTTTTGCAAAGATTTTTTTAATATACATATATTTTCCAATTTGACGATTGAGTTTAACGATACTAATTTATTGACTTACTAAAACGCAGAATATTGAAATGAAATTTAAATAAAAATATATTAGATATTTAGATCTACATTGATTTTATATACACAATACATGTAATTAAATTAAATAATATTGTATCCAAAAAATAATTATTTATATTTAATAATAATGCTGTGTATATATTAATTCAATATTATGTATATAAATATTATAAATATTTCGTCTAAAATATATGTAATATATAATATATATCTATAATTATTTGTCTATAATACACGCAATACTTTATATAATTAATCTATTACACGTACGATTTGTTTTTAGTAAATAAAAGATTAATCTAATTAAGTCGTACGATAAACGATCGACTATTTATTAATACAATGGGAAACTTCAAGAATTATTTAATTAAATCATTCCGATAGATTGAATGACTTTTCATAGAATAAACAGAATGCAATAATAACTCATGCCGAGGTATTGAAAAGCATTTAGTGACAAATGATCGATTAATAAGCAGATCCGGAGCTGACATGCCGGACTCTTGTATGCGCTTTATTTGACATCACTCGACGTCGATACGAACTCATTGCATACGATCATTTATGCTTACTCGTTCTATTGTTTTTTGTTTTCGGATGATACATGTAGTCGCTAGAGAGTATATAAGAATTGTTCTCGTATATTTTGAACGTCGATGAAGATTAATCGCGTCTAAATCAGATTGTTACATATTTACATCTACGTGTTACGAAGAAAGAAATAGAAGGTATAAAAGAAGTTTGTCTTTAGAGCCACGGAATATACTAATGTTTTTATTATATTCATTTTCTAATAACTTTTTATAATATATAATATAAAGTACGCGTATTTAGAATATGAAAACATAAAATAATATAAAATTAAACATTATACTCAAATTTTATATTTTAATTTAATTCTTATTACAATTTTATCGTACTAAAAAATTTAAGTGGCAATGATCAAAAGCGTGTACAATCTGTTTTGTATCTCAGATATTTTATTTTGAAATGTAGATAACTAATAATTTATAATTGAATGTGAATTATAAGGGTTTAATTAAAAAATACTATCTATAATTGGTTCGTATTTTTATAAAGTAGACGTAGACTCGTACAAATTGTAACGAATACATCACGGTTTAATCATATTATAATAATCTCGAATAATTCGTTACGATGTAATCCACGAGAAGATGGAAATTGTTCATCTTCCGCCGCAATTACGCGCAGAGAACAATATTTGATCTTCCCTGCATCCAATCTCGATGCAACAAGGAACGGAAGCTGCTTATACAAATAATCCAATAAACAGGAATACCGCAATATCGGAGAAAGGATTATTCAAAATCGAAACAATCAAAGGATTATACGGTGATAAGATAAAGCTTCGGAAGTCGCGGAAAACATTTTTCCATAACTTTTAGAAAATGCCCATGGTTTATACGTCAAGTTTAGTAACAAACTTTATTTTAACGATAACGATGCCGTATAATTTTTAACGTTACTTTTAATCACCAAATGATACTTTTCGCGTCTCGAGCCAATTCCGTCAATTAAACAATGGTCATAGCCGCAACTTACGCTATCAATTTTTATACGTTAAGAAGACTTTTAATAACGAATGGGTGTACCTATATATTTATAATAAACATGTAGGTTTTCTTCCTTATTCGATAAGCTATTCTCGATAAGCTATTCCCGATCCTCGACTAAGAGCGAGTTTGGGTAAAAAGAAGGTAACTTTATTAATTTACGATCGAAATATAAGAGAGAAAAATGAAGCGCACGTCTACGTTTTTCGAAAGTAGACATCGTATCTTAGATTTTAGTTTTCTATTCGACTCGAACGTTCTTGGTACTTCTCTTCCTTCGTTTCTTCGATTTCTTCGATTCTTCGTGTTTTACTAGGATAGTGGTTTCATCATTTTCCGTTGCTCGATCCTAAATTCTTGTATTACACGAAGCGGATCATCGCGTTGCGATTGTAGTTCGATAACGTCTCTCCCATTGCGAACAAGAATCTCCTTATCGCATTATTCGATACCCGTGTAGTCGAGGGCATCGTCTTTACGCTTTATGATACCATTCGCTTTATGGTACTTTACTTTACGGTGCTATTTGCAGATAATTCATAGGGGTGACTTTTGGTCATTCTAGTTTACGGATCGATCGGATGGTGTTTAATTATGCCACCCCTTAGCTTATCGCTGCGATCGCGAACGGCTTCTCGAATATTTCGCAAAATGTTCGTTGTTACTAAATTGTCCATGTTTACGGTACCGCCTATTTCCGTAGTTCATGTTTTTTTTTCTGTTTTTGCAAAAATGTACCGGTTTCTTCAGCTTCGGCTATCGATGCAAAGTCACGTTTCGCGTATTTGCCACGCGAAATGTTTGAGCGGTCGTGTCGCACTATCCAAACCCAAATCTATTATTACAATGTGCCTACCGTTTCGACAATTTCGAAGTTTGGAGGCAACGTTAAAGACCTTTCGACAGCGTTGGGTTCCGTATTTTGTTGGTAAAATGCAGTGGAAATCGCAGCGGACGATTGTATCGAATTTACGAAGAGCCAGGAAGGTACGGATATTCGTTACGATTTATCGTTAGGAGAAAGACGAAGAAGCAAAGGTACGAATCGCTTACCGTCGGTGCGAGAGAGACGCGACTCTTAGCGTTAAAATTGGGAGTGCGACGGAGAAGCAAAGGTTGACGAAAGTTGGCGCAAAAGAAAATAAACGATAACTACGAATGCCGAGGAAAAGGGACTCGGTGATAACCGAGGACATCGGCACAAAAGAGACCAAGAAATATCCAATAAACTTTAAATTTGATATATTTTCATTTCTAGCCGTTTCGATTAAATCGTTGCATTTAACGCCTCTCGATAAAGATTTGCATTGTTTCGTTTAAGAGATACGTTTTATTTTCGTATTTACGCGAGAAGGGAAAGAACGCTATTTGAAAAAAAGCGTAGGTTACTTTCGAATATTTATAACGTATCGGACGGTTCTCGGAAATGTATCTCGTCGATTTAAAAAGAAAACGTTACTTTAACTTACATTCGATTCGCCCAAAATATGCAACGCAGTAAAACCGAAGTTTTTCACGTACCTAACCTCGTCTTTGACATCATCCATAACGGTAATTTTTATTAATTATTATTCTAAAATACATCGACATATTGCACCTCGCGATGCATAAAACTGCACGTCGAGTGAGAGGGAGAGAGAGGGAGAGAGAGGGAGAGAGAGGGAGAGAGAGACCGCGTTCGAGCGGAAGAGAATTTATCAAAATTTATCAGAATTTATCGACTTTACGTACAATTGGTCACCTTTTCGGTAGTCCTTGTCATCACCGGGAACGAAACGCTCACGATGAAAAATTTCTACTCGGACGAATTCGGTCTTCCCTGCGATCGAACGTTTTCTCTCACATTCGAGATATTAAATTGTATTTGGATTGTTTACCGTCGCGCGTCAGGAAGATAACTAAAGCAAAGCGAATTTTTCGAAGACGGAAACTTTCCACTCTTGTTCGCGTTTCGCGTATGTCTGTGTATCTCTCTCTCTCTCTCTCTCTCTCGCTTTCTTCGGCTCTCTCGCTCACGCTTCTTTCAACTATAGATTTATGGGCTACATCCAGTCGAAATCGGTTAACGTGCGCGTGTGCCTAAGCGCGTAAAATAAACTAACGCGACAGAGAATATCGTTGACATAAATGCATGTGCAGCGTTGGATGATCGTCGTACGCGTAACTAATGGGAATAGTTTTCGAGAAATAAGATGTAATCGTTTTTCGTGAAAGAGCTAAATTTTTGTTCCCCAATTAACAAGCAATTAAAGTCGTTCGTTCGGTGTTCGTCACTGACTCGCGCGTCTAGAAATTTTCAGTAATTTCTCGAATGCTCGATACGGTTCGAAAGCTTAGCGTCGGTATACCCGAACATCTAACCCGTCCATCCAACAACGTAGATTTTGTACACGTCGTACATTTTGCCGGCAAAATGTGCCGGCGTTACGATTTTACGATGTAAATAATAAATACAGCAGTGTCGCGATAATTCCCTGCAGTTAAGATTCCGGAGGCGGATACTTCCTAGAAGCTGGGTATTATCAAGAATCAACTGCACGTGCTTTCGCTGAATAATTTATTTGCTCGTGGGTTGGGACGAGCGAAAAATGGGACGCACGAGCGCGTGAATAATAATCGCAAAGATAGGCGTTGATAAAATCCAAGTGGAACCAAACATTTTCTAAATTTTAGTCACCGAATATCCTTTTCTTCCTCAATTATGATTTACGTACCAACGATACCATAGGTCGAACGTTTAATTATAGTTTTCGTGATGTTGGACCTAAAGTAGTTCGCGAACATCCGATAAATTCTGTATAAATTAGTCAAATTTGTGCTCGACGTACACGTATCGATAGAAATATCGATAATATTTATCTAGAATACAGAATTAAACTTTATTTTCGATAAAGTATTTCATTGCTATGTACATCTTGTATTAAATAGCGATTGCAGAATACGAATTAAAATTAAAATTGTGTTACTATTGATTACTCTATTGTTTATTATGACTTTTAAATCAAATATCGGAAATATTGTTTACGAATTTATTTTTATTATCGATTCCAATACGCCTAGATTACGATAATAGATATATATATATTTACAATTTTCCCGAGATAAGAGTTTAATTTTTTATATATAGCATTTTTTCATTGGACATTTTTCGATACGATTAAAAACATAAAACTTTGCTAATCCTTTGAACGATCTTGCTCTTGTAATATGAGATAATATTATATATATGTTGTTTCTTTTTAACCGAAATATAGTGTTAATTTATTTAAATTTAATATTTGGATCCTATTTAAAATAGATATATCTAAAATTTAAGTATTTTAGGTGTTATCCGCTGTTCGTATGTATTTTCCATCAATGCATAATTAATACGTGTAACTATCGAATCTTCGTCAAATAACTACAACATTGCATTACTTATAACACTAAATACAACTATACGTCATGAATTATTCGTTAAGTTATCTGTTTTACCCGTTACATTTTGTATATTAAAACGAAAGTGTATCGTTGCACATTTTTCATAATTAGAACTCGAGTGTTCAATTCTAATGAAACAAGCTGAAATAAATTTTATTTTACTCAAGGAAGTTTCTACGAAGCAACGATTCGAGATCTACAATGTTTTTAAAATTTGACTATACTCCGCGTACTTAACTTGTTTGTAATAATTTTGTATTTTACACTTCGCAAGCAAATAGCTCTTTCAAGTTAGTGATAATTAATACCTTTACATCTTATAGCAAAAGAGCAAAGTTGTAAATCTAATAAGAGTTGAATTTTCCGTCCCGTCAGTGGTTCACGATTTAGAATTCATTACATTGTTGTCACAGTTAATCTTTCTGGTTTTCGTACCGTTGTAAGAAAATAAATACTTTTACAAATTTTCCGTAGATTGAATTAAACATTTTATTTTTCACGAAACAATATTTTGTAGTATTCAAATATCTCGGTTACTTAAAATATTTTTAATTCGATGCTTATAATTATTTTCGTACGCCTGCATAATTAAAATTATAAAATAAAAGAATCATTAAAATATTAACGTTTTACCCACTTTTAATTTTTTTTTCGTTTCATCCTTGCATCGCAAGGATTAGAATTTAAATCATATTATTAACGTATACGCCTCGTTAATATTTGACGAAAAGTGTTTTTTAAAATCCTTTATATTACATAATTAATACACCAAGAATAAATACAAAGCCAACCGATGGAAGTTTAACAGTGATTGTTTGCGCGATGCCTAAGCAACAGCAGTGCGTATTTTATTAGTCGCTGAAGAACGGAACAAACGGAATAATAGAGAAAAATAAAAAAGCGGTTAGACACTTGCTAATGATCGGCGATTCTCCGCGTTAATTCAATGCTCCAACTGGAATTCTTTCGTAAGCCTTGTAAATTATAACGAATCATGCTCAATTGCGTACTCTCGCAAACTACTTTCAACTGTAACTACTCTTCCATAAATCATTGCGACACACTCGCAAATGTATTCGTGCACATGTATTGCGATACGCGTAGAATATTCTTTTTTTTCTTTTTTTTCTCTCGTTGTATACGATAAAGGAATTTGACAAATACTATGCGGAATATACTCGTTACCGTTTCCTCTTTAAGTTTTTTTTTTTACGGAGGTATAAATCGTATCTCTGTTAAAATTGAGACGAGGGTAGTCGTTCGTTTGGAAAAAAGTTCAGACGGTATTCAAGTTTCACTTGATTTTCTTATCTTGATCCTTTTGAAGGTCATTTAAGATAGATCAAATGTTGATATAGATAAGAAATATCTTAAATAAAGAATTTAAAAGATAATAATCAAATGGTAAGTATTTATCGTTCGGAATGATTATAAGTTTTAATAAAATAGATTATCCATATTTACGTTTTATATTTTGTCTTTTTATCAGTTAAACATGTTAATTTACTTCAATGTTTGGGAAATTATAATTTTTATGCCAAATATTCAAATAAAAAATAATTTCATGTTTTATTACACGGAATATGAATTTTAAACAATTGATTATTTCCTTTTCTTTGAACGTTAATTATTTTATTGCTTTAAAATTTATATTTTTTTCTATTTCGTATACGATCGTATAAGAATTCATTTCGATATATTTTTATGATGTAAATTTTATCGAAATATTTATACCAAAGTATTTATATAAAATAAAAGCATAATCAATCTTACTATTCATATTTTAATCAATAATTGATTAAGATTCACTCGAACTTAACATTGAGATTTATTTATCGAATGAATAAGTTATTTTTAAAATTATAAATGTACGTAAAATGGAAAATAAATTGTCTATTAAAGAAAAATAAGTAGATATAGTATAAGATGTGATCAGACGGTCGGAAAATTAAATTAAAATGAAATAATTTTAATATATTAATCATTGAAGTAATTACAAATTAATTTTTTTTGCAGTTTGAAAAAATATTATGTAAATCCTTTTGAATATTAAACGATAAATATTTTAAAAACTTAAGTATCTTTAGAAATAAACGTATATTTTTTCATGTTTTGTAATATTTCTTTTAGAAATTCAAATATAAAGTAAAACAGTTTTTATCTGATTATATTACTAAATTAAGAATTAAATTTTCATATAAGTTTTAAATCGTACGAAAAATACAAATTGTAGCATTCGACCGTTGCTCCACAGCTGAACTATAAGTAGAATTTTAAAATATAATTCTAATAGATATATTTAGACAATATATAACTAAATCGTAAACAGTTCAGTCTTAATTTGAGATTGTGTAAAAATTACACGTTGATGTATTTATAAAAATACTAAAAATATAATACGACTTATTAAAAAATTCAAGCATTAGAATTAGTTCTATTTTGATTATTTTCAGTGAAACAACAACATCTATTCGTTACATCGTCGCATTAAATCATTTATGAGTTCGATCTCTGTTGATTCATCGCTTAAAAACATGTGCAACGAAACAAACCATTACTAATATAAATTATTAGTTAATCTATTTTCAAAGGTCTGAAATAAATTCCGGAGTAAATTAGAAAAAACTTTGTAAGTTTGTTCTTTCTTTGAGCTACGTGTAGTTAGTTGGTTCATTCGTCCGTTAGCAAAGCAATTCCCTTATCATCGTTAAAAAAAAAACTGTCTCACCGTATTTATCAACGATCCACATCATTGCCCAAAAACAAATTCTTCCAAGCCCAGATTCCCTGGAGTGTCCGATATCACCTCGTCTAAGTTCTACATCAACGTACACTATATCGAGTATCAGATTCGCGCTCGTGCGGTTTCTTATCTCGACTTCCCGCACGAGGATCTTTGTTTTGACAAGCGCGCATCCGACGGGGCGGGAAGCCGGATGCATCTCGTCCAAACATCTCCATGATCCGCATACCCGCGAGGAAGATTAACGTAGCCCCGTAATTGAACGATCGTCGTTTATGCCGAGTCGCGTTGGCGCGGAAAAATCGAGGTCCGGTCGTGGACCGAAGACGCGAAGACGACGACCGACGGCAGAAACTTCGCGGGTATGCGAAGCGAGGGGCAAAATACGGGATTTGAAAGGATGGGGCGACAAACATTTTCATTAGCGCAATTGTAGGCCTCGTTCCATCGGATCGAAGCTTTCTTTGGTACTTTCTTCCGTTTGCACTCGTACGTGGATGTTTCAATGCATTTCGTTGCGTCTTTCATTGTGTTTTTCAATTTTTATTAGTTTAGTATTAACCGAAAATCTTTAATTTCTGATTCTAAGTAGTGGGATTGGTTGAATAACATCATATCGAATGTCACTCTTGTCTCCATTTTTCATATTTGTTTTAATCGGTAGTCTTATTCGATATAGATGTATAATATTTCTACAAAAGTGTATTATCGACTATAAAGACTCAATGTTGAATTATGTTACTTATGGTTAACATTTTAATTTTTTAATTATTTCACGATAAATCAAAAGAAGTAAAAAATTTGTTTTAATGTAAATTATAATGTGCGAGTAAAAACAACAAAACAAAATTCTAGTATCTTATATAACTGATCGTTTATGACTTGCATTTATAATTGTTATTTCATTATAAATTTTCATTAGGATTCATGTAATGTAATTTCTTATTATTTCGCTCGCTATTTAAATTTGAATTTTTATCATTTTTAATTATGACAAGACAAAATATTACACATATATACTTTTCCTAGCTTTTAAAAATTTTCATTTGTTATCTATGAATAATTTTTAAACTTAGTTGCGAGTGATCTTTTAATATACGTGTAAAGTTAAAACATTAAATTTAAGACCCAAATGATACATTTATTAGTTTCAAATATTTTCAGCTTTATTTGTTATAAGAATAAGTCTTAATTATTTCTAATATATTTGTTCCATAATCTTGTCAAAAACAACGATAAAAACTTATTATTTTTTTAAAAATTTTAATTCTTTGATCATTTTATATTCGCTTAAAAAAATATTTATAATGTAAAATACTAATATCTTTATTAATCTTCGTTAAGTATTTATTCGGTTAAAAATATTAATTTATAATGTTTCGTTAAAATCAAAATTATGTATACAAATCATACAAATCTTATAAAGTGTTTTATTAAATCTGAAATGAATTATTACATTCATAAATTTCAAGTTAAAAGATATTTGATTATGACGTATCATTTCTTTTAAATGTTTAAATATTAAAAGGTTTTTTAAGATAGTAAATAATCAATGAAAACAATTTGGTGATTTTTCAATGACCACTTATAAATATATATAACAAGATTATTTTTAAAACATTAATCTAAATTATGATTATTTAAGATATCGAAATTTTTAAAAATAAATTTATCGTTTACGATTAATCTAAAGATAATTAAGCTTGGATTTCAACTTTCTATTAAATAGTATTGTATCGATTACTTCATTCAAAATTTAAAGAAATCTGAGTTAAAAAGTACCAATTTATTGATCGAAAGTGATATAACTTTATTTCTTTTATTCTTTCGTGCACAAATTGAATCGTCTTTGGAAGCTCATATCTTCTTATGTCCACATAGTAAAAGTTGAAATTTGTTCTTCAGATGTTTGACTCGCAGATTCTGCGCCGAAATAGGTGTGATTATTTCAGACAATAAAAAATGATGTACATATTACAATGTACGTTTTGTTTATATTTCATGTATGTATCAAGTGACAATTAAAATTAAATGACCAACTTTTGAAATTTTGTGGAGTTAAATCATTTTTTTAAATCTCTTCATGAAAGTAGGTTGACTTTTATGACTTAGTTCAAATATAAACTTTTCTTATACAAAAAAATAGTAATAGTTATTTCTTTAAAATATCTGTATTAAATTTTTTTCTAAATTCTTTTTACAGCATTTTTATATCGCATCTTGTAAAATTAAATTATCTTTCTTTATTTTAAATTGAGATTATATGAATGTTACATTGTTAATTAATATTTGTAATTTATTATTAAAAAATAAAAATAAAAGAAAAATAAAAGATAATGTGAGAAAAAGTGAAAGAATTTTTTTTAGATCAACAGCAAATTCAGGTTTTTGAAAATTTGAATGTAAAGCATATGAACATTTTTAATATAAATACGGAAACATTAATTTAAAAAATTGCTTTAATACGTTTTCATATTAAGAATTTATGTATAAAATAAATTTAAACTACGAAATCTTTTAAAATTAAATTAAATCATTACACTAAGACTAAAATTGCTTTTTAAACCATTAAAAGGTTTTATACTCTTTAAATTTTTTTTAATGCCATTCCTTGTGAACTTAATACTTGAGTCAATATATAATTTATATTATTAGCAAAATTATTAAATTATTAATTCAATTATCTACTACATTTTCTGATTCTTACCTACAAACGATAATTTAAAACTTGTCCTTGAGATGTTAAAACACGGTACAATAATCATGAAATATTATTATTTCTGATTTACACAAACTACTAATTTTTATTCATGTTACTTATTTGTTATTATTTGTAAATTTTTTAAAATTATTATAACATTAAATATCTAAAATAACGATATCATTATCAAAAAAGTATCAGTCTCTAGTTGGTTCATTTAGATATCAGTATCATGCGCATATCTTTGATTTAAACTTTTGTCAATATGATAGACATAAATCTTTGAAAATTAGTGTTTGATTAAATACAATTTTGTGAGAAGTAAGAACATTTAATGAGTTTATAAACAGATTTTAAATATTAGTTTTAGTTCATTAGTAATTATACATTTATAAAGTAATAAGAATTTTATAAAATAAAAGTTTTTTAAATATCTACTTTGCTTATTTACTAATTTATTTTTTAGTTTTATAAAAATTCTTTGTATTATTGATTTTAAAGTACTTTATTGTTATTAAGATAATTATTAAAATTTTTATGATTAAGAGTTTCGTTATTTTACTGAACTATTTATCTCAAATTTTAAAAATTTCTTATTTAATATTATCTATATAATTATTTAAGAAATTTATTATATACTCGATACCTTTTATAGAAACACTGTTTAAATTTATAAATTTACAAATTAATGTCTTTTATATTTAATCCATAAGAAAACATACTTTGCTTAAATGTCTTAAAACGTGATATACTAAATATTTGTTTATCTTATTTTACAGAATATAAAATCTGACTATACAAAAATTATACGTGACTTAACATTGAAAAAATATAATTTTGATACATTTACATCTTTATAAAATTTAGCTTTGTAAGCTTGCTATGTAAAATACTTGTTTTAAATAATTATCGCTCTCAATGGCTAATAATCATCGTGAAATTAATTGTATGTTTATTTCAGTCATTGAATGATTTAATTATAAGTATGATTTGCAATTTCAAATAGTAATATCATAATAAACTTAATAACGTATGTAAATAGTGTTTTTATTTTTTAATCTCATTGAATGTAATATTAAGATGTCACATTGTACGTATCGTTGAAAGTTTCATTTTATATTTATTTTACTTACAGAGGCAAATATTTTTATCGTGCATTGTGAAAATTTAGTATGATCCAAAGTATGATATTATGAAAGTGTGAGCATAACACGTAGGTGATAATGTCTTGTAGTAAATTAAGAAGTCGAATAATCCTTAAAGTGTATTTTGGTTTATATGAAATGAAAAATAAAATATTTAAATGTCAATTAAGAAAATTGAGATACCTAAAAAGCATTTGTTATCATTACCGTGTTTACAAGTAGTCGATAAATAGTACTTCATACAAGTAGATCAGATTATTTTTTTAAACACAGTTTAAAAATACGTAAATTCATTCTTATATTTATTCGTAAATAATAATTTTATTCTTATAATTAAATTTATGATTAGTCGAACTCGAAGTACGTTATTAATATTGTAGCAAATCTTGGATTGTCATATTAATGGTTTAATAATATCAAATAATTTTATACGATGTGTACAAAATAATGATCGATTAAAAAAAATTCAGACTTAATAAACTTAAATAATTATTTATTAAAAAATACTTTTCATGATTATTACAGATCGGATATTATTATTTCAGCATATATATTTTTAAATATAGATTTATGTTCGTTGAATGTTTTCCTTAATTTGTCACGTTATTGCTATATAAGTCAATATAATCGTGCAATTCAATAATTCTAATATATGCTACGTTTATTACTGTAGTCTTTTTTTTTTTTTTTTAATGAAATAAGAATTTTTATACCTAGTATGATTTCTTAACTATTCGCTTACGGGAATTCAGATACGACGTAATGAAGATTTCTTCATAGTTAGTAAATCATGTCTTGAATAAACTGTGCTCCAAACTCGCTTTACTTTTGTATTATAACTCACCATCAAATTTCTTAATGATTGTTAAATCTAAATCTATATCGGTGTGATTTTGAATAAATTTGTGAATACACGATTTTTTTTAAATATGTTTTTTCAGTGCAATTCTGCAAATGTTTATTATTTCTTACGAAACTTAATTTTTCGTATGAATTTCACGATTTAAATTCTTTTTTTTTCCTGTTTGATAGAAGACGTTGAATAAATTATAAAAAAGTGGTACAGACTTAATGTCGATCACGAGTGTACTGGTAAGCATGATTAAATCTGTAAATAAATCATTTTCTTATCAACTGTTGTAAATATATTAATATTATAGGTTAAAAAAATTACATGAATTTCACCGAATTTTCTTATCTTACATAGAAGAAGATTTAACATTACGCTTAAATAAAATAAATGTTAAATATTTCCAGAAAAATTATTTAATAAATCCAATCTATGCAGAATAAAAAACTCCATTATAAATTTAATGATAAAATTTACGATTATAACAATAATAATTGTTGGTATTTGGTAATTCTGATATACGAATAATTCCAAGATATATTTTTTTGATTAAAAAACTATTATAATTCTTTTATGTATGGTATCTATGAACTATGTACCACTTTGTCCGATCAATTGTGGTTTGACTTATTAATAGTGCTTGTAAGACTTAAATTTAAGTATTTACTCAACGAATTATTATTATAGATATTTATAAAGTTTTGTAAAAGATTTATAAAACGTACGAATGATTTTGAAATTTATTATAAAATATTGATTTGGAGTTATCCGAAAATAATTAAGTATCTTATTGTCTAGATTAAAAATTAAAAAAGTATCAGAGTTTCTGTTGATATAAGAATGTTAATAAATTAGATTTAAATATTACGTTAACGAAATATAAAACTTGTTTATACAGTTAAATGATGCGTAACATTAAAACAAGGTTGTATTAATATATTAATATTCTTATTTTTTGACAAGAGCGATACACGAGAACTGCATCAGATAAATTTAAAGACATATCAAAATATGATCTAGTTTATGTATGTTTATATAAAATTAGAAAGAAATAATTCAAAATTAATTTTCAGTTTTATACTTCAAAATTAATAATTTATGAAATACAGTTTCCTAATTTGTCTTAATTTAGCTTAACAAGATTTAAACTAAAATCAATATTTTAGAGTTTCATAATATTTACGTAGAATTTTTACGTTTTAGAATAGTAATTTTAAGGTGAGTGTTATAAAGAAATGAATATTTTTAATTTTTAACGTCATAAATATGTAATGTTTTAGTGCTATTACTAGATAAGCGTTCATGAATAATTATATAATACTTAAAATATTTAGACGACATTATTTTTGTAGATAATTCAATGAAATTTTATACGATAATTTAACAATTATATAAACAAAATTTTTAAATATAAAATTTAATATTCGTTTTAAATATTATATACATAATTTTATATTAAAGAAAATATTTTTTTTTGTTATAAAAAAAAATTCCTATTAAATCGAAAAACAGTTTTGTTTTCACAAGTATAATTTAATTCGTTGAAAGTGATTTTATTGTTCCATTGCATTCCATCTTTTCATTTTAGAATGGAATTTATATTTCATCGGTAGAGTACTACAAAATACGCATTAGTAACGAATTTGAAGCCGTAACATAAAAATTTGTTTCCAGTCGAGACTAAGTTCTTCTCAAACAAGTATAATATCTAAACGAGTGACAAGATTTATGATATAAAGTAAAATATCTTTAATGCGAAAGAATAATAAGTAGAAAATTTAAGCCAAGTTTCTAGTCTCGAGTTTCGAGTTATATTCACTTTTGAGAAACATAAATCACACGAAAAACATATTTTTGCTCCTTCGTCTCTTGAAATTTCAGCTTCAAAATTGTCCACTCCTCCTTTGTTGAACGTACGCATCTTCGAGAGTTGGTAAAATCTCGTACCAGCGTACGCCATTCTGAAATCAGGAGCCACGTTGCGCAACAAATATGAAAGCGTATATTTCTTTCTTTGCTCTCGCGATAAAACACACGAAGACGTCGTCGTCGTCGTCTTCGTCGTCTTCGTCGTCTTCGTTCTCGTTGGCAAGGCGTTGAAAAAACACGAGTCGGACAAAGAAAGCAACAAAGTGCGCAAAGACACGGAAGGTTCAATTCAGTTTGATTTGTTGCCTTCCCCGCGCCTCTTTTTCATTCGGACGCTGCATTTTTTTTTATTTCTGTCTTGCGTTTCGCATTCCCCTTTCGCTTCTTAAGATTGACGCGCAAGGTTTCGTATCTTCGTTACGTTTATCTCTAACGGTTACGGAAAAAATGAGTTTTATAAAGAATTTTAATTCTATTCTTCAAATCAGCACGATACACGTGTTACATGGACAGATAACACTCGATCGAGATCGTGGATGTGGTATTTTAAACGACCGATTCAGCGGTGCGAATTTTTATCGATCATTTTTTTATTTGCGCATCGATTTCGCTCGAAACAAAGAAAAAAGAACTTCCTCGGAAACAAAGCATCGAGGAAAGGAAAAGAAAGGTTCGAAAGGAAAGTTACGATATTAAAACTATACGATAATATCGGTTTAACGTAGATTAAATTCCTCGCTACACAGCTTTTTGAGATCGAGTGAGAAATATCGATTTTAAAAGTCAGGTTTTGAAAATACGATTATTGCGAGAGCAACGCACGAACGCTCACACGCGCATAAATATCTTTGTAAAGCAAATTTGACGTTTAACGCTCGTAGATTTTAGATATGAACGAGTAAGCGAAGAAGTCGAAAAGTTAAGATATATTCAAACATTTAATTTTGAAGGCGAGATTAGGGGGTTAACGTAGGAAGTCCGATAACGACTCGTCGCGTTAAATAATTCGATGATCTTTAGTGGTACACGAAATGGTTGTAAAAGCAAAGGAGCCCGTTCGAAAGTAAAAAGACCGCCTCGGTTAAAAAGGAAAGCTCGAGAAGGTTCAGAGCTTCCGAGCCGAGGTGAACCCACGGCGGAAAAACCAGCGAAACTCGCCCCGCGGAACTTTATCTCGGGTGCTCGCATCGAGCACACAAGGAAAACGTCTACAAAGTAAGCAGAGAGGCGGCGCGACGGCTTCCAGCACATGGCCGCCGAGATAGGCGACGCGCCGCGACGTCGTCGGGTGGGGGCAGCCCACCCCGCGGCCCGTATATAAGCCTTGTGCCTCGGTCCGTCTCGTTCTAGGTTGTTCCCGATCCGGGCAACTTTCCCGAGACTTGGCCGACCGCACTCCGTAAGTCAAAACAAAAAAAAGCAATCTTTTCATTTAATTTCGTTGGAATTAAATCGTCGCGGTTGCGCGACGCGCGGTCCAAGGGCGGAGGTGGAAAACGCCCCGGGCTCGAAAGTGCCTCCAGTGGAGTGAGTTTTTTGTGTCGGATAAGGGCGACTCTGTGCCCTGGTGTGCCACCTCGAGACGATCCCTTTGGTCGCGGTCGCGCAACGGTGACCTTCCGCCGTTCGATTCTCGCGCTCCCGACGAGGCTCCCGACGAGGCTCCCGACGAGGCTCCCGACGAAGCTCCCGACGAAGCTCCCGACGAAGCTCCCGAGGATCGCCTCGACTTCTTTGTCCGAGCCCTCGTTCCTGCGCGTTCAAGTCGTGCGCGCGTTCCTCGGCGGAAACTGCCGCTTCTGCGTAGTGACTCTTGTGGTGATTTACAACGATTAGCCGGTAGTTTTGCGTAACGCGCTTCCCCGAAGAAGCGGTGGTGACTTAACTTTCTCGCTCCTCGGAATAACCACCGCGTGTATCGGCTTTTATTATCTCTCTCGCCTCTATTCCATAACCGAAAGCTAATCGATGACGACGACGACGACGACGACGACGACGACCATCTCCAACGTACGTCACTTTGTAAATCCCCAATTGCCTCGGTGATGCGTCATCCCGTCGCTTTCGTTCTTCGTTTTCGAAAGCATGAAAATCCCGAATGTCTACGTTTTTCCGCATTCCGTGGTCAATGATTTGCGATTCTCGATTAAAAACTAAAGGAAACGCGTTGGGGAATGAAAACAAAATAGATCTTCGTATCGGTGCGTAATTCCTTTTTTCTCGGCGTTTTTTCGATATTTTTTCTTTCGTAATAAACGGTTCATAAGTTTATTATCCTCCGTTCGGAGTTTACGAACGAGTCGATACTTCGCGCACTTGGTATTCTGTCGTATCGTCGCATCGATATTGTAACACGTTTTGCCTATGAAGCGTGGATTACATTGAAAAGCGATCGCTATTTTATTTTGCGCGATCAATTCTGTACCGAAATGAATATAAACGAAATCTTAGGAGTAGCATCGATAAATTTTATCGACGTAGAATATTTTTTGGTTTACGTACGTTTGATAAAATTCGAAAACTTGTATCGAACTTTCGTATTTATTAAAATATATATAACGGTAAAAAAAACTTTGTCCGCCGAAAACAATTTATTAAATATTCTTATCGGTAATAACGGTTAACATTCTCATTTGTTTTGTTATCGTAACAACGTATTGATTATTATAATACTTTCGAGTTTTCACTGACTATGTATAAACAAAAGATTGATAATGACTAACACTCGATATCGAACCGCTTTCCTAACAATACGCATAATTGTCACTTTTGCGATTAGATAAATCATTAAATTGATTCATTCGTACAAAGCCGATATCTTTTTCTTTTCACGAGACAAGTTTCGGTAATTGCACAGACAAATGCTCGCGTTGTTTTTGTTTACGCAACCAAATTTCTTCCATTGATAATAAATGCTCCCGACATTTTCTACAAATCGATCACATCTAAGCCAATTAGCGCGTATAGGTGAGCTTTCCATTAATCGTTTCAATTCTTTGAACCGATGTCACGTTGGAATTAGACGAAGCAGTGATACGTTTTTTTTTTTTTTAAAAACATGTAGTATTAATTTATTAGCTTTGGAATAAAATCTAAATTTATCGTCGCAATAATTATGGTTTTTATTTTTTGGCGTTCGACTCGAAAATATTCTATGTAAACAAATGTGTTTTATTTTTAGAACACCACAAGATTAAGCATAAATTTAAACTTGGCCAATTGTCATAAAAATATTTTATAACTATTTTTAATACTTATTTCGTGTTTTCGAAACTTTATCCTATGGTCGAATATCGTAAATTATGTACGCGAGATTTCAGTCGCAACGAAGGATAAGGTGATAACGCGACCATTTTACGATTTATCTCCAACGTTAAGAAGGATAATCAATGTATCGCGTAGAAGAGTAAATGAGTTTTATGAATGAAAAATCCACTATAATCCGGCTACGAGCGAATTATTTCGTTTACACCTATTGTTTATTCGGTGACTCGGTAAAGATCAGTTCTTTTAATTTTTTTCAATCGCTTTCGTAACACCTTCATCGAACGTTTCGTTGTATCGAGAGCAAGAAGGTCACTTTTGTTTGCCGATTTGGTCAACGACCTACTCCTAAGTTAAGCTCCCGTCAACGCTATTAATATCTACCAAATTTCCAGTAACTTTCAACACATCGTTTTTTTCTTCTCGCAACGTCTTCGGAAGTCGAGCTTTATAAAAAGCTCCTCGCGGTTTATTTCTTTTGCTCGCCCGAACAGTTCTTTTTGCGTTCTTTTTGAAAAAGACGGAATCGTTCGATTGTTCGTAGCTCGCGGTGTTCAAAGAACTTGGTGCAACGATTATTGGCCGAGTTATCGTCGTACCAAAAACCCAGGAGCTAATTTGAGGAGAAAAGGCGTGAGAATCGCAAACGATGATGGCATTTTATAAAACGCGTTTATAAAAGTGTTCTTTATTCTCTTCCGTTTGTCCTTTACTTTTTTGTTATTATCCGTCATTGAAACTTCAATTACGCAATTGGCAAAGTATACGAATTTACGATGTCGATGAAATTTGTAAAATACTCGATTTAAAACGGTACGTCTTATAATTATACTGAACGCGATTCCCACGTAGCCTCGAAATGACCTTTAATAATTAATCGTCACCGTCCACAAAAAACAATAATTATTTATTTTATATTAAAACGTATTACATGTCGTGTAATTACTTTATTTATTTTATAAAAAAATGTTATTCGATTGTAATAAACATAATGCAAGGTTGATTGTCGCTTATCGATCGATCTAGTTTTCGCTCCATGTGTATATTTATTACGTTACTTCGTTTTTTTAAATAACAATATTTTGAAAATTATGAATTAAATATTCATTTCTTGGTTTTAGTCATTGAGATCTATCGGTGGTTAAAACTTAAAATGAAATTGAATATCTAATGTAAATTGAAAATATCAAATATAAATTACGTTTGTAGCGCTAATACATTTTTTATTTTTTTATACAATCGTAACTCCGATCGAATAATTATTATATTATTTATTACAGGAATATTAAAAACCAAAAGCTTACTTTCGGCACTTTCATCTCGTACGACAATATTTCTACATTTAATATTTCTAACTTATCTTAAGATAATTGAACGAAATAACAATTTCAAACGCATAAGTTATTTACGCGAAAATACAATTACGAAATTACTCTAACATTAATTAAACATTAATTCAAATAATAATTAAATATAAAGCAATAAAATTAATTGATTGCGATCAGAAATTTTTTATATATTTTTCGTAGAAGTGTGTACTTCCGTAGAGAAACTATAAAAAATTTTCCGTTGTTTGAGGTTTCAATTGAGATGTTGATGCTACTCATCTGTTCGGAGCTGCTTAAGTTTTTTTCGACAATGTGCAAAAGAGACGCTAGAATTACATCGGCCGCGACAAATGATTCACGGTGTCAACTTCTCTTGTATTTTGCGTGAGCGAAATAGAGAGAAAAATTCTTTGAAAAATATCATTTTTCCATAAATCATATTATAGTTTTAGTTCGCGCAAAGAATTATTTCTACGTTTACGATCACAAAATAAATTGCCGATCGCTTATTTTGCGCAAAATATTTGTGAATTATTCTTAAGAATACAGCATAAATTTTAGTTTCCTTAACCTATTTCTGTTATTATCTTTAATGAGTATTATACAAAGAGATTCCATTGATAATAAGCTCATATATATGTAGTTAAATATACTATAAAAAGAACATATAAAATTTTAGAAAATTATATAAATTGTTTTCATTGATAATAAATTTATGTATATAAAAATAAGCTATAGTATTAAAATTAAATAAATTAAATTAAATGTTTATTAGTATTAAAAAATTTTTTTTAGAATAACATTGTATTTATTAACTTTTCAAAATATATCAAAACGAATTTCAATATTTCTTTACAGGATAAATTAAAATAATACAAGAATGATAAGTGCAAAAACATCGTTAAGAAAGTCTTTACTTAATGACGATCGTATTTATAATATATCGAATACATTCATATTTTTGAAAGTCAAAGTCAAATTTTCAGGCCACTAGCAAATTGTTAACTAATCTGTATAAATCACGAATATTACGAATATTAAAATCAGAGCAAATAGATAACTGATAATAAAAAATTATTATAATATTAAGTAAGAAAGGATTGTATATTTTGAAATTCAAAATTTTTTTCTCTTTCTTTTTTGTACCTTTATCGGCTTTCATCAATTTTTTTATTACATTTTTAGATGTGTCAACATTTACTTTTATATTACGTAATATAACATACGCGCTTCTCTATTTAGATACTTTTAGTACCAAAATATCTTAATTAATGTCTTTTTGAAATAGATAAGCTAATACAAACGCAAAATGATAAATATTGACTACGTAGGAACTGAAATTTAAAGCAGTTGTTTAATATCATCCGGTATTAGTTAAAGCGCGCATCTAGTCATGGTGAAAAAAACAATTTATTTTTTACACGATATTCTATTGCGTATATATTTCGAAATGCTACACGTATTGAATTTTACTATTGTAAAAATTTTATAACGTATAATATTGTAATTAAACGTTTAAAATTACAGTTCAGTTCTTTTTTTTTTTTAGATGCGTATTGGTAAATTGTTTTTACGTACATGAAAGAATACCTTATTTTACTAAAAATTTTAATAAATTATTAAAAATTCTAAATATCTCTTGTAATAGAAAATTAAATATTTTTTCTGATAAAAGCTTGTTTACATTGTCCAAAATTATAAAAATAGTTCATAAAATTATTAAAAAATATATATGTGAAAATATAAATAGCAATGACATTTAAAAATTTTTATCGTTCAATTATTTTTACTATTCAAAATAACTTGATAGAAATATCACTAAAAAAGTTCAGTCATAGTATTTAAAATATTCAGATGCTTAAATTTTTTATTATTTTCTTTCTTTTTAAAATAAATTTTTTAAATAAGAAATCATAAAATATGCAAAAAGTAATATTAATAATTTTATTTTACATTAATTTTATATAAATATAAATCAATTCGTATAAATATATTACATTTAACTTCATTTAATTTTAAATTATCAAGAAATTATATATAATATATTAATAATTAATATCGATAGTAAAGAAATTTTTCTTTAACCATGACTTTCTTAACTATTGATCATTATAGACTGTAAAATTAGAAAAAATATAAATTATGCCAAGCTTTTTAAGTCTATTTTTAGACATTTATAAACTGAAGATTTACGAGCTTATTGTAATGAATTCATTTTTAACTAAACTAATTGGATGCTTCATGCTTAACATTCCAAATAAAATCCAAATTTAAAATAAGAGACTATTATATTAACTAGAACATATAATTTATTTGCATATCATAAATTTATACGAAGCTTTAAAATTTGTTTTTTGATAGGAAAGAATTAAATCGTAATCACCTCAGCGATTTCATTATTAAAATTTTTAAAATACAGTATCACGTGTACCGATGTAATGAAAAATAATATCTCTATTTTTGATCATCGTTTTGAAATTTTTTATATTAGGCAATTTCTCCAAAAAGATAAAAGTAGTCACAATAGGCTTTAATTTAAAAATTTATGCGAAGCATTCGTTGCGAACTATAACCTTGGACCTAATTAAGGTTTTAATATGCGGCATCTTAAATTAAAGCAAATTTTCTTTTCTTTTTTCTATTTAAAAATTGTTTTATTCTAATAATCATTATAAAAAGATAAAATTAAACTATGGATGATAGTTTTTTTAAGTATGAAAATAATTAATATTCTCTACAAAATAAAATAAACTCTTGTATAATATATCGAAAAAAGTTTTTGCGCTACTTGTATTTATGCTAATTAATAATATTATCGATAAGTCTGGGAGCCAAGAATGACTAATTAATACAGTAATATGATTTGTATAGTAGCATTCTTTGTTAAGATAACGAGTCAATAGAATATTTGATTGTGACATATGAGTTTATCGGTTTCAGTTTCTTTTTTATAAAGTACAACCCGGATGCAAAAATAATGTTAAATATAGTAATATTTGATTAAAAGTATTTTTAATTATTATTAAAAAGTAATTTGGTTATTGTAGTTTTCACATTTAATAATATTACAACTTAAAAATTGTAAATTAAAAATTAAAAACAAATTTATTTACTATCGTGGTAAAAATATCTTAATAATATAAATTTCCATAAACATGAATAACTTTAATAAACTTGTCAAACCTTAAAAAAGTATACTGAAAAGTCCATGTATTATACATAAACTGTATTTAATTATTATTTTGTATCGATAGTATTTCCATTTTCAATCGAGCGTTAAAGTATTATTTAATTTCTGTTGCAAAGAAGGACACGTAATAAAATAATTATCAATCTATTTCCAATAAAATAGAATAAAAAATAATTTTGCCGTATACCGTAAATAAAAAATAACGTATAAAAATTTAATTGTGATTGTGAAACATGTCAACGGACATTATACTTATTAAGGTGACTATCATCTTCGTTTTGGACTTACATTTGAATTAACTTTTGCTTCGTTACCTTAAGCTTATGTTCTTGAACTTATTTATTATATTCACTATTATTTTTTTGAAATTATCGCCGAAGATTTATGCAATTTCTCGAGAGTAGCTTAGAAAAATTTAAAAAAGATGATACTAATGTGGTTTACGGCTTTAATGGCTGCAATAGTTTTTAGAATTACCATGTATCCATTTAAGCACAGTTGGTAATAGGATGAGCAAATAATTCAGTTAAGTGCTCATAGTATTATGTAAATGTGTCAATATGAAAAACATTATTTCTTGGTTAACATCTTTACAAATATATTTTCATCGATATACTTTATGTTATCATTTTTTGCAGGAATACTTTTAATTTCTCCTTGATTATTCATATTTATTTAATATAAATGAATGTTTAAAAACTCATAAAGCAGAGATAATTTCATACATAAAAAGTCTTCAAATATAAACATAGAGAAATTATTTTCATTCAGCCAACTTAAACAGTTACTCTAAATAATCAAAAAGTTTTTATAAAATAAGAAAAATTTTGGCATTACAAAATAATATTCTTGTTTTGAAACGAATAATATTTTATTCAAATGCTATATTTCCGAAACATAGTTGATCATTAATTTTTTGTTTCGGAATATATTATCACTACTAACCGCATACAGGAATATATTAACCAACCTTAAGTCTTCGTTTTAGAATTTCATCTATTGACACATAATCTTTTTAAAAGTATTTATCGAAAATATTTACTTACAATATAAATAGTTTAATTAAATAATAAATAATAAATACAATCTAATCAAATTTGAAAAAAAAATAATATTTTTATTCATTATCATAAACGTTAAAACATGTTAACTTTATTTCAATATAACATAAAATATGTATATTTTCTAGGTTTTTTATAGAATAAAATATCTATAAATGTATCAAATGATTGTTTATTTTTATCAAATATATTTTTTTATACTATTAAAGAAGATTTCTTTTAAAATAAATTATAAGATCAAATATTGATATTCTTTTTTTTGGAGTATGTCATTATTTTAAGCCATTAGTCGGTATTACCGTCTAGTTTTTTATTTTCCAAATATAATATACAATGAATAAAATTATAAGGAAACATTTATGGTACCTTCATAACTCAGAAAAAAAGATTGATGTAAACAAGTATCGAAATCAATATTGGTTTTATTAAATTCAAGAAAATAATTCTCTTTAATTATATAAGAAATTTAAGCAAATAAAATTATATATGGAAAAGTAAATATTTTCTAGTCGCAAGAAAAATTTTTATACGGAAAAAATATTCAAAATTTTAATCTTACTTAATTTATATAAGTCATTGAATGTAATATTAATGATTAATTGAAATTAGTTTACTTTTATAAATAAATTTTATTAGTAACGATCATATTAGTTTAAACATTTCAGTTTTTGTAAATTTCAATATTTGTTTTGAAAAATTTATTACGATAATTTACGATGAGAATACTATAATTTCGTACCTTGTATCATTATTTTATATATTTTATATATAAATATATAATTTTGAAGTAAAATAAATAATTCTTAATACGTAAATCAGTTTAAATATTAACAAATAGTAAAACCGACTTTGAAATAAACATAATATTTTTTTCTTATAAACATTATTACTTTATATAAATATTATTATATAATTGTTAAAATAAAAAATATAAATAATTAAAATATATTTTATATTTGCTTTCATGAATTATTTAAATTTTTGTATTTAAAATTAATTATTTATATAAAAAATCAGAGCTATTTTATTTATTATTGAATAATTTTAATTGAGATATTTTTATTTTAGAAGTTTAATTTTCATCATTTTCATTAGAAAAAAGCAAAATTTTCAAAGCAGTATTAAAATAAATAATAGAACCAAAATTTTTCATAATACGTATAAATTTGTTCAGCTGTTTCTCATAATCTATAGAAACAGTTCTTAAACTTCAAAAAATAGCTTTTTTAAAGTTTGCAGTATTAATTCAACCATTTATAAATGAAAAACAAATTAATCGCTATCATTGGAAACGAATGTACTAATAATAACCTATTAATAGTTTGTCAAATAAAAAATGAAGTGTATCTAAAGAAACATTTTTATAAGAGTGATATTTATTTGTATATCAAGTAAAAATAGTAGATTAGACGCTGATTGAAAAAAGATTTCTAGATATTTTGATATAACTGTTTCATATACGTATTATTTCATTTCCTGATATTTTCGTCTTATATTTTTATTAGATAGTACGAAACGATAAGTTATTTGATATTATTAAAAAGAATCAATCGACCTTATGTTTTTTTTATATTTTTAAATATAATATATTATGCGAGTATATAGACGATTGGGTTAAAATGTATATAGTTGAAATTTTTTAAACAAAGAATAAAATTTGTACGTACTTTTTAGATAATGAATTCTAAAATAATATTATATTTTTATAATGCAAAAATATCCAAAGCATATTTATTCGGCGTATTTATATTTAAACATTTTACGTAACGATTGTAAAAATCTGTTACAGTTATTTATTAAAAGTTTAAAAAAAATAAATAACGTATTTATGGGTGTATATAAGAATATTTAAAACTTTTAATATAGAAAAATCTAATCTTTACAGAAGCATAACTCAAACTTTCTAAGTGACGTATATATTTAGACTGCCAGTGATATACGAGTATTTATATCCGGGCTAAAATACAGTGTAGATATTAAAATATAGATTATTATTGTTTTAAGTCAGGTGACTTAAATATATGATATTTTTTAATACTTTATATAAACTATATTTGATAATTGACGAGGGATCTGTATCCGATTCATTCGTCGATTAAAAGCCTTGATATTGATACGAACAGAACCAGAATCAAAAGTGAAAGGAAAAAAAATTTTAGCGAGGATGAATTTTAATCGGCTAACAATATTATATTAAAGTTTCTAAGATCGACTATTTGATTTCCGAAGCACTTGCAAGGACGAAATACGAAACCTTGAACGGACTAAAGACCTTCATTTACTAAAACACAGCGACTGTGATAAGATTTCGAGAGTGTACGGCACTACGGAAGTTGTTGATGCCGTTGTAGCTCATAAGCGTAGATTCGAATCAGATATTAAAATTCTGGAAGTAAAAGAAAAATTATTATTTAATGGTCTTTTGTAAAGTTCTTGTCTTCGTTACGTAATACAACAACGCGTAGTTTATCAAATAAGACGTTAAATAGAATAAAAAATTTAAGCAAAAGACGAAGAGGGAAAAGCAACGATGTACGAACGAGAAAAAATAAATATATTCGTAGTGAAAATTGAAAGAGGAGGTCGAAAAAAGCTTTTTCGTGCGAATCAGTGCCGCAAAAATATGCGGCGAAAACCATTAAAAGATTTTAATGGTTCTCGGGGTGAAAATGTCATAGCCAAAAGACTTTTAACGCTGAAGCGGAAGTTACGAATAAATTCGACGGAGATAAATTCGTAGCGATCAATTTTTTAATGAAAATAATTTATGATAATAATACTATGGAAAAAAAAGAACAATAAAGATATTAAAAATGTACAAAATTATACGAACCGCGTGGAATTTACAACAATCGTACGTTACCGTAAGAAATACGAGGCCATTTAAAAAATACGTTATTTAGTGGTATAAGGATACGCAAATACGCGAATATGTAATCGTTTAATTTCTGTTTCAAAGTGACCGTTGAAGCGACGAGTAAGCTCTAAAGTTATAAAAATTTGGACGCAGCCCAGAAGTAACGATTTCAGCTCTACGATTTAGGTATTGGATTTCATAAAATGTATAGCGGAGTAAAGGTTCGCTTACGTAACGTAATAAAACAAAATTAATTTTTCTTCCAAAAGTCGGCGATCCAAAAGACGAAGGTTTTACGAAAAGAAACGTAGAATCCTCGCATCGATCGTTTTTACCCCGAGCACGTGAAATCTCGAATTATCACCGGCCATCGCGGATCGGAAACAGAGAGTCAAAGGCGATTCGTGCGATTCGTGCGATTCGTGCTATTCGTGCTATTCGTGCTATTCGTGCGATTCGTACGATTCGTGCATACACGCGCGTTCACGCAACTGAGAGACGAACGTTAGTGGGAGGTAGCAGGTAGCTTTTAGTCAGCTCACCAGAGACCAAACGACTCACTTCATCTCGAATCACCGGCTCTCGCGGGTCAAGTCGCACATTCATCACTTTTCGCCCGTTCCTCTCCGTTGTTCTTGTTATTGTTCTCCGTCGTGTCCGAGCACGTGTGCAAGTGTCCTCGCGAGTCGGAGGATACGCGGTTGGAAATCGCGAATGATTCGCCGGAAGTAGAGAATTTGCGCGTCGTTCTCATTCGTCTTTTATTCTTCCGAGAGAATCCGCGAGAGCTTTGCCCAAGCGTTTGTTACAAAACTTGTATTTATTGGCTCGAGCGTAATGTAAGAAGTATCGATAGCAAGTGTCAAGCTCGTACTTTGAGGGAACCAAATTTTTGCAGCGAACGTTCGGAGCGGCGATAGCCATAAAGCAATAAACCATAGCGATCAAATACAGTGAAGTGAAGCTTGTAATTACTTTCATTCATATAGCTGCTACTCGTCTTTTTAATTTATGCTCTTAGAGTATATTCGAGGAATTGGAAATTGGAAATCGATCGACATTCGAATACTCGCATTCGCATTTTGAGTTTATACTTCGAAATAAAAGTGAAGTGAAACTATCGTCACCTTCAATTTTTAACAAACTATCTTCCCATAAATATTTGTATCCAAACCTCGAACTATTGAATTTAGTATGATATGTGCTAATTAATGAACTCTGATCGATTTAAGTATCATAGAAAACAGTGATCTGCATGAATTTGAAAATAGAACGACGGTTACGGACTACATACGTCTACGAAAAACGAAAGACAATACAAATCGAGTTGAGTGAGTGCAAGTTTGATGCCGCTTCGATCAAGTGTTCATAAATTAACGCGAGCTTTCCATCTGGTTTGATAACGGTTATCGAGTGCACGATTTCGCGCCTTCGTTGCAATTACATTGATTCTTTGATGTGAGTATAAGTGAAATTAGGGCAATATTTTTTTCGTCGTAAATACTTTTCATCTTGTAAAATTTCAAAAATACACCGTAATGATAAGAAGAATGTTTATAAGTTTAGACTATTATTTATGCCAGAGAAAAAATTTTTCTTCCAACAAATATAAACTTATCGATACTTACGCGTACGTATTTTCTAAAAAGTTTGTAACATCGCGTTTTTCGTGAAATTTGTATTGTATCGTTACTATTATATAATACGATATAGAGAAAAATATAGTGGTATTTTTCTAAATTAAAAACTCGATAATTTATTATACAATATGTATTAACAAGAATTGACATCATTCCTATTGTATTCGTTGCAATTTTTTTGATAAATATCTCTTGAAAGTTATTCGCAATTATTATCGTCTATTTTTTTTTTTTATATTTTATAAATTTTTTGAAGTTATTAAGCACAGGGAATTTATCTTTTTTAATTTTCTGAAACTTGCGCAATGTTTTACATCGTTAGGTATAAGATATCGAATGTTTTCTTCGATATTAAAATATATAAATATACGATAGGTTTAATTAATTAAATAAGAAAAAATTGATATCTGTTCATTAATATTAAATCAGAATAATAAAGATCGATAAATCAAAGTAAAGTACGTAATTAATTTACATAAATATAAAAAAATCTTAACTCCGCTACGTCAGTAAAATTAATTTTGTATCATACGATAATGTATGTAAACACAAGCTACACATATCAAAGATAAAGTCTACGAATTCACTCTTTTGCCTAGATGTAACTGTTCAGCTTTTCTTGGATTCTTCTCTTATTTCCGTTATCTATGCGGTTTCAATTTGTCAGCATCGTGCCTAATTACTTTGACCTTGAGAATTGACCACGAGCTCACACATGTAATACAGAACATTTCATACTCGAACAATTCTGCGTTTTTTCTAATAAACTCGTGCATATTCTTAGATTCTTCATTACTTTATTTCGTATATTAATTGAATTTTTTCAAATTTTTAAACTTTCATTGGCGTAAAGTAAACAGTTGTTTAATATGTAATATCTTTTATTTATATTTATAGAAATATAAAATTATTTTTATTAGGGACTTCGATGTAATAAAAAATTTAGATATAATATATTTGGAATTTTTATTTTTAATAATATTTTAATTTTCAATTCTTAAATTATTTATAAATATGGAATGATAAAATATAATACATGAAATTCGTATTTATACTTACAAGTTTTATTATTTTACTGAAGAGTATAAGAGTTGTAAAGAAGGTATGAAAAAGACCAGTGGGATAAAAAAATTCCACACCATTAATAAAATTTTAAATAATTCTTAATCAAAATAATTATAATAATGTATATATACTCTTATAGTTAAAATATTGAACTTTTTATACCGCTTGAAGTAAAAAAAAACAAATTTTATGCACGTAATTTTTGGAATTGTAATTGCAATAATTTCAAAAGAGAAATTAAAAAATTCATGTTATAAAAAATAAAACTATCCATCGTATGAATGAGAATTTGAAAAAAATTATGAAATTTAAACTGACATTCGGGAGCTTTATTAGTTCGCTTCAATTTTTCATGTAAATACCAAGAATCGTGTAATAAACCAAAGGATACGTGAGTTCACGCGGATAGATTTCTGACTTCCGGTATTATGTTATATGTGACCTTCCTTTTTCCGGTTGCATCCCTCGTGCATATCCGAACGCATGTATTTTTTATATTTTTACATTAATTTTATTTTTATGAAAAAAATATAATAACACCGTTTGGTTTCTGCCATAATCAAAAGGTAATTTTAATTCAAATTAAGAATTATTTAAACTACCCGATGTAGTTCTATTTGAGATAATTCTTTATACCTAAATTGATCGTAATAAAACTTTATCGATGTTATAAAATATTTATTTATATAAAATTCGATTTTTATTGAAAATTATAAGCATTTTTTTATAGTGTTCAAGGAATATATTTAATATTATAAAAAAGTATTTTGAAATTATTGATTTCATTTGCAATTTTTAATAAAACTATATCATAAATTTTTTATGTAAAACTTATATTTTTGTATAATAATATATGTATTTCTTATTATTTTTTAGTTATTCTAATCTTCGGTGTCTAAAAATTTCAATCTACACATAAAAATTTTTATCGGTTATCTATCTCAAGTAAACTTTTCAAACTTGATCACCTATGTTACAAAAAATAAGGAAATAATAATTATGGAGCAAACTTTCAAATCCCAATTATTACTTAAAATTTACTAGTCAAAATTTTCACTATGACACTTTTATGAAATCTTTTCAAGTTAAAAATATAAGACGACGCTTTCTAGAAAAATACATTTCAATTACTTTTCTTTCTTAAAATGTATTTTAATACTTATTATTTAAAATATCTATGGTATGAATAATTGACAAATTAAACTTCATTATTATTTATTGAGATTTATCACGGGAATAAAATTTATACCTACATAAAGTAAATAACTATATAGTTAACTCGTCAAACAATTATCAGAAACTTTCTCCATATATACGCATTGTAATTTTCAATTGGGCGATTGTACTGATAACTGTGGCATTGTCATCTTAATATTGCATATATATATTTTGATAGAATTAGGCTCATTACAGATCTCGTTAAGCGATTGAATTAGCGGTGATTTCAATGCCTTCATAGATAATGACGCCATGACGCATTTGTCAGTGTGAAATGAAATCGCTACTCTTATGAGTCAGATATTTATTTATTTACCTTTATTGTTCGATTTATAAACGAAATATTAGACTTGGAGAAATGAATCATGTGTTTCGTGTGATAAAATACATGTTTTGTACGTTCAACTCTTTATTTAGATGATAAATTCATTTTTGTGGTATAATATATGTTGATTTCAACTTTTAATTATTTCCATGTTAGTAATCATTTATTATATTTTATACCTCAAATTATTCTTTTTTTTTTAATTTCAAAATAACAAATATGTTTTAAAATTTCTTTTTTTATGACATTTCGATACGTTGTTTACATTATATTATAATCTGATAAAAATTATAAGTTACATTTATATTTTATAGTCTTTATTCTTTTATTAATGATAAAGAAATTACTAATTTGTATTAACAGTGATACACATAAAGGAAATTTTTATGATTTACTTTTATTATTTAAAATGACTAATTATTTACTAATATAATTTAACGATATTTTTGTACCCTACTAATTAATATATTGTATTAATTATAGAAATTTAAAATAATTAAATCGTAAATATATTCTGTAGACAAAATTTATGAAAACAAAAATATATAAATTTATATATATAAAGAATTTCAATTGAAAAAATTTATGATCATAGATATATTGAATGTTAGATCGCAAACATAATTTACAATGAACAAATATTGTATTTTTCCATAATTATAAATTTGCTTTTATATGTATAATTATTACTTGATGATATCAAATTTTCGGTATAAATTTTGTATAAAATAATATTGTAATTGAATAGAGTCATCAGATTTTTTAGTGTGGTATTAATAATAAAAATATTATCGAAATAATAAATTCGTAAGATACATTAATAAATTTACCAAATAACGATAAAGTAAAATTTATGACAACTCCGTTCAAAATACTTAAACTTGTAGTTACGAGGAATTTGAAAGGAAAAATTTGAATATATCGTATAATTAATTTAACAATTTTTGTTGTATTCTTATCAATATTTTTGTACTAATTTATTTATTTATAAAAAGTAAAACTTTTGAAAATTTATAAATAATACAAACTTTTCGGAGTACTTTTCATTTGTAATTAAAAATAATTCTTTTGTTTTCCAAATAGGCAGCAAAATTAACATGTATCAGAAAAAATCTTATAAATTAAATACATTTAGTATCTGTTGAATAATACGAGATTCTTTTTAATAGAAAACGTAGTGATTTATTAGCAAATAATATTCCAGTGAACAACAGAAAAACTAAAATTATAAATATAACGTATTAAATATAAATATTCTAGTATAGAGATTTTGTGAATCTGTATGCAAAGTTTTATTACAGTTCATGTTTAGAATGCATTTTTATAGGTCATTGAAAAGAAACTTGTGATCTATCTCGTATTATAAATAATTTTTTATTAAATACATAGAATTCTTATTGATTAAATGATGAATATAACGTAATTTTAAAACAAAAAGTCTAATGTTTTTACAAGTTATTTATAATTCTTTTTCAAGGTTCTATTTCTCTGTCTATGTATTTACTTTACATTCTATAAACCCGTGATATTGAGTCATTTAAAAAGTACATATTCATTTTATATTATGGTGTATAAATTTCTTTTTAATTATTAAATTAATTTTTGATATTACAATAAAACCTTTAGTTTAAATAATTTTTCTATTTTAGCACGGTTAACATTTTACGTATTTTAAAAAACTATAATAATTATTAAAAGTTATAGAAATTTAATAATCAAATTTTTTATTTTTAAATATTTTTAGACTAATTTAAAAAAGTCTAATATAAAAACGTATAATATACCGAGAAATTAAATTTAATATATTCATTATCATCAATTAAATTTCTAGAATATAAAAGAAGTCTTATCAAGTTTTTTTATTATCAAGAATATTTGCTTCGTAATATAATTTTTTTCGATAATAATAGATGAATCTTGAATATATTAATTATTTTTTATACAATAATTTATATAATAATATATTTTAATTATTTCAGATATTATTATTCAGACGAAGTATTAATATCGATATTAATACGGATTTATTAATACTTTCCAATTTTTTATTCCGTTAAGGCGATCATAAAAGCAATATTATAAAATATACGCAAATCTTTTATCGATATTTTTTTGACTTTCAAGTTTTAGAAAATTAGATCCCATTTATTTCTTTCGTCTTGGAATTAAATCTTTTTAATATCATTTTTAATCTAATCTGTTATTTATTTCGTAAGCTTGGTCATAAATTTCTTCGATAAGTTCTTTAGAAAATTTATAGCTAGACACATCACAAGGGAGGCAAAATCTTTTTATCGTCTCGAAATTTATGATTTTTCTAGTTCGTTCGCGCAACAATTCACTATACAAAATGAATAGTTGAATTATTTCGTATATTCGCTGTTTCGCTCTGAATAGTCATAATCGGTTTTCCTTTGATTAACATGCATACGACTCTGGAATGTAGGTACAGCGCTCCGACTTGCAGCATTCATTGAACTCGTCTCTGCATAGATCATTGAACTCGAATTCATTGCGTTCGACGATTGTCAATAGAACTTTTAGACTTTAATTAACCACGCTTTTGCTCACAATGCGAACCTAACTATAAGGCAATCGTGAAATTAAGATAATTACATCTCGACATTTTACTTTACAACCGTTCCTCCGTTAAAGCGCGTTCTTTTTTCTAAATCTTCGAATCTTATTTTGCTATTATAAAAGCTTATTATAAATCTGTCAATAGCCTGCAAAAAGTGTTTTATACGTTATAATTACAATAATAATAACAATTATTTTTTGAATAAAAAATATCGCGTTAAATTTATGTATACGTTTAAGAGTAAAGCGTAACGTTCCGATTAAAGTGTTACTTTATTCGTGATTTATTTATTATCTTTTCATAGAAAATTTTTTTTTGTCAATAAAAAAGTAATTTAATCTTCCGAAATACATAAACAAATAGAAATCTATTTATAATTTGCTCTGTAATTATCCGTTACCTCGTTTCAATGTTGCACTACTTATAATAATACTAATATTATTATTCAATTTTTATAAGCCAAGACAGATTGGTCGATTTAGAACTTTCGAATATTTATGTATATTATCGAATAAAATTTTGAGATCGTTGGAATATTTAACATAATATTTCTTTATTCGAAGTTGGTCGATCAAACGTTTCAAAAATACGAAGCTGCGTTTACGATGCGATAAATAATTGAAAATGGACGGTTATCCTTTGCCACCATTGGGATCAGCTTAATTTGAACCGACGAACGTATCAAGATCGTCAATTCGCTTCACCGCATTAAGGATGTTGCACGGATCACGCAATATTAAATAAGATATAGTTTACGCGTGCCGCGAATTAAATAAAATGCAACGACGACGTCAGATTCGAAGAGACGAGTTGGTTCGAATGAAAAGACGCGTGACATTCGCCTGTTAGTCGGTATTTAGTACAGGATGTTCATCAATGTATCGCTCGCTATTAAATTTTTCAGTCGGTTCTGAAAACTGTTGAGTCGGCGACAAAGATACGACCACCCAGATCCATTATGTCATTGAGTTTTCAGGGTCTGATTTTACGCTAAGGGCGGTCCGAACTAATTTTCACGACCTTACGTTTTAGCGTTTTGATGAAAAGTTTTATGCTTTCGTAGTACCGTAAAATATTACTCGTTCTCAAATACTGTACGAAAATATAATTATACATTTAAACAAAAAATATTTTTCGAGTATCGAAAAAATAGAAGTGTATTTATCGTTAAATCGATTATCGAAAATTCGCGTGAAAATTATCAGCTTTTATAAAAAATTTTAAATGCTAAAAATTTCAAACACCTAATTATATTTTGTACAAAAATAAAACTAATTGAACATAATTTAAATAAAATAAAAAATTGTAATTCAAATTATTCGAAAATGCTCAACCATCGACGAGAGCTTCGAAAAATATGCCTTACACAAATTTTAACTCTGAAAATATTTTACAATGTAAGTAAATCCTCGTTAAGTTACGTAAGTTCTTGGGCAGATAACGTTATTCGTTTTCTTTAGAATTATAGAAGAATGGTGAAAAAGTAACGCAAAGTTTAGTTTTCTAATAAACGAGTAATTTATAAACTTAGATTCAATATTATTTAAAGAATGAAAAAACGGCGAAAACTATTGTATTTATACGCAAGTTCTTGCGTTTTCAAATTTCTCGAAGAATAACATAAATTTACGCTATAATATCAGCTTCGACCTATTTTTGAGTTAACGAGGTTTTTTATCTACGCAAGTATT
Organism: Dolichoris vasculosae; assembly: GCA_018907195.1. Taxonomy (NCBI): domain Eukaryota; kingdom Metazoa; phylum Arthropoda; class Insecta; order Hymenoptera; family Agaonidae; genus Dolichoris; species Dolichoris vasculosae. The sequence goes on along the minus strand of JACCHY010000005.1, from coordinate 10,065,456 downwards.
GTGCACTTGAGACTATAATCTGTAAAAACAAAAACTAAACGACTGTGCTTCTTTTGTTAAATGTAATGTAACTTCCCATTTGTTATAATCCTATTAAGAAAAAAGAGAAAAATTTCAAGCTAATGATATTTAACAAAGCACATCCTGCGTTATTAAAACTACTGTTTAAAAGCTGCCCAACGCTATTAATCCACGACCAAAAAATTAACCCATTTGCCAACTAAAAATAAAATGAACGACGTCGTCTTACGAGAAGAATAATTGTCGGGTGAAAAGCAACGATTACTACCTTCTTGCTCGAGTAACGCGAGTAACGCGAGTAACGCGAGTAACGCTAGTAACGATCGCTGGGTAAAAAGCTCCTCGACTCGTTGCTCAACGCGGAAAGCTCCGATTAATACGGAGAGACACGCCATGGAAAACCCGAAGGCGAAAGAGTTCGCCTATGGTTACATAGACTCTCGAGCGTTTCGCGAAGTTCCGTTACGTAAGTCGGATCGACGGATGCGTCATTGCACGAGCGACGCGTGCGAACCGAATGTAACCGAGTGTGAATGGAATTGAAGCGGTGACGAAGTGGAATGAAGTGGGGGAATCGGAAAAATCTATTTCCACCGATTTTTGGCATCGTCGCGAGTCTTCTTATTTTTAGGTTTCGATTCTTAACACTTTGATTTTTCTGTTGCGGCGCTTCTGCTTCTCTACCATCGCGTTTTTACCTTCCGTGTAAATTACGTTGCTAAATTCGCAACCCTTTTTCAGCGACTCCCGAAAAATTCGCTCCTTGCGAAAAAAAAACCCACGATCCCGGTGCAAATTTCCAGCGATCGCATTTCAGAAACAAAGAGCGAAATCGCGTGAAAATTTTCGCGAAATTTCCAAGTCCGCGATGCGGGAGTAAACGGATCGATAAGGGTTGTGCGATTTCTGCCTCATGAGTCGTTGTGGGGAAACTACCCTCAGTTAGACCGTGTGGCCTAACGGATAAGGCGTCGGACTTCGGATCCGAAGATTGCAGGTTCGAGTCCTGTCACGGTCGAGCGATTTTTTTTTTACTTCTACAGCGGAGAATAATGTATTTTAATTAGGGACCATTTGTTTTATCGAAGGTATTGGAACGGAGGATGAAGATTAGATGCAAGTCTATCGTGGACTAGGTTTATAAATATAAATATATAATTATTAAAATGCGGTGGCAAATTTTTAAGATGTTCAATTGATAAGAAAGACGATAGAAATTTATAAGATTTTCAAAAATAAATTGTTTTAAATGTACTTTTATATCAAGATTAAAACTTAAAATTCGCTTGTTCCTACCGTTTAAAACATATAATTATATTACCTCTTTTACCATACGAGTTTCTTCGACGTTACTATCAAATGTTTAAAAAGTACTTGTAATTTTATCTTAGCACTGTATACGTAAATCGAAATACAAAAACAGGAAATCATGACTACTTCCTATCTAATATGTATAGTCGAATATAGAAATATTAAAAAAATCTAGTTGACTCGTAGAATTAGCTTTCAATTGTCTCTCTAAGTTAAAAATGATGCGTATGAATTTCTATAATCGAATTAAAAATTCTATGCGTCAATTTTCTTCAAAATTTTGTTTAACTTATAGTAGTTAAAATTATAATAAAAATAAATGATTGAATTAGTTCGATGTAAATATATTAAAAATTCCGAAGTTTTTAGTTGTTGTGTACTTCATAATTTAAATAAAATATATCACTTTTCTTTCAAGTTTAATAGATAATTCGATATCTTAACAGTTTTCAATAAGTATTATATTTCAAACTTACAAGATTGATTTCAAGCGAAGCCAAACTAATCAATTGTGAAACTACTTTTTTCGTCGCACGCGATACATTGAGATACTAATTTTTAAATAACACCTTCTTTAAATTATATCTAAAAACCATTCGGTAGTTGATGTGAGTGTAAAAGTCGATAACTAGGCAATCGTTTCCGATAAAAACGAAACCTTAGTACGTAATAATTTTTAATTAGCTAACTCTTTTTTTTTTAATGAATGTAAACTACTAAGCAAACAAATACTTTGATTTTATAAATCTAATGTTCTTACTCATTTTATTTATTACCAGTTCTCTGAAGGATTATTTAGTTTTAAAACTTTTTTTCTAATTACATGTACATTTGAATATATTTATGAAACTATACTCGTAAGAATTTGAAAAAATAATTAAAAATCATATCTTTTGTTATTTATAGTTTTTATTCACGTGTCTTTGCATCGTAATTTTATTATTTTATTTTTGTATTTTCTTGTATCTGATTCAAGTACAAATGGATTAATTAGTAGATGAATAGCTTAAATCAAATACATTTTTGCCTACTTTATAAAAATTATATTATAAAATTTGATATAAATTAATTAATTCTTGTTATGATGTTCCTTTATTATTAGATAACAAATAATAATAATAAAGATTGTTCGATTAAACAATATATTTTTTGTAAAATTGTTTTTTAATTAAATTACAATTAACGCATTTGGCTAATTAGTTATGTTTTCGTAAAATCAATTAATGTCAACAAAATCATCGTATATAATAGTTAAAATATATTTAGTTAATCTATTTTATCGTTTTTATCATTTCATTTAATATTTTATCGTGTAAAAATATTTATCATTATTAAACATTTTTAATATTTTTTTAAAAGTTATATTTTTAAAAATTGATGCACAATACATAAGGATAATACATATAATATATAATACATATATAATACAAGATATATGATATAGATTTAGGTTTAAATAAATTAAAAAACGCTTATTCTAGATTATTTAAAAACTTAAGATCACACATTGTCGCTATCGGTATGAAAAAAAGGACAAAAAGTACAATCACGTAGAAATGAAAATATATTTTTTGAATAGAAGCGCTTCTGGTATTTTTGTTGCTCTCCAATTGACAAGAGCTTTATAACAAATTGACCCTATTTAACACTTTACTATCGATTTACCATTCGATGCTTCATAAATTCCCACTACAGTTGATCGAAAAAGTTCGATGCATTCACAGAGAATTACTTTCAAACTTCCTGTACTTCTTACGTAAATTTAAATGAAAATTTTTTTATCGTTCCAATACATTAAATAAATAAACGAAAAAATATTAGAAGAACTGAAGGTAATCACAGAAAACTATTTTTCTAAATACTATATTTACGACACTAATAAAGCTGCAATAATAATTTATAAATATTGTAACACGCTTAATAATATAATTTGATATCGTATGTTTATAATTAAAGATTTTAAAAGTTTTTCAATTTCAAAAATAGGCATTGCTTAATTGGTTAAAGTATCATGATTATTGAAATAATTTTTTTGTATATGTTTCACAGAGTACATAATTTTAATCCATTGAACTTTTAACGTATTATTGTTCGGGAAAAATCTTCTTGAAATATAATTAGCTTCAATTTCTTTATAAATCAATGTTACATTCATATTATTATACACTACGGATATACGATACACATACGATTTCTAAAAATTTTTATAATGTATCTTCGTAGATGCAGTTAATTATGTAATTATACGTTGATTGGGTTAATTCAAAGTATTTTTCAAGGTGCGTTTGTCGATTTTTATTCTTATTTTTTTTCGATTATTTTTTCACCATGGTATTAAATTATGAAATATTTATTAAATATATTATATAATAGAGTGATATACGAAAACAGTGAGGTGCTAAAATTGTCGAAGTTGACGCCGGTACACATATACGTACATTCAACGAACAATATTTCGCCAATTTTAAAAATGATGGAGCTGCCAGAATAAATATTGACCAGCGATGTTAAATATTCACCGATTTCAGTAATATGTAACGAATTACGAAATATGACTAGCTAAAAAAAATAACACGAGGCTCAAACTATTAGTTGACTGGAGCAAACGTAACAATAACTTATGTATTTTTTTTAGCAAAAACTTTTGACGAGTCGGTAGACGAAATAACTTTTATTTTTCATAAAAAGAATCGGAAAGTTTAGAAAGTTTTGTTTATTGTAGAAGAAAAAAAGCTTAGAAAGTTTTATGTTTTTGTTCGAGCTTGAATTTTTATAATTTTTCGATCTTTTGAATTTTTTATTAAAAAAAATTGAATTCTAGTTTTGGATTTAATTATTTTGACAATTTGATGTGAAAAAAAATGTTTATCCGTTTAAGATACCGCTTTAATAAAAATATCGATTCGATAGAACTTTTGATCGATTCGCGATAACAACAAATGCGATACTTTAAAAATCAATTCATAATTCGATTTGGAGGAATAACAAAAAAAATTAAATACGATGTGTGAAATGGAAAAAAGGAAACGAATGAGTCGTAAATCCTCAAATTATTAAAGAAAAACTAGACAATTCTAGATACACGAGTAGATATAAAGCGAACCGGAAGCGATAATCGAAGCGCTAACGAACGAAACGTGCAAAATTAACCGATAACGATTGTCCGACTGCTCAAAATCTGTTTTCCGTCGATTTCGCAGGAGTCGCTTCGCCGAAGACTGGGATTTTCTCGTCGACTGCTTAAGTTTTCATTTGTTTCCATTAATCGTAACGATCCATCATTACATCCGAAGTAATCCGCGATAATACAAGCAATAATCGTACGAGCAGTTTGAGTTCTTTGTTTTTGGAGTTATTCCGCTAATCTTTTTCGTTGTTCATTCAGTGAAGTTATCTTCGATAATTTCGCTGTACGTAGAAATAACGATTTTCTTTAACGCAAATGAATAATCAAGATCAACGAGTTGTATCAATAATTATGGTTGCATCGAAACTTTTAAAAGAAATTATCGTACCGATATCAATACAGTTTTTATTTTAATCGTGAAAATCCCGATTGTTCATACGTAAATTACAGCGAATAAAATTCGATTCAACGAACGAGTTCCAATCTTGGTTATTCTCTCTCGCTAGTAAAGTTGTTCGTACATACAGAAAGAGGAAACGGCGTAATTTTGTAAAAAAAAAAAAATGTTGTTTCGATCGATATTTCCAAGTTTTCCATTCGTAGAGAAAAATGGAGATAATATTGGAATCGGAAGCGATACCGAAAATATATCTAGTTTTCTTTGTTGTCTTTGAAGAAACAAAAAGATGAGTATTCGTTTATCTATTTATTACTGGCTCTATCTATCCTCGGCGAAGGATGACGAAGACCGAATAACGCGACGACCGAGTTGTTACTTCCATATTCTCGTGGAAAGGTCACGAAAACATACGTATTTGGAAGAAGCGAGAAGAGAGGAGAAAAGGTCGCGTCTTTTCTCCTAACTAAAATAACGATATTTAAAAATAAAAGGCATCAGTGTTTCGTGCAACCAACTAATCGTCTAAAACTCACATCGTTTTAAATACTACATCTTAATTTTGGTAGTAATACGTATTTCGCGTAATTTGTAACGTTGTAAAAATACCAAAAATACCAAAAATACCAAAAATACCACCGTTGCGGTGGGGAGTGTACAGTTTTGAAGACGGGTACTATAATTCTTTATAATATATATGAATATAACGTATAAAATTATAAATCCTAAAGTGCGTATTTAACGTTTATCAAAGTTAACAAAGTTGATATCGAACGTTTTATCTTATTAAATTACGATTCGAGTCCAGTTTCGGAGTATCGACCGATTCGGTAGAGTCGATTACATTTCGAAGCGCTCGGTAAAATAAAAATCGAATCATCGACCGAAGCACCCCCGAAGCTGACTCGGAGAAAAGGTAATAAAACGAGTCGTAATCTTTTTATTCGCAGCTTTCGAGTGAGCGCAAAACCTAGCCCCGCCGTCGAGCAGCAGCAGCAGAAGGAGGAGAACAGCGCAGAGTCAGCAGGAAGTTTTCGCCGAAGCCAAATCGTCGCCGAAGTCGAGACCCTCGTCGTCCAGGTCAGCCGATCGAGTCGAGCCCTTCTCTAGATTTCGTTTTACCAAGCCAGATTTACCCAACCGAGCCGACATCGTAGGATGGTAGAAGGTGAACCCGACTCAAAGCAAAATCATAGTGAGTTTAACTTTTTTATCTATCTATATTTTTATATATCTATATCCAACGATCGATCGGTGCTTTGACAGCAAAACTCTAACCCAATTACGTTACCTTGCGCTTTTACCACCCGATTATCGCCGACTTTAAAAAACTTGCTTGTACCGAATCGAGTATTTGTTTGAAACGAATAAAGATGTATCGACCGTGACACCCAAAATTCGCGACACGTCTTTTGGTTTTCTCTCTTGGTTTTCTCTCTTGGTTTTTTATTCTGTCCTGTGCAAAGCGTAGATCCGTAAACACTAGTCTTTTTTCCAACGTAGCTTTATCACCGTAGCATCGTGTAAATTTAATACAAATTCCGAATCTTAGAAATATGATTCGACGCGTAAATGTAAAAAATAGAATCGATGTTCTATGATAAAAAACGTTGTTGGATTCGAACTTTTTTCACAAATTTGAAAGAAATTTCAACGAGCGAATTGAAATTTTAAGAAATTAAAGAACTGAAAGTTTTACCGTCAAAAACTTTACACAATATAAAAAACGCGATTGATATAATTATTTTTAAATATAAATTTTAATTAATTTAAGATTCCAATGCAGAAAATATTCTTAAAAACTATAATTGTACTACGTAACTCGAATGTAGTGTAATGAAAATAGTTCCCGATAATCGACGTTATTTTCTAAACCTTCCTCGTTTTTTCTTAATTAAAAATTTCTCAAATATAAAATTATATAATTAATGTAAGATTACACGCGAACGTGTTCAAGTATTAAAGTTAAAACTGTAAACTCAAATTATTTTTATTTCTAACGTGTTCTTAACTTTGACGCTTACCTTAATATCCAACGGTTCGTTGCAATTTAAATAAAATTTTACCAATATAGATAAAATCTAATTACTATAAAACAATTTATACATTTTTTGTGTCGTTTGTACAGACATAATTAATCGTTATTTATCGTTATTAGTTTTTCTTATTGTAAAAAATATCAAAGAGTAGATTAAAAATAAAATATAAATGTTGTATTTTACACGTTCTTGTAAAATATTGGTTGAATAAAATTGAATATTTTTTACAACGTTATTTAAGATAATTAAAGTATTTTGATTTTTTTCTGAAATCATTATTGGCAAAACATTAAAAGTATTAAGTATAATTAAAATATTATTGTTATTTTAAATAAATAAATAAATTTATTAATTAAATAAATGTTAATTTTTGATACAATATATTAATAATTTTGAATTTTCAATACTTAAAATTGATTTTTAAAAATACATGCAATTGGTTAATGTATAATTTTCAAGTTTTGTATTGTAAAAGAAATAATATTTATAACATTTTTCGATATAGTAATTGAAAATTTTTTTTATAAACGAAAGATAGAGACTGAGATTTAAGTTGCCGATGTTTAATATTCAAAAGATGTACGTACGTTATATTTATAGTTATAATAAATAATTGTGATTAATGCACGTGTTTCTTTGAATTTGATAATAATTCAAATGTTCACCAACAAAAATAATTATTGTGTAAAAAATACGTATTTTTTTAAATGACTGCATAAGCGGTAAAACATTTTTAATTATTTCAAATAAAAGTCAGTCATCATAAATATTAATCATAAAACTGTATTTATATTAATATTTACGCAAGGTTATTTTAATTTTAATACAAGAAAAAAATTGTTTTAAATAAAAAAAACAACGTATAAAACGTATTCAGTTTTTAATACCTCAAATATTATAATTTAATTAGAAAAAAATTAAAAGAACTCTTTTTTTAACAAGAAAAAATTTATAAGAATAGATTTTGACTAACGGATTATATGCATAAAAAATGAATCGATGTTTAAATGAAATTGAAAAGTAAAAGATATAAAAATTTAATTTTTATATAATTAAAAAGAAATTAGAATTATAAAAATTATAGAATTAATTATTCAGTACTGCTAGTTTGATTTTTATAATTTTGAGTTTACATATAAATATTTATTCAATTAAAATTCTTAATCTCTAGTCTACATTTTGTACATAGTCTTGACGTTTAGTAAAAAGTTGAAAGGAAAATATAAATTTTATTTTAATGTTGTGCAATTTTGTAAGTGTACAGTTATAATGTAACATATAATTAATTTAATTTAATTATGTTTTAATTTAAATTGATTTAAATTTTTTTTGAAAACTATAAATATTCGAAAACAACAGTTTCAAGTTTGTTTAAATTTTAGTAATATCATGTTTTATATATTATGTTAGCAATGTAATTTGTAGCGAAACAGTTTTTTGATTATTTGCTCTTATAAAAAAATCTCATAATGTTGAAATTTATGTTCAAAGTGTTATGTTACTTTGCGAAATTACACTTCTTATTACAAGTGATTTATTTTTTCTGTATATCCTCTAAGCTCGTCGTTTCCTTTTCATCAAAAGATACAAAATTTCTGTAATACAAAGCCTATAAAGCAGTTGTAACTAATTGTTACTTTAGTTGGGAATTTATTATTCTTCAACATTGAATTACTAATTTAACAAATAGATTACTCGGAAAATAATGTTTATTATGAAAAATTACACGAATTATTAAAGTAATAAGTTATCTCAAAGTTCATAAATTTTTTTGCAGAAATAATAAAAATATGAAAAGCTATTATCAATAAGTTTTTTAATACTTTTGTTAATAACTTTAAAGGTAACAAGATATATTTCCTTGAAATTTTATTCGATTAATTATTAAGATTTAAAATACACTGGTGGTTTCGAACGATATATACAATAGTAATTTTATTAAATTAAAATTATTTTTTAATATTCACTCGGTATGACTGATCACGTGATAGAAATCTGTTTACATAATTTCAGAATAATTATATAAATGACAAAACGCTTTTTATATTAACAAAAAATACAATATAAATGTTCTATCGTTCGATACGTTTGAAATTCAGTAATATATCATTAATATATTATTATTTCAATTCTTTATTTCAATGTTAATAGATGATGGATTATTCGATTTTAACAGCTGTTTTGACATTTTTATTTACATTTTGAAGATTTTTTCTTTTAAATGATTTTTAAATACATTTTATTCATTTTATTATTCTTAGAAATGACTATGAAAAATGAAACAAATTTTATTTATGAAAAAATTGATAATAATTACGCGATGTAAATATTATTAAAAATACATTTCACGTAAAATTTATCCGATATCGCATATTTTCGTAAAATCGTTTAATAATTGTTCATAGTAATATCTTTAAAAATAATCATTGGCTAAAATGAAAAACGTTGTAAAGATAAAAACAATTAATAATACGATGATTACGAAACCAGTTATTCCATACTAACTCAAAATGAAATTATTTTAAAGAAAATATTTTAAGAGAATTGTATTTATCATAAATTTTCGAAACGATGGAAACTAATTAAAAAAAAAAGGAAAAACCGAAAATAATTATAGGCTATAAGATTTTTTCAACTTTCAAAATAAATATGTTCTTTAAATCAACGATCGGTAGACTCGCGTCGAACAAAATGGATAATCGATAAGGACGTAAGAACAATTGCACCGCGTGATTCGAAAAGAAAGATTATATTCGTATTCTTCTGTCTCGTGGCTTCGTCGTATTTAATCGCTCGTTCGCGCTTTTATAACTGGGTCGCGAGTTAATTACAAGAGAGCCGAGAATACATAGACAACGAGTTACAGTCGACTTAGTATCATTTACTTTTGGCAAAGGACTTCGTTGTTTGTAGAATTTATCGTTCGATCGTTGTAGAAAAACATGTGAAGATTCGTCGATCGAGTCTCGCATCTGGAGATATTTTTTGATACACCGCGAAATTATTTCATCGGTTAATTTCATCTTTGTCGCCTTTCGAATTAATAGAGCTTATAATCGTAAAAAAAATTTCTTTCGATATTTCTAAATATATCTACGTTATTAAGGATATCGATTTGTGGTACAGACAATTATTATCGTACATTTATGAAACGATACGTTGCATTCGTTTAAAGACATTTCTGTACTTTATAAGATTTAACGTTTATATTTTCAAACCGTACAAATGCGTTTAACAAAAGCATCGTAAACATTTTTTAGAAGTTATATTGTTCCGAAAAGAAAGTTAAGTAAAATTTAACAACTTTTTCTTTGGTAATCGTTCCAAGTTGTACAACCTTATAAACTTATTATTTATTTCTACAAAAGTCAATAAATTATTTATAAATAATAGTACTAATCTTATCGGATGATTCGAAAGAGTTTTACAACGATATTCTTCTCAAAAGTTGTAACCGTACGGAAACTTTTTTTCTCGAAGATCACGCGCAAAGATCAATAATAAATAATATCGCTACTTTCGATGTCACAAAGCTATTTTTTATTTATTTTTAGAGGGTGATGTAAAAGACGATCGCCTAAACGGCTGCGGTTCAAAGGACCTAGAGCTTGCACGTAAGCATTTATACAATAATTAAAAAAGAATCAAAAAATAACGAATCACGTTTTTTTAATACTTATCGTTCGCTTGAAAATATAGGCATTGGGTCGAAGGGTAAAACCCTAGATCCCGAGAAAGCACTGGACACAAAACAACATCTCAAAGCTGACTTTGAACAAGCGATCGAACTAACCGGTGAGTATTTTTGGTTCTTATTATTATTCCAACCATCGAGTCAGTCCTTCGAATAGAGACATTATATTTTCGCGAGTTAAATGAAAAATGCAATCAAAAGTATTTTCTAAACTTTTTCGCACGCGTGAAATTATGATTTATCGCTCGTAACGTTATCCTTAAAATCAGTTTTATCGCGCTGATTTTATAGTTTTATTAACTTAATACCCGTGTAATGAATAGACGTAATAAAAATCGGAAGCAAATTTGAACGACTTTATCAGGGGCTTAAATTAAAAAAAAGTAATTAAATCGATAAAGTTAGCGAGAGAGACGTAAGAACGAGGTGGGAAAATAAATAAAATAATAATAAATTAAATAACAAAAAAAAACGAAGAAAAGGTAACTCGGATCGAAGGATTTAAAAATGTATTTTTCGACGGGTTCGACAGGTTTTACCATTTTACATCGCGATAAACAGCACAAAATGAGTCACTTTACGATGAGCCGTGCGCACAAGTGGCAAAGTACCGCGTAGCATTGAGCTTCCGTCTAATCAGCTGCGCGTCGACTACGTGTCAACTCTGCAGATTTTAATATTTAAATAGCGATGTTTTTCAAGTCCGGGATCGTTCGAGCTCGCGATTTTTATCTCCAATCGACGCTTCTTCGATCTCTTTTCAAGATCGCGGGTGATGGGCTTCGATTCGTCGATCGTCGATGGTTTTCTACGACCGAACGATCGACCCTTCGAATTTCACGAAATTCTAGTCAAGTTACATATCACGGTTTACGTTTAGGTTTGCGTAGTCGAGTCGTTTACTTATTCTCGAAGGGGGAATATTCGCGTACCGTGCAAAAGAAAAATCGTGCGATGCGAATGAAATAGCTTAATACCGTTAATAATTACTGTACTCCGAGAAACGAAAAATTTCCATTTTGATGCGGGTCTTGTAGCCAAATTGTACCGAATTGAAATTTATCGGATACTCTGTATAAAGTAAAAAAAATGGTCTCGTTCAAATTTCGCTATAAAAGTCTAAGCAACTAAAAAGTCTCTCAACGATTTACGGTTCGTTTATAATATGATTGTAAAATAAATTGCGACGTAATGTTTTATCCGTAAATTTATTACCCGAACGAACGGGGACGAAAAAGAAAAAAGAGCGTTAAAATTGGACGAACGATCCGCAGACTATGGCAAGTTTCACTACTTCCTATTGGCGGTGTGCGGCTTCGTCAGCACGAGCGAAGAGATGGACGTGATTTCCATGTCCTTCATCCTACCGAGTGCACAATGTGACCTGAAGCTCGACACTCAAGCGAAAGGATGGCTCAACTCCATCATCTTCGTCGGGATGATGGCCGGGGCTTACGCCTGGGGTTCCGTCGCCGACGCCCTCGGCCGCCGTAAAGTCCTTATCGCCATATCCTTCATGAACGCGTTATGCATCGCAGCCTCCAGTTTCAGCCAGTCCTACGAACTGTTTATGTTCTTCCGTTTTCTCAACGGCGCCGCGTAAGTATTTCCTTCCCTAATTTTTCGATAGAAATTTATTTATTTACTACTTTACTACTTCCCGACCCGCTGAAACCGAATTTTCTTTTAACAAATAACAAACCCGATTTTTACAGCTGGTTTTCCTTTTTATATTTCAGTTGTGATGATATTTATAAATAAGCTTGGTATTGGCGGAAAATTATAGTAATTTTCTTACCAAGGAAACCATACAATATACATATATTTGATACGATAACAAATATTTTCTTCGCCGCGTTTATTTCGGAGTATTTGTTTATGTAAATTTAACCAAATAACGTATTTCGTCAGTTTTCAAAAAAGTGTTTATAATTATTCTTAAATTTCGCAATGAATAAAACTGCGATTGATCCAATTAAAAGGTGAATTTATTAAAAAAAAAAGTTGTTTCGCTTATCCACATGTAAACTAAAATTATTTGGGTATTAGTCATTTTTTCAAAGTTTTTTTCAACATCAATCTTTTTTTGTTAATTGTCACCGTTATTGATTTTTTTAATTATTTACCTCATTTTTATCGAGATAATTGTTTTTTTAATCTTTATATAGTTAATAGCAACTTTTTTATTATACGAAAGAGCGTTAAAAAATACGTTATTAACTCATTAGAAATCAATATAATGTCGCAATAAAATAAAGAAAATGATATTTATATAATAATAAATTTATTTTTTAATCGATTTACCATTTAAAATTTGTCAAATGTACGATACTTTATATAATTGAATTTTATTAATATATATTATTACATATAAAACAGTATATTATAATTCTATGATACTACTTTACGACACTGTGAAACAATAATTACAAAATTCTTCAGAATAAATTTTTTCTTTTGTAAGAAAATGTGTAAACGATAGTTTTTTAAACAAAGTTAAATTACTGAAATATTTGATAATATTGATTCGCTTTAATTCTTACTTTAATGGCTTTTTTTAACGAAGATACAAAGAAGATATTTATAAATTTGTAATAATCGATAATTTACTTGAAAATACAATCAATTATCGAAATACGCATTTTTATACAGTTACGCATAGACATCGATAAAACAGGAATAAATCAATTATTTTATACGTTATAAAAATAACAAGGTAAATTATTTATCAATTATGAAATCATATTTTTTCACTAAACTCATTCGAGCATATTTCTAGAAAAAATTACTTTTACGTAATGTCCGTTAACGTATCAACAATTTTAAGGAAAGACATCCAAACATAATTCGTGATTTACGAGTCAATTTGTGATACACGGTTATTAATGTTTGAGATTATATCGAGAAATGATAATCTCCCGTTAAATCGATCGTTTTGTACAACTCGCGTACGAAATTAAATGCAATGTATCGATTATCCTAATCACGACTTTTCAGGGACGCGAATAATTTTACCTTTTTTAATAATTCATTAACCAGATAATTTCTTGTGCACTTCATTGAACTCGTTAGAAATCAATATTCCGAACGAAGCAAACGAATTCGTATGCAAATTTAAAAAAGACCAAGTAACGATATTTTTAAACCATTGGTAAAAAATGTTTCTTTATTCGCACTTTGTATCTTTTATCTCCGCTCCCCCTTATTCGACCACGAAAGTAATAATATTTATTTTATTACAGCCTCGGCGGTAGTGGACCAGTGATTTGGTCGTACTTCGCAGAATTCCAACCCAAATCGAAGCGAGGCTCGATGTTGTCGTTCATGGCGGCGTTTTGGACTTTAGGCAATCTGTTCGTGGCTGGTAAGTAGTTTCGCTCCGTCCAAAACAAGTAATCCAAAATATAATCGATCCAAGATACTCTTTAACGCGTTTGTCTCATTTATAAACCGTCTGTACTCGCACATTCGTATTTTAAAAATAATTTAAGTTAACGTTAGAGTTCAGTTGCGAGAGTCGCGCATCGATTCTCTCGCGGTGTTTTCACCGTTGCACCTCTCGGAACGAAAGGTAGAGGTTAATTTAAGTAAAAAAAAAATTTTTCCCACAAACAGGACTAGCTTGGCTGATAATCCCAACGGACATCGGCATAAAGAACGCGTCCTTCACGTACAACTCCTGGCGAATATTCCTGATGATTTGCGCTGTTCCCTCCTTCATCGTGGCGGGGCTGTTACTGCTGCTCCCCGAATCCCCCAAGTATCTACTCTCCCGCGGAAGACACAACGAGGCCCTCGACATCTTCCGCGGGATCTACGCCACTAACACTGGCAAACCACGCGATACCTACGCGGTTGGTAACCCAGAACACGCTCGGCTTCCCGGGCCAAGTTGACCGGTTTGGTTTCGGTTCCGCTTATCGCCTCTTCGTCGATTCCAGGTTGACGAACTGATACTCGACGACTTCCAAGAGCACGAGTCGGTAAAGGCCGGCACTCCGGAGAAAAGCAAGTACAAGGTGATGCTCGGCGATATAATGGACAACAGCCGACAGCTGTTCGTCTCGCCGATCCTCCGCTTCACCGTAATCTCCATCATCATAAACTTCACCTTCCACATCGGATACTACGGGCTGATGATGTGGTTCCCGGAGCTCTTCAACCGCTTCGACGAGTTCCACCGCGAGAATCCGGACCAGTCGGCGACCGTCTGCCAGGTGACCGACTACGTCGTCAGCAAGGGCTCCCACAGCGACGAGAGCTTCTGCTCGGACAAGATCGGCGCGGCCGTCTTCATGGAGTCCCTCATCACCGTGGCCTCGGCGATACCGGCCAACGTACTCGCGGTGCTCGGTATGGACCGACTCGGCCGCAAGTTCTTCTTAGGTGAGCCACCGCCTTAAACCACCGCCTTAGACCACCGCCTTAGACCATCGCCAAATAATTTAACCTAGTCTAATCTTTTACGCTTTCCACCCGACAGTTTTCAGTACCCTCTCGTCGGGCGCCTGCTCCATAGGATTGTACTTCGTGCACAACAAGTACCAAAACGTGGTGGTGTCGGCGGTTTTCAGCGGCGTCATAAGCTGCGGGAACGCGGCCCTCGATTGCCTCATCACCGAAGTCTTCCCCACGAATTTGCGAGCCACCGGCATCGCCATTTCCATGGTGGCCGCGCGTCTCGGTGGCATCATCGGCAACATCGTCATAGCCCAGCTTCTCGACCTCTACTGTCCGGCGCCGACTTTGATCGTAGCAGCGCTGCTCATCGGTAATTCCAACCAACCGTCTCTTTTCGTTCGCACTCGCGACAATTCCCTTCGTTTCTACTTCGAAAACTTTTCGTCAAAAATCACCGTTTATGCCCAATTTTAATATATATAAATAACCAATTCGTTGCATTCGATGCCGGAAAGCGATTCGAGGGATTCGAACTCGGATTTTGGTTTAAACGAGAATCCGGTGCCGATCGCCGATATTTCTCAAATTTACCGGTAGAATTTACCGCGGAAAGTCTAAAGTCTCTTTCGATTCCGAGTCGAGGCTGTTTTACCACGGATTTTATTTTTTCGCTAAATTTGCAAAATTTCAATAACGTTTTTTCATCTCCGATCGAAGAAAAAAACGCCGGAATTTTGTATCCTACGTAACGTAGATTCGATGTCTCCAAGTTTTTCTCGATCGCGACGAACAACGAAACATACGTTTTCAAACGTACCTACTTTGCAAATTATCGATAAATCATTCGGCGTGAAAAATTAACGATCGCTTACCGAGAATCCTTAAAGATACTCTTTGTATCTCGTGTACTTAATTTATTTTTTTTATACGCGCAAACTATGAGAAAACGGAGAGCGATTATTTCATTTATTTTTAAAAACGACGTTGGATGATAAATCAACTCTTACGGAACATTAGTGTATCGATAAATTTTTCTGGCCTCTCGAGTACTCGAAAGCCTCGAAAGAACCGATACCGACTGTTCCCGTGAAGAGGTTCACCGGGAAATCCACCGGGAAATCCACCGGGAAATCCACCAGGAAATCCACCAGGAAATTCACCAGGTGTGTGCGTTTGTTCCAGGCGGTGGTCTGCTCTGCTTGTTCTTACCGAATACGACGCGCGAACCACTTTCTTGACAGCGCCGAGAGACAAGGAAGAAGCAGGATTACGTCGAACGAGTCCCACATCCAATCTCAACCCGATGCAGACCCGCGAGCTTCCGCTGGAGCCGCAGGGTGGACGAGGAACGAGTAGATATTTTTATAGTTTTTAAAGCAACAGATTCAAACGCAGCGAATAATTTTTCGTCGTTCGCGCAGCTTTTATCGTTCCTTTCTCCTTTCTCCCTCTAGCCACGAGATTTTTCTTCGCGTCGACGAGACAATAAAACCGTTCGGCTCATCCTGGTTCGAAAATTCGATCGCGCGAACCTGCGAAGACCTTTCGAACGAATCGATAAGCGCGTAATGCGTAAACAAATAAATACAGAGAGAAAATTGTACGAAAACGAAAAAAAAGCTATTTACAGATGCAGTCGATTATGATTAACGGATCGTTGGATCGTTGGATCGTTGGATCGTTGAAAGGAAGAAGAATAGACGATTTGCTTCGGTACTACGAATTATAAATTAAATTACGATCCTTTTGTGTCGGGATTATCCACTGTAACGGTTACTTTCATCCAAGTCGTAATTTATTTTTGAGTCGATCGATTCGCGGTCGACGAAGCTTTTATCCGAATACGTTGAACGGGTAACGACGATTTTTAAATCGAACGACGATCGAACCTAAACATTTCTAACGTAACGATACTTTTCAATGGAATTTTCAAACCAACATTCGAATTATATACGTACCAGCAACGAGGGATCAATCGAATGATAAAGGTATGCGCGTTTCTATGCGGACGAGATTAGCCGTTCTCTTCGTTAATGACAAAAAGAAAAAAAAAAACAGCCTTTTCGTTTTTTAATGCGCGTACTTTAAATTGTCCATAGTATGATGTCGATTCATAGTCGACGAGGGAAAACTTGTAACCGGAACGATGTACGATTTACCGAATTAACGAAGATGCGTAGCGAGGAAGAGATTATTTGCGTAGAATACTTGTTCTTTTTTTATTATAGAATGCGATTACCGTTGTATCGAACCGCTCAACCGTCGTAGTGATATCATTTATGCATATGTAATGTAATTTATACAACTCTACGTTATTGTATTTTTTATCGTATCGTTAATTTTTCTGTTTTCTCGCGCTACTAATTCACTTTCGAAACTGTACAATGAATACGTTCACGCGATGTATTTAAAGTAAACGCACACTTTGAAAAACGTTTAATTTATATGTATACACACATCTATGCATATGTATGCATATATGTATGTATGCATGCATGTGCGTATGTAGTAAACAAAGATGAATTTCATTACATATCGTAGTTCAACGGGTTGTTGTTATTCGATCGTCTTTATCGATACTACTTTTTTTTAATATTTTTGATCGCTAAACTCTCGATGCATTTCCTTTTACGTACAAAGAATAAAGATTTTTAAGGCGTAAGCAACGGACCTATGAACCTACGTATGCACCTACGTATATGGGATCGTTAATTTTAAATACTGAAACGAAGTATTACGTTACATTCGAGTCTCGCGTAGAAACTGTAATCGTGGCCTCGCATATATGCAAATGTGCAGGCTCGTTAAAATTATTTGGTAGAATGTAAAATAATTGTTATCGTTGAAAATTTGTAAGTACCTTGTAAGATGTTAATTTTTTTGAATAAGAAAAAAAAGTAATAAAGGAATAACACGATCGTAATTGGGGCTTAACTTGCCCATTTAAAATAGTCAAATATATGTATAATTGCACTAATTTGTACTCATTCTTAGAATACTCAATTGAAAATAAAATAATGAAGACTTTCATAGTCGAAAATGCACAGTTGAACTGCCTTAATTTATCACACCAAAGAAGTAACAGTTGTAAATAAAATTTTCCAAGAGAAGACGAGCTCGTCTCTAATGAGCATTATTTGATCAAATAATTGAAAAATCTGTAAGTATTAATATTTTGAAAAAATCTCAAATTATATTCTATCCCATTATATAAGATTATTTAAAAAATGTTGAATCAATGATTTTATCGTAAATAAATAATTAATAAAACAAATTTAGAGAACAACAGAAATTTTATTATTCCCAAATACATAAGATCTCGCATCGTACACCTCAAAATTATTCCCTCATCATCTTCTCCTTTTGACGAGCAAGTTTCTTTTTGCTCAATTTCTTTTTGCTCGGTTCTTCCTCCGATGCTTTAGCAACGACATCTTCTTTTTCGGTCAATATGACCTCGATGTGACACGGTGAGCTCATATACGCTAAAATAATTAATCACTTTTTATATCCTTTCAACGCTTTTACAATTATAAATTACGAGTTTGTATGTATGTATGTATCGAGGAAGAAGCTTCCAAGGGAAATCTTCGCTCGTTCCGAGTTTTATTCGGAAAAATAAATTACTTTTTTATCGTTGACGCGTTCATAATTTGGTACGTTTATTCGATTCGAAAAAGATCGTATTTTAATGAAAAACTACTCGTTGGCTTATTTAACATTTTCAATTTTTAAACGTACAGAAAATATGCATTTGAAAAATACTTTTATTACATTCGGAATATTAAGCGAATCAAAGAAAGTCAAAATGCATCGATGGATTAGCAAATCATGGAAATAAAGGTATAAGACATTTTTCAACCAACCGATAATTTTGTAAAAAAATTTTTAGTTTTAATCAATTTGGTGTCGATTTTAGGAACATAATTATCATAGAAATACTCACGATTGATACGACCGTGAGCTCGATACGTTCTCCTACGTAAACAAGGCGCTTGATTTACTTGAATGTGTTCGATAACGAGTCGATCTACTTCGAGTCCTCTGAAATCCGCGTTACTTTCTGCGTTTTTCAAAAGTTGAAGTAAAAATTCTGCAGACTTTTTAGGCCATCTACCTAAAATGATACGATTGAAACATTAAGATAAAAATGTAAATAATTAAAAAAGAAATTGTAAAGAAAAGTTTGATACTTTGCGTATCAGCAATAAGAGTTTTAAATACAAACACTGCTTAAACGATACTCCTTAAAATAATTATCGCTATATCCAATTTACTATAATTTGTCTTTTATAAATTATTACGTATTATTTACCATCGATGAGTTCGACGAGCTTTTTAATTACATTAGTTAATTAGACGAATCGTTCTAAAATTTTACGAAAGTTGCTCTTTCGTTTAACAAAATTAAATGAAAAATTTATACGGAGAAAGGAATTTACCTTGAGTTGTGCCAAACTGTTTAGCCTGAGCGCACCTTCCGACGCCGCCGTTAAATCTCCTAAAAGGGACGCATTCTTTGAATTCAATGACGTTTTTAAGGTACTTTTGTGCCCTTCTAAGGGACATGTTCTTGATGGCTCGAGCCGTTTCATGAGTGTTCTGTAAAAAATTAAGTATACTTTATAAAATATCAAAATTCGATTAAAGATACACAATTATATCAAATTTATTTTATCAAAATAAACACTAATAGAATCGCTTATCGTAAAGAATTAAAACAAACGAACAATATTATAATTATCGTATAATTTTAATCTAAAAATATATATAAAAACAATTCTATAAGCGTATCATTCGAGTTCTTTATATAGACTTCGGAAAATTGACTATTTAATTGTATTACAAAACTCGAACAAATTTTAATACGTACCACGTAAAAATAATTTATAATCTTATCGGACCTAAGTATCTTGAAAATACTTATCTATCGACGCTGAGATACAAAATTAAAATCAGTTTTTAAGGTATTACCGTTATATTACGTAAAAACTATTAATATTTTTTTCAATTCTTAAAATATACCTTCCGTTCGATAATATTTAATAACGGAGTAATAAGTAATAAAAATTATTCGAGAGTTTAAAGTATCTGAGAACATTGGTAAAACTGTTTCTGTTGAGAATTTTCGTACATCAAAATACAAGTCTCCCAATACGTAAACTCGCGAGTCAAACAATAATACGAGAAAGTAAACTTGGATTTTACGAATGTTACGAACAACTCGATCGAACGTATTAAAAAAACGAACAAACAAAAACGTAATTTCTCCCACGCAAAATTCCGTAGGTAGTTTCAACTCGAAAGCTTATAGGTTAGATTGTCCAAGTTGGAAAACGGAGGCTTTGTTTTGGCAGCGAACCGAACGATGGTAGAACGAAAACCAACGTCAAAACTTCCTCGCGAAAGAAAAGCGAGCCATTACGTTAAAAAGACCCGAAAGCGGTGAAGAGACGAAGAGGTTAACGCATTGTTTATCATAGGAAAATCATCCTTACCTTGAAGTGCACGCGAAGATTCGAGCCGCGCGCCTTGCAAGATTTGCCCGGGTTCGAAGCTTCGTGCGAGTATCGGCCCATCTTGTCCTAAAAAATAAAATATAAAATCCTGAGAAAAGCGTCCTCGAAATTAGTAAGGATATCCAGACGCGCGCGTAACGAAGGGAAATTGAGCGTTGAATCGAAGGCGGATGCAGACGAATAGAACACAGGGTCGGAGGATAGCCGAAGGTGTCACGCGATTTTAACCGACGTTTTTTCGATGAGTAATTCCCCGATGGCGACAAATGTCCTCGCGAACTTGTAAAACGACTCGGCGACTCATCGGGAACGCGACAATAGGTCACATCAGGACCTCGGCTTAGGCCGATGCGAACGGATTCGCAAACCACTGCGATACGAATATAACATACCTCTTGGAAACGTCGAGATAGAAGAGGAGAAGGTTAGGACGGAAGCAGTTGGGATCGACCGATTTCCTTTTTTAAGAGTCCGCGGTTCGATCTAGAGACCGGATTCGAAGCTCAGTCTGAGCTTCGGTCTCCTACGAGTCCGACATTGGCTGCTAAACTCGCGGTTTATTTGAACTATCGTAAATCATTTTTTCGAGTCTCTCCGTTTTTCATCCTTACGGTCTTTGCTTCCTTAGTTTATGGAAATTATCGGAGGCTCTTTTATTTGTAACGCGTTTATTGACTTTCGGCGTTTATACATTTGTGAACAACTGTCTCGATCGAAGTGCGTTAAATTTATATTTTTGTAAAATACGATCGATGAACGTTCGCTACTTGATCGGGAAGTTGTTGCGGGCGTCGACAAATTGGGATGGGTTCGAAATACTTGCGTGATTGTTTTAAACAAAATTCTGCACGAGTTTTCCTACTTAGATTCGAGATACAGTGTTAATAAAAAGATAAAGAAACGTAAGCAAAATTTTAGTGTATCGGAGCGGTGGTCAGAGACCGGAAAATATTCTGCCATATTAATCCAAAGCTGTTTTTGCTTACGAATAAAGTTGGCGGTTAAATTTAAAATTCACCTTTAAGAATTTGGGAATTACAAAATTTGATAAGCGTGTATAAGATATCGTTTTTAATTATTACGTGCAACCAAAATTGTTGGATCTTATATATAATATTATAATGTTATTATTCTCGGAATTTGGTTAACTTTTAAGCAATTTTCTATTATTCCGATGTAATTAAATAGTTTTGGTACTTTTGGAAAATAGATTTTATGAACAATATTATAATTTGAAATATTTGTATTCAGTTTTTTTTCCGACACATAAATGCGTATAATCTTTTGTATACGTATGACTAACTTAAAATTTTAAATAAATATAAAGTAATTCTTACGTTTAATAGATACTTGAATTGATAATCATTTACCTCCAAAATATACGTAAAAACGAAAATCTTATGAACTGAAAAAGAAAATAACCGATTTATTTAAAAACTTTGGTAAAAAGAATACAAAATTTTTATGTTTAAAAGCGATAATATAGTTACATAAAAAAACGTGTAAAGTTATAATAATGCGATTTTATAAATGTTTAGAAACTAATTTTAATTACTTAGTATTAAATATATTTTTAAATATATATGCTAAAAACAAAAAGTTAGCTTTTACGATTATTTGTGTATATATATATAAACAATTTATATAAAAATTAAAAATTTTCTGTGGTTTACTTTTAATACATCATTCGAAGCAATGCATTTTTAAAAAACTAAATTTACTTACCGTTGGAAGATTTTTTAAAATTTGAAAATATATTTTTACTTACATGAAATACCGATGCACCAGACCTAAATTAAATTTTAATTTGTTACATTTAAACAATAATTTAAAAATAAGTAGATGATAGTTTCTAAATGAATAATTTATAATTTTTACATTATTTTATATGGTTTTTACTAATATTTTTTAAAAGCAATACCTGGTTTTAACAACTTTTAAAAATTAGATGGATTTAAAATATCATTCAATTATAAAATTACATTAAATATTATTTTAAAATTCGTACAATTATAACTTTTATATAAATTTCATTTATAATAAATTAATTTTTTATTTAAAAGTCAAATAGTTAAAGAAAACGTTTGAATTTTATCCTGCATTTTATTCGACACCATCCGCTATTTGGTTTTTACGAGTAACTATAACTTTTTAACCTTTGAATCTCAGATCAGAGTAATAAATTAAATATAAATATCAATCGTATTCTAAAACCTGGCGAAAAAAAAAAGGAAAAAATATGTCAATGAAATCAAGAATAAATTTTATCGCAGTAATTTTTTTCTTAAAGTTTAATCTAATATGATTAATAATATATCTCTTTCTTATTTAGTATTTTTTATAATCGATAATAATATTTTAAACATATTTCTTTGATTTTTATAGAAAAAGATTTGATTAAATATTGTGAAAATAAAAATAAATATTTATCAAAAGAAATTAAAATTTATAAAAAATATATTATTTTTTTCATACAAGTTTATTTTTCTTTTTTAGCTGTCACAAATTTGATTCTTACTTACTCAGTCTATTCATCGTTAAATAAACTTAATACACATTCAAATCGCTCAAGCGTAAAACAGTTCCCACTCATACTTACAAAGTAATACAATATTTCGTTAAAATTCATTATTATATAATAATTCTAAAATTATACAAAGTATAAAATAATTAATAAAATCGAGAGCTAAAAATGTTATAGTAGTTTGAGCATAGTCAAGATAAAATTAATATGCACGATAAACTATGCATTTGGTTTTAAGGGAATTGTGCGTATAACGGCCATTAAAGTTTGTAGTAAAATATGTATTAAAAATATAATATTAAAATAGGACAATATGTAACTAATACAAAATATCAACTAATTAATGGAAGAATCCGTCGTTTTTTAATTTTTAGTTGAAAGTACAGATTTTGACAAAATTATCAAAATTCTTTTGAAAAATCAACTAGAAATCAAAAATTTTATTTTAATTCGTTTACGTTATTATGATTATAATACAAAAGAGATTTAAAAAATACATAAAGAAAATATTATCTAAAAATGTATAATACACTATTTTTGACCTTTTCAGAAAAGGACGATATCGGAAGAGCTTTTATCGATAACTAATATTATATCAATAAGTTATGACTTAAAGTCACTGTGCCTTTATTTAAAAATATTATATCACTATGATTAACATCGGTATGCAGGCACTTGATTAAGTTCACTTTTATTCGGGTAGACGGGTATTTACAAAATTTTGAATTTAATTAAATCAATACTATTTCGTACAACGATAAATTGTCGATTGTTTCGTTTCTTTTTGAACAAGGCACGCGAACTTTTACAGTCATCGCGATCGTATAAAAAACGCTCGCCATAAACTCGAATAAAATCTTAGTAATTTATACTAACTTAAAAGGCACACAGAGATCTAAAGGATCTTTGAAGAGGTGACGTATTCTAATTCTAAAATTTGCGTCCCGTACAAAGTCTAATCTAAAACATTATTTCGTTTATATATTTTCTATTTAAAAGTCAGCCAAGCTAGATAATTTAACAATTGCTTTTTTAATAATCTAATATACGTATAGGAAACTCAAATATTTAAAGTTTCCCAATAACTATGGCAGTACATATATAATACATTTAAATTTGTAATAACTATAGCTTGATTAACTCTCGAAGAGCTGCCCCAGTTCGTCGTTTTAAATTCTTATAAAAATCTTATAAACTTTTAACGGTAAATTTATAATCTTCGTCTCTTCTTTGTTTATTTAATATTATTTGCCGTGTACGTAGGATTTTTGAAGGTCGAAGTCGCTTGTTTGTATATTGGATTTTCACTCTGAAAAGAAGAAAATAATTATGAAGGTAACGTTAAAAGGCACACGTACCAAATTATTGCAAAAGTTATTACAATTTGTTTTCTAGTTTACTTTGTCTCTTTTCAATAATTTCTCTGTTAAATAAAGTATCAAATTTTGCGAAACACGCATCCAAGAATACTTAAAACACTTGCATTTTTGTTATCTCTCGGTAAAAAATATCGTTTTGTTTTTAAGAAGGAAGGAAAGATTGGAATTCTTTGGAATTCCCTGGACTCGTTAAATCACTACTCGCGAGCGAATACTCACAGCGTCCCACTTGGCCATCATTCTCTCCTTCTCGAACCTCGCGAACTCCCGTCGGTCGTGAATGGTCGTGAGGAGTTTCCAAAGCAGCAGCAGCGCGAGTCCGATGAGGACGACGGCCGCGATCACCCCCAGAACGATACCAAGGACGTACACTTGAGGCGGACACTCGCGCTGCTTTTGCACCCGCACCAGAAGGTAATTCCCGGTGACGTTGTGGTAGTAGGCGAAGTAGTATTTGCAGTCGAGTTCGTCGTAGCCGTGACAGCCGATTTCGTCCTTGTCCACGTCCACCTCTAGCGACTCGACCAATTCAAAGTCGAAGTCCTCGCAGCTTTTGTCGCATTCGACGTTGGTAAGGTTACCGACGTTGAAGGCCTTGCAGAGTACGCAAGGCTTGAGTTCCTCGCATCGGTTCGGACAGGTCCGACACACGTGGCAATACTGCCCGGAATATCGAGTCTCGCCCTCGACGTTGCACTTGCACTTGCCACACTCGCACGTACCCTGTCGAAAAGAAGCCGACGATATTAATATCGGTGAATTTTCGTATAAATATTTTCGTATAAATATTTTCGTGTAAATATCTCGCTCTACTCACGTGTCCGGAACACTCGAGTCCGTATAAATTACACGTCTCCTTGTTGGTGCTGCACTCGCAAGCCTTCCCGGACCAACCGGGTTTGCATTCGCAGTTACCGCATACGCATTTTCCATTGTCTTTTCCCGAGCATAATTCCTTGTTGCGTCGATCGCAGGAAAAATTGTCGCACTCGCAATATTGTCCCCAAACGGACTAAAAAACAGAAAATAGTAATGGTAACAAAAGTTTGTTGCGTTCGTTATCATTTACAGTTCATCCGGGTACGCGATCGAATCTATATTTTTAAAGTACCGAATACTTTGGGTAAATATAAATGAAAAAGATGCGTAATATCGACGAACGAATGGTTGACAAAACCCCTGAAAAACGTCTCCAGTTTTATTCCCCGGTGAAGAGCCCATAAAATTCACCTCGTTGGGATCGTCCCTGCCGTAACAGTTGCAGACGTTGCACTCGCAACTGCCTCTACCACTGCAGTCGTAATTGGAGGTGTTGTCGCGACGACAGGCGAACTCGTTGATGTTCGTCTGGCCTCGGTCGTTCGTTCCGCACTCGCAGTGCTTGCCGAAGTAGCCGTCGTAGCAAGAGCAGATCCCGCAGCTCAAATCTCCGTGATTGTCGCACTTCTCGGATTTCGCCTCGAAGCCAGTGTCGACCAAACCTCCGCGTTCGCATTCGCAGTCGCACAGCATTTCCAGATTCACGATCAGCGATTCGTTTATTCCGACCTGGTGGCATTTTCAGACGTTGCGGGTTATTTTACAGCTTGTATTTTTCAGCTTGTATTTTGCAACTTGTATTTTGCAACTTGTATTTTGCAACTTGTATTTTGTTTCGAGTTAATTACATCGAGTTTACTCTTACCGGGTAAACGAGGAACTTTTGCTTCCATTCCGAACGATTTTCTGGACACGCCGGTACTTCGACTTCTACGGTAAATTCAACTTTGTTTCCAACTTTGAGGCCGTCGCATTTGTTGGTTTCGTCGAGAGGACCGTTTCCAAGACAACTCGAATAGTATCTCAAATTGACGTAGTTGCTCGCTGTATCCTTCATCTCGAGAGAACTCGAAATTGCGTTGTACTGCTCGCGAACCAAGTCGACAATGTTACTGGAATCGTCGCTAAGTTTAGCCGCGTACGATCCTTCGATATGTTTAGTTAGATTCGAATAAATCTTTATCTGCTCCTCGGTAACGGCCCAAATGATATTAACCGAGTTTTCCTTCACCTGATGCAAACGAATAATATCATTTTTTTGCAAAGCTTAGCGAATTATCGGTAAAAACCGACGTAATATTTTTTATATTAATATTTTCGACACGCAGTCCTCGAAGTTAACGGAACGAACCTTGAGATTGATCTGCGAGATACTGGGATAGTCCTGGAGGGTAGAATGCGTGTACATGCCCCCTTTATCCAAATGACAGCAACCATCGTTCGGTTTAACGATGCCTCCGAGTTTCCCATCGCCCGCGTAGTGGAAGCTCGCATCCGTTGAAAATAACAGTAGTTTTCGTGCCTTTTCCCGCCAACCGATTTCGTCTCTGCACACGATCGCTTGCATAATGGCATCGAAACCACCTTCAGGAGCATCCAAGTTTCCAGAAACGGATGCACCGCGTACTTCGGTCTATACCATTGGATTTAGAGATGGAAGAAAATTAATAAATCCAAATAAATATCCAAAATTCCGTAGATTTTATTCGTTTATTTTAATACTTGAGAATTGGCTTTCGATTGTAAAAATTATTTTAAATAAAACGTTCCGAGTTATGTAAATATAAATATACAGATTTTATAATATAAAAAATTTAACAATATTGTTCTCAATTTAATTTAAATTTGAATTTTTCAAAGAATAAGAAACGAGAGAACCAAAAAATTGTTATCGTTGTAAATTATAGAAAGTGAAATAATTGCTATTTGATATGGTAACTTTGATAGAAATTTAAAAAGTTAATACTTACCGCGAAACGATGAGTGTTTTGCGATAAGGGCATGTGATTATGGTAACCGTAAGGAGCAACGCAATTATCGCAAGGTTCTTTGAGTCTGCAATGTTAAAAATAATTTACCAACTACTCCTAACTAAAAGTTGAAAAAATCTTTTTTACCGACAAAAGAAAACTATTGTACTTACGCTTTTGGTACCATACTAACGTAAGGCATGACGACTTTGTCAACAAAGCTACCGAATCCTAAACGGAAGTTGCTCGTGATATTACTCATACTTTCGACGAGTAGTTGACCCAAGTCCGATAACTTTTGCTTATCATCTTTCATTGAATTACTTAAATCCATAAGATAGTATAAATCAACAGGATAATCTTCGGCTTGTGCAAATTCAATTTTTATTTTTTGTACTTCATCTGTAATATTTTAATAATTTTGTTATTCGAAATTACAAATATTTTCTAATTTGATTTTTTTTATTAACATACGATATTATTATTTATAAAAATTTTTTTCACGTATTTTGCGTTATTTAAAACGAAAATAGATCACAGAAGTAACTTAATAATACGAAGTTTGAAAGAATAGATCGGTATTTAAACTTTTCCGGCTAATACAAAATTAAGTACTAATGATTTATAATTTGTACGAATCATTTCGTCGGTTACCAAGTGAAATATATAATTCGGTTCTTACTTATTCTAAGTTTCAAACTGACTTCTTGTGGATAAAGTTGAACGGCTTCTTGTTTGTTACCACTACTTGCACTACTCATCGTCGATGATTGACCATTGATTTTTAAATCCAAATCCCCGCTTTCACCGGATGACTGGAATTCTTCCGTATCGATAATAATGTCATCTTCCAGCCCAGCAACTGTATTATAACTTCCCTTGGTTAATTCTTTATATCTTATTTTAATATACTCGTTGTCTGGATTAAACGTGTAATTGTCTGGACATTCTGCGGATATTCTTGTATTGACGTGTGGAAGAAAGCATCGTTTATCATCGAATCCCTGTTAGATATAAAAAAAAGTTCACGTTTAATCACAATGAATCATTCTCTAACAAAATAACCAAATGAACAAAGAAAAAACGTTACCGGCATCGAACACCAAGCACAGCTCGGTGTTTGGATACAGTCGTGGCATGTTTGCTTGCTGATACAAGCGTTCGATCCGGTTGGTTTATTGGTAATATCCACTGAGAATTTTTCCGCTCCGATGGTCCATATTGTTAGTAATAATATTAAATTCCGCAGATTCCCAGTCATCTCTGTAAGATAAAATGATTTACTATTATTTAATATACCATTTATTTTTTTGAAAATGAAAATGAAAATTAAGAAAGTATATTTTAAAATGTATTTGCTAAAATTTTCGTGTATTTCTTCTATTTACAAATTTCTTATAGAATTGATTATAGGAATTGATCGATAAGTTTTAAGAAATTTAATAGAAATTAAACATATATATATTATTTAGTACAAGAATTAAATAGTTAAAATTTATTTTTCATAAAATTTCATAAATTTAATATTAAAAAGTAATATAAAAATGTATATAAAACGAATTAAAAAATCTCATCTGTTCATAAAAATAGAATATATTTTATAATAAATAATTTAATTACATAATATCAAAATATCTTATTAAAATATTTATTGAATTTATACTAAAATTTAAATAATGAAACTAATACGTTAATTCAAGATATTTAAAGAATATTATAAAATTTTAATATCTTGTTCTTTTTTACATTAAAAAAAAAAAGAACTATGCGAATAAAAATATAATATATAATATAGAGTATTTTGATCGATGAAAGAAACCTCCAAATAAAAAGAATTATATGCTTTAGATAATAGGTTAATGACTAAGCGTAACTCTTATTGATTTAGCTTGTATTCTCGCTATTGAATAATCAAAAGTGTCAAAGCTAATAAACTAACCAATCACATAAGAAATATAATAATAAATTTGAAAAAAATTTATTTCTAAATTATCCTTCATTACTTTCGTTCAATATGTTTGGTGTTAAACTTTAAAACAAAATATAAAATTTCTAATTATAAATTATTTCAAATAAATTTTAAAAGATCCACAATTATAGCGTTATACAATTATTATTATAATTAATACTTGCTGACAAATATTAATTTCTAATAAAGACTACTATTTTACATATTGATCAATTCATTCTAAACGCCCTGAACAAATTTATATTCCACTGATATTGCAGCTGTCGCTTAAACCTTAAGATTATTGAAATAAAGTGGTATATTCGGTGCAAAGCAACTGCGGTAATTGGTCTCAATGAATACAAGAAAACAAATAAAAAATATGTGATAAAGTTGAAGTTGAAATTATTTTAGATTCAAATTCGTAAGCAAAACTATACTAAACATATAATAAAGATTTAGCAATAATTTATTATGGAAAACATTAATGTTTATTTACGTTAATAATTTATTCGTTATAATAAACAATTTTCTTTTTATAAATCTAACCATTATTTATAAAAATTCTGTTTATTTCACGATGAAATTTTTATTTAACCATAATATATTACTAATATACCACAACTTTCAATTATGTTATATTAATTATTTTTGTTTTATCATACTTATATACATATAATCAAACATGAAAATATAAAATATTAACAAATTTGATTAATTGCAACAATAATAAGAGACTATTAATATAAATTTCATAAAAATAAAAAATATGGGAATTTCTTTTATTAAAATACATACATTATTTCTTTAAATTTTATTTATTTTTTTAAATTTTAAATAAAATATTTTTAAATAATTATTATCATAATTTGTATAATATTGAAGAACCGTACTTTAAAATAGTATATTCACAGTTAAATTAAATTTAATAATAAACTCAACCTTTATATTTCAAAATCACGTATAAAATATATATTATCATTATACTTTATTCGTATAATTTTACAAGGCTCACGCTTTATAAATTGACTCAAATCCATGCAGAATTCAACCAGTGTCTTATTCTTACAGCATCGACGCAATACAAAGACAAAGTACTTAAGAATGTCTTCATCCTTAAGCGAGAAAAAAAAAGGTTGCAATAAGATCAAAAAGTGGCTGGAGGCATCAGCCGTTCCAAATAAAGATGCTATATTAATACAGAGATTCTAACAAACAGGTTTCAAGTGCTCGGAGGACTAGAAATAGCTTAAGAGCCAAGCACCTAGTAATAACCAGTCGAATACACTCTTGAACTATCTCATAAGAAATCATTGTAAGAAGTTATTACTTCTTGCGTGTAATCAACGTATGCTTACATTACCCTAACCTAAAGGATTTTACTCGTAACGCGAATAAAATTGTTTATAACTACGAAAAGAACAATTTACAAAATTTTGTACGCAAAGTTGTGGCTTAGTTATGGCTTCGATAATTAAAATTATCGAAATTCAACGACGGAATTCTTTCCAATAAAAAGCATAATATTCTTTGTTAAAAATAGGTTTATAAAATTCAGTAGCGATCGTTCAATTAAAAATGCGCTTATTTCTTTTTTTTCGATAATTTAAAAAACGGTTGATCCGAGGTAAAAACGTCCCGATCTTTAAATTCCGGAGCTACTTTCCACGCGAATATAAAAAATACCGACACGATCGACGAGGCCGTATTCGAAGAATTCGCGAAACCCAACTTCGAATTCAAAGAAGGAACAATTTTTAATTCGAACGTCGGGTATTTTTCTCCCCCGCGTTCCTCGACGATGTCCTCGACGATGTCCTCGACGATGTCCTCGCGAGAAACGACAAAATTAAACGACAAAAGCTCGATACTTTCCAGCAAAATTGTTGCACGCGCAACGGAGGACAGGATTATCGCGACGATGCCGTCATCGTTATAAATTCACAGGACGTTCGCGCGCCTCGCATTCGTATTCAAGGAACAGCCGAGGAACCTGCCACATGTGACCCCGACGAAAATAAAAGCGAATGAAAGAGAATAAAAGAGGAGAGACGGAGAGTAGGAGAGACACGATCCTGTCTATACGTACTCGGAGAGGCTGGGGTCGACGATTACGGGCTCGACGAGTTGCGTCCCTACAGGGTGAAGGTGCCCAACGCGCTCATCCTCGCTTCCTCGAGGAATTGGAATCGGAAATATTCGGCCGACCGCTTCCGCCTTTTATCTTTCACCACTTGCTCGGCATTACGCATACGAGAACCTCCTGGAATCCTCCGAGGCTCCGGAACGCGCGAGTTGGACCGCACGACGTCGACGACTGAGGAACCAACGACCGCGACGCGAACAGAGAGTCGAGAATCGCACGTCCGAGTTGCGCTGATGCAGCGGAGATGATAACGAGAGGTGCCGTCGGTAAAGAGGGTTCCTCCCTCTCTACTCTATGTATATACGTGTATACTGTATCTTTGATGCGGGGGCGGCTCAACTTTTTACGCGCATCCTTTCCTTCCTCTTTCCTCCTTTCTTCTTTCTCTCTTCCTCGCCTCCTCGCCTCCTCGCCTCCTCGCATCCCGACCTTTCGCATTTATCCTGACTTTAACCGAGGGAAACACATCGCGCCTCTTCCGATACGATCGAACGAGGATGGTCCGAGTAAACGAGTAAAAGCCGCTCCTTCCTTTCGTTACAGCCGTTAATTTACGTATCGAAGAAGAATTACGTACCCGGTCGATGAATGCGGGTCGTGGACACTCCTTCGTTTAACGCTCGTTAAATTGTTGGAAATTATGTAAGACTCGGGTTTTAAAGCTTGAATTTTTCAAAATACGCTAGGCTTATTTTTACAAACGTCTAAAGTCATTCGTAGGATAAAATTTTAAATCGTTATTTCATAAAGAGAAAGATGCAAACGTATTTATAGTTTTTTAACGCGTGTCGTACTTATTTTTTATTTTCCGTTCGAGAAAACATTTATACGTTTTCTTTCGACAACTTTCGATACGCTCTTAACATTTTTAAACTCGGTATTCGTCGATGTTAACGTAAATAATGTTTCGCGTGAAACGTTTTGTAACAAAATTTTTCGTTAAATGTGAAAATTTGTTTAAATTTATCAACTTCTCTTTTATCTTCGTACCATTTATATCGAACACGATTCATCCTATTTTCTTGGTTTTTTTTCTTATTCGTCGTCGCTAGCGAATGGTATTAAAAATATCGTATTCTTTTCGAGTAAAGGTAGATAAAAAAAATGAATCGAATGCAATAATTAAAATGTACGTCGAGGCATTCTTCGTATACAAATTACTTGGTACACAAATTATTTTGTTTTATTTCAAACGCACGTTCGATAAACTCGAGACGAGCGGAAGTCTATAGAAAATTGCGTAAATTAATCACAGACTTTTATTTAAAATATTAAAACAAATTTTAACGTCGTTGTATAAAATTTATTACCTCGATCGAAATTTTAAATAAACACTTATGCGCGTAAGTTTGCAACGTTCGTTTGGAAAACTGGTTCTAGAATTTGTACAAAATTCGTTAAAAAAAAAAGAAATTCATGTGAAAAATTACGGTTTAATCGGTCGAAATACGAAACGAAAAGAATAATTCGCAGTCCGTGAAATATTAAGTTACGAGATAAAGGAAGTTATATTTAAAAATAATATAACCGTCTCCTATTACAAAAAAAAAACGTTCAAGTTGAATATCGCTTCGCGCACTCAACTAAATACGGTATATTATTACATTATAAAACTCGAATTCAGTCGAGTGAGCGAAATGATACACAACTCGAAAGCTAATTTCCCAAGCGTAAAAATCAAGCGTAAAAATCAAGCGTAAAAAGTACAGGAAAAAAGGCGTATCGAAGGAAAAGAAGAAGATCCGAATGAATATCCGATGTAATGGAAGGGTCGGACCTATGTTGTAAAAGTTTAAAAGTTCTTACCAACGACTCAAACGACTTATTCATCCAACGAATTTGTTTCAACGAGGAATACCATACGCGCGTGTGTTAGGTATGCGTGTGCGCGTACGTGTGCCTGTCCGCGAGTGTGCGAGACGCGTAACAGTCTCATGCGGATGCGGCAGAAAATTACGAGTCGCGAGCCGATAGCGTCAGAAGAATTCAGTGGTGGGGGTGGCAGCTCAGAATTTGGATCAACCGAATTATTTTCTTTCTTACGCTGTAGAAGATGAAATCCTTGGATGCGAACGAGTCGTGCCGTGGTTGGCGGTGCAACGGGTAACGATTGGATGGGCGCGAGGTTGACTCAGCGAAACTGAATCATTTTGCGAAGGATATAATATATATGCCTTTAGCAGTACGATTCTCCGTTGAAAATCGCTTGGAATCGATCGTTACCACGGTTTTGGATCTCTCTTGCTCCTACGACGACCGGGACCCCGGAGAACCCTTCGTTCGGGTTAAGCTTCTCCAAAGTGTTTGGGAATATATATTTTTCTTATCGATTCCTTCGATTGCTGTGATTTTTTCGTAACGTTACGGGTATAGGATATCGTCGAAAGAGAATATTTTGGAAAGATATTTCGAGTGCTATAAAATTAATTAACAGTGAGTTTGTGTAAGAAGCGGTTATAGTTGTATATTAATTTTTCTTCCTTGGGTCCTGTCCTAGTGGCTACGAAGGTGCATCGTTTTAAAGTATGTCGAAAAACAAGTTGAATCTAACTCTTCCACCTGGTTCGATCGAACCTGCACCTGCGGTATCGCCGTCGCCACCTGTACCACCAATACCTACTTATACGGAGCCTCCGGTTATTCCAGAGTACGTAACTTTAATTATTTGCTTTCGCACTGTGGTATCCAACTCTCGAGGAAAGTATTCCTAAGCCGAACGTAGTTACGATCCAAGGCAACGAGCTTAACTGCTCGATATCAAAGTAGATTCCTTGGAATTAGTAATTTGTTTGTATAGAAAGTGTTATTTATTGTATAATTTACTTTCGAAGCGAATCGATATTCCTAAAACTAATTACGCGTATTCTAAAGCGACGTCTTTTTAATTTATCGAAGCAAGCGTAAGTTGGTTTTGATCGATATCGATTAACGCTTGATATTTTTTTGATGTCTTCCACAGTGGAGTAATGGGCAAAATGAGTATCGATGCTATTCGAGAAAGGCTGGAAGAATTAGAAATGGACGAGGAACAAAGGAAGAGATTAGAGAGCTTTTTGGGACAGAAAGAAAAGGTCGGCGAGCTGTGCGACGAAGACTTTGAAAAACTCGGCGAGTTAGGAGCTGGAAACGGCGGCGTTGTCATGAAAGTTAGACATAAAAAATATGGACTGATTATGGCGAGAAAGGTGAGCGTTAAACTTTTGTATATTGTGCAATATTTATTAACAACAAAAAGTTGACAGAATACATTTATTTTGCGAATATCGATGGTAAGAACTTGCGTCGTTCTTAAATATTCGTCGTAGAACATTTGTTTTTTCTTATACTTATAGAATGGTTTCATTTTTATTTTCTTAGATTAATTTTAAGGAAAATTTCGTTCGTTGCAAGTAATTTTATTCTATAATTAATGTGTTTTAACGCATCTTATTTTCAGTTGATTCATTTAGAAGTAAAACCAGCTATTAAAAAACAAATAATTAGAGAATTGAAAGTACTTCACGAATGCAATTTTGCACACATCGTTGGTTTCTACGGCGCTTTCTATAGGTAACTTATTTTATTTCCTCTCGCTTAAATATTAACGATATACTTGTATTAATTGAACTTTATTATTGTAGCGACGGAGAAATTAGTATATGTATGGAATACATGGATGGCGGATCTCTGGATCTTATACTGAAAAAAGCTGGAAGAATACCCGAGCCCATTTTAGGGACAATCACATCTGCGGTATTTATTCTCTTAAAATATATTTAAATTCTTATATTTTATATTACTTAATCGCAAACACTTTTATAAGCTAATCGAATATAAAAATTAATTGTTAATAATACGTTTCCCTTTCCATGAAACCTCCGGGATAAGTTCTTATGCAGTATCTCCTAAATTCGTCGTACACCCACAAAAGAATTCCAAGCGGTAGACAAGGCCAGTACCAAAATAAGTCCAAAGGCATCGTTTTCAATACTTTTTCCGTTCCTGGGGTGTACAGTAAAATGCCAGTTAACACGATTTCAAAGACGATGGAAAAATTCAAGGACCAGTTGTTCATTCCTTGATGAAAAATCGAATTTTTTCTCGTTTTGCACATTACCAAGTCGATCATTTGCGTTATAACTATGGACAAAAAATAGCCAGATCTCGCTTCGTTGAGTAAATCCATTCGACTCTGATAGTCCCAGGTTTGCCCGAAAGAATCTTTGAGATCGTTGACCGCTCGATTTTCCCATGCGAAACGTATACCGAAGAGATCAAACGGAAAAAAGCCGTGATACATCAAAATGCAAAAATAAGTGTAAAAACCAGCCATGGCCTGAGTCATGCCGATTTGTCCGTAGGTCATGGAGATGAGTCTCTTGTTTACGAGCTTATCGTACTCGGGATTCCTCGGCGCTCTGCTCATTATATCGATCTCCGGTTCCTCGTAGGCCAATGCTATGGCCGGCAGGCAATCCGTGCCAACGTCGATGCACATCACCAGTTCTATAACGAATGGCAGCGGTATCGAGAATATTAGACTACTCAGCATAGGTAACATTTCGGGGACGCTGGAGGTCAACGTGTAAGCTATGGATTTTTTCAGATTGTCGAATATCAGTCTTCCCTCTTCGACTCCCGTCACTATCGAGGCGAAGTTGTCGTCCAGGAGTATCATATCCGCGGCATTTTTGGCGACGTCCGAGCCGGCGATTCCCATCGCTATTCCAATGTTAGCTTTTCGCAGAGCTGGAGAATCGTTTACTCCGTCGCCTACGATCAAGGGACGTTAAATTTTACTCGCGAGTTTTTATGCAAATCTGCTTACGATATTCTTCGTCGATCGATCCAACATTTTCAATCGTGCATTTTTATCGCGTAGTTTCGGAATAAACGACCGATTGATTCTTTAATCGACAAAATACAATCGATGTTCGAAGTAACTTAAAGGGAGCCTTTTTAAAATTATTGACTTGGCGTTTAATTTAAAGAACTTTTTTCGTTCTGATAAGTTACATCGATCGATGTAGCAACAAAGAATTAATTTACGTTTCGAGTAAAGTTACCGTTATAAAAGATACTCGGTGTAAGGTATCGATCGATCGTTAAAACAACGGACTTTAATGTTTATTTACCCGTAACAGCAACGATTTCTCCGAGTCTCTGACAACTTTCCACGATGAGTAACTTCTGTTGCGGCGATGTCCGAGCGAAGACGATTTCACTGTGTTTCTTAATGACGTTGTCCAATTCTTCCTCGTTCATAATTCGCAGGTCACTGCCAGTGAGGAGAATGGCTTCGTCCTCTCCGGTATAAATGGATAAAGTGTTATCCGGGTTCAGCAGACTCTCGAATTTCGCATCGTTACCTTCGCTTATTATTCCCACCTTTTTTGCGATCGCGATGGCGGTCACCGGATGATCTCCCGTCACCATGATGATCTTGATCCCGGCGGTGCGGCATTTGTAAACTGCCTCGTACACCGATGGTCTCGGGGGATCCAACAAACTGATGAACCCCACAAACCTGTACCCCGTCGTCGGGAAATTGTAATGTTGGGGATCG
This sequence comes from Dolichoris vasculosae, assembly GCA_018907195.1. Lineage (NCBI taxonomy): Eukaryota > Metazoa > Arthropoda > Insecta > Hymenoptera > Agaonidae > Dolichoris > Dolichoris vasculosae. The sequence goes on along the minus strand of JACCHY010000005.1, from coordinate 10,028,616 downwards.
TTGGTGTCGAATTCGTAATCGAAATCGTACTCGTCGACTGGTGGTTTAAAAAAAAAGAACAAAAGAATTTATTTTATTGCCGAATAAGAGAAGATCGTTTCGCCTCGTATCGACTTTTGGTTCGCGAAGGATGAAATTGAAAATTGAACGGAACGAAACGCAAACGAGTATCGTACGAGTATCGTTCGATCGAAAGAAGATCGTTCGCTCGATTACGAAACGATTATCGAGAATCGCGCGAACGTTTCCCTTAAATTGAGATCGGATGCGTCGATATCGAGCAAAACGAATAAGAAAGCTTTTTTCGAGCTTACTCGGAAGCGCATAGTCACAGTATCCCAATACTCTTTCGCCCAAGTATCCCATCTCGGAACAAGCTTTTTTCATATCAACGATATCCGACTCCAATATATTTCTCGTGGTTCCATCCACCAAGAGTAAAGTTGAACAAAAATCCATCACGATTTCCGGAGCGCCCTTCACGATTATATTCAAGTAATGCGTTTCCCTGTGTATGGACAGTTGGTATTTGGTCACCGAATTGAAGGGGATTTCCGCCACTTTGGGATGCGCGGCTCTGAAGGGTTTGGTCGGATGAATGTGCTCGCAGAATTTAAGTATACCTGTTATTTCAATAACGTCGCTTTTCGATATTTTTTTATATTTTGGGATGATCGTTGATAACGGGAAAGGTAAAATATAGGTATATTAGCGATGGGTAAAATTTGAAACTGAAACGAAAACTACCTGTTTCCGATGCGTCTCCTATCACTTTGCGTTCTTCGATGGTGAACGCGGATCCGTTGGAATCGTCGTAGAATTCGGCCTTCAAGCAAAGCGTCGCATCCTTGACAAATACGCTGAACGCAGGCTTCTGGAGTAAGATATCCCTTTCGGCGCCCAGCATCGAATTCGAGGGTAAATGGTAACGTATTTTGTCGAACCATATATTGGAGACCGACATTTTATTTTGCGTCAAGGTCCCAGTTTTATCCGAGCAGATGATCGATGTCGATCCAAGAGTTTCCACAGCTTCTAGGTTTTTCACCAGGCAATTTTTGTTGGCCATCTTCTTCGCGGTCAGGGTTAAACTCGTGGTCACGGTTATCAGTAACACTTCGGGCACGTTCGAGATGATGATACCGAGGAAGTAGGTGAAGGCTCTTATTATATCGCCGTCGATGCACAACGACAGGAAAAAGAACATTATTCCCAAAATAATGGCGATTACTATCAACAGATTGACGAATAATCGGATCTCCTTGGCTAACGGAGTCTCGGTTTTGGACAAGTTGCTGGTTAAACCGGCCAAACGTCCGATCATCGTGTCGTTACCTGTAGCTACAACTATTCCCACACCTTCTCCAGCTACGACGAAAGTCGAGAAAAAGGCAAAATTCTTAGACTCCAGTGGGTTGTCGTCGGTTGCGAAGGATGTACGAGTCAACGGTTCGCTTTCACCTGCGTATTATTCATTTTTGTCATTTTTAAATCAGTTATTAATGTCTACGTTTATAAACATATATATATATATATATATTTCTTTTTAAAGTAAAGGTTACGCGTCTTCGATGTTGTAGAAATGTGTTTTAAGTTCGTATAGTTTGGAAATGCTCGGAATCAAATATATTTTTAAGCACTTTATTTTCAAAATATGTGTATAAATTTAACTAGGATTGATATCTACGGTTTTAAAACTACGAATAAGGTTAAACTTTTATTATTTTTATTATTGTATTTTTGTTTTATCTTTGTACCAAATTTGCTTAACGTATACAATCGATAAAAATATAAAGAAATATAAATTTCCTTCGGTGTAAATTGATTCGTACAATTTTTGCTAATGCAAGAAAATGTCAAAACCGAGATAAGTTAATTGTCCGATATATAAACGGTATTATTTTTTCCAAAAAAATCATTCTATAGCGTAAACTTAGGAAAACGTTATTTCATTCGAGTTTTAACTTAAACAAAAAAAAAAAGAATTTTTATATGTTTACGTTACGTGAAACATCGACGGGTACGTATTTGGTATCGATCGACCGGATAAAAGTCGAAATAGAATCGATCGAATTAGTTATCGAGAATGTTTTAAAATAAAACGAAAGCCTTCGATTTTTCCAAGTTTTTAAGTTTTTCGCCTTACCCGTTAAACTGGAGTTTTCAACCCTGAGCCCGCGACATTTAATTATCCTCGTATCGGCTGGAATCTTGTCACCCAACTTAATTTCTACTATGTCTCCCACCACCACCAGTTCGGCAGGTATCTGAATTCTGAGACCGGATCTTCTAACAGTGGCTATAGTGGGTGCCATTTTTTTAAACGATTCCATGACCCTCGTGGTCTTATTTTCCTGAACGTAGGCGAAGATACCGGAGAAAACGCAAATTACTATTATGATGAGTCCGAACCAGTGGATACTCTCTCCTTCTTTATCGTATATGGTCTCTATAATGTAAATGACAAAACAGAGAACACTGCATACCCAGAGAAGGGCAGCGAAACCGCTGAACATGCATTTAAGAAACTTGATATATTCGGGTATTTGATGGGGTGGAGACAAACTGTTGGGTCCGTTTATTGCAAGGACTTCGGCCGCTTGTTCGTCCGTCATGCCATTTTCGACATTGGTGTTGTATTTTTCACAGAGTTCTTCGATAGAGATAACATGATCTTCGGTCTCGACTTCCTGGTACAAATCTACAAATTCCTCCTCCGTGTAAGTTTTTCTTTGAGGCTGAAAAGTGGAATCCTTGGTCGTTACGGATGCTCGTCTAAAAAAATTGCCTTTTTTCATGCCGGCGATTATGTAGAAGAAATACTTCTCGTATATTTTCGTTAAATTTTTTTTTTACAAATATTTTGATATCTTTTGTATCCTGCGTTTGTTTTTTCTTGACGTAACGTGTATTTATAGGTTACTCGACGATTCCTTTGAAAAGCATTAGCGATACGTGTTTCCAATGGATGCGAATACAATGATAATTCGATCAAATTGTGCGGTTCGAAAAAACATTAAAAGTGAAATTAGAAAAGATTGTGATTTTTTTTATATCTCCTGAAATTGACGTATCGTTGCATAGTCGATAAAGTCGTACATTTTTTTCTATAAGTAATGTTTTTTGTAATAGAAATGTACGTAAATATTTCGAAATTATGAATAAATATTAACGCTGATAATAATAATAATAATAATAATAACAACAATGTTATTTTTACGTTGATTTTACTGATTTTTGTTTTGCCAATGATTCAATACGATACTTTAAATAATGAAATCGAACGTTAGAATTTAAGAAAGACTATTATTTATAATTATTAATCGTAAAATTTATGTCATTTAAAGATAAAATTGTAATTTTTAATTTTTACGATTTCAAGCGAATATTTTTGCCAATTTTTTTTTAGGTTCTCAAAGGCCTAAGTTATTTGAGAGATAAACATGCGATAATGCATCGCGATGTAAAACCCAGTAATATTCTGGTCAATAGTGCGGGAGAGATAAAAATTTGTGATTTTGGAGTTTCCGGACAGTTGATCGACTCGATGGCTAACTCTTTTGTCGGTACCAGGAGTTACATGTCGGTAAGTTATTATTATCGAATATTTATTTAAATACTAGTACTACGATGATCAAAGCGAATAATTCGTTCTATTACACAGCTTAAGAGTTTTATTACTTATTTCTTTACAAACTCGATACAAAATGTAAACAAAGATTCGAATACCGCGATATATTTTATTTTAATAATATTTTTATACGACCTATGTAATAATAAAAGATTCTGTGTTCAAATTTTAATATATTTATATGTTTTTACATTGCGATTTCCGATATATTTAATAAAATAGCAGACAAATCGTAATTTCTCATAAGTATATTGAAAAATATAGTTAATATTACCATTGTATTATTACTCGTACAATTTGCCCAAATACTTTTTCGTACAAGAAACTTACAATATCAAAAAAATATTGCGTTATTAAGTATTTTTTAAATTTCAAATAGATTTGAATTAATGCCTTCAAATAAATTGATTCAGAATAACCAAAATCTTATTAATTGTAATCGAGAGAATATTTAAATACCATTAGTATAAAAAATGTAAAAGAACATTTACCGAATTTTCAACGAATCGATCGCTACCAAAATTTAAATCTCCGATTTTTTTGAAAAAAACATATATTTTTGTGGCGCAAAATTAAAAAAAATAAGTCGAAAACGATACGTTGTCCTTTTGACGAAGGACGAGTATTTTATAACGGAATCGAAATATTCAACGGTGTTTTAAAAGCGCAGTCCCGAAAAAAAATTTATAATTTTAAGTAACGTTTACGCAAAATTACGCAAAGACGTAAAATGAATATTTCGAATTACTTGAAAATACTTTCGATGTTTTAAAAAATTTTTAAAATTTAAAGAAGAAGCACACCTCAAAAGTTCTTAGATCATAAAAACAACCATGCAAACAACTTATTACGCTAAGTACAGTATTATCATTAAATTATTTCATAAACCGTCCGATTCGTAACGACGTTCGCTCGCATTTTCGTTTTTTCACAATTCTAGCCGGAAAGACTCCAAGGTACGCACTACTCGGTTCAGAGCGATATTTGGTCCCTCGGACTGTCCTTGGTCGAGATGGCCATAGGCATGTACCCGATTCCACCACCCGACGACAAAACGATAGCAGCCATTTTCGGGACGCAGCCGAGCGTCGCCTCGGAAAACGCAATTGGAAACAACGTCTCGACACCGACGACCCAATCACCCTCTCATAGTAAGTAAACGCGGATTACTCTCGTCCGAAAATCCATTTCCCGGGCGAATGCCTCGTTTCTATTCTCATTGTGTTTTTCGTTTCACACTTTAAGGCCGAAACATCGGACGCTTTGAATACGAGAGTCATCAGGGTAACGTATTATAATAGACTTTCCCTACTTTTTTCTCTAGTTGTTCGTTTTCGTTGTGTGCTTTTTAAATTTATCACTTTTTCTCATTTAGCGAAACTCAGCTTTTAAAAAATATTTTATTGCTATGTGTACGAGCTACGTAAAAAAGGTTTAACGTTAAAAGCAACTTTCAAAATTAGCGATCGTAATACACAAATTTTAAGTTTACGATAATTTTAAATTGCTTGTAAGTAAACTAATTACTCGATCAGTTTTACAAATTAAAATAATGATGTTTCTTGATTTTATCGAAACGAGAAAAGACAATTTTTTTAATTAATTATTTTATATCGTAACGAACAAGAGATAGGAAATAGATTTTCCGAACTGTAATTTGATGTTATTATCGTGACATTCCAGCAAAAAATTATACCTAAATTATATCTAAAATTATATCGATGACGTGTCGAAATATAGGAATTATTGCATCATGGGGTTAAAATATCGAGGAAATTAATATTTAATAATAAAAGACAACAGTTCTTAACTCTATTTAAATGTATAAATAAAAACATTCGTTATTATGACTTATAGTATTTAATTCCTTTTTTTTTATAAACAGATCCAAGCAGTCCAAGGCCCATGGCAATATTTGAATTGCTCGATTATATCGTGAACGAACCGCCTCCGAAACTACCAACTGGAATATTCAGCGATAGTTTTACCGACTTCGTCAATAGATGCTTGAAAAAAAATCCAGCGGAACGTGCGGATCTCAAAACGCTTATAGTAATATATATTATTTTTAATTTATTTGAATCGGTCGATACACCATCGAACTTTGATAAAAAATGTTACAAATCATTCGTTAAATTTTAACGTAAAAATTCACTGTCAATTTGTTTTTATAACTTTTTATACAAGTTATCCTCTGTTTTGCTCTTATATCTTTATCGTTAATTACCAGATTTAAAGAAAATAATCGAATAGCGGTAAAAAGTGCACGTATTATTATTAAAATTTGATTAAATTTAATTATATTAAAATGTCGAGTAATATTTCGTATAATATATATTTTTTCGTATAATGTATATTTTACTATTAAATTTTAATAAAAACTTATTAATTGACATAAATTAATTAAAGTGCCGAATATGTGTTATTAGTATTTCAAAACTGATATCGATATCTATCTGAGATAAACCGTAATACCGATATTTCTTTTTCCATTTTTTCAGAACCACGAATGGATCAAGAAGGCTGAATCGGAAAATGTTGATATTGCTGGATGGGTATGTCGAACAATGGATATACAGCCGACAACTCCTACGCGTTTGGCAAGCGTACAATCCTGAATAAATGTCACTCTTACATACTTGACTACTTGTATTCACGTTCAGTACTCTTGAGTCATATTTGCGTTTCACTTTTAATTCTCATGTGATTATTATAACAGTGGCGACTTACTTTCTTCCTTCGATTGATTTGTAAACTCGTTCGTAAGTTATTTATATATTCAAGGTATAAAAAAGAATGTAACAATAAGCCATGCAAATGTGAAATAATATAGAAAATGGTAGCGGAGTTTGATAGATGATACGAATTTTATGTGATAATGGCATAATTTATATACAAACGTAATTCCTGTCAAAGGGATATGTTAAGTATATACTATAAATATAGAAACGGTGAAAGCGATCGTACGTCGATGATGATGATGATGATCAAGCAAACGAACCTCAGTGAGGAAAAGGGATCGAGTCTTTGTGTAAAACATGAATTATACACACATGCAGGTACATGTGTATATGAATGCGTGCATGCGTGCGTGTGCATTAGAAATTTATGGCTTTGATCTAACCAGTATCCGAAGTATATATGTTGTACATCGTATCCTCCGGGTAATACTCATCAAAGATATAAATTTTTAATTTAACCAGTCTCTTGTGACGCTAATATGTCTTGTTCGCCACTGGATGTTGTTTCTTTCCAGAAGTTTCCTTTTTCTTTTCATTTATCATATCGTTTTATTTTAAAGTATGTAAGACGAATCGTTCTAGAATAGTTTTAGTGTTATTACGAGCGTTCAAAAACTTACCTCCTTGAAAATAATATTAAAATATAAAACGGAATAATAACGAAAAAATTCTAAGATCTACATCAAATATAAAAGTAATATAGTATAATGGCATCAAATGCATAGTGCGTTGATTTTGTGAGATTTGTACCTGAATGATGTGTAGTATAAGCTTCGTATGTTGAAGACGAAATAAATAAATCGAAATGTTTATGACGCCATTTACTTTTTCCATTCGTAATTATATCTTTAAATACGTTAGTACTAAACTTTCTGATTCAAATATATAATCTAAGCGTATAAATGACTGAATTTGCAACTGACATACACATACATACTATATATAAATATTGAATTTATGCGAGATGTAGCTATAATGTGTAGTATGTTCGATAAAATTCTGCCACGTTTACTTAATATACAAAGAAGAAAGCAAAAATATGTGAACAAATATCTTTGAGAATAACTTTAAAAGTCTGGAAAAATGTTATTTGAGTTTTGTTATCTTATGGAAAAAATATGCGAATATACAATTACAGATACATTTTCTTCACAAACACATTATGAACATATTTTACATAAATTTGTTGAAGATTCATCAAAGATTTTATGTAATAATTAATAATTATTTTTTATATAGTTATATATACATATTTATTAATAATTGTATGATTTTGTAGTCATACGTAATTATATGTAATTTTTTTTATAAATTACTGATTTAGTATTGATTTCTCTCAATAATGTTATATTATTATAGGAATAAATAAAATAAAAAACAATATAGCAGAACATAATGAAAATAAGTAGATTCAACTTAGCGTTATAATTCTGAAAATGTTTTACTCATTATACTATAAATAATAATTAGGAGATATTAATGTAAAAGGGTATAACTCTTTTAGAATTTACTCCATCACACAAAAGTATTTGCGATAGTAAATTATATCATATGTTATCATGTAATTGTTCGTACACACGTTAAAAATATCTAAACGTATATAATCGAAGCTCATCTGCAAGTTGACTTCTACGATGTGTTGTATGTAAAATGTTTTAAGAGAAGTCTCATTAAAAAAGATGAATAATTAAATATTACTCTAAAGTCGAACAAAATTGGAAAATAATAAATATGTTCAATGAACATTGACATACTTTATATCGAAATCATGAAAATACAAATTGATTTATTGTTAATATTATTATTATTATTATTATTATTGCATGTTCAAAATATTATGTAACACGTTTAAATTTTGATTGCTGATTATATTGTAAACGAATCACCTCCGAAACCTTCGACTAAAATATTCATGTATTACTTAAAAAACATTAAATTATTATTATCTCGTTTACATTTTATTTTTCTAATGTTGAAAATATCGATAAAAGTATCAAATACGGTGTTCACGAAGATATATTAAGTTTATTATTAATATTTAAGATGAATTTTTAAATATTATATTATACAGAAATTATAAATTATTAAAAATTTCTACGAATTGTTTATAATATGAAATTTATCGATACTTTTATTTTTAAAGTATTGATTTAATATTAATAGAAACAAAACTTTAATTACTTTTAATACTCAATTAATTTTTATTGCAAAATTCTATGAATAATTTTATTTGACGTTACGATAAATAATATTTCGGAGATGCGATAATCTTGATTATAATTTCTGTAAAATACTTGAATATAATTTTTTATACATTTCATAAATTATATTTATATTAATTTTTTCTAAAAAGAGATTAGAAATAAAAATTTTGAAATTGAATTCATGAAATTTAAAAGAGAAACAAATTTATCGAAGAATATTTGTTAATAATTCTAGTTGAGGTAATTCTCGCAAATGTACTTCAAAGTGTTAGACGTCCACAAATTCGTTTTTCAAAATGTTAAATTCTTGTAAGCGCATGTAACAAATAAATATATATTTATTTGTGAATTTTTTCGATTTCTAAAATTAATTTAACAAAATATAACGAAAAAATATAATCTGAGAAAAAATAAATGTATTAAAAGAGTGAAATGTATCCGCATTTTTTATTAAATATGAAATTTTTAAAAAATTTTTTGTCTTTCCTTTTTAATAAAAATTAAGTTTGAGTATTTATCGCAAACTTTAAAAAGTCATATTTATAATTCAATTAACTTAATTTAATCTGAAATATATATCTCATAAATTTCATATATAATTAATTACAAAATTTCTTAGAATATAATATTCTCGTGTAGATTGCTTGTAAATACAAGGAATTTAAATCATCGATCTCTGTGCTTTAAAAATTTTGTAAATTCCTGCAAGGTTATATTCTTCGGTTTATATTTATAAATCGTGTAAGTATTATGTGAATAAAAGATTAAGCATTAAAAATATTTATTGTAACTTAACATCCTAATTAACATATTGAATCTTTCAAAGGCTATCGAGAAATTCATCAAGTTTGGCTCAAGAAAAGAAAAAATGTTAATAATATAGTATTATAAAATTTCATAATGTTTTCATTTTAAGTAAATTTATATTATGTTATATATAACAGGTTTTATTAAATTAAGTTCAAAAATATTTGATCGTAAAATTATCGAAAATAAATAAACGATACATTTGGTATTTTATGCTAACATCAGTGACTCATTTTTCTTGTATCGCCAAACAAAAACTGAAAAATCTCAATCGATACGTTTGAAACGCGAAGCAAGTTTGAAAATATCGAACAGTAAAAAATAAAATTAATTTACAATAATTAATCTTTCGTTCGAGTACGCGATATTACAATTTGTAACATTAAGCATTATAATACCGTTATACGTAGATAAATAATAAAAATTGGATCGATTTACCAAAAATTATATTTTTCGAAACATCGGTAAAAACGTTCCGATTCGAAAAAACGGTATTTCGAAGCAAAAGAATACAAGAAATCTCGTATTCATTTTTTATTTTTAATCTATCGAAACTTACCAAACGATTATCGTAGTCGGTTAAAAATTAATCGGTTTTTAAATTGCTATTACTAAAATATTCTATTCATATAATATATAATAAGCAAATTAAAACAAATCTATACATTCGATGAAACGACATTTCGCCGTTTTAATCTGCTTCTAATCGTTCGAATGCGCTTACGGACATTTTTCAAACGGAAATATAAAAAAATCGTTCGAACTTAAAATTTTAACGATTAAAATTTATTTATCCTAACTATTTATCGGGTAACGGTCAATCGGTCAAAAACTAATCGAGGACAGAACCGGAATCGGTAACGTCTTTCGAACGATGGCGGAAGATCCATTCAACGGTTTTAAGAAAATTTCAAAAATTTCAAAAATTTCGACAGTCGAAAACGTCGTCGTTACGGAAACTCAATTTTCAAACTCGCGTACTCCGTTGATACTTTTCGAAAAGTACAGTTGAAACGGTTATCGTCGGCGATCGGTAAGAAATAAATGAAACTGCTCCGAGAAAAGAGTCAGCGATATTTTACACCTGTTTTCCGGGCATCGAATGTACGTACGCATAATCTAGGAATTTACGAATATTTACGAAACGCTCGTCCGATTCGAACGTAACCGACTGCCAAGTCCGAAAATGAAAATTCAAGCTTTTGCGGCGCTCTTTTTTTGCTTCTCTCGAAACAGGAACACAGAAACTCAAGATTCAGCGCGGAAAATTTAAACCGAACGAAACTCGCGCCGTGACCTTGGATTCATTGTCGTGCGTCCGTATATTGCTTAAAATCAATATACGGGTTCGTACTTGGATCGCGCGGGTCTACTCGGACGTTGGCTCGACGAAGGGGAGCGTTTGGAGGTCACGCTCGAACCAGTATCCCGGGCTCCGACCCGCGACCGACGAATGCGACGAATGCGGTGTGCAGAAATGCCGATAATCCGGGAACGCCTCACGGCCGCGGAGGAAATCTAAGTTCCGCTGTGGAGTTTCGGATCTGGGGGTCTCGGGGTCTCGGGGTCTCGGGGTCTCGAACGCAGGGACGAAGGAACTGGAATCTGGGGATTTCCCCCGAAACTCGGTCCCCATTGGCCGCCCGGACGGCATATCCCCAGAACCGGTTCCCCGTTCCCGTTTCCCCACCCGAGGCTCTCTCGTTTTTTTTTTTTTCAAACAGTTGTCGGTGGACGAATCAAACATCTGATCCGTTGTAATTCGTATAGCTGCGCCGATCTCGAAGCGGAGACCCGTCGAGCACATGTTAACGCGCATCGTACGTACGTCAGAGTGAGTCGGACGAGGTCTCGCCTTTGTATCAGCGCCACTCGACCGCAGCATCTCCGGGAGAGTCGGAGATAAACGCGTGAACGGGCAAGAGGAAGACGGTTTGCCGGCTCGCGGATCGCGGCGGTACAATCCCCGTAATCCTCGAGGTGGTCGGCGGGTCGCGAGTTGAACTCCCCGCGCGCGCGATCCGAGCTCCCCGTGGAAGTCCAGTGCGCGGATATATATATACACACGTGCACGCGCGTACCGCACACGCGGAGCTGGACGCGCATACGGACGCAAACACACCCATTGGACGGGGGATCGAGAGGATCGCGAGGGTCGAGAGGAGCGCGAGGGTCGAGAGGAGCGAGAGGAGCGAGAGGAGAGAGAGGAGAGAGAGGAGAGAGAGGAGCCACGCGAGACGCACGTATATATAATATTTCAAGGAGTTTTCGCGTGCTCGCGCCGCTTCGCTATACGTTCTCGGATTTAGAGCCGAAGAAAAATGGCTGACCGCGATAGTGCATCCGAGAGCGACTCGAGCTCGATCGACGGCGGTCCGATAATGATGCCACCGTCGCCGGTTACCCGGGAACAGCTGCAGAAGAGAATCGAGTCGCTCCAGCAGCACAACAGGGTCCTCAAGGTCGAGTTGGAGACCTATAAGTTGAGGGTCAAGGCTCTCCAGGAGGAGAACCGCAGCCTCCGGCAGGCCTCCGTCATAATCGTGAGTTTCTTCTCTCTCTCTCCCTCTCTTTCTCTCGCCCGCCCCATTGCAGGCAATTTTTTTTCAAGAGTTATTTATCGATTTGCTCGGCGAGGCTTCGTTCTTTTTTTTGCATTTCTTTGCTGGTTACTCGAGATTCATCCTTGGCTCGACGATACCGAACCGAATTCCCGAGCTGTGAGATACATGCTGGAGAGATTTTTTACCTCTCTCTTTCTCCCTCTCTCTCGCTGTCTCATTTCTCTTTTTCTGCTTTGCGGTTTATTTAATGATTTCATCGCGTTTTAAATGTTTTCGAACTTGACATTTGGATACATTAGTTGCCGATGAGAACAATTTTCTAGCTTCTACGGTCTATGATTTTGATCTAAGAAGGCTACTTTGTCCGATACCTTATGCAAAATCATCGTTTCGAGCTTTTGCTCCGACAAATTTATAATTCTTTAAAGTATCGTTGACTAATCCGTACAAATATTTTAAACGTCGACGATAACTGTTGTTATCTAGTATTCGAGTTAATGTCGGAATATATCTTGGTTTCTAATCTTTGTAAGATTTTGTTTCGATCGTTTTTATAAAATTCTTGTATCTTAAACTAAAAGAAGTATATTTCCTAAATTTGCTTCCATAAAAGTAAAATCTTTGATCCATGGTAAGAGTTAAGTTTTACACTTTTAAAATACAAGAGTCGATACTTTTGTACCGTAGAATAATTTATAATATATATTTTGGTATGTTGTAAATTACACAATTTTAATTAGTATTAACGTAGAACTCGATTCGAGTTTTCGAGTTACGCTTAATATTTTTCTAATTATTTTGTTTAAACATTTTTTAATCTTATATTAATTCTGTTACAGTTATCGCGACGAAGAGTAAATTTTTTTTATCTTATGATACAAAATGTTAGAAAAAATTATATAATGTACAAAGACATTGTAGTAAAGCGATGCAAATTTAATATCGATCGTCTATCGTTTATGAAAAAATAAATTTTAAATTATACTGGTAAACGAAAATCTAAAAATAGATTTTAGATGTATTTTTAACCGATGAAAACCAAAAATATTAACCGTGTATTAACTAAACACTTTTACTACCTTTAATAACGATATCAAATTATAATTTTTGTTTGCTTCTAGAATATTGCGTTAAAAGTAATAATTAAGGCTGTAATAATAATTGTATAAATTGAATTAAAGAAATACACGAGATAAAATTTAATATGTTTTATTTAAGTATTTATTTTTAATTCGAGTATAATTAGCGTAATAATTGTTTATATAGTTTGAAAAATATATAAGAACTTTTGTTATTGAATTTAATTTTAATCTTACTTTTTTATTTTGCAATTGTATTAAAATTATGTTTCTACTATTAAACTTTTACGTTACGTAGATGTTTTCTAAAAGATGACTAGTATTATGAATTTAAAAAATTCTGAAAGGAATAACCACCGAATAATAATTCATAAATTTGTATCGACGTTAATAAATCTTTTCTTTGCTTTTATAATTATTATTAAATTTTATTTTAACAAATAAATTTGGTATTTCAATCCCAAGTAAAATGTTTAATTTTATCGCTTTTACAGCAAGCGAAAGCGGAACAAGAAGAAGAATTTATTAGCAATACGTTGCTTAAAAAAATTCAAGCTCTTAAAAAAGAAAAAGAAACTCTGGCACATCATTACGAACAGGAAGAAGAGTGTTTGACAAATGATTTGTCTCGAAAATTAAGTCAGTTGCGACAAGAAAAATGTCGTTTGGAACAAACTTTAGAGCAAGAGCAGGAATGTCTCGTAAACAAACTTATGAGAAAAATCGAAAAGCTAGAAGCCGAGACTTTAGCGAAACAGAGTAATCTGGAACAGTTGCGAAGAGAAAAGGTGGAGTTAGAAAATACACTGGAGCAGGAACAGGAAGCCTTGGTTAATAAATTATGGAAACGAATGGATAAACTGGAAGCTGAAAAGAGATCTCTTCAAATTAAACTTGACCAACCAGTTTCGGATCCTACTTTACCAAGAGACATCAATAACGGAGATACAGCTACAAATCTCAGTACGCATATTCAAAATCTGAGAAGCGAAGTGGCACGATTAAGGCATAATCTTTTAATATCTCAACAAGAACGTATGTATTAGTATTATCTCTGTTAATTCTTTTAATAGACTTAGAAAAGTTGATCGAACGAAAGAAGGATTTTAAATAGTCAAAATTTTGTGCATTTAAGAAGTTTTTTAAGCAAAACTGCTACTTTGAAAAAGAATTATTCGTTTTGTCTATTTATAATTCAAACTTTCTTATTCAAACCGATTATTCTGATTTAATTTAAAAAGTATTAAGAAGCACAGTTTTTTAAATTAATCAAAATTTTAAATTATCTAAATTTTAGAAATTTCATACCTTTGATACATATATATAATCATTGCACGGATTAATATTAGAAATGAAATCTTTTATGAAAGCTGTATTAATTATTTTTAATATTTTAAAATGTTTAAAGATGTGTTTTATATTATGGAAAAAATTAAGAGTATTGAATTTAAAACCGTAAAAAAAATAATTGAAATACTGAATTTTCTATTGTTTTCGCGATTGTCACTAGCAATGTTTTTTTTTCGTATAAAGTTAAAGTTTTGATAATTATTTTTAAATACATTTTAAATATTTATTATAATTTTATGTTTTAATATGTTTGTAATAATAGAAACTACATTTTTTAATCTTTATTTATTAAAAAAGTTTTCGAGAGAATTTTTAAAAGTAATTCATATTCTAAAAAATAAATTCGTAATAAAAAATATATATTTATAATCAATAAACTTCGGAGAGTTAATATATTGAATTATTTTTTCAAATTTACGATTTATGTTAAATGTTTTAAACGCAGTAAAAAACTGTCAGTTTTTATTATTATAAAAATGCTCATAATTTTAAATTAATTAGCTGTCAATAATTTTTATTGTTTGTAAATCAATATATTATAAATATATATGTATATAATATAAATGCCTTTTGTAAATTGCAACAAATGAATTTTAAGAGGTTTTTCAAAATTCTGAAAATATAACAACTTGAAAACTTTTTGAAATTTCAAATAAAATAGATTAAAAATGACTAATAAAAAGGTATTTGTAAAATAATAAGTTTATACCATTTATATCGGTTCTTTGTATATCGTCCGAGTGCCTTCGTGACTTTAAACGAATTTTTTAAAAACTAATAAACTAATTATTCTTAAATGTTGTATACTTATCAAATCTATCTTTAATGAAAAACTATTATTTTTTATTTTAAATTCACATTTTGAAAACGTATTGAATTTTTGAAATTTAAATAATTGGACCGAAAAGATCATTCTTACTTTATAAAATATATATGTGAATTGTCTTTAAATACTGGTTTTTTGTAAGCTTCAAATTTTATTATTTTTGAAAACCAGTGTGAAATCATTTTATTTATGTTTTTAACAAATGTATATACTTTATATCATAAAAAATTTTCAAACAATTTAAAAAAATTCAGAATGTTAAACTGATAATAAATAGAATAAAGTAAAGTATAAATAAAATTATTTAAAAAGTTTATTTATTTGTATAAATTATGTTAGATTATTTATTTTTCTAATCTAATGAATAAATTTAATAAAGAAAATTTTTATATATAATTACAAGTTTAAATTATATTATTATTATATATTACAATATTTTTTTATTGTAATTATCTCTAATATTAAAAAATAATATATTTTTAAAAGCCAAAAAGTAGTTTTTACTTCGATACAAATGAAATAAGTTTCTAATTTCGTATTTCAAAAGATAATTATATTTACCTTCGTTATAAATATTTTATATTAATTACAGTCTACCGAAAGTAGTAACAAAACATAAAGTCTACCAAAAGTATTGCTAATTAATATTGTTATGTTCCGATTAATAGATACAGAGAAGATGCAACGATATGTAAATGAAGAAAAACATATACGTGAGGAAAATCTGAGGCTTCAAAGAAAATTACAACTAGAAGTTGAAAGACGCGAAGCACTTTGTAGACACTTATCGGAATCAGAGTCAAGGTAAATTTAACAACATTAATCAATTCAATTCTGAAATTTTCAAACAGTAATACTATACGTCAAAAATGAAACAAAAAATTGATTTAAACTTTATAAATACAAGTGACGAGCAATAAGAGTTTGATTTAAATTTAACTTGTTTAATTTTATAAATTTAGATACGTATTTTCTGCCAAATAAAGTAATCAAGCATTTGTATTCGATCTCTAAATGAAAGTATGTTTTCTTGTTAGTTTGGAAATGGAAGAAGAACGTCATTATAACGAAACTGTGATGTCTGGTGTTAGCATTAGAGGACGAACTGTTTCAAGTCCAATGCCCTATAATCCTTCACCTAGTTGTTCGAGACCACTGAGCCCTGGTAAGATAAAATTTTTCATAAAAATAAAAATACATGGTTTACAATTGTTGCATGATTCGATGAATCTTACAGGTACTATTTTAATAGGTTCAATGTCTCGGGAAAATTTAAATGCTAATCGATGTTATGCTTGTGGACAGCCAACTACTCTTCCTTTTGCGAGCTCTTCACCTCCTTCAGGAGTAAGTATATTAAAAACATCCGTATCTTTTGATAGTAGAATACTGATAAAACCGCTAGAATTAAGTACAATTATTATTAAAACTAGTCAATTCTTTATTTAAATAATTATAATATGGTATAGTTGGTTTTTCTTGTATAATATTATTAAAAATATAAAGAACAATACAAATTTTAAAAATATTTGTATAATATTAGTATCAGGAAATTCTTAAATATCGGTGTTAATCGGAAACGAATAACTATATTAAGTACATAATGCATGTTATATAATAACGTATATTTCTTAATTTATTGCAATAATAATATTGATATATAATTAATGAAAATGCTTAAACTAGTATATTATACATTTTACTTACTATTTCACGTTGAGAATCAAAACTAATTTATATTTTATTGTTTATATTATATTTGAAAAAGTATAAAGAATCAATTTAGACTTCATAATACAATAAAAAAAGCAAAGGATAAATATATTGAAAAGTTTAATAATTAAGATTAGAACTACGTTAAATGAGAGATGAAAAAAATTAATATTAATAAAATGTTTTTTTAATTGTGTTGATAAACATCAACACCGTTAAATATTATCATTCATTATGGAATACACTTATGAAAATATTCATCTTTTTCATTTTACAAAATTTGATGTATGATTTGTTTATATTTTTTGTTAATTCAGTATAATATAATATAAAATTTTAGCTTAATTAATTTTGATAATATTTCTAATTGGTTTCGATCCGATACTGATATGCATATATAATATAGTCTTTTTAGTGCGATAAATTCTTTCAAATCATTATCGAGTCAAAATGAAATAATAAATTTCTGATTCATTATAACTGCTCATGTAAATAAGGAAAATAAATCAATCGTATTCGTTCGTAAATCATCGTATCGACGTTCGATTTTACATAGATTTATTTAATGCATTGAGTCTTCCGATTTTAAAACTACCAAATTTACTTATTTATTTTTTGTATATTATTATTACATTTAATTACATCAGAGTTTTCTATAAAGAATAGTTTGATTTAACTTTTGATAACTTGCATAGTCTAATATATAAATATACTTTAAGGAAAGCTTTAATACTTTAAACCTAATTTAAATTAATGTGTACACTTTTCAGGAGTCCTTCTCTCCTTTATCTTATATACAAAAAAAATAGTTCTTAGTTAAACGCAATTTGTTGCAGAATTTCGATATTTACTATATTTTAATTAGTACATATAGAATTGAGGTAAAGTTTTAAAGAATAAATTCTTTTGGGATTTTTGGGATGGATTATTTTGTAAATATATATCGAATAAATAATGTCCATACAAATATTCATATGTAAGTCTAATTAATCATGTGTGATTAAAAATTTTAAGATTCTTTGTTAGTATTTAATAAGTCATTGACTATTGATTGTACGTTCTACTTATTAGAAATTAACGATTGTGCTCTTACTTTACAACGTACCAACCAGCGTTGATAAAAAATAAATTATACACGAAAAATGTTGATACAAATTCATAAAAAAACAACAGAATATTCGATCAAAAATATAACGACACCGTAAAAAAAATTCTTTGCCTATTTGTACTACTGTTACCATTTATAAATAATAGTATAAAATAACGAATTTAAATAATAATAAAAATAATAAATTTTAGGGTCACATTTTAGCACCGTCCAGTAGACGTGCATCGGATAGATTCATCAAGCCGGCGATTCCGCCAACTATAGTAAGTCCAGGAGGTCCACCATTAGGCAATACACAAGCTAATACTTCAGGTGCGTGTCCTATGGACATCGCAAAGACATAAATTGGTTACAAGTAATTATTCTGCCAAGATATTCTTTATATTTTACATGTATAAAAATGTAATACAATCACAAGGTACTTGCTTTTTTCATTTGTTTTTTTTTTAAGTTGATTCTGCTAATTGAAAAATGTTTAATTTCCTCGCATTCTATATTATTGAATCAAATAATAAGATATTTATCTTGTCGTTTAATGGCAAAACTTCTTTTTATATTATTTAAATAAAAGTAATCGTAATTTTAAATTAAGTGAAAATTTTTTACCGCTAACGAATTATTCGATTCGAAAAATATCTTCCGAATTATCTCCCGATCGTACTTTCAAAGCGTAGACTTTAGATCGAGTATCGTTGACACGTGTCAGCCGTTGTTTCTCGTTTCACTTCTCTGCGTTTTGTTACAACCGTACCGACGTTTCGCAACATTACATTATCTTTAAAAAATGTAGCGTGTAAGAATATTGTAAACTTTGTGCTTTATTCCTAGTTATCGTAGCTTCCAACCGATTTACTCAAGTTTTGTTCTAACGTAATTATTTTTTTACGTGTAATAGAAAAGAGAACAAAGTATAATAATTTTTGTATACGTAATCGTGCAATTCTACGCATTATATTCGTATCAAGTTGGGCGCTATTTACAACGATATTTGTTTTTTATTGTAACTATATCTAATTATTAGAAATTTGGTCTAACTCGGGACGGATTGAGTTTATTATTATGATTATCAAAAAGCTTTGCACCAGCCGCGCGAGATTTAGAAAGGAAGAATTAAATACACACTTGTTTGAATATAAATTGATTTAAAAAAACTTGAGCGACAAATTAACATCGATCGAGAGGGAAGGCGAAACATAATAAAAACTATTTGCTAATTTCGTAAGTGGTTAACGAATACGTGCGATGAAAAGGTTAGCCGAGAGAAGACGAGGAAGAATAGAGATTACGCGAAGAAAGGTGAGGCTATTTTCCGATGTATTGGTTTCCGATCGAATTTTTTATTTCGATTTGCGATGAATGATAATACGAGTAAGCTTGATATTATTTTTCAAATATCGATTTAAAATTAATATTGTCCCTCGTTGCAGCGATGAATATCCCTGTAAAAAGTTTGCTCCGACATTTTTTCATTTCACACTTTCTCACGATATAACTCATGAGCAGCCAACGAAGCGGTCCTTTATTCCGTAAACGAATCACCATAATATTTCTAGCGTTTGTTATTTAAAGTGGCTTTTAGTCCAACCGAGGAGACGCGCTTTATATTTTATATTTCTTAAGTGCTATCGTCAATTTTGTCAGTTTATCGATGATGATATACTTCATAAAGCTGATCAAGAGATCCGGCAGGACTGGAATTCATCCAATTAAATTGGCGATGACATCGGGAAGCGGAGAGATATTTTTTCTCTCCCATAAAGTAGATATTAACGTTTGATATTACGATGTCATGGATGCGTTATAAAATCCTGGATATTTTGCTTCTACGCTTAAATTACAATTCTTTTTACAGTTATCTATAATTATTTAAGAAAATTGAATTTATTTCACCCTGTATTTTTTACGATCGATCATCCGTATCGTTTCGTTACAAATTTCCCACCTTCTGAAATCTTTAAAAAATTTATCGAAAGAAGAATTAAACGAATCTTAATTTACTTCAAACTTAATAGAAGCACACGATGATTTTCCATTCGATGATCAGTACAGAGATTTATTATCCAGGTACCGCGAATGCAGCAATGACATATATTCTTTAAATGCCGTTGTACGGTCAAAATACGGAAAAAAAGCACAAAAGAAAATATTTTGGTAATTAAATTTTCGTATTAAAATTACTCCGAGCCTGTAGTCGATAAAGTACGGTTTGTAAAAATCTGCTTGGTTGATAACTTTTTTTAAATGGACGGAGAGATTAAATCGATCGATACTAGTGACTTGCAAAGCTGCGCGTAACAAGGAAATATAAGGAAATATATTCGTATCTCTTCTATAATTTTATACGCGTACCTTAAGAATATTCTTTACGATATTTTATTTATCAACGTCGTGTAAATATCGCGAAAGCTTACGAGAGTAGACAAGACAAAATTTCGTTCGAGTTTTCTTTTTTGTCGTCGTTACATACGTTTTCATTAAACGTCGAGATCTGGTTTCGCTGTACAGAGTTCAAAAATTAAAAAAAAAAAAAATACTCGGTCGATCTTGGACGCTCGAAGTATAGAACTCGTAGCTCCTGATATTTCGAGGCTCGATCACGATTGCAGAGACCGGAGTTGATTTCCGCACAGTCGTATCGAGACTTGGATAAAATTATTGGACTTTTCAGGATCTGGAACGACCCTCGATAAAAGATAACGCGTGTACCGTCTTCTTAGTTTATTGGCTTTGCTCGGCGAGAACCGCAACCGCATCCGTTAAACCGAAATCCGTAACTACGACTCTTTCGCTCTCTGGGTCAAATATTGCGTCATCGAATGTGGGAAGAAGACGAGTATGTATCGCTTTAAAAGAGTCATAGTTGTTCTTTTTCGGTAGCTCTCTTACTATTTTCTCGAAAAATTAATTTATTAATTTTTACCACGTAAAATATTGCAGTTTACGATACCCTCGGTGACCCATCGTGATTTCCCATTGTGATTTCCCATCGTGATTTCCCATCGTGATTTTTAACGCGAGTACTAACAAACCGAAACTTTTCCATGCTTCCGCGATAAAAGATCTCTTCTCGGAAAAGATTTGCGTTTCGAAGGTATTGGAGAGCGGTTGGAAATAATTTGATTGAAAACTGTAAACGACGCTATTGTGTGATAATACTTAGTATCTGTTAATAATTTTTCCGCGGTCAATTTTGTAACGTTGCGGTTTCGTTTCTTTTGCGTAACTATTGTTCAATCCGTATCACTGATCGATCGATGCATAGGTGCAAGCATTTTGTGTACTCTCCCTCCATTTTTAAATAAACATAAGAACGGCTCGCGAGTTGCGGCGACAAACTATTGTCGATGCGTCGATGCGTCGATGCGTCGATGCGTAATAAAATTAGTCTCGAATAAACTTTATTGCATTCATAATGTCATCTTTGTTTAGCTTTGGTTCGATGCATTATGCGTAATTTTGATGCGTTATTTTGACTTTATTCTAGTATTATATTTAAAAAATAATCTTTTATATAAGTATCTTTCCTTTTTTAATTATTTATAAAAGTTGAGAGTTTATAAACTTCTGTCTTTTTTTATAACAAGTTTCGCTTACATCTAATAAACAAAGGCACAAGTTACTATTGTATAAACATGTATTTTTACTATACTACGATCTGATAAATATTCGTTAGAAATAAGAAAGTGACACCTTCTCTCTCGATCGATTGTTCTTTTCGTTTTATATTTTGAATTAAATTTTAATTGAAGAAACGCTAGTTTAATTCTTCCTTTGCGATTACTACGCACTTGATTCGAAGCATTTAAACTCGTACAAATAATACGCTCAGTTTGACCAGAGAAGTGATAAATTTTTTATAATTATTATTGATAGGGATTATTATATTTCTATAATGATGAGTTTAATTGTTTTCTCTTTGGTGAATAAATAATCTATAAAGCAAGTATCTTGTATCTCACTCTGTATTTTCACCTAGAGATGTTATTTGTTACATTTATCAAAGTTGCATCTACGTTTCAAAATTCTAAAAAAATGGTATTAAATTTGTAAAAGTAAAGAGAAAATCTTAAATTTCTGCATTTTTTTTTTTAAAACGGTGGTAATTTGAACAGCGATAAATATTAAAAATCTGATATTTTAAAATTTGATTGTAGACGTAATAAATACTACGATTTCAAAACAAAATAGGCAAAATATTTTGTTTCTGCGATTAAAATAAAAAAAATAAGTAACTAAATATTCTAAATAAAATATTTTTCTTGAAACTTAAAATTAACTAGTAATTTTAATTACAATTGTTGCTTTAAATTGTGTAGATTTTACAAATATAAGGAAATGTATTTCATTCGTATTTAATAAGTATTGTAAATAAAATTATTATCGTTTATCTATACTATTTTATGTTATTTTATTAAATGTAAAAGTAGTAAATAATCGCTAAAATCAAAAATTGAACATACAAAATATTACGTACATTTTTTTAAAATTTTTTTATAATCAAATTATTCGTCGATTATTCGGTAATTATTTCAGAAACACCACATCTTTATCAATTTATAGTATCATGCGCTATTAAAAGTAAACGATTGGGTTTTATTAATAGGAAATTGCGTACCTTGGTCAATGAAAAAATAGTCTATCGAGTTTACCGAAATATAAATATATTCACAATTAAAATCAAATGTTTAAAATAAATTAAAATATAATGATTTTAGTATTAAGTATTAATATTCAAATAATGCTCAGTACATTACTAATATTTTAATATTTTTATTGAAATCTGATACAAATAAAAAAAAATAATAAAATAAAATTCGCGTTAAAACTGAAATTTATGGTAGTTTGCAAATCTTGAAAAAATTCCACATAAATGTTATCTCTATGATAATACATTTCTAATACTTATCTATTTTAGAAAAAAAATGAGAACGTATGTGTCGCTTTGATTAATTTAATTGAAAATATCTCCTTTTATATATATATATAAATATATAAATAAATAAATATATATATATATATATATATATATGTATAAATCTGCTTATGGCATTCTATACAGCAATATAATGTAAAACAGTATTTGTAAGAGTAAACAAATTATTTTGCTCGAAAATTCGTTCTTTGTATCAACAAGAATTTAAATTTTGTTTTCGGTATTCAATTAACAGTACTGTGAAAAAAATGTTATGCGTATTTTTCCGACATTTTACGTTAAGAGTAGTATGTAAATGGGTTTAATAAGGGTTTTATAAATATTCTTATAGGTGATATATAATTTCTTTTGGTGATATCGACATGAGAATAAAAAGTAAGTCAGAACTGCAAGCGTTTCTAGCAGAATAAAAAACAATAATGAAGAAAGTTGTATTCCAGTGCAGCATGTCAAGAATAACGTTTTGTAACAATATATTATACGATAGATAAATAATTTAAGAGAGTTTAATTCATAATACAGAGAGTATAGTTTCGTTCTTATAAAATTTAAAAAAGGAAGCGCAAAATAATATGTATTTATTGTTCAAACTAAAAGCATTCGTGATAACTGTAATGACTCAATTGACAAAATAAATTTGTAACTTAGGAAGTTCTGATAATAAGAAAGGAAAATGTATTTTCTTTGATCGGATCAACGGACTAAGTTTTACTTATAAACATCTTTCGTAAAAAACTTTTTGTTAAGTCTTTCGAACGTCGAATTTGCGATCAACGATTAATAGCTGGTGCAAAAATTTCCAAAATATGCTGTCTGGTATAAAGTGCATCTGGGCTTTCTTAAATATGTGATTCCGCGCCCTATAAATATTTAAATTAACGATAAATTTATATCACTGTGTTGCTTATGCTTTCCATGTAATACAAATATCAAAGATAAGTGAATGGTAAAACTTATCATGGCCTTGTTGATTAGTCCGAAATGGAATTATTTTTACATAGAGCGTTTAAGCAGACATCGAAGAAATTTTTTAAAAAATTTATCGTCTTTGTTTCGAGTGATAAAATTACCTATTTAGAAGTATACATAATATTCATGACATTTATCATTTAATTGTATAAACTCGCTCATTCGTTATTATATTTATTGACTAAATCCCGTTAAATTATGTCACTAAAATGATTATACTAAAAATGATTGATATCCACTTAAGAGTTTAATAAAAACAGCAGCTAAAATTGTCATCTTACGATCTTGAAACAGTTTTAAATTTTAATTAAAAAATAAAATTTTCAAGATTTGAAGATAACTTCTTAATAATTTTAGCGAATATTCATTATTGACGCTTTTAAATGATTATAAAAGCTCAGAGAGTAATAATATACCAGCAGGCCTACGAATTTAAATTTAATGAAAGGCATTTAGTTCATATAAATTTAACGTTACATTATGTACATATTGGATACGTGAAAACGGTGATGAAATTAAGATGATTAAAATCATATGGTTCGCTTAACTTTTTTGCTCTTGGCATTTCAAACTAAATGTAGAGCGATATGAATTTAGATTACTTTACATAGCAGCTTTTGCACAAAGATAAATGATGCTTCGATTCCTACAAATAAATAAAGGAAAGCGTCATTGACGTCAATCTTAACTACTTCATCGATGTGTGCGTCCGCATGTGTGAATGTCAAATGTTAATAAAGAGTAATGTGTTCATTGTCTAGCCAAATGTAATTATGGCTATTTTAAACTGGAAATAAAATGTGCTTTGTTCAAGACTTTATTATTAAATACTACACGTCTAAGTGTAAAGTGTGATCAAAATGTCTACTAATAAAATGAATTAACTACTATCTTCAAAAATTAATTTACATTTAATTATTATGATTAATTTGATATTAAACAGTTTACTTACACAAAATAATAGAACGATTTTGCAATGTTTTCTTAGTGGACATAATAACAAATAATGCCATTAACGATTGTATGCGTATAATGACTGCATGTATGTGTATGCACTCATCAATTAAATATTTTATTCATTTATGAAAAAAAAAATATATATATATATATATACTAAATGAATTTTTGCCACGCGAACATTATAAAAATTAATTTAGTCTTCTGTTTGAAAATTTTGGTACTCGATACAATGATTTTCAATGGGTTCGAAGCAAATTCTAAAACTATTCGTTGCCTAAAATTTAAAAATCATACCACTGTATATGTATATCAATAGGCTCTTTAAATGGATAAAAACATTTTTAAATGTTAAAAAATGTATATGTGTTATTAATAAAGATGAAATGAAAAAAATATTTCTTTAGGAAAGATATATTTAAGAAAATGGTACAAAAAAACGTATATAATCGTAAAAATTAATATTCGATGAATGGATTTTAAATGTATTTTTCTAACTCCATTTACATTAATTTAAAACTACAAATCTAATTTTGTTATCATTAATACTTATTTTGCTTTTATATCGACGAAATAATTACTTTTTGACTTATTTCTAGTTTACGAGTTAAGTTAACGATAAATATATAAAATTAGCAAATACTTTGTTAATTAATTTCCATGAGTGTAAAACAATTTAATTAATCCTGAAATAATATTTTTATCTTAGAAGTTATCATTTTTTCAAATTCATCTTGATTAATAATGATATGCTGGTTAAAATTTTTAAATAAATTTGTTTTTAATATTCTCAATATAAACCAAGTACATTATTAGTGTTAATACATTAAATTGTTACGAAACCATTGTCCACGATGAGTCATCGATTCTTATTTATTTATGTTATTTATTTTTTCTTGTTTCAAAACTATGTTGTCAATAATTCCTATACGAATAACTCAAGTTCATTCTTCGATGAACGTATCAAAAGGATAAGTTTAAATAATTACTCAAACTTGGCAGAATGAAAAGAAATTGTTATCGATATACATGTTTTTGTTGAATGGTATTTTAACTTTTATAATTGCATACCGATGATTTTCATCATATTAACGTTGCTTCATTATTGTAATTTTAGACGAAATAACATATAGATATGAAACAGTTGTACACTGGTTTTACGTTCATTGTCAATGTAAGATGCAACGTTATTGTTAATCAAAAACGTATGCCAATGTTTCTATTCACATATTTTGTATTTTACCGATGCTTTTTTTGAAATACACCATTCTTATTGCTATTATATTATGTAATTCGATATTGATAATTTTTATTTTACATTAAGATTACTGTTTAATTATTTTTAGTAATAAATTACCGCAAAACTATCGTTACTTTTTAAAATTATCTATCAATGTAAAAATGAAATTATTCATTTTAATTTGCTAAGCGAACATTAAAAATAATTTTTAAAAAAGAGAGTAGTACGTTATTAATTGATTAGAAGAAATCCTTTTATATTTATTTTATCATTTTTCCACATATACGAATAAATTAAGTATCGATATTATTTTATAATTGAGGTTTGTTTTTACAAAAATGTAGTGGATTTGTTGCGAACATCGATCACCGAATTATTATGGACTGAATCTATAACGAGAAAATACCGACATTTCCGTTAAAACAATCCACGTTGGTAAAGAAATACAGTTGTCGACTGATGTTGGCCAACTGAGAAGTCTTTCCAGAGGCCATAAATAACCTCTGGGAAAAATAGCAACAGGCTCCTTACGGTAAAAGATCAGGAGGATGGATGTAAAAATGCCCTGTTTTAGCGTTGAAAAAAGAATAAATGTTAAATATTTTAATCATCCGTGGCGTTGATTTATACGAGGTACTTACGTTTAAAATGCGAATTCCATACGTTAAAAACAATCTTATCTTTAATCTGGAAGCTACTCGATCATTGACTAAAATATAATTAATTTAATAGAGAATCATAATTAAAATTTGAAGTAATCGCCAATTAAAAATTAAATGTAAGTAGTTACGTTTTTCTTTTGCCTTATCCTCCAACTTGGTATATTTTCTTTGAAGCTTCGCATATTTTGAAAACTCGTCCACCATAGATATACTATTCATTTCTTTTTTTAATGCCATTAGATCGTTACGCAGTATTAAATCTTCGCTCGATTCTGAATAATACCATCCCGTTACCTAGAATAAAATAAATTAATGGATAAAATTTCTCGTAAATTCGTCGGTAAAATAAATACTTA
Source organism: Dolichoris vasculosae (assembly GCA_018907195.1). NCBI lineage: Eukaryota > Metazoa > Arthropoda > Insecta > Hymenoptera > Agaonidae > Dolichoris > Dolichoris vasculosae. The sequence goes on along the minus strand of JACCHY010000005.1, from coordinate 10,001,476 downwards.
CAAATTTTATGATTAACGAAGCAAATAACTCAACAAAACAACTCATCGTTGTTAAAACAAAAAGAGAGGTCATTATAACATAAATAAATTTTCTCCTATCACGATACAATAATTATCGTCTCAAAATAAAATATTTTATATTCTTAAAACGAAAGGTTATGTTACTTTAATTTTAATATTTCTCGAAAGAAACTGGGATATTACATTTAAGTGTATAACAAGAGAAACCTTCGAAAGAAAATTAAAAACAATATAATATAGATGCAACGTTTCGCTAAAGTTCAAAAAAATTCTTCGTTATCCAAAACACAATTCCGGAGACATTTTCAGGCTGTTTTCGTAGATATTTACATTTTAATGTCGTACGCTCTTGTGTGTATATTACACGTAGGTTGTGTCGACGAAAAGCTCGAAGCTAATTGGCAGGACGATTGCGAGTGAAAAAGTTCGCCGGTCCGGGCTACAAATTTCTAATGCCGAACGTCGCCTGCACGATAATAAACACGTGTACGAGGACAAATGTTGACGTTGGAAATTTCGTTTAACAATTAAGTTGTATATAATGAGCGATTTGGAATGTAATTATGACAGCGATCAAGACGTTGCTGAAAATCATTCGGAGCTCGTCGAGGCCGTCAGGCAACTCGATAAGAGCCAAAGGTATTTTTAAATTTCATAGGTTATAATTTATACACTCGGTTAATTCAATCCAACTTTTTAACATTTTTTTTAATCCGTAGATTGTAGTTGAACATTGTATTAAAAAGCAGGCTTTTTGTATTTATAAATATTGCATATTGCACGTGAATATTTTTGCAGACGTATTACGTTTATTAATTCAAATTTTCTTTCATTTATTCGTCAAACTAAAGAGTTAGAAAGCCTGAACGAAGCGAACCAAGCTTACACGTTTCGGAATTTCATTTGGTCAAAAGTGGAATCGCCGATGAAGATGCGATTGAAATCGAAGATTTGGCAAAGACGCTTGGAAAGAAAGGAAATCTGGGGGATCTGGGCAAAAAGATCAATGCTGCGAGTATTAAATCAAAGGTTTTGCCCAAGCCGTTGGAGAAACCTGCTGCCGAAAGGGTTCGTATAGAGTACATTTTATCCTATGTATTTTAGATTGTTGCGTCTGTCGTTGTACAATAAAGATTGTTAAATAGATAAAACGTACGGTAGGATTTGAAAACACAAAAACAGAACTTCAAAAATGGAGTGGAATAATAGCCAGAAATCGAACGGCGGCGAGCGTCAGTTTTCCGTTGAGCCAGGCTTCTATGAAATTGGAACCTACGAAAGACTATTTAACACGATTTCGTCTTCAGTCGGAATTGGAAAAACAACTTGCAGAGATCGAACCACGGGAAGAACCCGAAGAAGAAAAAGATGAATTTCCTTTAACTTTACAGGAATTAATAGAAAAAAGAAAAGAAGCTGCTAAGATTAGAGCGCAACAGGTAAACTTTAGATTTAAACATTTGAGAAGCTAAAAATATTACTTGTAATAGAAATGAAAAAATAATTTTTGCAGAGTTATAAAGTTGCGAAAGCGCAAAGACAAAATAAAATCAAAAGTAAAAAGTTTCATAGGATACAAAGGAAAGAAAGAATTAGAAAAACATTGAAAGAATTTGAAACGTTACAAAAAACTGATCCTAGCGCGGCTCTAGAGAAATTAAACGAATTGGATAAAGCAAGAGCCGAAGAACGGATGTCGTTGAGACACAAAAGTACTGGTCAATGGGCAAAAAATAAACAAGTCAGGGCTAAATACGATAAAGAGGTAAATAATATACATTTTCCGTTAGAATTATTACAAAATTTTAACATTTTGTTTCATTCGATAATACATTTCTTCGGTATATCGATCATTTTAAATATTATGTATAAGAATTTTCTGACCCATACTTGATAATCCTGACTAAACTTGATTTATTTGAGTTTTATAACGACGGTAATCAATAACAATAATTTAATTAATAAAATTAAATAACTGAAAATGGAAACTTTAAAATTGTTATTTTTACGTTCACTTAATAAATTGCGAGGAAAAAAAATATGATGTTAACACTGTTATCGAAAGTTTCAATCTTATTTTTTAATAATGTATTTGGAATTATTATTTATTTTAAGAATTTATTACAAAAAATATCCGTTTATCATTTAACTTTTCAAAATAGAGCCGACAAGTTTTAGCGGAACAATTATCAATCGGAAGAGAACTGACTCAAAAAGTAAATAAAGATGATGAAAGCGATGAAGAAGACGACGAAGATCAACCTATGAACTTACCAATTGAAGATAAAGAAAACCCTTGGTTAAATACAATAAAGAAGCAGTCGGAAGTTGAAGAATTTGTAGGCCGATATCGAAAATATTACGACCAACAAAAGGCATTAAATGACGATAAGAATAAAGTTACCGACAATAATTCTAATCAAGATCAAAATGAAAAAAATAATGATATATTAAAAGAATCTAACAACAAAATACCTAAAAGTAAAAATCCCGTTGAAAAGGTTGTCGAGGAATATTTTCCTAAAAATGATTTTAAGGATTCTGATGAATCCATTTCAAACGAGTCTGATTCAAACGAGTTGAACAAATCCGATATAGAAAATAATATAAATATAGTAGATAAAAGTAAGAAAAATAAGTTAGAGAAGACTTTGATTGATAAAAGTGATACTAATTTAAAGAAAAATCTAGTTAAAAAAATAAAAGAATCAAAAGTTAAAGTTGGAACAACAACTTGGCTCATTTCTCCAATTAAATCAAAGGTAGAAAAGACAACGAAAAATAAAAAAGAATTCGATATCGATGAAATGTTTGATTCGATCGAAGACAAGATACAAGACAAAATAACTAAAAAACTTCGCGGTGTAAAGCGTATGCTTGAAAATGAAGAAAAAATGGAAAACAAAAAGAAAGTGAAAAGAAAAAAGGACGACTCTGTAAGTGATGTAGATAAACTTGGTTTAAAGGGACAAAAACAAATAAAACCGATATTGGATAAGCCTCTCGAGGAATCTTCTAGTTTCCAACCATCGAATCAAAATTCAGAATTTGAAACAATAGGAAATATAACTGATTTTAATAGTTATGTAACTTCCGAAGAAAAAAAGGCAGAAATTGATCCTAACAAATTTATGAATATAAAACCATCGTTCTTAAAAACTGCAATACCCAATGAAACCGGAGGTGAAGAAAATGTTATGGATGATAGCGAACCTGAAGATCAACAGCAATTGATAAGCGAAGCCTTTGCCGATGATGATGTAGTTGAAGACTTCCGAAAAGAAAAAGAAGAAGAGGTAAATTAACTAAACTATAATATTTCATTTAAATATTTAAATTATAAGTTTTTATTTATGGATTAGTATTTTTTATAAATTATTTAAAACATTTTATTTAAGCTTTTCTTTACGCAAATAAAAAAAAATAAATATTTTTGATATATTTTGAAAAATGAAAAGGTAATATACGTTTTTTATTTTTTAAGCATACTTTTACTAGCATCTTAATATTCACAGAAATCAAATAATTCTTTCGACTGTCATAATTTACAATTAAAAATTCAAAATAAACTTTCAAATATTATTATTTCTGATAGTATTTATTGAAATCTTAAAATATCAGATTAACGTTTTTCAAATGTATTATTAAATGAGGCATTACAACTAATATCTGTTATTGAAAATTTATTATTGATTTCTTCAAAAAGAAAAAAATATACAATTGTTTAATTATTTATATTTGTAAACATAGTTGGTTATCTGAAACATATTTATTAAAAATGTCAATAGTGACTAATAATATAAAAACTGTTGAATGTTACTAAAAATTAAATATTTTTGTGTAAATAACAAATTTAGAAATATTAAATTATTAATGTACATATTATATATTTATTAATATTTATTTATCTGATGAGAATACTGATTATATTTTGAACCTTAGATTATATATCATACATATGTTCTGTATAAAATAATTTTTATAACATATTTTGTTTCAATAAATATAATAGTGATCGTTAACTTTTTAAAATAATTTTTCTATAATACAATAATAATTCAATTAAATTATAAAATATTATCATAATAAATACATTTGAATAATTTTTAATACTGTTAACAATATAATTTTAAAATATATAATCATAAAATAAGATTTTTATGATATTGTACTTGAAATTATATTATAAAAACTGTTTCAAAATATACCTAAAGCAACTTTTAATTAATAACACCTTAAGTTGATTTTTTGTTCTTAATAGATTAAAGTAATTTTATGAAAAATTTTAATTCAAAACTAAGTTGCTGAAGCACATTGTGATTATTAATTAAAAATCCCTTTAATACATATATATATTATTTAACTATAAATGTTTATTTCCTTATAATATATACATGTTCTTATGAGAGCAAAAGAATCTTTTATTGTACAATCATTTTTCTTAGATTAATTAATAATATTTTGATTAAAATTAAATGACAAAAAATTGATATCTCTAATCTTCCAGGAATTTATATAATCGGTTTATCATTAATTATAAAAATACGTAAAATAACAATTACTTATAAAAATGTTCGTAGATTTTTTATTTTCCAAATTTCTGTAAATACGATTTAATTTCATACATTAGTATTTAAAACCACGAACATAATATATATTTTGAAATATATAGGTATTTTTAAATATACTTTTAAAATAGAAACTATTTTAAATTGTTTATAAATTAAATTTCTTTTTTAATTAAAGTCGAGTGTAAATTAATTTCAATTAGTACGACTATCTTATACTAAAATGAAATTGATAGAACCTGACGGTTGAAGATAAAGACAATATATTTCTATTACGATATTAATTTTTAACAATTAATAAAGAAAATGAATTTTTTAATTGAAAAATTTATAGTTTGAGAAAGCGTTTATATATATTAAATAAATTGAATTTGTTTACGATATAATAAAAATATAAATTAGTAAATATTTACATATAAAATAACCAATTATATTCATTTTAAATGTAGTATTTAATATATTTTTTATATGTTACGTTTATAATAAAAAGCATTGAAAATCTAACTGTAAATAATATAAGTTATTTAGGAAGAATTTTTCAGAGTGTAATAGAATTAAATAGTAAAAAATTCTGTCGAATTATTAAATTAATTAAATTAAAAAATCTAATCTTGATTTTATGTCTTATAATTTTTAGTATCACTTCGATAGTTTTTATTCTTATTGCTATTTACATACACATACATATATTTATATACGAATATAATTATTTTTTTTATATTATTTATTATTTGTCGTTCAATAATTAAAATATAACATTACAATCTTTTCTTATGTAGTTTCGGTATTATAAATAATATACATCTGAATAATTATATAAATAATGGTTGATATTTTGATAACCGATAAAGGATAATGTATTAAAAAATAATAATTTAACATCGCGTAAAAGAAAATTTTAAAAAATTTTTAAATAATGTTTTCGATGAACATTTTAATATACATTAATTCTTTAATAATTCTGTATATCTAATTATTTATATTAAAATTTAAAATTAAAAACAATAAAATTATTGAGAATGCGAAAAGCCGACATTATATTTATATCTACGCTTCTGTAGTTTACGTATCATTAATTAAAAAATTTCATTTCCTGTTTTCACATCGATCCAAAAAAAAAAAATATTAGTTTTAAAACAATGCGAACGCGCGATAAACATTTTACTTAAAAAATAAATTTTCTTCAAAACATCCAACCGACCAAAATTAAAAACTTAACAATTTACGACATTGCTCCAAGTGTTTTATGATTTTTTTTTCAAAGCTCCCCCACCAACTACTCGTCGTCCAAACCGAAACTAAACGCTTTCGTTCTTTATTTTTTTCGCAGATAAAGAAGGACCAAATCGAGGACGTGAACTTGCAGCTTCCGGGATGGGGCAGTTGGGGTGGCAAAAACATCAAACCGTCGTCGCGGAAAAAGCGTCGGTTCATCATTAAAATGCCCAAACCCGCACCTCGACGTGACGAGAACAAGGGAGACGTCGTTATCATCGAAGAGGCGCAATCGAAAATCAAGAAACATCTCGTCAACGAACTTCCTTTTCCCTTTACCAGAGTCAGGGACTTCGAGGCGAGCATTCGAGCACCGCTGGGTCGCAATTTCATACCCGAGAAAACTTTCAGCAAGCTCATTCAGCCCGCGGTCAAGACCAAGATGGGCAAAATAATAGAGCCGATGAGCGAGGATATGTTGGTCAAGATGAAAAGTACAACCAAGTTGAAGAAGGAGTTACGGAGACAGGAGAAGAAGCTGAATCTGGAGAAGAAATTGACCGAGCGGAAGAAGGAGGACCAACGGAAGTCGAAACTTGGGAAAAAGGGAGACCAACGGAAGCCGAAATTCGGGAAGAAGGAGGACCAAGGTAAACCGAAACTCGGGAAGAAGGAGGACCAAGGGAAACCGAAACTCGGGAAGAAGGAGAACCAAGAGAAACCGAAACTCGGGAAGAAGGAGGACCAAGGGAAACCGAAACTTGGGAAGAAGGAGGACCAACGAAAGCCCAACCTTCGGAAGAAAGTAATCAAAGGAACCGTATCGAAAAAGAAAAAGCCGAGCCTAGAAAAGAAGTTGACCCAACGGAAGAGTCTGAAAGTCCAAAAAAATAAAACGGTGAATTGTAATTAGTTGTAAAAATGAGAAATACGATAAATGTGATCGAATTCAGTGCGAAAATAAATTTATGCGTAAGTTTATTTTTATTACCGACATTAAATATTTTTAACGATGTTTGTTAAAAAATATACTTGATAAATCTCACGAAACTATTATCTAAAACGCATTTCATTTTTCCTTTCCCAACGCGCAAGTTTGCATTACTCGCGGTTATCGTTATCCATTTCACTCAAAATCATGCGATGACACTTATTTTTTAAGTCATAGGACTGACACTTGGATCATCGATTATTCGACTCGGTGATTTTCTTTTCCGCGGTTACAATTAACGAGATATCGCGTTTCGCCGTAGCAAATATTAGACTCGGTAAGGTTGGATTTAATAAAAATACTATGTTTGTATTTTTCACGTGCGCGAAATAGAAAAAATCCTTAAATAATTTATCGCTGTAAATCATAACGCGATAGAAATTTAACGTTTGTCTTATGTAATAAAAAGAATCGTGCACCGAAATTTTCGTCAACTGGGATCGTTGCATCGATCGATAACTTATTCCGAATGAAAAGTATTTAACTTGAATTATTACGTTTAGACGGGTTATAATTTATTATACAAACGAATAGAATTACGCCGTTATCAAGAAGAAACGTTTCTGAAACGTCAAGGGATCGTATAAAATTTTTAAAACGAATTTTTCAACGACAATTCGTAGAGAAAAAGTACGGGTAAAATTTTTAACGAGTATCTTACAATTTCACGTTTATAAAAAAAAAATCGATAGCTATCAAAAGACGGATCGTTACAAACTACGTTTTTCGAGATTAAAATCGATCGAGTTATTTAAAAATGTAATTTCGAAATCAACCAAATATACAGGTTTTCACTTTCAATTCCGATTTGACAATATTTTTTACGATATCAATTTTGACGTAAGATCGAACGAGTATCCTCTCGACTACTTTACGTAATTTGAGAACGCGTACCGGAATCGGTGATCGTCGCTTCAAATTCGATCTCGATCCAAGGCAGAAGTAAAAAAATTGAAAGCAAATCTTCGGACGGTATTTAAAACGTATACGCTGATTCGAGTAAAAGGACGAGCAAAATCGATGAAAGCACGGAAAGAGGTTAAGGATTAGGTCCGGGTGATCGGCGATCGGAAGGTCGAACGATTCCCGGGTGGGGGTGGGGTGGGGTGGGGGGGGGGGAAATGTAACATTCGACGGGTGAAAAATGTTATCGCGAGCGAAGAAAGGTTCGCGACTCGCCATCGACGACTCGAGGAGCGTCGTTTGCTCTTCTCGCCTCGGGAATTTCGGCGCAACTTCCTCGGAGCGATCGAAGGAAAGAGCCGCGGAGGAAGCGCGACGATCGTCTCGAGGTCTCCAGGGCTCGAGGGAGCCGGCGGAAAAGGGGTCGTCGGGTGCGCGCGGACTCCTCGGCGTTCGAACCGACGGCGTCCGCGAGAATCTGCGCACGGCGTGACGCGTTCGATCGTCCGGTGGGGGGTTGTTCTCTTTCTCTCTCTCCGTCTCTTTCCTTCGAGCAGAAACGAGGAAAGGGAAACGCAGACGATATAAGCCGGCGCGCGCGCAACGAAGACACAAGCTTACGCGGATGTAGCGTATATACGGTATATACAGGTATAGAGGCGCCTAGATCCGAGAGAGCGAGAGAGGGCCGAGAGAAAGATAGAGGGCGATCCGCGATGGTCCTTGACTCTCCGTTCCGCGCTGTTCTGGTGCTCCGCTGCTCTGGCGACTGCCCCTCAGTGAAATCGAAACCGCCGTGCGCCGTGGATGTTGTATCGCGGGCGCATATCGCGAGCACGATACGAGTGTACGTATACATCGTAGACGGCCGCGCGCCCGACGTGTGTGCACGATATGCGTCTGTGCACGCATACTTATACGTAATACATACGTGTGTACCTTTATACATCTATGTATATCGATACGTAAATTGTTATATCTGCACAATTATCCGTATTTCCATATGTATGTACATTCGTAAAAGATCCAAGTCCGTTTTATTATTTTCTTAACGTTACCGCGTGCACACGACTTTGCGTGCGTACGTGACACGCATATATACACATATATATAAACGATACGAGTGCACGAGCGATAGCTCATTCGCGAACGAGACATCGCCGAGGAGGGACATGTGAGTGTGTCGAGCGAGCGAGCGAGCGAGCGAGCGAGCGAGAGCCGAGAGAGAACAGAGAGAGAGCCGAGAGAGAGCCGAGAGAGAGAGAGTGAGGGAAAAAGAGAGAAAGAGTGAGAAAGGGAGGGAGAGAGAGAGAGAGCGAGAGAACCGAACTAGAGGGAGGGATAGAGATAGGGGTCGAGAGGGGCCTGCGTTATCGGCGCCCCTCGAGGAACCCACCGCATACGCGCTCGTGGACGCACGCTCGCGAGGTGGAGCACGTGCCTGTGTACGTGTGTGTGCGTGTGTACGGGCACAGGCGCGAGAGAGAGAGAATTCAAAAGGATACGCTACGCAACCCCTTCGTAGCCTTAGGCCCCGGCACCGTATCCGACAGATCAATTCTACGTTCGCCGTTGAAATTTCGCCCGCACCCCGGCTGCGCGCGCGACCGGACTCGATGGCGGAGACGAGCACCATGACGTCGACGGCGACCACGACCGCGACCGCGACCACGACCGCGACCACGACGACGACCACGACCACGACGACCACGACCGCGACCGCGACCGCGACAACAACAACAACGACCACGACGACGACGACGACGACGACGACGACGACGGGTAACAACAGGAACGACGATGACGGCACCGAGAGCGTCCAGTTCTTCGAGGGCGTGGAGAAGCTCCTCGAGATCTGGTTCACGAGCAACGACGGCAAGGACAGGCAACGGGATCTGAGGCAGATCCCCCGGTAAGCGAGCGCATTGCGCTGCTCCCGCTTCAATACTACCTAGACTACTATCACTACCACCACTACCACCACTACCACCACCAATCCACCACCAACACCACCACCAACACCACCACCACCAACACCACCAATACCACCACCGCCGTAGCACCGTTGCTTTGGCTACTGCTTTCGCTGCTGCTGCTGCTGCTGCTGCTGCTGCTGCTGCTGCTACTCCTGCTACTCTTTACACTCCGTTTACTTTCCTTCCTCTCCTCTCGCCTAACCTTGGCGCCAAAATACCATGCCGTGCGACCTTTCCTCTTCCTCCTCATTTTTCCCTCGCTTTCATCTTGCGCTTGTTGGCATCGATCCGCGGTGATCGAGCTTCTTTCTTCTTTCTTCTTTCTTTCTTCCTTCTTACTTTATCTCCCCGTTTCCGTCTTCCTTTGTTCGTTGCTCTTCTTCTTTCGCTCCTCGATCGGGGGGTTGCATCTTTTGGACGCAACGGTTCCTGCGCTTCCGGTACTCCGGAACTCGTGCACGCGTTGCTCCAGCGTTGCTCCAGCGTTGCTCCAGCGTTGCTCCAGCGTTGCTCCAGCGCGAGTACGTCGAGGGTGAGAGAGAGAAAGGAGAGAGAGAAAGGAGAGAGAGAAAGGAGAGAGAGAGAGGGTTGTAAGGGTTTCCTTGGGTTTGGGTGTGCCGATCTACCTGCGTCGAGTCACTGCCAATTTCTTTCTTCTCCTCGTTACGACCCAATTCAAAGTAAAGCCGACCCATGTTTTGTTCTCTGGACACTAATGGGTCGCTCGGGTCTACCGAGTTAAACAAAAACCCGACGAATTGTACTTGTTTTTACATTACTCGCAACGCCAAAAGTCCCGTTTCTTTCCGTTCGTAGTATCGAATGTACGGTAAATGGAATTGGCCCGATAGTTGCGATCGATCGGGTTATCCCGCCGCGTTAAACTAGTTCCGTGATCGGAACCCGATTTCGCTCTTCTTGCTCTTTGTCCAATTATATTAAAGGATTAAATATAGAAAAGGACGAAAGCTCGGGTTTGCTCAATGGACGGAGAACCGCGAAATTTCGTGGCTCGTCTGAAAAATGTCCAAGGGGCGGAGGGGATAGAAGGTGGAGGGTCGAGGGTCGAGGGTCGAGGGTCGAGGGTCGAGGGTCGAGTCTCGAGGGTTGGCCCTTAAATTTCAAGAGTCGGTGGAGCTTTCTAATATTGGAGCGTCGCCCTCCGACGCGTCCCGTCTAATTTGTACCTCCTCCAAGTGAAACTGTGCACGAATCCCTTCCTCGTTACGGATGTCGTGGGTCTTCGCGGATTTTCTCCGTCTCGCGCTTTTATCGGTTACTTTTTTTTTACGCGAAAAGTACGAGCGTGGGTTGTTGTTACGGGCAGTACTGTAATTTGAAGTAAACGTTAACGATGAAAACAAACCGTTCGGTATCTTATGTTTGTTTTCAAACGATGATCTAACATTATCTTGAAATAAAACCTTCGTTAGGTGTCCGTTATAAAAAACGATACTGGCGGCATCGCTGAAATTACGTAATGATATTGCATTTGACTCATATTAAAAAAAGTTTCTTATCTAAGATATTTTTGGCATTTGTTAACGTTCTTCCGAATGTTCGGCAATAGCATTCGTTTTCGATATAAAACTATTTTCAAATTCTTTTTCTTAATTATATAAAATGTTCCCTCGACTGCATAATGAGATCGAAAACGTTTTATTCGGTTTTTATGATCGTACTCGCGATTTTAGGTATATCTCGTTGATTTCGAAAGAGAAATAAATTTTGCAAAAACTTCGAGTCGAACGTTCGTGTGTACGAAGCAAAGAACCGCTCTTTATTGATATTTAATATAAAAAGTTTATAGCCACTTTTCGTATATAGGATGTTTCGATTGATTTAAAGCTTAAGCCAAATTTTAATGCCACCCACGCGTTAATTTTTTTTACGGCACATAGAAATAATGTGCATAAGCTACAAATAGTTTTGGCAATATTTTTTGCAACCGGTATATACCAATAATTTCGTTACTGTGTCTAAACATTTTATTGTAATTGTCGACTATTAAAGACAGTTTTTACGATAACAAAATTTCCTTGTTTTCATTAAAAACATCGTTCAAAATATTATTTAATATAGTTTTTTGCTTTTGTATAAATTTATACCATTAAATAATTCCAATTATTTAATTTAATAATTTTGTACTCTTGCCATAATTGCATTTTATTTTTAATATTTTATTGTATTGATTTTAATTTTTGCGTTCTAGGATTCTCTTTTCGGAATATAAATTTGACGTTGCGTTTGTATACCACTCGAAAAGATTAATATACCATTGAGTGTTAAAATAAAATGTTATAGAATATTTTATAACTAAATTTTCTGTAAAATATTTCTATCGAAATACTATTTTTGAAATTTTTTTAGTTGAAAAATATACAAATTGATATCGATGTAATTTTATTTACACAAAGACTAAAGTTGTCGGACGAATAAAATATTTTCAAACTTTAGTAAGAAATTTTATATAAAATATTAGCTTATCGACTTCAAAGAAACGCGATAGAAAATTTTCTTGTCCATATTTAAATATTAGATTTTTTTTAATAAATATATTTGTCAGCTTAATATTTATTTATAGAAATAAAATTCATCATAATATGTCGCTATTCAATTTTCACCTTATCGCATTTGATAATTAACTTGTTAAAATTATAAAAATAATAAACTATAATCAAATCTAAATGTCATAATTTAATTAAATATAAATTGATAAATTTAATCTTACTTTCGATTATTTAAAAAATGAAACTATTTCAATGATTTTCATCATTCTTTTACGATATCAATGGTGATACCTTTAAATATAATAATTCAATTTTTTAAATATGCAGAAATACGCATAAAATTTTATACGCAAAAAGTGAGGTTTATAAATTATGTCCTAAGCTTGAAATATCGCTTACGCATTCAAAATACATTAATTCTTTAAATAAAAATGTATATTTATATAATCATTGTTTTAAGAATTAAATAACCGAACAAATATTGAAACGGTAAAACTGAATTCAGATTGAAATAAATTATATGTTTTGTAAATGTAAGATCAAATAAATTCTTAAAAAAATATCATCGATAGATCGAAAAAGTTAATTTTTTCATCTCGTATTGAAATTATAAGAAATTAATTATGTTATTGCGTATCTTGTATCGAGTGCACAAGAAATACAATAACATACAATCGAACTGGGAAAAATTAAGGAAAATAATTTTATTAAAACGAAATCATCTGAAAATAAAATCAAATAAACTTATTACGTATATTAAATAGTATTGCATAATTGTAGCATTTTTATTTACGCTTTTTCCGAGTTTCGATCACGATGTCACTTTGTACGTATCTATTAAATTCGCAGAACGTAACCAAAACGCAACCAAAACGCAACCAAAACGCAACCAAAACGCAACCAATCACGTTTCTACGAAATAGTTATTTATCGAATACAAATCGTTACGTTTTATATTCGTTTATAAGTTACATCGCACATTTTCCGACGAATTTATCAATTACTTCGAATAGCTGATAAATTTAATTTCAAATTAGTCAAGCTTTTAATAATTTTTTAAACGTTTCGCATACACAATTAACGTTAAATCGTATTTTTATTATCACCAATACACTCGTACGCATAATTGAACCAAATATGATTTTAATAACATCCCTTTAATACAATGCAACAATGTTAAAGAAAAAGAAATATCCGTTAAAGTTATACCGAATGTATCGTTAACGATGTTTCAATTAAGTCTTAACCATTGATTAAGCGCGCATAAATAACTATCGGTATTCGCATATTTGATTATGAGTTTTTAATTTATGTAAAGCAGAGACTCAAATTACTCTATTAATTTGCGCGCGAGCTTCGCGAGCAATAAATTTTTTGCAATGAACATCACCGGCTACATAAGATGTCATATTAATTATAAAAGTATCGCGGCACTCTATAAATAAGAAGAGCTATTTATACGACATGAAAGAATATCCGTTAATAGATAATGTTAAATCTCTAAAGTTTGGGAGCTCGTCGGACACATCCGTAAAAACACGCTATTCGCGAACGAATCGGACGCGGGAATCATAAGCGACTCGCGACTTGGCCTGGACATTTATTTAGCTTTATGAAGAAACAACACGCGCAAGGTATAAGATCGATCGTTGCCGTCTTTCATTTTCCCATTTTCAAGGTTACCGGGAACGCTTCCTTATGCGTCTCTTCTAATCCCCTCGCGAGTTCGGTAAATATTTATTTACTTTTGAAATAGGAACCGACGCTAATGACGCGTTTTGCGTCATATGCTTCAACTTCTTTCTCTTATAACTTTGTGCCGCACATCTCGCATTCTTTACGCCCCAAATACTTTTCACGATGCAAGACTTTCTTTTCATATTTCGCTCTTAGAGTGTACCTGTATGAGTTTGGCGGCCATTTCCGATTTTACGTTGCTTTTTTCCACCTTTTTTCCGTTTTTTTTTTCATTTGTTCCTTGTTATTTGTTCGGAAGGAAAGAAGAAAAACTACTATAGATTTAATTTTCAACGAGCGTTCGACGATATCCTACAGTTAAGGAATATACGTACGATATATCGAATGTCATCGATTGGATTGAAAATAATTTGGATATATTTTGGACCGTTGGCAATGTGACTATATTTAAAAATTTTGGTTACACGGAATAATAAAATTTTACCGTATTTAAAAATTATTCGTCTTGTTACGAAAAAAGAAGGATATTATCTTAAATATAGTATTCGGCTTATAAAATATGGATTCAAATTAGTAAAGTTGTTTTGATCGTTACGCATAAAATTTAAATTGCAACTTGTAATGTAAATTGGCTTTTAGTAAAAGCGATAAACTATAAAAATTGTATATATCCTACGAATGATTATGTTATCGTGTCTATTAATAATTCATATACTAATCCTGTGCTAAACATATATCTTATATTTAAAAATATTTATCGCTCTCACTCATAGACTAAACTATATCTTTTATATTTTTATGAATATTTGCTTGTTTTGGTTATTTTTGAAGATTGATAATGTCGTATAATCTTGTATGTATTTTTTCTAAAAACTAGTGTAAATATTAATGCGGCAATATTTTAAAAAAATATGATTAATCTTTGAAACGTTAATTTCGGAAAAATTTGTTGTATTTTTTTTATGATATTTGCGGTAAGTAATTAATATTGTACGTATAAAAAAGATGATGAAATTAAAAAATTTTACAACGCGTAAATCACATTTTTTTATATATAATATAAAAATCAAAATATTTAAAGAATTTGTAATTTTATCTAAATTTAGTATAAAATTGATGTATTTCAATTTATCTCTCTCTAATTACAAAATTGGGCTTTATCTGAAATATTCTGTACGCGATACATATTTTTTATTAAACCGCTTTAAGATTAGTTCTTTTACTCGGGAAAAACTCTAAATATTGTATTTTACAATTTCATTATAAATACAAAATATGTATGTTAGATTACACGCAAGAATCTTTAATTACTTTAATTTAAAAAACTTTGATATAAAATAAAAAATATTACGTAATTAAATTTTTTTTAGCGTTAAGTTTATTATCTCACGAAAAACAATTCTGAAGACGAACGATATCCCAAGACGGATAGTTTATACGAACTACGCGTAGTTGTCTCGTTTAAAATTCGAACGAACATCTATTTGTTATCTTCGATCTTTATCAATCAGATTAAAAAAATTAATTTAATTTTTATGTTTTATTTATATAAACAACAAATTGTTATAATATTTTAGGATGCAAATAAGTAACTTTTTTAAAAACTTTAGAAACTCAATTTTTTCCTTATTTATTATATATTACGGAAAAATAAAAAAAAAATATTATATCTTTTCCTTTCCATTTAAATCACAATAAATTATGACCTAAATACATTTTTTTTTAAGTATTTTAAGAAACGCTATACTAATTTTTTATCGTAGTTATGAAATTTTATTTTTTCGATATATGTTACTAAATAATATGTTATATAATATAATTTGTTAAATTGATAATTAATAATAGAGGAAAACTAAACTGTAAAGTCGACAAAGTATTAAAGTTGTATGATAAGAGAATTCGTGACGTAGAATTATACCAAGTGTAGTCAGACTTGCGTTTGACTAAACTCGGTTTACATCTACGTACATATATAGATATAATATCTATGTTATTTTATGAACTTTGATGGACTATTTTTCAAGTTGCTCCTTTTTCTTTTCAATAAAATTAAAAAAATACTCATATTCGTTATTAGATTTTTATTTATTAATTATTATAAAATGAATCGTTGATGAATTTTCGACATTAAATTTATTTATAGAAAAATTGTTTTTACTTCTTAAACTTCTTAACAATAACAATTCCAATATAATTCTAATACTTTATTCGTAAATTATTTTATTAAATAGAGTTTATACAAAATATTTTTGAAAGTTTTTTTTTGTAATTTAAAAAATCCTAATAGTAACGAGATAATTTTCTAAAATTATTTTTTTATTTATCTCATTACGTTTAGATAATGCTGCATTTTGAAAACGTAAATAGAATTTTGTAGCAGGCGAAATTTGACAATTTTATTCGATAAATATCCCATGCTGTAATTAATTTTATTACGCGAAGAAAACATTTTAATACATAAACGATTAATAATTAAACGTACAGCCGGTATTATGGCACTTCACAATGTGCGTCATTAAAATGAAGATTAGACTATACGTACATACACTTGCTTGGATCACACGAGGTTCATGTCACCCATACGAGGACCACATGAGATATACATTATATTCAATACCCGGGCGAGATAAAACTGTTGTATTAGTGTACGTCAGAATAGATAGTAATTTAAATCTTAATCAGAGGAAGTATCAGCGGTTATTTTTGTTTAGTAGAATATTTTTGTTGATTGCTAATCCGGATATTAAACATCTATCTGTGCGATAAGAAGTAGATAATTCTTTTTCGTGTAATTATGAATGAGGAAATTACGTAAGAATGTCAATACTTTTTCGAATACTTTTAATCGATATACACATTGCATGAATTAAAAAATAATTTAGCGAATAGGATTAAACGATGATTTAGTTGAATGCAACGAAACTTGATTATACATTAATTCTATTAGAATAAATTATTATACGTAAAATGATATTAAAGAAGATTTTATAATATATTTATCTAATAGCGTAAATATTTGTCGTTGATTTTTTGACGGTTTATAAAAAAATGAATATATTATCGAAGTGATTAAATTATTCAACAGTTTTGTACGACAAAATTTATGGAATGATCGCAGTTTGAGTTGAGACAATGCAAATCAAAAAATCGATTTGATTTTAATAACGAGACTTTGTGGCTGTTCAAATATATTTTAAAATTTAAATGATAAAGATAACTTAATTAATACGCTTCTTCATCATTTTAAATGTATTTCCGAGTAATAAAAACGTTTTCAAAATTAAAAGTTGTAAATTAAATGCTAATAAAAAATATAAGCTTGCTTCTTCCCTGAAATATGCATTCGTAATTAATTACATAACGAACGAAAAAATATATGCGTAAAAAAAGTAAATTTATAAAATTCAGAAATATTTCGTTTCGATAATATTGAATATTTCAAGTATATAATTTTTTTTTATAATTAAACCTCTTTCATTAATATGAAATAACTTATTAAAACAATTAAACAATTAAGTAATCAAGCATTTAAGCAATAATTTATTTAATTTAATAAACTTGAAAATTGATAAATACTAATCAACGTTAATACAATATAATTGAAGACAATTCTCGTAACTAAGGCCCGAGAAATGATGCAGTGATGGTTCGCTATCTCTATACAATACACATTTCAAAACTTAATTGATTAATAGCTATTTTGCTTTAAATTGCAATTAAAAGAAATAAATACACAAGCACATTTTTTATTAATTATTTTTATCTTATTTTATACATATATATTTTTGGGTAGATTATTTTGACATAAAATCAAATTTGAATTACCATGAAATAATGCGCTTACGATTTTGTATAAATTTTGAGCAGAAAATGTAAATTAGACAGTTTTCTTATTAATTATTAATATATTTTAAATCTTGTATACAAGTAATCGAAAAAGTATTTAAAAATATTTTGAGTATACATTTAAATATACTTTGAAATATAATCGGTTAATACACTAAATTTATTTATGAAACTTATTTATAAATAAATGTAATATTTTTTCATTATAAGCATCTTATATAATTTAAAAACATATTGCACCGATAATAAAGAATTTTAGAATGAATCGATAATCTTTATTCGTACATCAGACATTTATTATAACAAAAAAATTATTATAATACAAATTAATTTCGTTTTATAATACACGAAACTTGTATAATCTATAAATAATTTTGATTTAATAATGAATTAAATAAAAATTCTTAACCTAAATATATTAAATCTTTTAGTAAACGTATAAATGTATCCAAAAATTAAAAAATCCTTGTATCTATGTATTATAATATAATTCCAAATTATAATAAGTAAATTTAGTAGTTTTAATCGATAAATATAATATGGTTTAATCGTTATAATATTTTATTAATTTTGTTCTACAATAATATTAAAATATTAACGATATTATATTTTACTAAGCAACGATAGAAATAATGATTTCGCATGTAAATTTATCCGCGTTTCATCAATATGATATTTATTAGCTTGATCGATGTAAAGTTAATTCAAGTAAAAAATGTTCTCGGAATAACAATTATTTTCTATACGAATATAAACAAACTTCATAGTCGAATGGGTAACATAGACGATATTGTGAAAAATGCATGCATACTCTTAATTTTTACAATGTTATCAAAATGCGTGTTTCTCCCTCGTTGACCCATGTCGCATCCCACGCCGATATTTCTGCAATCAATATCACCCGTGAGCTCTTTATCTCAGCTGATGTGTATTATGTACATCGATATACATATATACATAAAATTTCTAAAGTAATATGGTATTTATATGCGATATTCAGGATCGTTCTTGTGCTTTTTGATACCAGGCTTGGAGTGAAACATAACTCTTTGGTATTTTTAGTTGTGGGTACTGCACTTTGAACGAGGTAATATTGAAAAACAATGAGGAGTGATTAAAAATATTAATTATAATACGAAACTTTAGTGCAAATTAAAAAGGCTAAATTATAAACTACTTATCTGCCTAAATTTTTATTCGATCTAAGAATTATATAATTTATCAAAAACTTTTTCAAAACATTCCAATCGCGTCATTTGGATAAAATACCGTTTTTCAATTTGAAAACTTGAAAATAAAAAGTAAGGAAGTAATGAAAAGAAAGTAGTGTTAATTTACTTTGTGTTATACTTTTCTGCTCTTTGTTATAATTACTGTACTTTTAATAACGATAATTAAAAGTATGATTCCAAGGAATTATAGTCTTTGAAAGCCATACTATCTACGAATTATGCATTGTATTGGATCTATACGCTCAATGACAAATGTATGTCATTCGACAAAATCGTACCACTACAACTGTATTTGAACTTTATCAAATTTAGTCCATCTTCTTTGACATAATGTTCTTGAATATAATTCTAAATATACTAAATCGATAGAAAGATATACATACATATGTATCGAATATAAAACTTTTGAATTAAAATTGTAAAATAACATTTACATATATTAATTTTTTAGTAGTATTCTATTAAACTTTTTTAATTAAACTTTATATAAAGAAATGATATAAGAATTTTCAAATTTTTTGAAAAATACTAAAATTGTATATACTGACTCGTATTAATAATAATCATAACAAATGTTTATTCCAAAAGACCTATCCGTTTGATTTTATTTAGAATTCAATTTTTATCATAATTATTTATTATTGTATATTCTTTTCAACTTATTATAAATCATTTACTATTTAAATATATGTTTTAACATCAATTAAAAATACATCGGTATATTACAATATTTGAATATGTATAACGTGAGAGATGTGCGAAAGATTATTTTTACATTAAAAATTTAAGCTTTTTTCGATTTACATAAATAAATTGTTGCATATTTTTGAATTATTCACGCAATAATATAAGTATTGAAAAGTAATCACAGTCATTTTCATATTAAATTCTTATATTAAATTTCAAAATTATAGATGTTATAAAGTATTCGATATCGAAAATAATCAAGAGCAATATTCATAATTGCATAATTGTGTAATATACATATCGTGAATCTGCAAATTACAAACTGTAAACACTGTATAATAATTGTATATTTATATAATATAATCTTGAAAATATGATTTATATTTATAAAATGAATTATTTAATTTGTGGGTCACGTTCTTTAAAAAACTATTTTTTTGAGAATCATTACACAAATATTGAACAAATTAATTTTGGTGAAACAATTCTAATTTATTAGAAATGTAATTAATATAAGAATACGAATTCCATTTTGAAGTTCATAAATATTAGATTTTTGTTATTGAAATAAGAAAACTTATATTTTAATTTTTTGTTTTAAGTATATAATCAAATACACAGTCATTTTTCACGATTTCCATAATTCTAACAAGAAATTTAATATAAATATTTCTTAAATCAACCTGTGATTACATTTTATAGTAACTTTAAACGTTTCGGATTCGATATTTAAACAACAGGATGAATTTGAAATAATTATATTATATATATGCGGGTGTGTATATATAATGATGTACATAAAGAAAATATAATTGGTTAGTGAAGTTGAATCGGCGATCAAGTATGTAATCTCGTTGCTAATAGTATTTTCATCTATTTTGATCAAGTGCATCTTTACAATAACATACTCATTAATATCTCAAGCCTTCGTTCTTCATATTAAATTAAATAAAAATTACTTTACATTGGTTTAGTCATAAATGACTAATAAACTTATAAATTACACTTATAATTACAATTTCTCCTTGAATATTTAAAAACTGGTACTAAAGAATATTACATTTTGTTTCAGACAAAAATGGGAGTCGCTTTTGAAGATTGTACGCTGTGAAATTATTAGCTTTTGCCGAAACGACGTAATCGACGCCTACGTGCTGAGGTAATACCATATTTAACAAATTACTTTCTTACGTATACAATAATATTAATATCCTAATTTCATCAGACATACTTGAATAAACTAATAATTAAAGCAAAACACTGTCTACATAATAAAGCAAGAATAAGGGAGAATTCCGTTATTATTATTAATTCACGTTGAAAACCTTATTAACACGATCACCTTTTCTGATAATATGTATATTTGACGATATATAGTTTTGCATGCCTCCCTTCGTTTTCAAAGCTTTTTTTAATTATTTCATCTAATGCGCGTCGTAATTTATTGCCGCTGTTTCCACATATTTTGATAGTATTCCGTTCTCGTCCAACTCTACATCAGTGCTTGGCGCGTCGCTTACAGTTTCACCGATTCTATTATTAACAAGACTAGGAAGTTCTTGCATGCGTATATAGCGAAATTTTATTATTTTCACTTTATACAGTTTTTCGTTATATCGAAGTCGGTATGTCCATTAATTTTATTGCCCCGAACGATATTTGTAATTTGGAAAACTTTTGCTTTCTTTTAGTATCGAGTAAAATTATTTACGATTGAAAAATATTTCCGCTTCTTTCAAATTACGAAAATTTTAATTAATCGATAGCACATCGATCGCAATGAAAGTATACGAATACTTGTGAATTTTAATTATACCGGTGTATACGTTATCGCAAGTTATCGGGTAATGCGCTAGTAATATTTTTAATTCAAATTTAGTTTTTATATTCGATGATTATAATAGTTTTGATCGTTAATGAATCATCTTAGAGCTTTTATAGTTTAGTAATCCGTGCGGATGTGCGTTAAATGTCAAATTATGCGAAACGTCAACGAATACTCCACGAATAGAAACAACGATAATACGAATGTCTTTGTATTATTGTTTATTAAGACTCGAACCATCCGTAACGATTACATAATATTTTTATGTTTTACCATACCATAAATTCCTTTTTTTCTTTATCAATTTCTCGAATGTAGCGATTTTTTCGCATTGTTAACGATTGTATACTTAAAATAAAAAGCAAAAGTACCGAGTTGATATCAACGTTTCTATTCTTTTATACAGTTATGATTTTAATAGGTATTCAACGAATTTTATTTCTTATCAATATTTTTATAATATCCGAACGATAACTATTTTTATCGCCTGTATCGATTTAATTTTGTTAGACTGTGCGAAGTTCACTGGTTGAAAATTATTACATCGATTCGTGGTCAAGAGACACGTTACACAAAATGATGCAAAATCTTACATTTTATATTTAAAATTTGATAAAATTATTTAAAAATATAAAATACAAAAGTAAAACGTATACTTTGTCGTAGTTACGACATCGATGGAAATCTTAACAACGAGCAAACGTTTCGTTAGATCGTAAAAAACGTATACAGACGTATAATATTATATTCATAGAAAATGAAATTTCTAGAATTGCAGTAGCAATTAAAAAACTCAAGAGTCCATTAGTTCGATTACCCTTCGTAAAATACTTGCAACTAGTTATTAAATAAAATTGAAATCGTTAAAAAAACTACCGCAGCTCTGATCTATAGAAAGTCAAAAAACGAGCGCGATAACAGATAAATAATGGTTTAGGTACATCGATCGGGAGTTGCTCGATTTATCTCCCATCGGTCATCCAAACGGCATAAACGGCATAAATGGCATAAACGGGATAAACGTCATAAAGGTCAGAAACGTCAGAAACTCGAGAATGCAATTCCCCATAAACGCATTTATATAATCGACTCGTCGGACTTTCGCCAATCAACTCCCACCGCTCGATCTCGAGGGTAGACGCGTTCTTGAACTTGTTCCTTTGCACCGTTTACGTTACGTCTGTCTCGGTATTTAATTGCGCACGTGTGCTGCACGGCTTTGACCGTCCGCTGTATCGATTACTGAATGAGAGACAGCAATCGAGAGGGGAGAGTTCGTCTTCGAGACGATAAGCCGAAACGGAGCTAAGATTTTACTCGAGAACTTCTGTTCGTTCGTTTTTTTAAATGCGCTCGTTAATTCATTTTGGAGTTAGTTCATCATGGAAGTTACATTTTCGTTGACGCACCTTTTTATTTTATCCGATAATAATTCCGATTTCAAATCCGGACGCTAACGTATCGATCCCCGAGTTTTTATGCTTCTCGATTTTAACGTCTATTTTATTGTTTTCGTGACACTCTTTTGTTTATTTTTCTACTATCTGCTTTTAAATTTCCAGTCTTATATTTACCAGTTCGAATTTAGACGTATCGATTATAGATATCCAATATCTAACCTGAAAAAGCGAAGAAATATGTGTGTCAAATAATTTATTTATGTTACGGTAATATTTTTGATTTGGTATTTTTTATTGTGTATACGCAATAGGTAATGTAAGATGCTTTTACGATGAAGTTTACTATAACGAATATCTTTATTTCGTGTACTTGTATTCGTTGAAAAAATCTTAATTAGCCATAAGAAATTTTATAATTTCATCATAGTACCAAATTTCTTAAATTATCAACGAATATTTTCACCGTTGAATTAATATTCCATAGCTTATAATGATAAATAAAAACGATACGTGTACGTATTATTATCATATCTATATTTAATTTAATAATAGTTATAAATTTAATCATATTTCTGTCGAAAATAGTATTTTGTAATAACTGATCGAGGATTAGTTCGGAGTTTAGTGGGTAAATTTAATTCATTGCGCCAATCAGGAATATCGGTTGACGTAAATCTTTTGTTATCGTGATCATTATCAACTGTTTCAAAATTCAATTCGATAATCTTTCAGCTATTTATATTATATTCATTGATGAATATTTTTCATTTATAAAAGTTTATCGTGTATACGAGATATATTAGAAATATACCATATTCGTGACTTATCAAATTTTTACGTTTATGAAATTTTTTTCAAATTCTTCGTGTATCTAAAATTAACTTTAAAGTATTAATATAAATCATAAAAATTATTTTGATTTAAATTTAACGGTAGAAAAAATTTCTTTTTTCAAACATTATGCAAAAAAAGAAATAAAATAAAATATTGAAATTATTATTTTTAAAAACTTTTTAAGCGATGCAAGTTTTTAAAGTATAGTAGAAAATGATTTAAAATGATTAAAAATCATATCGTATTGTTAATAAAATGAATTCGGTAAAATCTCATATCAAAATTATTGATTAAACTTTAATATACGATACGAATAAAATCTTTGATATGCCTTAAGTCTTTATAAAACAACCATTAACAATTTTGAAATAGTAATTTCAGTTATATAAAACTTATAGTACAAGTCGATAATTAGGCGATCCGAAGTATAATAATTGTATTAAATTTGTATTTTATAAATGATCATAAGATAAAAGGATAAAATATTGCTTCCACTATATATTTTTAATTTTAAAAAATTATCATAAAAATTATAATTAATAATAAAATAAAAAAGCATCTTTTAAATGTGCTTTTAATTTATTATTAATTGTACGATCGAATTTGCGTAACGTAAGTGGAATCCGTTGAGATCGAACGAAAGATCGAATTTCATTAGATATTTTGCTCGAATCGGGAATAATTACATTTTGTTAAATCCAACAAAATTTAATAAACATCGATCGAACGCATAAATAATAAAACACTGTGCATTCGCGTACGAGTTTTAACTTATACGTATACACAGTGAAAACGTTATCTAGTAAATCCTACTCCTCGTTAAAAAGAGGTTAACACGACCCAGTAAATAAACAGTGAAGCAATAATGATCTATTTGTTTATTATTGCTTCGAATCTATTCGTTATCAATATGTTTGTCGCATGAAATTCCACCGCAATCCATTTACTCGGTTAAAAATAGGAACGCGCGTATCTAACATTTTATTTGTAACGTACAAGATTTATACTATATCGAGCAAATTCTTATCGATAAATAAAGTGAAATTGTAACGATTTGTTTTCTTACGCTCCAACGTTCTAATAAGCTTTCGAATTTTCTATTTAAAAATTTAAACGATAAACGCGGATACGAGAAGAGCCGGATTTAAAGCATCGAGCGAACCAAACTAGAAACGTTGGCGCCTGACTCGACAAGAGCGATCCAAACAATCTTCTATCGAACCGATTACAATTTCCTTAAAACATCCCAGACCAAAATTCATAGCGAAACAAGATCGATTAGTTGTAAAGTAGGGAAACTCGGCGTTTTTGGAACAAATCGTATCAAGGCACATCTCGACCACCTCGACCACCTGGACCACCTCGACCACGTCGACCACTTCGGCCTCCTCGATTCGTATCCGTTACTCGTACAATCCGTTAAATTTATCGGATACATCGAAACGGATCGAGGATGCCAAATTCGTCTCTCGTATTTTGACAAAGTCCCGCGAGCCTCGTTCGCCGATGCAACAAAGGACGGTTGACATCCCGACGCAGACTTAACCCGAGAACGAAAGCGACCTCGTGCCTCGTTCCGGGATGCCCCGCCGTCCGCACAAGCCACGAGCGCCGGTTGGCCACACGTCCGTCTCTACACTCAGTGTGTGTGTGTGTGTGTGCGCGCGCGTTCTCGTGTGCAGGTCTGCGTATGTTTTGTGGCGGTCGCCGGCCGGCTTCTCGAATATTCCGAGCGATCATAGGCCAGCCGGTTGGAGGTGATGGTACACGCGTTGCCAGCTGAACTCGTCGTCGCTGCTCGGGCTTTTCACCTCGAGGATAAACCCAACTCGCCCGGTAGCCCAAGACGAAGAGGTTCCAGAGATGCGATTTGTGCGAGGACCTCGTGCGCGTTCGGTCTTAGAACGTGGAACACTCCAACTTTTTAGTTTGCAAGACTGTATTTTTCTCCTTTGGGAAATGCCTTCCGAGCGTTTTCTCCGAAAGTCATTACGCGTTTATTTCCGAGGTACGAACCAGCGATTACGTATTACAATTTAAACCGCACTCGAACTTCAATTTATACTCTTTATCGGTAGATGAAGAATAACTTAAAATTTTTACAGTTAAAAAATAATACTCGAATAATTTTTCCTTTCCAGAATCGCACAACTTTTCCGCATATTTTAAATATTAATAATCTTACGTAGATTTGCATCGACGAGCAAAATTGAAATACGAAGAGGCGGCGATATGAAAGATTAATTGAAAAGAATTTTTGTTTTGGCGATTCCGCGTGTACATCATTGAATATAAGTTAATTCGTGTAGGGCCGGTTGAATAAGCAAAAGAATAATCGAGTCAAGAGTGGAAAATTACAGGTGGCGGTATCTCATGCTATTTCTCTCTTCTCTCTCTTTCTCTCTCTTTCTCTCTCCCTCTTTTTTCACACAATACACAGTCGCAAACATGCGCATGGACAAGCACACACACACATACATACATACGGTCATATCCTTTTTTCTTTGTCTTCTCTGTAGATCTATCTTTCGAGCAACGGAACGAGTAAAACGAGCGTTCTATTTATATATAGATATAAAAAATTCTATGTCTGAAAAGTTTGTAAAAAGAAATAAATTCTCGTTGAAAAGGAATTTTTAAATGATTGATTAAATATTTATATGATATAATAATATATCATTTACATTTTTAATGCTCTTAATTGTAAAAACTATTTTAAATATGCAATTTTTATACTTATTTACGTATAATCAAAAAATATGAAGAAAAATTTTTGAATTTCTAAAATTATGCATAATTATGCCTTGAATCTATTTTTTTCTATTGTTTAAAATAGTTGAATCGTTAAGATGATTTAATTATAACTTAGATTTAATACAAACGAATACTCTTGTTTTAAATGCAATATTTTTGAATTTTTAATTACATTTATTTATGAATACATAAATGATTTAATAATTCTCAATTTTTAATACAAAATTTGCAAGTAAAATTCAGTGAATAAATTATGTAAATAATATTCGTAAAATATAACAAAAAGTTTTCGGTAAATATATTTTAATTATAAAATAGTAATAACGTTTCATTATATATTCAATACATAATATTGTAATAAAATAATTATGTAAATATAATGTAATAATACTCTTTGAAATAGTTGAATGAGTAAACATAACTAATAACACGTGATTCTAACGAATGACAAAATATATTAATTCCTATTTGAAAATAACGAAATGGTCATTGAATTTGGTTGATGTAATTGTGACTCAATGTATGGTTTAATATCTTCGTACGTATCGTATAAGTCTGTAAAAGACTGGTAATAAAGAATTTATTGTAGTATTTTCATGCTAAAACTTTTTTCAAGGAAAAAATGAATATTTTTAATCTTTTATTAAAGTATGTATTACAATATATGTTTAGCTAGTCACAGTTATAATTTTCAGTTTCATTTGCTTATAACAATCATATTTGACATATTTCTTATCAGCGGTGCACAATTATGAAAAAAACAGAAATTATAAATTTCCATTACAGAGAAATAAGTAATAAAAAACTTGTTGATATTACGTAAAAACTAGTTTAGATAATCGTTTCTCTCTAGTATCTTGGTTAGTTTATTGGTTCGAAAATGGAGAATCCTACTTCAGGTCAATTTTATACATAAATCTTTTTTGAATATGGCTGATTAAAATAGTCGAAATAGTTCTTGGCCAAGGATGAAAACATGGGACGAAAATTTTAAATTTTGCCAGCATTTCAATCGTAAGAGAAAGAACAATATATGTACTCGGTTAATTTATTTTCCGTAGATTAGTTCTTCGTTCAATCTCGTTATTAACATTATGATCATATTTTGTAAAATCAAGCTCTTTATAATTTTAACTTTTTTAACAATTCTATTTTTCTTTATTTTATAACATATTACAATTTATATGTAAATATATGTATATATATGTATGTGAATGTGTTTACAAGTTGTTAAGTATTATAAATTTTTTGTACGATGATTGATTGTATCAAATATTAAATTTATTAATGTAAATGCTTAATTATAAATATCTTTTGTGATATATTAATTAATTGTCGCTTATATTGCCACCAGAAACTTATGTCAACCGTTCCAGTTATCGTTTAAAGTTTGGTATAATTTCATTCTATAAAAAATGACATGTAATAAGTAATGCGATTGTAAACAAATTAGAATTCTGTTTTATCGGCACTTGACTACCGACATTCCATTATCCTCTTTAATGAATAACTTTAAAGTTTGTATAGATGGAGTGCAATGGATAAATACTTAAACAATTTTTTTATTATATATTTTTAATATAATAATTATTTAGAAATATGTATTTCACGAGAGTAAGAATAATTTTTATGAAAACAGTAAATTTCAAATTGTCAGAATAAAATCTTGTGCATTTAAAATAGTTTGTTTTAAATACAAAAAAAATGAAACAATTGCGCGGGTAATTAATTTTCTCTTTATTTAATATAATGCTTCATTTATACAATTAGAATAAATTACCATCGAATTCGAATATAAAATTAATATTTATTATATCTTGTTTATGTATGTATTACGAGCAAGTAAGTGACTTAAAAATTAAGTTTTAAATTTACCATTTTTTAACCTAATAAACTGAAAATAATATTATTTTTTAATTAAATGATTAATTTTTACTTTAAAAATTTATTTTCTGAAGAAATTTCTCCTTTAACTGAGATTAAATGAGATTAACATGTAAAAATTGTATTAACATGTAAATTAATTGTATTTACATGTACATATACTAACATGTAAATTCGTAAAATTGTTACGTCAGATTAAAATCTGAGGCAATTGTTATTATACGTGACTAATATTAATTTAGCAGTAATTCGTAATCTTTATGATAAATACTAACGCTTTTAAAAAAAAGTATGTAAAAGAACTTTAATTATTTTCACTTTTAAATAAATATTTCTTATATTTAAAGTACTAATTTATTATTTAAAAATGTTATCCAGTTTCTCAGCCACATCTTCTCCTAAGAAGAAAAAACACGTAAAAGATAAAAAATCGAGAGTCGTAGATAAAATAATACAAAGTATAGGATAAATATTTTGAAATAAAGTAAAAGAAGATTTAGTATGTTTCTTATTAAAATATTCTAGTAGACGAGAATAATGCCATAGATTCTCGTGTGTAGGTACACAAACATGTACCTATAGTTTGTTCTTTTATGCAAAGCTGCTATAAGATAAATGTTATGGTCTTTGAGTAGGTTTATAAGAAATATTGGAAAAATACGCGGGTAATGAAAGAATCAGAGGAAATGAAAGTATGGAAAACAGAAAGGAAAATCGACCGGCAATAAAGAATGTCAAAGAACTTCTTTAAGCATGCGGATACATTTTTTTTCAACTAATTATAAATGTATGTATCGGATAGAGTTTGCTCATTTCGACCTTTAAATGTATAATCATTTTATGGGTGAATTCACGCAAATTTTTGAAAATCGATTTAATAATTTTCGAATGGTATAAATACTCTTAACGATTTCATTCTAATCTTTAGTCGTATACAATGTATCAGCTATAAAAATATAAAATTGCTTCGAAAATTTCAAGTTCGTAAAAAAATTCCCATAACATTGAAATATTTAGTAACGAATCAAAAAATTATAATTATTTTCTTAAAAAAAAGAAAAATAAAGTTTAAAAATGTTTTGCTATTTCAAATCTTGTTTTCACAACTTCGACAAAAGAAATTTTGAATTTTAGTTACATTCGGTCGACTAGATCTACCAAAAACAACTTTTTAATACAAAGTTTTGATTACAGACTTACTCGTACTGCACGCAATAAATTTCGAAATGCAAATGAAATAACTACGACTCGTTTAATTTGATTTTAACAATTTACATTATTATCTTGTTAGAAGCGCAGGCAGTTTAAAAAATACTCGAATAGTATTAAAGTTGATCGACAAATAGAATATTTAATCAAACGAGTTAATTAAAAGATATTAGCCAAAGTTTTTAAAACGATTTATCATATATTTTCTAAACGTATCATTCGAGTACACAATATACAGAAAGAATTACAAGAAACTAAAATATTTTCTTTAGCTTTTGATATTTATCGCTATATTTATTATAAATATTTGAAAATCTAATGTAAATATCGATGTGATTTTAATTTTTATTTTAATCGTAAATCCATATTGTATAGAGTAAAAATAAAAATTTGAGAAGTTCCGCATCAACTAAAGAAAAAGGTAATATATTTACGTATGAAAGAATCGTAACTTTAACGGAAAATAATACAGAATGTATAAAACTTGAAAATATAGAGTAAAAATAACCTATTTTAAGAAGCGTTCGATGATTTAATTAAAAAGCCATACTCGTAAAAACTATAATAGCAATCGTTATAGAATTCCGAATAATCTACTTGCAGTTGTTGGTATACGTTTGAATATTTATGATTTTTGAGGGAAAGCTTTCAAGTAAATAACCAAGATTAAAGATGTAAACAGTAATTTTCATTGAGTCATTCACGACATCTTCGCTTCGCACTTCAAAATAGGAAATTTTACGATGCTATTTTTGAAATTATTAATACAATAACATCAATATTGACAAGTCGCAGACTAGTTAAATTGAGAGAAAGGGTATACAAAATAAAGAGACACTGCATGTTCTAAGCCAACGTATTTCGGTGGCAGTGAACCTTGGCGGTGTACACACGAGAGCGAAAGCTCGATTCGTCGCGGTTGACGAAACTTGGACGTTACAAGCTTATCGATTTCGCGGCTGCTGCTAACTTACGCGTACTCTCGCGGTTATGCACTGGAAAGTGAAAAAATGTCAAAGCGAAAGAGAGAGAGAGAGAGAGAGGGATAGACGGAGAGTGAGACGGAGGGTGAGACGGAAAGAGAGACGGAGAGAGAGACGGAGAGAGAGACGGAGGGATAGACGGAGGGATAGACGGAGGGATAGACGGAGAGAGAGACGGAGAGAGAGACGGAGGGATAGACGGAGGGATAGACGGAGGGATAGACGGAGGGAGAGACGGAGAGAGAGACGGAGAGAGAGACGGTGGTTACCAAGATAAGCTAATTTTCTCACGCTCGTCTTCGCCACTTTTCGACGGAACTAATGCGCGAGTAAACATTACATAATGTCTCTGCATGGTGATACCACGTGCTTCCACGACTTATCGGTCTCGGTACTCACCCTACGTGTGCATATGCACGCGCAAAGGTCAAAGACCAGTCAACCGTGACTGATAAAAAGCTCTTGTTCTTCGTCTCCCTCTGGAACGCTTTTACAGTCGCAACGCGGTAGCGGCGATTCCCGGTTTATTTTTAGACTGTAAAACGCACGCCGCTCTATCAATCGATATTAAAGGCGCCTCGGAGACGTCCACACGCTCAAATTATTCACTTCGTTCCACGTTTTTTCTCGCGGCCCTCTCGTGCATTCGCTCTTAGTGCTCTTAGCGAGAAATGAGACGATTGTCTCATTTTCGCACGAATTGCGTTCGAGCCTGAGTCGTTCGGACACTCGCTCTATCGACTATCGACGTTCCTCCATTAATAATATTCGCTCTGCCTTCTCTTATCTGCAACTGACCCATAACACGACAGACCGTTGCGACAGACTTTTCTCGGAATATAATGCGAGATTAGATTCGCATCGGGAACTAGGATTCAATGACTCCGAATTGGGGACGAAAATTTTATTATCGTAAAAACGAATCGTCGGCTGCTTTCCAAACTTACCGTCTAGACCGAGTAGTTTCGACGATTTGGCTCGTGTCTCTCTGCAAATGTAAATTAAACGATAACGCGAATCGCTGATTTTCAATTTTAATTCCTTTTCATTGGCGGAGTATTCGCCGATATCTTCTTTTTCCGATAAAGAAAATTCTACCGAAAAAATCGTTGCAGTTGGTAAACGTCGTGCTGGTAAACATCGTCACGATGGATTTTACGTTTACTTTTACGTTTACGTTTACGTTCGCGTAACGATCGCAAAATGTTCGCCAAAAATTTCACGAACAACTTACGTTCGTTTATTCGATCCACGTAAAGTAAGAGTTCGTAAAATTATAATATTCATAAGGTGCTAGGATAATTTGCGTTTGCATCGCACGACGAATAGGAGTTAATAAGTCGAACGAGGAATTCGCGAGAAGATTATTTTCGGCTACACCGATCGATCGCAAATTTTTTACGATAAATTTTCATTTTTTTTACGTAAATTTTATAAAAATTTGTAAAAGTAAAAAATTAAAAGATCGTTACGATCGTTTATTTGGAAATAACGGAACGGTAAATCTCGGCAAATATAATTTGGTAGCTCCATGGTATATCGTTAGCGTTGTATTTACATCGACTGAATAATACGAAAGGGTTTTTCAAAAATCTCGTTACGAACGTCGATCGCTTCGTAAAGCGACTCCGCTCGAACGCAGAGATCAAAAAATGGATATTTAACAACAAACACCACGAATAACCCACTTTACGATAGCGCTGCATGATAAAATTCCCAGATAGTGGCACGAGTAAATTACGTTACAGCTTACGCAATATTGGATTTAAATTTTAAATTAGAGTGGTTTCGTCGCAAAAGTCGCAAGGAGCCTCGAAAGTACCTTGATATACCTTTATATACCTTGATATACCTTGATATACCTTGATATACCTTGATATACCTTGATATACCTGGGTATACCTGGATATCACGCAGGAAAACCCTTCGTTAAAGCTACTCCGTTTCTCGATCCAACGTACGCACACGCGCGCTCGTACGCAAACCCACGTACACACGCACGCACACACGCACACACCGGAACACCCACTCACACATTTATATACGTATTTGATTGCGAAGGGATCGCAGAATGCAAAATATACAAGTTAGAAAAAATTCAGGGTGGTATTGGAGTGGGTTTTAAGTGATCGTTGTTCGGATATCTCCTTTGAATAATTTTGCAAATGACATACTTATTTGATAAAAAGACAAAGATAAAGAAAATCTAAATATTTCTCCAGTCTTAATTTTGCCATTTTTAATTTAATTTCAATTGTCAAAATTCTTCTCAATATAAACGTTCGAAACTGTGTACTTGCAGCGAGAGCAGTATGTTTGTGTCGAAGCGCAGACTCATCTTGAAGACTTGCGGCACAACAACGCCACTGCAGTGCCTGGAGCCCCTCTTAGATCTTGTTGAAAGTTACACCGGTTTTGACAAAGTCGAGGTACACAACTATTTTCAATACAGTTAAAACGAAATAAGTTTACGAAGCGATGGCAACTTGTTAAGTGATTTTTTGTTGCTGCTGCTGCTGCTGCTTTCTCTCGGATTTAAATAAGTCGCTATTTAGCCGTCACAATTTTTTCGTACAACCTGTGCGAGTTCGATTGAGCCATGTGATTGGAACCGAGACCTTTCGAAGATTTTTTTTTCAGTTGTCGCACTTTCTCATTTTGGGTTTTAATATTTCATCTTGTTAACGATATTGTGAAAAAAATCGTGCTTTGGCTTTAAGCGTAGACTGTGATTAACTTTTTTTATATTCCTATGAGAGTAGATATGTATATACTTATGTGTTAGCGATTACTTATTTATGTACAAGGAGTTTTTGTGTTACAAGTTTCAATTTCACGATCTCTTTTCCGTAACGTTTAAATCGATAGAATTAGAAAAACGATTCGTCCTTCGTAGAAAGACGCTCGAACCTGAAACACAAAAATTTCCACTTATATTTTCAGCAAAGTTTAGCTTGCACTTGTAATTAATAACGGAAATCCTATTAGAAATTTAAGCGAGGAAGACATTTTTTATCGTACGGTGTACCGAATCAACTTAGTATAACGTACCTTCGATAAAAACTGCTTAAATTTCTATACGGATATTAAAATAAATTCGCATGAAATATTATTTAACTTAGACCGAGGAACGAAATATCTAGCCAAATGTTTTATTCGTTTATTTTATTTATTACCAATGCTATCATTTCAAATTACGCTTCGTTGGCAGAATTACAATTGAAACCATTAAAAAACGATAGTAATAAAATCGAATGCAAAATACGTATATCGATAATTTTCAAGACGTTCGTCGAAGAGAAATTTATACAGTTTTTTTTTATTTTGGATTAGACATACGTAACGAATAAACATATTTGGCACCGAAAATTCTATCCATGATAAATTTATCCATTTAAAAATCTAGCGATATTATTGGCAACGATTAAAAAAGCTTTGGTTAACGGTTCTTAATGTATTGAAAACATTTTGATTGAACAAAGACTCAGTGAAAATGAGTGTAACAGTAGAGAGTACATCTATACTATCAAATTTTAAAAGTAAACCTGAAACGTGACAATTTTTCGTCTGGTTCAGTCCATCTTTAAAGCGACTCTCTCAATCAGCTCTTTAAGTTTCTTGTTTCGCTTTAATAAAGTACAATAACGCTAGGAGAATCAATATTACTCTCCCTCTTCGTAATATTAAAGTTTAGTTTTTACGAAAAAAAACTGTTGAAAAGCGCGAAAAAAAAATTTTCAAAATTTTTTTTACGTTGATTATAGAGTGGATCTATCGAGTTTCTTTATTCCAATATAAAAATATAGATAGTGCAAAATTTGTGATAGTTGCAAATTACAAAAAAGTGGAAAAGTATTTTTAGACATCGATCGATTAACTTGCAAAAAATAAGCTTATAAGTGTTTTGAAATATTTTTAAAATTTTAGACAATCGTGAATTTTTCTTTGATCGAATAACATACATCAAATAAATAACGAACTACTTTTAAGATTTCAAAAATTATTTGTAGAAATTTAATGTAAACATACTTTTTTAATTCAAAAGTTCAAATAATTTTGTTATTTTTAAACACCAATTTTAGCAACGCAAAATAAAAAAATGATGAAAATGTTGGAACAATTTTATTATCAAAAAAAGTTTTACTCTTAAATTATTTTACTCAAATATTTATTTTAACAAATAAATATATTTCTAACTCATAGATAATTAAATAATTAAATTTGATATTAATTTGTTATAAGCAACGAGTAATTGGTAATATTAATAAGAATATAACAATTTTGTATGGATAAGAAAAAGGTTTATTTTTAATTAAATATTTTTATCGTATCGATTCATTTAAATGCAAAGTAAATTTCAAAGCGCACGTTTTGTGACCTCAAGATTAACGATATATCGATTTTAAATATACAGCTTGCGTCTAAATAATCATCGGCTTATCAAAGACATATTCTACTTGTTGCATAAAATGGAAATATCTTTCATAATATTGACCCATCTCGACAAATATAGATTCATTTATTAATACCGTACGATAGTCGTACAACTCGCCACCGTTCGAGTCAACATTGCATCATTTAAACACGAAATAGAAATTAACCTTAAAGTAAATATTGAAGTAGCTCGGTAACGTCCGAAGGAAAAAAGTTGAATCAAGGATTTCATTGGTAAGAGGATATTCGTAAAAGCCCAAAGCTCAAAGCTCAAAGCCCAAAGCCCAAAGCCCAACTCGTATCGTTCATTTTCGCGGACGGAGGTACGGTCGCGATATATACAGGTATGCGAGTACACAGCGAAAGATTTTGAAGAGTGAACCGTTGTTGCGTAGTTTCCTCGTTCGTCTCGGTGGAAAATTCGAGTTTCTTTTGACCCCCGGACGAATAGGAGAAGGTGGATGAGGCGGAGGAGTAAGAGGAGAGGAGGAGGAGGTGGAGGAGCAAGAGGAGGGAGCAAGAGTACGAAGAGAGTGGTTTAGCTATATAATTTGACCTAGTGCATGTATAAGTGATGAAACTACATATATACCGAAAACCCCTAACGTACTCAACGTAATACACGAGTCTCTCTCTCTCTCCTCCAGCTCTCTTGGTTTATTGATCCTCCTTCGAGAGGTACGATCGTACCTCTTCCCACGTATGTACGTATCTGTCTCTTTCTCACTTTTCTTTACGAGATGAGATACAGACGTTGCTATGACGCTGTTAATTCGACGTGAAAAGTGTAGATTGCTCGATATCGCGAACTCGACTCGACACGAGACTCGCTTATTATCCTTCCGCATGAAAAATTGGTCGAGTAGCTTACGTCGAGGAGGCCGAAACGTTAACCCGTTGCGGATAAGCGCGGGTTCTTTGGGTTCCTTGGGTTCCTCGGGTTCCTCTCCCCTCGCCCCGCTTCATCCAGCCTCTCCCGCTTTTTACGTATCACCGCGTAATACCGCTCGAATCCTCTTTTTATTCGCTCTTTCATCGTCGCTTTGCAACGGAAAATCTTTCGTGCGACTCTCCGAGTACATTTTTTACGTCCATTACGTACTTGCATCTGTACCGTAGTCTCGTTACCTAAGGTTCGCGTGACGTGGTCAAAATTTATCCTTCGATTCACACGAAAACCGAGGAGTAAATTAAGTTTGAGTACCTTTCGGTATTAGGTTTCCAAGATCAACGTTGTTTTACTTTATTTTAAAAATTGCATCGGCTTCTTTAATTTTTGCTTGGTCATATTCTAGATACCTTAACGGCTTGATATTAATGTGCTCGGTGTAAATAATTATTGCTGTTGATAATTTAGGTGGACACTCGTTGTTATAATTTTTTTGTAAATTGATCCATTTTATTTGGGAATATATGTATTCGGATTAGAATTTAGTAAGTACACGGTTAACATAAGTAGATGTAAATAAATAAAATTTAGATGTAAATAATTTTTAAATTTTCTTACGCGAATAATCAAATAATTGTATATTTATAATTTAAAAATTAAAAAATACTCCAAAAATAATTGCACGCATTTCATCTTTGGAATCTTTTAAAGTTTAATTGTAAATATATTTGATATTGTATGCATTATTTATATTACGAAATATGTCATTATTAGAAGCAATAACATTAATATCGGAGCGATCGAATTAAATAATTATATATATAAACTAAATGTACATTAAAATAGTTATAATTGTAATATTCGAAGAATTTTGTGCGTGGAAAAGTAACATAAGAAAAATGATGCCGCTATTAACTTTTTTAATTAAAACTATTTAACTACTTTTTTAAATTAAATGAGAGTCGCAGTTTATTTTAGCTGTATTAAATTTTTTATTGAATATAAAAAATGAACTAAATAATAACTTTTCCGATGATATTTACTTTTTCGACAGTAAACAATGTAAAATAATGTTCATTTATAAAAATACTAAATAAATTAAATAAAGACATATTATTATAAATTCACATTAAAAATATAATTTTAAACGAGTAAAAGCAGTTTTTAATAATAATTTTTTAAGAATTAAGTTAAATTTCTAAAAAAAAAATTTTTAATTAAAATTATGTATTAGATGAAAGTATAAAATTATACAAATGCGTAAAAAGAAATGAAATAATGATAAAATAGTAATTATCACTGATTAGCGATACCTAAAAAATTCTTATCTGTACGTTTTACCTCGGTATAATAACTATTTTGTTTGTACTTACGCGTTTCTCTTCTTATTCTATACATGTTGTATATTAGCTTTATCGCATGACTTATAGTCAATGAACACATAAATAAAACACACGCTTGCAGATATTTTCGAGATCACGTATTCCAATTGGAAAGCTTATTTGACATTTTCTTCTCTTTAGGATTTGTTCTACTCCCGTAAAAACTATAAACGACCGGAACTACAAATTTCACCGCATCAAGCCTTCGAGGAGGAAGTTGCGCTATTGGATAGTTTTTTCCCTGGTAAGTTTTTATATTGTATACTTAAATATATTTCTATTCTTTTGCAAAGTTTTAGAAAAAAGTTAATTTTGAGTTATCTGATTTGTTGAATCATTTATTCTTAAAATTAATGATCTTAACATTAAACGTAACTTTTATCTAGTCAACAATTATTTATTATTTAAGTTTATACGCGTAATATAAAAACGTTTTTAATGCATTCGATAAATATAGTATGTATATATCAAATGCAGCATTATAAAAATTTAAGTCATGTGTATTTAAAATATGATTCTACCTAATTATTAATGAGCTTCTTTCGTATTTTCTAAAAAATTAAGTTGCCGTTATTAAATCAAACAATTTCAAATATAGTTTTTGTTATTATTTTTATTTAAAAAAATGTTTACAACACAAATTATTTATTTGTTTAATTATCTATTATACAATTATAATATAAATAAGTTATTTTAGGTTATAAATAAAAAATGAATAAAATATAAAATTAAATTGATTTTCTTTCGTATTCAAGATTGATTCATTTTTAACCGAAGGGCAAATACATGTATATAAATAAATGATTTATAAACTTTTAATTTTTTAATTTTCTAAATTTTACATGTTTACTTATAAATAATCTTCCACATTTTGAAACTTGATTTTAGATTTTTTATCATATTATTGTTTATAAATTTTGATAAATTTTCGTACAACATTAAATTATTTTATATGTTTAATATAAATTTTCTTAAAAGTTTTACTTAATTTAACAAAAGAAACTATTTTTTGTACTTACAGAAAACTATCCAAATATTTTTTTACTATATATGAAAACTATACTCTTTTTTTCAAATCATAGAAGACCAAATTATGTTTAATTATTTTGTATTATAAATGGTATTATATGTAATTAAAAAAAAACAAGTTAAATTATCAAGATTAAAAATATATTGATATATATTTATTGACCAATTACGGGCATAAAATTAATTTTATCATTTCGAGTATCAAATATTATTTATTTTCAATAATATTGATATTTA
Source organism: Dolichoris vasculosae (assembly GCA_018907195.1). Lineage (NCBI taxonomy): Eukaryota > Metazoa > Arthropoda > Insecta > Hymenoptera > Agaonidae > Dolichoris > Dolichoris vasculosae. Next base: position 9,962,969 of record JACCHY010000005.1, on the reverse strand, counting down.
TTGCTTTCTCTATAATAATTAAAGAAATTTATAAAATTTTCAAGAATTTATAAATAATTTTACGAAATGTGAAAAGTCTGATTATTTATAATCCAGAACTACTTATTCAAACAGATAAGACAAAAATTATATGAAATATCGAACAAATATTATATGAAAGTAAAGTATCAAAAACAAAAAAGGGTTCAAATTTTGTAAATGTAAAATTTGATTAAATAAAGTAAAAAAAATTTTTACAGATATTTTGTTTTTATGATACTAAAATTTTAAATACAATTATAATATATTATTCATTTTACATAAATGGTTCATAATTTAACTATAAAATATCTTAAGTTACTTTAAAATATATTGGTTTAATTTTTAAGAAACAAATGCAAAATAATTATAAAATAATTATTATACATTAAAATTGAAACTTGATTATTTCACTTTATTATAAATTTTTTATTATTAGTTGAAAAATTTGCGTAGGTAAATCTAATCATTTTTTGTAATAAACGATGAAATTTAAATAAAATATTACAATAAATTTGTAAAGATTTAGAGCAGAGATAAGTTACAAGGAAAACATTAAAATATTTATCGTCATAACATTTATTATACTCTCATAAATAATGTAAGACTTAAAAAAAATTTAATTTAAAATAATTTAATTTCTAAATTATTTATATTAAAAAATTAAGTTATTATAGTTAATTTAATCGCAGAAACAAAATTTGTAATTTATTCTAAAAAGATTTATTTTAATATATTGCAAATATTAATAATGGGTGAATTAAATTATTTAATTAATTTTTTATTTATCTATGTTTTAATTTTTAAACCAATCAAGAAGATTAAGATTTTTTAAAAACAAAAAACAATTTCAAACGATCTTTTATTAATTCCTAACAATATTTATTCATTTAAAAATATTAAATTTGCTTAAGCTTTTAATTAAAATTAATAATATAAAATAAAATCCATTGATTATTTAAAATGAACTAACTTCAAATATCGTAATTAAGAATTTTAGAAACATCAAATTTCCAAATCGTACTCAATACATTTTCTAGGACTGGCTCTAAGAATACTCTCATATACACTATAAAATCTCGAGCAGATATTATTTCATTATCGTTCAAACGCAAAACCTTTTCAGTCCAAAAGCTTTGTACATTTTAAAAATTGTTTTGAAATAACTCTTGGGAGGAAGAACAGAGTAATCCCAAGCATCGGAATATTGTCCAAAAACTATAAAACGATGCCGTTGTTTCCTGTTTTCGCACAGATGGCGAGGCTTATTGCCTGGGTGCGGAAGACAACGACTGTTGGTACCTGTATACGTTGAACCGCGAGAAACACTATCATTCTCAGAATGGCGATCGCGAGCCCGACCAGACCCTCGAAATCCTGATGACTCATCTGGACCCGGAGGTCATGTCCATCTTCACTCGCGACATCTGCTCGTCGGCGGCCGAGGCTACTCAGAAGTCCGGCATCGACAACCTCATACCCAACATGATCATCGACGATTTCTTATTCGAACCCTGCGGATACTCGATGAACGGAGTCTCCAAGAGCGTGAGTATCTCGCGATTCGTCCCTCGGTTCGCGTTCTCTCCTTCTCTTATTTTCTTCTTATTTTTCGCGGCAAGATTAATCGTAAGTTGGAATCGCAAGTTGGAATCGCTAAGCGGTAAATTGAAAATTTTATTGTTTTTTCGTCCTTGCCTCGTTTACGGTTTAGCTCGCGACTCGATCAAAATACGAAAGAACGACCTCGAGTCGGTGAGTCGAGCTCGTTGATCGAACGCTGGATCGCTTCCTCGTTGCAGGGCAACTACATGACGATCCACATAACACCGGAGCCGGACTTCTCTTACGTCTCGTTCGAGAGCAACATCCCCGAGGCCTCGTACGAGGAGGTAATCGAGCGAGTGCTCAAGACCTTCAAGCCCGGCAAGTTCGTCGTGAGCATCTTCGCGAACAAGGAGTCCGTCGCGGCGGACACTCCCCGTGAGCTCGAGCAGTCGGACTGCCTCGGTCTCGAGGTCGACTTCGTGCGCAACGACGTCCAGTACTGCCGGTTCAAGAACTACGACCTCACCTGCGCCTTTTACTCCAAGTTCCCGAGCTGAGGGTTCGTGGGCGCCTCGTCGATGGCCGCCTGCAGCAGCGCAGGTACCGACGGGGCGACCGCCGCGATCCTCGGTTCCTCCTCCTCATCCTTGCCGGTCTCGCACTACCTCCAGCCCTGGCCGCGACCGCTTATCACCGCCTCCCCGAGCCACTCGACCCCCCAGCTGCAGAGCGCGAGGGTCCGCTCGAAGGTGTACCGGCGCGCCTCGCTCAAGGCCCTCGCGATCCCCGGGTCACACCAGGCCCAGGGCAGCTCGAGAATCGTGAGGATGTCCGGACGCGGCAGAGCCGCCGAGGAGAAGCTGCCGCCGGGCCTGGAGAGCGTCGGCTGCGACCCGCGGGCGAGTCCCTGCCGACACTCGATGGGCGGCGACGAGCGGATCGGGACGGGAGTGGAGGACGGAGTCGAGGGCGAGGGTGAGGGCGAGGCCGAGGGCGATGGTGTGGGCGATGGCGAAGACGAGGCCGCGGTTGGGATTGGGAACGGGAACGGCAACCGCAACGGCAACCGGAACGGCAACCGGAACGGCAACGCCAACGGCGAAGGGGAGGAGGACACCGAGGAAAACCGGTCCAAGGCCAAAAGCTGCACCGGCGGCTTCCTCCCGATGCTCTCCCTCATACCCCACACGCTCATAAGCTTCCAGTACCCGAGCCCCAAGATGAAATTCTCCTGGTGGAGGAACAAGATATCGTGAAGGCACGCCTAGACAGCCCAAACACGAAGACTGCCTCGCTGGGGTGGCTTCTTTCCTCCAGGGGTACGGCCGTGAAGGCTGTATCGATCCGCTGTCCCGAGGCAGGCCTGAAGCGTAGGATCCGATTTGTTTATTTCCCTTTGGAACCCGCCTCGCGAAAGGAGATCATCCGTAAAGCTCGTCTCGCGGTCCACGGGAAGCCTCGGTTCTCGTTGCTTCTACCCTTCCCCTTCCCTTGTTTTCACCCTCGGTGGCGCCTCGAGCTTCCCCTGGAGCGGACGAGCGGCGGGCGACGTTGCCTCGATGCGACTTCCGGTGATCCGCCGGCGAAATCCCAGCTTGATGTTGCATCGGTTGTGTAGAGGAAGTTTTAGACGAAACTGTGTCTACGTCGTGTCAACTTATTGTCGTTCTTTATGTGTGTTAATCCGTTTATTATCCACGTCATCGATGTGTCGACGTTACCGTTTACCTTTTGCATGCCAAGCTAGTTGGAAACACTGTTTTGTAGTTCCTATCGTGATTATTAATGTCGAGTTAATACACGGTGTTTTTACGAATTGTTAACGAAGTATGCGAGCGGAAGATTATTTGCCTTGTGCAACACACGAATCAGCGGATGCATTTTCCTATGTGCGAGCGACCAAAGCCTAGAGACGATATTTCCATGGACAACCGGAATATTTTTTCATTGTACTTCCTTGTTCGGGCGTGCAAACGAGTATCGTGTTTTTTTCCTCGGTAAAACCGATGACTGTCCCGTAAGAAATAAAAGATAAGTCAGTGAAACAGTGAAACGATGATGCACCTTTGAGAAATATATATGTAGTTTTTTGAGCATTCCGCGGAACTTGAAATACCTCCAGTCTATGTTGAACAAAAAAGGTGCTCCGTTCAGATTACGTTCTTGTATTATATTGAACTCTACGTTGCGTAAAGTTTAGGATATAAATTATCATGCTATACGAACACCGTTTCTACGCACAAATTAATTGAATAATTAATTTAATTCGAATTATTTTTTACGTTTTTACCGTAGCTATATTTGTTTCAACCTGAAAATCAAACTGTCGTACTTTAAACTTTCGATCGTGTACAAATACGTTTAAGGCGTTTCGTTCCGAATTTACTAGATCTCTGCAATTCGTTATTCGGTTATCTAATTTATTACGGAATTTTGTAAATCTTCCTTGATAATAGCAACTTTTTTCATAAAAAAGATAATAGAGCAAGGATTTTCCTATGATTTTGATTATTATTACATAATAGCCAACTGTAAGAAATAACGAAATCATCGAAGCTTTTTTAAATATATAAAAGACAATATATAAATTTCTAAAAGCCCAAGTTTCGAACGCTTGATTATAGCGATAATTAGCTCGCAAAAATACAATTATTTTTTAATAAAAATAATGTTTATTGTATTAAAAGTTACTGTACTATTATCAAGAAAGAAATCGAGTGATTCATCGCCGTTGATTGTGACCCGACTATGTACACAATATTATGCTAGTCGATAAAGGTCGGATGATTGCTAAGGCAATGAGCCAAAAATAACAACTGTATTATTCTATTGTACAATTTTAATATTTCTGTACGAATTTTTATTTATCTATGAAACGAAAACAATCAACCAGGAGGAGAAGGAGAAACGTGAGACAGCGTCAGACCAACGAGGCATTTTTTAATTCGAGTATTCATCTTTGTTTTCTTCACCAGACTTATTTTACAAATGTTTATTTTTTTATTTTTTGAGCAATAAAAAACTTTCAAAAGATCATTCTCATTCTTTTATTTCATGACTTCGAATTAACGAAAGAAAACGTAGAAAACGTAGAAAACGTTACATTACAACCTTATTCGGTTTTTTCACGAAAATTAGTACAATGACCAAACGTCGATTGTAAACGTATAAAAAGCAAAGGGTAATTAATACGCACGATAATTTATTAATATCCGTAAATACTTGTATTAAATGGTGATATTTAAATATAATATTACAAGGTTTGTTTATACATGCCTTCGTGTGTCTAAAAGCATTTTATGAATAAACATTCTCTAAAGGATATATTACTATTATCGATGACAAAAAAATTTGTGCTTATACGCGAAAAGGGCTGGGCAGAATATACTTTTTGACGAATACATTTTATAAAACATAGTATACTACTCTGCGAAATATAAGTAAATTAGTTTTTTAATGTTTCAAACATACCGAGAGAAGTTTAAAAAATGCGTTAAAAAAGTTTTCTAATCTTTAAATATACAAAATTATATGCCTACCGTTTAATTTAAAAAATATGTTACAATGTAAAATAATTCTATAATGTTAATTACGATCGGCGATAAAACTTTTAATTTATCCGATAAATTTCGTATACTTTTAAAGCGATAACGAGATTTAACTTGTAAAACAATTTTAATTATTAGGAACGAATAATTTACAAAGGAATAAACAAAAATAAGAAAAATAATAGATCTTACATGCAACAACTTCTTTCGGTATAAAGAAACAACGATGGTTAGTTCTTTACAATAATTTATTATTATTTTTGTGTAGTTTTCGTAATAGTAATGATACAAAGTATTATTATTACTAAACGTTTCTGATGGGTCAATTGTCACTTTCAAAAACGTGCAAAATCTAAACCAATATTTTTAAGAGTACAAAGTGTTAGTCTTGTCATAGAAGAATAAAATCAAATAAATAATTATGATACAGCGAATAAGCTGTAATTAATCGTAACTGCGTAAATTAACGTATTTTAATTTAGCCGATAAGTATATTTTTAACACATGTTATATATTAAGAGAAAGTGTAATAATAATAATCATAAGTATGTATTATACGCATATCCATATGTGGTACTGTCCAGCTCTGAATAATATATTAAGAGCAAGATTATTTTAAAAGTAAAAGAGCATAAGATTATCGTGGTAGTAGTCAAATACGAATTAATACTCTATCGTAAAACAGTTTAAAAACAACTGACTGCATCGTACAAAATATAATATCTGTTGAAGTAGATTTTACTGTTGCATGAAAGTCTGTCTTATTTATGTATGATATGTATTAAATAAGCAAAATATTGGAATATATACTATATATATGTATATAAATAAATATATATATATATATATATTTAGTCAAAATAAACTTTAATCATTATTTCTTTTATAATTAATAACATACAGTGCACAATAATATAAGTGTTGTTATAAAAAATCATAAAAATTTTATTGTGTTAAAGGATAATTGTATCCATTGTTTAAAGATAAATTTATCGATAATATAAAAATATTGTGCACTATTATAGTTGTAAAGTGTATCATTAAATATATTAAATTCACAAAAGGAAGTGAATATAATAAATAAAGCACAAAAACAAAAATTACCATACGGCAGGGCCAAAAAGTGTAGGAAAGCTACTTCCAAAAATTTACATTTATAAATCTTGTCCGTGTAATACGAAATTTATTCAAATTTTATTTTTTAAACGTAAAGAATACGATTACTAAATAAACTTGTAAAATAATCATCCTTAAATTCAAACAATAATATTACCTTGCAACATTTACGCGAATACATTACATTTTAGAAGCAGTTTTGATTCTTTTTTATTTTGAATAATTTAGTTAAATAAAAAAAATTAAATAAAAGCTTAATCATTAAAATAAATACAATAATAAATAATCTTACTTGTAAGATTAAAAAAAAAATGTTACGAAAAAACTGAAAAAAAGAAAAAAAGAAAAAAAAATACGGTAAATATAAAATAAACGATCAATGATAAATGATGAAATATAAAAAATTAAAAAACAAAATCTATATTTGCTCTTAAAGTATAAAAATAAGGTACTTTTAAAGAATTTGACAAGTACACTATATCATTGTATTCGATTCCGTGTGCTCTTCTTTATTGAACCGAACTCTCATACCCTGAAACATCGCATTGAATTTCACACCAAATCCTCTATCTGCTTTTTTATAGATTATTTTCTTTTCCTCCAATTGTGTTTCATCCGTTTCCACTGCATTCAAAACATCGTGTACTCGATCCAAAGCTATCGAATAAAAATAATACAATTAAGAGTCAGAAACAAATTGCAAATCGATACGAATTTTGTCATCGGTAATTACAAAATGCAATCATATTTTTTACTCAAAGGTAATTTTAAGTACATTTTTTTTCGAAATTTAATTTTCTATTTTGAAGATTTTTTAATTAAAAAATTGTATCGACAAGGACTTGTGTAATATTATTGTATTATTGTAACGAATAAATAAATTTTAATTATATTGTAAATGTATACATTAGCCATGATTATTTTTAAACCTATCGTCTATTTATTTTTAAATCAGAAATCCATAAATAAATATTTTACGTATTTTATATGGTACGTCACTTTAATCCAAGCAACTTGACATTCGTAGCTATTATCATGGAAAATTACGTGTAACGTTTATGCAATTAATTACCTCTTTTCAGGTCCATTTCATCCATTTCCTTGTCGTTAATTTTAGCCAATTCTTTTCGAAAGCTGCGAGTCAACTTTTTACGAATGTAATCAGCCTCGATCTCTTGCTTTGTTCTTGGTATTCTGAATCTGATACAGCAGCATATCATTATTGTAATGGCCAGAATGACAGAAAGGACGATTCCAACGAGTTGCCAAACTCGAATACCAGCCACTTCGCTTTCCCATTCGGGTTCTGATTCCTGTTCGATGCATTCTCCAGTGATATTCGAGTTACCTTCCGAACACGGTGGTAACGGCAACACAGACGATAACTCCGATAAAATACTGGTGGTATCCATTTTCACATTCTATGTAACTAAAAATGTATTTAGCTGTATTAGTCGATAACTATCGAAATATGCTTATCAGCGAATTTATGCAAATTAAAAATGTCGATTCAACGTCTCTGAATCTCAATAAAAACATTTTTCAAAATAAATCGGTGAAGCAAAAACGAATTCAAATAATCGTAACTCTTGATCGATCAAAAAAAATTAATTTAGAAAAGCATTAGTAACGATATCGTACTTACATTAGTATATTGGCAAACAAGAGCTTTAATCAAAATTGTAAGATCACCTCTCCAAAAGAAGCGTATCTCGCAACTGAACTAGAAAAACTAAAGTAAGTAGAGCTTTCGAGCTACGAAGGGTGTGGCAGTTAATCATCATCCCTGGGCACTCCTTGTTTTTCATTCCACTATAAGTGAAATGCATTTTTCCCGGTAAAATCAATAAACGTGTGGATGTATAAATAAAATGTTCAAGCGACTAAAGAATTGGCAATATTTTTTTTATTATCTTATTACTTAGTATTATGTAATAATACGTAAAAATTAAAAATAAAAATCATTTGTTACAAAAACAATATACTATGTTACGTGTTTACGACACTAAATCGTGTCTTAACAATTATCCACTTCGTTTTCCAATCTTTTCGCACTTTCTAATGTTATTAGTTTCATGAATGTGCCGTGCCGTCTTTGTTAATTACAAGTAGACTGAGTTGTTGTCGTTATTTCGCTGATATTCGATGCGATACAGGCTAAACGTAAAACATAATTTGGTTAAATCGACAACACGGAAAAAATTCCTCTGTCTCTGTATCTCTCGTATTAAGCATATTAAACAATCCTGACTCTACAAAATGACTCGCTTTGTGCACTTTTTCACTCTTTGGGTAAACAATCCTACACTACGCGAGTGTTTTTGTTATTAGTCGGATGTAATACTTAAAATATATAAAAACTTACACAATAAATTCATGAAATGGATTGTATTAAAAAATAATATATAAGAAAAAAGAATACAATAACTGAACAAAAACTAGATTTTAAACACTTATGATGAAAATACAACGTAATACAACAATTTAAAAGCGTATTTCACAACAGCAATCGAGAACTCACGGAATATCAAATTTCGTGATTGTACGTCGTATTATTTTTATTTATTTATTTTTTTTTTTTAAAGATTCTATTTAACAATCTATTGTCACATAATATTCGCGAATAAATCGACTTCCATTCGATTCGCTAGATTTAATATTTAATAAACATGATGAACCGAGTTTTCAAGTACCGGTACATACGACTGAAATTTTTTTTTAACATAACCTGTATCGCTTAAAAAACTTATAGATTTTTATCCGATTGATCGGAGGCAACAGGATTTTCGAATTACTAAACCTATAGGGCCAATATTAACTCTCGTTTAAAGCATAGTTTTTGGCCAGAAATTCTTCTAGCAAATGTGACCCGAGGCAATATTTTGTTCATCTTCGATTTTTTATCTTTTTTTAGTTGGTATTAACAATAGCGTTAATTGACTTCTGGTGTTCATTCTTTTCTAATGAATGTTCGACCCCTGTAATCAAAAAAGAAACATTTTATTTTCAATTTTTAAATAGCGAAGTATAATCAAATTAGTTGGCAAAACTATGGTAAAACATCGATACGCGCGTTAACAATATTAAATCAAAGACAGTACTTTATTAGAATTCTGAGTTTTGTAAAAATGTTACGATATTCTGTTTACGATAGTTTTGCTATATATTCTCGCATTATTTATGTATATTACTTACGTAATCGTCTTTTTCTCTGTATTTTTAGGTTGAGAGCGAGCTCGATTTAATACTTTAAGAAAGTCAGTAGTTTTGGTGCGCATTCGCGAATGAATATAAACTTTACTACACTTTATGTGGTAGTGTAAATAATGTCTAAACATGTGAATTAAATCAATTGTATTATTACGGGCATCTGGATTCGTGTGCCGTGGAAATAATACTATAATACATAAAACAAAGATATTATATTATTAATAACATGGAGATTGTAAAATATAATAAATGAAAGTACGATGTTAATTTATAATAAATAGTATGAAATATAAACGTAGAAAAAAAATTCTATTTGACGTCTCTAACGTGAATTAAGCCCTAAAGTATCAGAAAGTTTCTTTTAATATTAATAACCGAAATATTAGTAAGAATTAGTAAATATTAAATGATAATAGTTAACCGACGAAACATTTTAATTTTTGAAATTAAAGTAAACATTTATAAATAATTAATTTCTTCGCAAATTATCAACTTTTTATCAACTAATAAACATCTGCTCGTCGTATTTATAAGTTAATTTAATTACCAAAAGTTATATATCCGATACAGTCGTTCACTATTGTGCCAGCATCTTGTAGTTCCAAAGGAGGTTCACGATGACTAAAAAGAACTTGTGGCGCCGTGTGACTCGCTCTTCTTCCCTCCTTTAGTTCTTGCAGAAACATTTTACCAATTACCATATCGTCTAAATCTTTAAATATTGTACTAAATACGACCGTTACTCTATCACTTTTTGCCTCTACGTATCTGTAATAAAATGAAAAATATTTTCTTTATAAAACCTCGACTATCGTAAGAATAATCGTATTACTTACATAATTTCTTGATCTCTATATTGTATAATTGCTTTCTTTTGAAGTTTGCTACTATCTTCCGTAGATTGACTCAACTTCTCTTGAAAATCGAAATACTTTTCAAACACGCTCGCGAAACAGTGCCTTTTAAGTAATCCAATTTTTTTCACTAAAGTTTCCCAATGTTCCGGTATATTTTCAAGATCGATCATAACCGTTACGCTATATCCTAAGTAAATAAACAGTATTAAATAATGTTTATTATGCTTATTTGGTACGTATAGACATAAATAATATTTATGGAAAGATAACGATACTAAACCGTTACGGTAAAAACAATATTATTAATAATTTTCCCATAATTTACCTGTTTCCGGTTCCACCAAATAAGCACCGTATTCTCTTTTGAGCAAATCGTCAGCTCCATGTTCTTGTAATTGTTTATAAAATTTGAGTAGCGCGCTTATCTACAGATATTAAGAACGTAAGTATATTAGTTTTGAAAGCCTACCCAAGATTCACGCTAATGCAATACTCACTCTAATTTTTGACTTATCTCCGCTTAAATTGGAAATATGAAATAAAACTCCATCAAAATCTGCTACCATAACATCGGTCGATTCGAGTTTACCTCTGAAACATCGATTATCAAAATAAATCTAACTCGAACGATTATACGAAAACAAAGAAAAGTAAAAAATTATAAGTAATCTCTGTAGTAATAGTTTCTCACGGAAACCGCATACCATACATATAATAATATACCAAGAGACGAGTAGCTTAAAAAATGTTTAACGGCGTATGGAACTAGATCATCGTCGTACAAATAAGATACAAGTTTCATAAATAGCACTCGGGGATCCAAATTTAAAAAGCAATCTTACAAACCACTATTCGTGCCCAACCCAAGAAATTTCTTCGAACGAAGAAATTTTTTTACACAGGAAGAGCGGGTAGACGTGCAAAATCATGCGAATAGCTTGTTTCTTCTTTGCCAAGTAAAATATATCATGAAAAAGCAAGCTAATCGAGTCGTTGATTAATCTCCATGAGTTTTTCAACATAACCAAAACGAAAAATCGCAAAAGTAGCGCACATTATTTTGGAAGCGCATGCAAATAATCGAGTTGGTAAACAGAAGGAAGATTCGTTCTTTCGCGTTAAGATATATCCAAGTCAATGGAACGATAAATCGAGAGTAAGCCCATCGAAAAGGAAAGGTCCATGCTCTTTAGTCCCGGGGTAAGGGACGAGGAAGGGACGAGGAAGGGACGAGGAATGGGCGAGGAAGGGGCGAGAATAAGGCCACGAGAATCGAACCCAGGAAAACGATGCCTCGCAGGAGGTTAGACACCGCCCAGCCGGGATATCTTCGATGTCTTCGAGCCACTCCGGCCGAGGCTTCGTCGAAAGAGGAGGAGAAAAATAAAAGTATTCGACTCACCCAGCCAAGGCATTTTTTATTTTGTTGTTCAACGTTTCTTCGATTATCCTATTGTTTATCTCGAGCAAAATCATTATTTTCGCAGGGGCTTGGAGGGCCTCCGGTTGCACTTAATTTCGAACGCAACTATTTACACGCGTACAAATTAATTAACAATTATCTACCCGTTGAGCCAACCATTTAATACGAGCCGAGTCGCGTCGTATACACCACTGTAGCCTCTCGCTCTCTCCTCTCCCGAGTCTCGAGGTTCCAGAGATACGCGATTTTCTAATCTTTCCACTTTGGCAGCCGCGCTATTCGCTCGGCGCTCGCTCGACCCTTGCACGCTTTCGGTGTGTGGGTGTGGGCGACATCTACCCGTCTACCCACACACGTGTGCGCGGGTACGGCGATGCGGCGATGCGGCGATGCGGCGATGCGGCGATGCGGCGATGCAATCAAGAGTCAAAACGAAACGCTGACACGGTGCTTCCGTAATTTACCCGGGTAAAATACTGTGCTATTAAGTATTAAAACGATCTCCCCCTTCCATCGCGCACCTTTTTTCATTTTTATAATGCTTCTGGGTACGATATCGATAAGATCAAGGTCGCCGATAGCGTTCGCCGATCGATTCCACCCACTGTTTTGTGGATCGTCTTTTTTTTTTTTTCAAGTATTCTCAAGCTTTGTTTTTATCTCGAGCGTGAAACGATCGTTGCCCGAGCAAACCTTTTCCAATTCAGCGTTTTAAACTTTCGAACGGAAATAATAAAAAACTGCTTTTTCGAGATGAATCGTAGCATCGAATTTCTCTCCTTTCGATTCGCTTCTTTCCGACCTTTTTGAAATTTTCTCTAATTTGTACGAATCGTAAAAAAATCGTACGAATCTATGATCGCATCGTCGTTTCGATCCTCCGTATAATTTATTTACGTACTTACGATTAAAAACCTTCGTTGGTTCGAGGAATCAACGAGCTTTTATCGATTATACTAAAATCTACGATAAACCAAAGGCAAATACGTTAGAGATACGATAGTTTTTATAAAATTGTAAGAAAACTATAAGAACTGTAAGAAAAAGAAATTTTTATTTTTATGCTCAAAATTACAAGACTGTCGCAACGAAAAAGAATTACCAAAATCTTTACCAAAATCTTTACCAAAATCTTGCGTTCCGTTAAATTTTATCGTAAAATAATTTGTTCCGACTATTGCGAACGAAGGTTAAAAAAATTGCAAGGATGCCTTATTTAGAAAACATTCCGCGTTTCGTATTACGATTAAAGCGTCTCTCGAACGTTTAAAAACTTTCCTTCGACCGTCGAGTTGGTAACGGTTTCGGATGCATCGTTTGAAAATTGTCGCGATCCAACGACCCGCTACCGATTTCAAGGTCACAGCGTTATGTTCGTTATACTTAACGATCGTTTTTTCCACCCTAGTTATTCGATAAGTCACTATCGATAATTTAAAGTCAACGTTTATGGCGATCAGCGTTTTAACGGTTGTTGAAACGGTTGTTGATAAATAACGTATAATTTTTAGGCGATACGGATGTTATAAATTTACAGACGCAAATTTATATAGAAAATTGGTAGCCGTCGACAAAAAGAAATTTGGCTTGGGTAAATCGATGGTACCTCCTTAAACGTTTATCAATTTGTCATTATTCGTAAAAAATAAACGTCGCGATCACTTTTACGCGTGTTTCCAAAAACGGGTAACGCATTTTCGCTCGATCACCGTTTTCTGGAATACACTGCATCGTCTACGCGTGTTCACATACACCTGTAAAAAGCTCACTCGACCGGGATGTGCAGCGGTCGGCATCGCACGCGATAAATTATCGGATACGTGTAAACGTGTGTACGTATTTAATATCGAGGGTATATTTGGAGTTTTCACTTTTACCACTCGTATCGATGCTTCGTTCTCGTACCGTCGTCCAAGCAGAAATAACGAATAACCGAATTAACGAATAAGTTACATTATACGAGTCTTTCCACCGTGTATTTATGGAGCTGCAATTTTTTTTTAGTAAATTACGGTATTGTCGCGCAACTTTAATTTTATCGCTTTAAAACCCTTTCGAAATTTTATGCAGTTACGATCCGTATTATCGTCGACGGTCGTTAATATTCGTACGCGTTCTATTTTTTAATTTATAATCGTTAATGTACAATTTTACCAATTATTTTAGCCTACGATTATATTAATGTAATCACGGTCGATTCGAAACGTACTTTAATTTTCTATCGTATCGCGTGGATTCGGCTAACAAAATATAACGTCGATACGCGATCGAGTTTACTCGACAGTTATAATTCGATACTCGGTGTATCGTTGAACGCGTGAAATCCTAAAATTTTCCAATTTAATTAAATTAATCGTTAACGAGAAATACAAAAATTACTCATCGTTTAGTAATAATAACTGGTTACCCGTAAACGTAATTAGTCGTCCCACAAATTTCCTTACCCGCGCGTTCGTAATTTAATTCGTAGTTTAATTCGTAATTTAATTCGTAATTTAATTTCCCGAAACGAAAGTACTTCGTAAATTTCTTTAACGAACGAAACGGGTGCACAAAATGCTTTAAAGAGTACTCGTGTCTCGTATCATCCGACCGCGTATCGAGTAGATCGCGTGGCGTGTAACTCGAGACGCTACCGTCACGAACATCTAAGCTTCGCGTCAAGAGCAACTCAACCCGTTCGAGCATCGAGAATCATCGAACACGCGTCTACTTGAAAAGGATTTCCTTGGAATTCCTGGCCACGCAGGGGGAATCAATTACGTGGAAAATTGGATAAAGGTCGATCGCGAATAAAAACAAACGCGTGAAAACTGTATCCCAGATAAACGTAACGATTCTATTTGACGAAACTTTCGATCGCGTCTTTTGAAACGAGGTTTTATTCATAGCGGAATGATAAAAAATAAACTAATATCGAAACGTTGATTCGATAAATTAAGAGTGAATTATTTTTATCGCGCGTTAAAGAGGATAAAGTGCATTCCGAAAAGATTACTTTCGATGATCGTTGATGCGTTCGTTACCAATTGTGCGAAAAGAGATGCTGTACATTTCATTTCATGGCTATCTACCTCCACTTTCGCGTACGTGTTGGACTTATCGATCAATCGGACTAGCTACAGTTTTCAAACGTCGATAAATTTACAAGTATTTTTCATTGCATTTGCGCGATATCGTGCGTTAAATTAAAACTTGGTGAATTATCGATGTTCGAATCTTGATACGAGTCGAACGAGTTCGAACGAACGAACGATGTTCTACCGAAAGACTTTTCGGTCGAGGTAACGACTTTAAATTTATTTTAAAATAAGGATAAAACAGCCTTGGGTAGATTATACGAACTATGAAACCGAGAAACTTAGTTAAGGCCTATCGAATTTTCTTTGCATGATTTTTTTCTCTATACAAAATTGCCTATGTTAGGCTGTACATACTTTATTTTCATTTTTATTTAATTGAATTAATTTTTTTTTTCGTGTCTTATTACTAACTAACACCGACGTGTATTAAAAAAGAGAATTAATCGGTATAATATTTATGATGCTCCAGTCGTAATTCGTAACTCCGAAACGTTTTAATACTTTAGGGTAATACAATTGTAGTATCTAAGTAGTAACATCGATCGTAAAAAATTTTATATTTAAATACATCCGTGTTTGAATTTTATATCGTAATTGTAAATTTAATACCGTTTATTCTTAAGGATGTCGGTTATTCACGAAGTTAGTCACCGGCAAATCGAATTGCTTAGAATTACAATTATAAAGGAATGAAATGATTCGATCGATCGTTAATGTAAATTACGATATCAGTCCTATTTTAAACAATAAAATTTACAATTGTAACGATAACTCTAAATTTAATCGCAGAGATTCATAAAATATCACATTTATTTATTCAGATTACAACTTTACCGCATAATTTTCATAAAACATCGTCGATAAACGTTATAAATATTTAATGTCCCAAGATAGAGATTTCAAACGACACGGCGATCGTTCGACGGTCTTTATAATAGTTTTTTTTAATCGAGTCGTAACGTTCAGACATTGATTTTTACACTCATATTTGTATTAGATAGTTATCTCATTTTAAAATCGAAGTAATAATCTAAAATATTTAATGGGTAAAATGTTTTAAGGCGATCCTACCTTGAACGTCGTAGACTCTAAAGTAATTATTAAAAAAATTGGAACGTATTTCACAATCGCATCGTTTTATTCTTTGTTGGATAAATAATAACGATCACAAACGTGTAAACCTTTGTGTTTAAGGTTTCCGTTATTCTTTATTTAAACGGAGACCGATGTATTAAGCGCGTTCGTCAAGGCAACACTTACACCTTCGCAAAAAATATAATACTCTAGAGAATAATGGACAAACCGGTACGAAGTCTCCATTATTTTCCGCTTTTCTGAAATATCGTACGGAGCGCGATAAATAATTCAAACCGGATACTTTTATACCCGACCGATGGTTTCCACCGATTCGCGACATTTACGATTTTTTACACCTGTTTCTCGTCGAATTCCTTGTCGCATTTTCGAAACGCAGCGTTAAAAATACGTTTCGCAAACGAAGATATAATTTATAACGAACGTAAAATCAGTAAATCAGTCAAAATTTAAAAAGGATCGAGAAGTTCGTTCTCGATCTTGGACGAGTCGCGTCGCTATTAATTTTCCCTGGCATCCTCGAGGGAAATCCATCGAGCCGAGCTCCGATTCGCGAAGACTCGTTCGCCGTAGAAAAACTCGGTCTCGGGACCAAGAGCACCGCGGAGGAAGACCCTTGCAAGGACCTCGGCTGCCTCGGACACGAGTACCTTCCGCGATCGGAGTCCGAACGTTGCGCGCGCGCATCGGACACGAGAACACGAGAACACGAGAACACGAGAGTGAGGTGTTGGCGCGCGCGCACTCGAGGAGTGTACGTGCGGCATGTAGGGAAAATCCGCGAGAGCGGAGAGCGCATGAGACGGAGAGGCGAGCATCGGAGATAAGAGGGTAGGAAGGAAGACGGATCGAGGACGAACCCCAACACACGCGCGCGTCGAGCCTACGAGTAGACGGAGAGGAGAAGCTTTGCCCCGAGGAGATACGGCCCGTCTGCTCAGAGAGGGAGAGAGGGAGAGAGCGAGAGGGAGCGAGAGAGGGAGCGAGAGAGGGAGCGAGAGAGAGAGGCCAGGGAAGTCGCGCGTGTGTCGACGACTCGTCGTCGGAAATTCCAACGGCTCTCGGTGGAAGCGAGGAGGAACCGAGCGGACGAATCCATCGAGGAGGGAATCCGAGGCGAGGAGGGAAGAGGCTCCTAAGCTTGGAGGATAGAAGGAGAGAGAGCGATTGGTCGAGAGCAGCCAGCAGCAGCGCGCTCGAGAGGAGTGGTGCACGTCCAGTCAATCGTTATCTCTCCTAACCTTTTCGCGCGCTCGCGGACTCCTCTCGGGACCGATTCGAGCGAGGCGGCTACGAGGAGGGGAAGGTCTTCCCCGAGGGTCGAGGGCCGCGACTGCGCGAACAAAGAAGGACCGAGGGCTGGAGGATGTCTCGGATGCTAGGGCGAGAGGGCCGCTCCTAGTTCTCCGCGTCTTGACCGGCGGCGCGCGCTCGCTCGCTCTTGGAGGCACGATATGGAGTATCGCAGGTTGGGAAGGGCAGCGACGTAGTGGTCAGCGTCAGGACTTTGATCCGCGTGGTTGCGGTGAGCGCGGTTGTGTCGGTTGGAGGAGCGAGGGCTTGGAAGAGCTGCGGAAGGGGAACGCGGGGGGAGACCAAGTAGGGAAGAGTCATGGCATCCTCACAGAAGGGCATACAAATCGGCAACGCCTGGTTCCAGAAGAAGATCAACCTGAGGCCTCAACACAGAGGCGTGCATCTTGTCACGGAGGAAATACTTAGGCAGATACCGGAGCTCTGCCAATTCTCGGTTGGCCTCTGTCACATACAAAGTGGGTAGTTTTTCTTAGACGGACTCTCTTTGGTTTTATTCCGACGTAGAGCTCCAGAACTTTAGGAGTACGAATAAAAGTGCTAGTAACGAATACAACCGAGGGTTCGATTACTTACGGTTTATCCATTGTAGATCGTACGAATGTTTTAAATGCTTAGATTCGGTCCATGTTTAAGTTTTAAACGTTATCGACAATTTTACAGTTTTTTTACGTTACTGTGGTTTCGAAAGACTTCTGAAAAATGATGTATCTTGTTTTTGTAAATCTGTTCTTCGAGTCTAATCTGTTTTGTTTATATTTAAAATCTTTGTAAGGAACCAACGAAATTTTGTTATATTTGCGTATGATATATTCTTAATTGTTTGTGATATCCGTAAAGAGAATAAATATTTTTATCAGTACAAGTGTTTCTGCGTGTTCTACGAGTTTAATAAATTATATCCCGATAAAGTTAAAAAATTTTAATGGAAGTGATAAACGCCGGAGTTTATTGAGTCGATGAAAATGATAAATATTAGTCTATGAATCGAGTCGAAACTTATACTTAATCTTTAAAAATGTATACAAAAATTTGTTTTTGTTAAATTATGAACTAAAGGGATAAAGTTATAAATTGATACACTTTTTGGAAGAATATCTGTCGCCGTGGAAGCAAATTTGTTTCAAAATTATAAACTTATCCAGTAAAATTATAACGGTTATATCGTTTCTTAAATATTAATTTTCCATTAGTTGAAGTCTCGAAACAATGTTTAATAACGAATACTAATATATTGAATTTTAATTTTCTAGTACTTCACACTTCAGCCAGTTTGGCGTTAAACGAAAGTTGGGACCCCGATGTGAGGGACGACATGGAAATGATGCTTAACAAAATAGTTCCTGAAGGATTGCCCTATAGACATAGTTGCGAGGGACCCGACGATATGGTAAACCAAAACTCATAGATTCCTATAACTTAACTTAGTCAAGGATATCTAGAATTTAGTCCTTAATTAACATAGACGATTAGTTTTAAAATGAGCTTAAACATACGTATTCGAGTATTAGATTCGCCTAGTTTCGAGTAACAAAGTAGATGGTATTTCTTTTTTATACAATAATCGACTATCGATATAAAATTATATATCGTTTCGTTCGTTACAGAAGGTTAAATACGCCTAGTTTACTTATCTTAAATTTTCCACTTTTCCAATTAGTTACGTTTACATTATTGAATTATTGATTCAAATACAACAATAAATGATTTGAATAATTTTTAATATTTATATATTTTCATCGTCGAGAGGAATTTTTAAATTTTGTAGCCTACGAATGTAAATAAATAACAAATACAAATTTGTACATTTATTCAAATATTTAAATGTTTCGAATATTTTTTAATTTATCCAACAACGAATATTTAAAAGTTAAATCATTTTAATCGCAATTATTTATTAAAAGCTTCTCAACACGTTTCATTTTTTAATACACTATTCTTATACAATTTACAAAATGAATGGATCAGCGATTCGATTTACAATACAAAAAACTGTCGATAAATTGCATATCCATAAAATAAAAATAAGTAATATTAACAAACTGTCAAGTCCATTATAAAATAAAAAAAAGTATTTCGAGTTTCAACGAAAAGAAAACGTTTCGAACGAAGATAAGCTTTAATGAAATTTGTATTTACATTTATGAAATGACATGTCAACGCCAATTTAAAATTGTTGAAACGATGCGACAAAGTTAAATAAAAGTGTTTTACACTGGGTCGATGAGCAAGGAGTTTTCAACGGAATCGAAAGGAAGTCAGGGACCATAAAAAGAGCCTCCGCTTCTATTTCAGCCGGCGCACGTGAAGGCCTGCTTCCTCGGCTCGTCGCTGAGTATCCCCATCACGGAGGGGAAGCTCGCCCTGGGGACGTGGCAGGGCGTCTGGCTCTGCGAGCACCGCGACCACGCGGGTAGTCGCAAGCTCGTGCTGACGTTGACCGGGTGCCTGAGGGACTCGGCGCGTAGTCCCCTCAGCCCCGTCAGCCCCATCGCCTCGACGAGCAGCTAGGACCACTCGCACCCGCGTAGGCGCGGCAAACGCACGCTGCGCAAATCTACCTCCAGCAACACGAGCTAGCAGCCGCCTGCCTTCGGCTCGGTACCAAGAGCAGCATCCAAGGAAGAGGAGTGACGCGTTGGCTGCTGCTACTACAAGGGGATTCGACGCTTATTTTTACGCGGTCCGCTCGCCCTTACGTTCGGTTCGTTCGTTGCGATTCGTCGCGTCGTATCGCGTCGTGTCGCGTCGTGTCCTCCTTTCTCCGGAGATCCGCGACCGCGAACTCGCTTCGAGAACTCGCTTCGAGAACTCGCTCCGAATACCCGGGAGACGAGCCTCGACGTCGTTCGCACGATGCGCGCGTTTTTCTCTCCTTATTTTCCCATCCTTTTTTCGTTCCTAAAAATCCTATCGAAAAGGAAGCGTCGTCGCCTCTTTTCGATTCGCGAGTGCGTCGCTGTATCCAACGAAGCAACACCCAAACTATTTGTGTAAATTATGAAATACAAACGCTTACGAGACGCGAGTTTTTGTCGGTATCCGACATCTCCCCCATCTCCCATCTCCCCCCCCCCTACAAAAGCGGCATTTTCGCCCAGTTTTCTTTGGAAAATTGGTTTACTTTTCAAACTCACGGCAAGTTTCTTTTTGCTGATTTAACGAAGGACAACGTCGCCACGATCGAGCGCGTACACCTTTCAAATATTTATTTGAGCGAAGGCGAATGCACAAAATGTTTGATTTACCTTCTATCGATCGATATCGTATACACTACTCGAATCATCGATCGGACGAGCGTTTGGTTCGAGTAATTCTCATCGGATGAAGAAATTTTTTCAATAGAGTAACGAGTAACGAGAAACGAGAAACGAGTTATGAACGGGTGTAGAACGGAAGATTGTGAAATTTTGGCTTGATGTCCTTATTCCGTAAACTAGATATTCTGTAAACTAGATTTTTTATTTTAAGATATCAAATATTGATAAACATCGTGTAAATTTTGTGACCGCTATTTCGTTTTTTAAATAGCATTTTCGTTAGAAATTTGTATCGTATATAGTATTTAGTTTTTTAAAAATCGCGTTAGTCGAACCGTAAGCTTTTTCATAATATTTATGTATGATGTATATATTCGTGTTTTCTAAAAAATTAATGAAAAAAATAACGAAAAACATTGAACGGAGAAAGAATTATCGATATCGATCTTACATATAAAAAGAACATTGTTTTATATGAAAAAAAAATCTAAACACAATTTTGTAATTGGAAGATTAAAGCACTCTTATCACGCGAAGAAATATCAATCGATGATTCTATAACGAAAATTATTATAGCTGTAAACAATGATAAACGCGATACGGAGTCTTATTTTTTTAAACGAAATGAAACAAGCGGAATACAAAATGCAAGAGAAAACTATTTAAGGAATAAGGTCGTTCAAGCCTGTATACGGCCTTCTCGTATCCACGTGTCAAATATGTGCAGAGGAGGTGAACTCGACAGTGTCGACACACGAATATTCTGGTTGTACGTGAAAGCGAGCGAACGAGCGAACGAGCGAGCGAACGAACGAACGAACGAGAGAGAGAGAGAGAGAGAGAGAGAGAGAGAGAGAGAGAGAGAGAATTCATGTGTACGTTTGGAAAACTTGATTTTCCACGGTGAAAATCAAAACGAGGAAAGGCTAAGGTCATCGTTCTGTAAATCCGTAGAAGCTGCCATAGCAGACCTTTTTACGCTTCGTCTGCATAAATATAAATATAGATATATTCATGTATATATATTTATATGTATATTTATAATAAAATCCAAAGAGAGACTAAAAAGTAAAGAATCGCAAAAATTTACAATACTAGTATCTAACACTATTTCCACGTATACTCTTGCCTAAAATTAATCTATATTGCATTCTGAATACACGAAGCGTCCGAATACTTTTTGAATTTAAATACACAAAAGATTATTCTATATGAACGTACGTACGGCTTTGTTTCGAAGGAAAGATTTAAAAAGTCCTTTTGTAATAGAGATGCGTCTTATCAAGCGAATTTCAAAAAACGTACCTATAATTATTGCTCCTATGGATTCGTATGAAAAGTAAGGATTCGGATGAAGAAAATAGGGTATATCTAAAATAGAGTCGAACTTGGAGGATCGTCGAGTACAGAAACAAAGCAAACGACAATTTTGTCTTGGCTATTTTAATATAAGATTTAGGTTATACGAATGTAGATTTATTACGAATAATTCTTGTCTCGATAGAGATACACTTTTAACTTTGAAAGATCGATTTACTTTCAACGATATTTTAATCGCACAAAACAAAGTAATAATACTATAGTGCAATGTTCAACGCTTTATTCGATTTATATCGATATACTTTTCACTGATTTAGTCGGTTAATTATTTTATATTATATTGATTTTAGAATAGAGAACGGTTATAAATCAAAGTTTCTTTGTTTATAATTTCGGTTAATCACGTTTACTATTTTTTAAACGGTTTCTGGTGCTTACTCTCGACGTTTTTCCAAACTCTATTTTTCTTAAAAACTATTGTAAACGGGAATAAGTCATCGCGAATCATAAAATAAATAACAAAAAAATACTAATATACAATTACATATTTACACATTAATATATATCTAACATTATTTCAAAGATTCATTACAACTTTGCTATTTTTTTATCGCGACGAACAAATTCAGAATAAATGCAAATATAATCCATTAATTTTGAGTAAAAAAAAGAGTAATGAAATATGGAAATGATAAATGGATAAATACGTAGAGAGGGAGAGGGAGAGAGAGAGAGCGAGAGAGAGAGAGAGAAAGTGTGCGAGTGAGCGTATGAAAAAATTATATGCATTTATTTATTATTGTGGATAATCCAGTTGTATTGAAACAATGTAAAACGCATTACAAATAAATGGGTAATTCGTTCATCCGTATACGCATCACGGACTAGAAGAGGAGAAAAACAAGCGCGATAACGAATCAGGCATGAGCCATTATAAATAAATAATAGGAATGAAAAAGCGTTGTTATTTAATTATTAATAATTTAATTTATAATAAATCTATAAGATATATGAACGATGTAAGAAGAATTATTATATAAAAGTACGGAGTAGATATATCGGTCATATTGTAAAATTAATCACACAATATCTGTAAAGTATGTTTAGTGGGCGTTTCAACTTCGATACCAACCAAGAAGAAAAGAAAAGTTAAAGATCTTAGAAGGACGTGTTGCATTGAACTAAATTATTATAAAAATCATACAACAGTCTTCGATGTTCGAAACATTTTTTTCTTTTTTGTGGTTATGTACGCGCGCGTATATATTATAATAATAAAATCGATTTATGAGTGTGTATAAGAATATATGAGTGTGTATAATTTATGAATGTGTATAAGAATTCGATTGAGAATCGGTTGCTTGTATGCAAATATATCGCGTGTTTCACCGACTCCGGTGAAATGATCAAACAAAAAAATATTAAGAGAAAATAAATATGCGTGGTGTGATCGGGTTAATATATACGATAAACCCCGAAGGATTTACGAAAGATCGCGCGATTCTATATTCTATGCGTAGAACTATTTTAACTTATTTATTTTTATAGAAATGATTTTTTCGAATTTTTCTTAGTATATATAGTTATATTTTTTACAAGATTAAGACGTGATACATTCATTTGAAAAGTTAAAGGTCAAACTGAGCTTGTAATTGTAAAGTAGATCGAGAAAGCAAAATCGTTAATTATTAGATATCTTATAATAATACATTTTTTCTCTGCGTCTTTCTCCGTTATATAACAAATTTATGAGGGATTTGATTTCAATATAAAACGATACGGTTTATAGACGGAGTTCTATAATCAGTACTTGTAAAATTAATGCTAATTATTTTATCGGTGGTTCCAATTACATATTCAAGTTTAAATAAAGTAAGGTTTATTTTTATGTTACAGAATATTCATGAATCCTTCAAAGTAGTATAAATAATTTTTTAAAGATAAATATATCTTGTTTATTAAAACGTGTAAATAAAATGTAAACAATGAATTACTTTTGCAGGGATTCTCACAAACACGTAATTAAAAAAATGAACTTCAATTTATTTAGACGTGATTTACATATTTAAAATTTTTTAGATTATCAGCTATATAAATAAATAAATAAATAAATAAATAAATAAATATATATATAAAAATATATATATATTTATATATATTTATATATATGTATGTTTATTGTACTAGGATCAAAGTTTTATACATTTTATGTATAAAAAAACACAGACCCATTTTTGACAATTGTGAATATTTAGATATAAGTGATTAAGTGAAAAATCGGTATAAGAAATAATATTAATATTGTTAAAATATATGTACAAAAATTAATTTTTTTGTCTTAATATAAACTTTAATTAGCTGATCGTTATTTTTTTATATATAAACAAGATAATCGAATTAAAAATTTTGAAACATATTTTTAGCATTGATTTCATAAGTAGACAGTCTTATATAAACTTGTATTATTTTATGTCCACGATCATATCCCGTAATCGCATTTAAAAGTTCACAAACGTGTTCAAGAGCAAAAGAGAAGTTATATAGAAGAAACTTATAGGATTAAATAAATAAATAAATAAATAAATAAATGACAATGAAACGAGAGGCATTTGTCAAATAAAGAAAAGCAAAATCTACCGTTCAATCTTTCGAGATTTTTTCTTACGAGAGATCCGTTGGCGTTTACAAAATTTTCTATCGATTAATTACGTTGGTTTATTCTCACATAATATTTTTAAATTCATTATCGTACCTGCACTGTGTTCCAATCGATCTGTGTAAAACGTAACACTATGCGCAAATTAAAAATCGCGTGTATGCGTATCGATTCTTTGCCGATTTTTTCACATATTTTAATTATATACAATTGTATAAATAAACGACAAATCGCGAATACATTTATGTATAAATGAAGAAGATACGTCGACAATGATCAACGCACGAGTAGTCGAGGATTTGTAAACTTAGTTTTTTCTCTCGATCTTTATTATATTCCTTTTTTCAAGCGACTTCTTGCCAGTGATTGCGATTATATGCGAAGCGGAAGTCCTTGGAAACGTACGTAAGATCTCGACTCTCCTTTCCGGGGGGACAAAAATTCAACATTTCAGGCGACTTAAATAGGTAATATAAAAGGAGCGCATTAAAAATTTAATTATTACACAAAAGTGGCTGTTAGTGATTTTAACTATCTGTATATTTTTGTTTTGTTTAGAAAGTTTATTATTTTTGAGGTAGATTTTAAGGGAAGATATTAAAAATGAATGTACGATAAATCATAGGTTTTTAATTTAATAATTCGCTACGCTCATTCCTTTTGTTGTTGAGATAGTATTTTTCCGATCAATTGGCACAGTTTTTCAATCCTTGAAAATTCTTAAATACAGATGATAAATTTATAAATACATTAATCAATCTCGACAATTTTGAAATAGCACAAAAAGAATTTTTCGATCTCGAACTTAAAACTTTATAAAAATATTCTAGCGTAAAATCTTAATAATATTATCTTACGATACTTTATTATTACCGATCACAAATTTCTATAAGTATGTATATAATGAGAATTTCACCGAGTAACTGCTGAAAAGTTAATATTTATTTTAAATAAACTTTTCAATAGATTATTTTCTATTTTTATCCAGGTTTTGCAATTAACGCACATAATTACATAATTTAACTATTTTTTTAATACAAACTTTAGCGTCAAAAATATATCAAATTTAACGAGATTTATTACTTCGTGCACAAAAATATTGATATACATGAATCAATCGACGCTAAATAGTTTACGTTAGTTTTCTATGATTAAAAACCTTGGGAGAGTCGAGCAAACATAAAATGATAAATATCGGCATCGCAAGTTTTTCGAATTGCAACGCAGATCAAAAGATTCGATATTAAAAATACGAATAGCAATGAAGAACAGATGTATAAAGGTATATCGATATACTTGTTCGCGATAAAACTATTATTTCCTTAAGAAAAAAAGATAGTTCTCGTTAAAATTAAAATTAATGTGCGAAAAAAGGAATTATAACGAGTCGAATGTAATAATTTTCGGCAAATTCGCGCGGCCACTTTGTACAGAAACAACCGCCGTGTCAGTTCTCACTTTCGTATAGAACTAAATAAAAACTCGAGGGTAGATCAAAGTGTACCCGCGCGATACTCCTGGAAAAGGGTTTAGTAGAAACAAGAGTCACTTGAATACATTCTTCAACTGAGCGATAAAAGAGTCTTTTATTGGCCGCAAGATATCGATTGCTTTGTAGGCCAAAGTATTGTTCGTGTCGCGAACAATGTAGAGGATTCGCTATTTTTTAGTATGATTTTGTTAAAAATAAAATATTGATTATTTGCAAGAGCTTTTTCAAAATTTTCCTCTTCTTATATTCGCTTTGTAGAGATACTTATTTCTATTTTTGAAACGTTTTTCTTTTCTTCTTAAAATAAATTTCTATGGAAGTAAGTTTGCTAAATTATTATTAAAATCTTTTTTTTTAAACTACTTTTAATAATGAAAATTATAAATCATGTACGCACATATGCGTAAAATAAAAATAAATTAACGTATCGTATATTATTAAGCTAAAATTTTATGAAATTATTCATTTTGTTTCATTCGTTTGTATAACGGTACATAAGTTTAAACTTTTTAATTAGATACACTTGTATAAAGATTTTAATATAAAATCTGTAATTTAACAATTTTTTACAAATTTTACATACATAGTTTATAAAAAATTTTCGCTTTTAAAAGTGTATAAAATTTGAATAAAATTTTTGTCGCGAATTTCAAGTACATCGTTGCACAAAATACGAAATGTGAAATTTCTAATAAAATTAATTTCAAATAAAATTATCAATATTGGTAATCTCCTTAGCAGAAATCTTTTTAGAGAAAAGCATTTGATATCTGGTGGTCAGGCATATTAATATTTCTTTAAATCTATTCTCGAAATTATTAACCAGAATTTATGCACCGACATTCAAATACAACAAGTTCCTCTTGTTTCTTCAATCACAAATACACACCTTGAAATTGTCTGTAAATAATGCATAGACGTATCGGGAGTTTAATTGTTTCTAATACGACAATGCGAAAGAACAAAAAAAAAAAAAAAAAAAAGAAAATAAATAATGAGAAAGATAAATAATGTTCATCGCATTTCTGTTTTATTGTCGCAGATATACGTAATAACAAATTAACGTTATTAATTGTGAAAATTTTTTTCTCGCGCTAAAGAATATATTTCTAAAGCAAATGTCATTCCACTGCGATAATGAAAGTATGTATAACAAATCAACAAAAATAAAATAAAATAAAAAAACACAAGAAACAATATAAATAAGTGAATAAGAAAAGAAGATTCGAGGACGGATAGCTGGTAATATAAATTTATTCGGATCGAACGTAAAAGTCTTTTATTGTTTTTGTTAATAAAATTCAGCAGGTATTTAATTAAAAAGAATATCTCGAGTTTCGAATTTTCCAGGAGGAGCATTGTAAAAAGATTTTGCTGCTATAATATAATATAATAGAATATGATTACGCGAGTAATCGAGATTTTTAAATTTTCATCAAGGAATTTTCGCCAAGGAAAAAAACTAAATTATTAACATTAATGAAAGAAAAATGGTAACGACGAATTACGAATAAGCGTAACGAAATCGGATGAAAATCAAGAAATACAAAAATTGTAACTAGGATGTGACAAACATCGTCCAAGTGCTTCTCATGATGCTTGGGTACATAATCATTAAAAATTATTGTGTACTATTACTTGTATCATAATATTATCATAATTGTATTATTATATAATACTAGGGGGGACTTATTAAACCAAGTTGACTCTAAAAACTTTTATATGTTTTTTATTTCCTCTCCTTTGTTCATTAGCGAGACTTTTATTTATTTTATTTTCTCATATTAATACAAAGTACAAATAGTATAGATAATCGTAAAAATAATCAATATATTCTAATTCTATTTGTTAGAGCAAAATTAGTTCGGGTAAGTTTAGTTAGGTAATAAAATTCTTTTTCTAAAAATTATACTCTTACTCAACTTTTCATCAGCCTTCGATACAAATGTCGCAGAATATTTATTCTTTTAATAACGCTTCGCTTTGACAATACAGATAATACAGTTAATAATAAAATTACAGCATTGGTGACATAGTCTCTTATTAAATACAAAATTACATACTATGTTATTTACTTTCGTCAAAATGCATTTTATTTCGTGGCAGCATCGTTTAATGGCGCGTTAATAGCTCCCCAATTTTTTAGCCGATAACACAGGAGTAGAATATGTTTCAAATAATTAGTCATTTATTGAATATTATTATGAATATTGTTTACCTTACAAAAGTTATCGTTGAAGTACGTTTTCTCGCATTAAAATGATAAAATAATATATACGAAAGTATATTGTAAATATATAAAGATGTTGATACATATACGTATCAATATGTAAGTTTATTTATCATTATAATTCGTCCAGACATTTAAGTGACTTTTTTTAAAAACTCATTATGTTGAGAAAGAAGATTTAAATAAAATTGTTTAATTTACTCCTTTTTTAATAACGAAAAATTACGCTTGGTCGAACTTCGTGTTTCTTCATTATCGAAAAACTTGAATTTGACTTAATAAAAATTGGTTACATTGAAAATAGATTTAAATTAATATTTGTTAATTAAATAAAGTTTGGTCATGTTATAAATTTTATAACTTAATAATTACGAATTTCTAAGTATAAAGATATTTTTTTTGGTCACAATATTTTATAACGCTACAAATATAAATTAGCGCTTCTACATTTTTGTTATCAAACCGCGTTAAAATATCAATTATTATTGAAATTTTAGTATTTAATTTTATGTATTAATTCTAAAAAATAAAATAATATCATTTATTGTTAATTAAAATAGTTAAAAAATGCTATCAATCGTAAATGATTTATTCATTTCAGAATGTAACAGTTAAAAAAAAACACTCACTCGATGAAAATGGCCGGATTATTTAAAAATGACGTTTTCGTACTTTTATAAAGCTACGGTATCGATAAAGTTTATTCTGCATCGAACGCGTAATTGTTCGATTCGTTATTTTAATTTTTTTCCGTACAAAACAATTCATTAATATTAACAAAAATTACCAGACGAGTTTTTGATAATTTTCGAGAAATGAAAAATTTCTAAAAACCATTATAACTTATTAATACGTTAATTACGTGCATTATTGAAAAACTTACATTATAATTTTAATACCTCGCGCATAAAGCTGTATCGAAATAATCGAATAATAGATAATCTGGACTTTCCAACAAAATGTATACTTTATCGATATCCGTTTCTCTATCTCCATTTGAAAGTACAATAGTACTCGATCGTCAATCTGCGCTACGAAAACGCATTTGAATTCCAAAAAAACGATGCCTCCATCATTGGCAGTATATTACTCAATACCTGAAGATAAACACGGCAATCGATGCAAGCGATTTAACGTTGGATCGAAGTTACATTGAGTGTAGGATCGTTGGAAGAATCCGTCGGCTCTTTGTAGTCTTCGGGTACTGGATGTGGACCTGGATTGTTACTCAGATCATTAGCTTTTTCTTGAACCTCTTTAAAGGAGGCTTTTATATTATCGAGTGCGGCACCCAAACCCAATTTGATTTGGTTGAACTCTTGGGTGACGAGAGAAAGCCGACCAAGCAGGTAATTTAAGTTCGTGTCAACTTCGCTCATGCGATTTGTTATTTCACCAACCTGTAATAAATCATTATTTGTGCTCCATTCCTTTCGTATTGCTTTATATAAGATGAAATTAGCAGCAATATAATTATAAGTAAACTCGTGAAATTGCAGAAATGTCTTGTGCATATTAAAATTTTGATAGGTGAAAAGCATATTCGATAAAGATTTGGTTGTACAAAATGTAATTTTCGACGAGTAAAAATAAATGAAATAATTTCTAAAATTGTTTTTTTTATATTTTAAAATCCCGTTTACTTTATATTTAATTTTAAACACTATACCTTATTCAGAAAAATATACCACCTTATTCAGAAACGATAACAGTTAATATAAGAATTAAGTAAATTACGTAAATTTTTTATAAAATTTATAGAAAATTTCTTATAAATTATTAAATACACAATAAATAATTTACAAAAAATATGTACTTAATTAAAATAATGTATCAAAAGAAAAAAAAGTTCAAATTAGAAATCAGTAGTTTAATATTTAATTTAGTTTCTAAATAAATTTTTATATTTATCATCGATATATTTATTAAATTGATTGACGTTTATGTTAAGTAATTAGTTCATTAAAGTTTTACCTTTCCTTCCATACTGTCCATCGTTGAAGTTGTTCCATTAACGTAAGCTTCGTTCTGCTTATGAAGTTTATCGAGAGCTTTTGCGCTTTCCATCATTTGTTGATACATAACGTTGATCTGTCGCCATACCTGTAGTTTAATTAAATAGTTCAACTTCTAATTTAACATCGCAATCATTTCCCATATTTTAGTTTTAGTAATTATAGACTAAATAATTATAATTAATAAGCTAAGAAAATAAGAGTCTGATATTAGAGTTGATATACTTTGAAACTCTATAAGAACAGTTATTAAATTTTAATAACTGTTACAGTTGGAAAAGTATCTTTTTAATTCGAGATGAAGTTTTATTAAAATGCCTTACCTGATTCATTTCTTGCTCCATCTTCACCGTTAAATTAGCCAATGCTCCGTTTTGATTATCCATTATATCGTTCGATATTCCATCAAATCTTGAGTTAAGCGTATGATTGATGTTCAAGCCTTGCGCCATCACTAATTCGCCGACTTCGCGTAGTATTTTGTAAGCGTGTTCGAGCCTTTTTTTAGTGTCCAGAACATGATCGGCCATTTCCACCATGACGGACTGACCTTTACCGAGATCGTGTAGTTCTTGATTTATTCGTTCCGCGCTATTCACAAAATCGGACCTGCAACCGAGACAATATCGGATCGAATAATAATTATATTACCGGATAAACTTCTACCGTTTAAACAAAAGAAATTATCTTACAAACTTAAACATTTAAGTAATAACGTCGATTTCAGTTACGGAATGAAATACAAATTAACAAAAAGTCGGGGTTGGAATTGCACTTGAATCTTTCGACGCGATATTCATCTTGAGTGGAAATTTTTTCATCCATCAAATCTAACGGTATATTTAATAAGCGAGATTTCCATTATAACTAATATAAATTTTTCTTAGTAAAACTTGAATTAAAATTTCTTTTGATACTAATTATACATACCTCAGTGAAGTAATCGTATCCCGAGTTTCTTCTTTATTTTCTGCCATTTTAGATTCGATACCTTCGTTTCCTTGAACGATCGCATCTTTCAAGGCATGTTTAGTTTCCTGTAGAAACATTTGCGTCTCGTTGTGCATTGTTTGAATCTCGGAAACCCTGACATACAAAATATGATGTTACCGATAATCATCAATTTAGATACATAAAAGACTTTAACTAACATTTCTGGAATTGCAATGTAATTTCTTTTTTTTACGTATCATTACGTAAACTTTGTGGTCAAGTAATACATTATTCGCACGAATAAAATAATACAGATCGTTTTTATCGTCCGCCTATACGATCGCAGAAGTTTTAATGAAAATACCCATTGAAGTTTAAAATCAATGGATAATTGATAAATAAAATGAATAAACACAGACACGTATTTAAAATAATTTTATAAAGTGTAATCTTAAAAATGTATAGAAATAAAGAAAGATTCAGTCGCTCGTTCCGACTTAAAATATAAAATATTCGTAAAAATCATTAAAAAATGAAAAGGGAGGATTTCATTTAGTTTGAATAGAAAAATTGTATATAAAAATCATCGAACGAACCTTGGCAGTTCGCGCATTTGTTCCAAGGTATTTTGAACAAGATCTTGAACACGACTTATCGCACGAGATTGTTCTTCCAACGATGGGTCGTTTCGATCACTCAGATTTTGAGAGTTGGAATTGATATTTTCCAATTTTGCAAGGACTTGCGACACGTTCTTAACTTTTTCATTGATATCGCGCACCTGTAATATTTTAATGTTGAAAATTATTTTAATGTTATTAATTGCAATAATAAGTTATAATGCGAAGTTGATTCGAAGATTTTTCTTCGTTACATTGAGTTTACCATTAGATATTTACGTATTTCGATTGATTTTATGAAAACATCGATCGGATTTTATTGTGTAAGCGAAATATTTTATTTCTTTTACTCGAAATGAATATTTTTGTAGCAATAAAATACGTTTCTCACTTACTTCAAATTCATATTCGTTACGTCGAAGAAATTTATTTTAAAAATCTAATCTGTTTATTTTATATTTGTTACGTACATTTATCAGATACGATAAAAAAATTAATAAGAAATACAAATCATATATATACAAATGTTAATAATGGGTTAAATTTTATTATTTTGTCACAGAAATATTTTATAGATACATTTTCTTAATTAATAAAATCACTTCGTTATTATATAAATATATCATAATTTCTTAAATATTAAAAAAAATGGTAATTAATTCTTAAAATATTATATAAAAAAGATTAATTCTTACGTTAATAACAAGCAGAAACGTTTTAAATTCTTCGATCGTTAAGTTAATCGTTTCAAGATCGAATAGGTGTACCACAATGCAAATAATATTTCTCGAAGAGAATCGAATAGAATATTTTCCGCGTCAAAGCAAATATATTTACGTTTCCTGCATATTTTTCAATTTATCGCTGTAAGATCGTTGAAGAAAAGTGAAAATAAGTAGATAGTGAAAATAAAAGAAGTACATTGTTCGTATAAATAGCAGGAAAGGTATCCGATTAAATATCCGATAATCCGCCGTTATCGAAGCAGCGAATCGGTACCTGCGTGAAAGAATCATGGAAATGGCTTGTCTAGGATCGAAGTCGGATATTAATCGAAGCGCTCCTCTGCCAAGTTAACGGGAATAACATCAACAGCAGATTAGATTCGGAGCGCAAGATAAAACGTCAACGGACGAAACGGTACCTCGTTCAGGACGAAGTTGAGCGACTCCTGTGCGTTGGTCTTCTCCACGACGTAGTTGATCCTCGCGTCGAGGCTACCGTCCAACTTATCCAGTCTCTCGGAGAGACTCGTCGCCGCGGATTCGATCCTGATCAGCGTCTCCGGGGACTTGTCATCGGCGGCCGCGGTGCTCACTCGACTGGTGCCCTCGACGACCTTGGTCTCGATCTCCGTGGCCCAGCCCTCGAGTCTGCTCTCCAAGTCCTCGAGGGTATCCGCTATTTTCTGGACTTGGGCTCGTTCGCGTTCGTCCTTCTGTTCGGATCACGCAATAAGATGTTCGCATTACGCGCGTTCGCTTGTCTTATCGACTCCCAGAGGCTTACTTCCGGCACGCGTCCACTACTCGTTATTATAAATATTAACGTCCGAGATTTGTAGCTCGCGCATTGTTTACGCCCTACTATGACGTAGTTGCTGGCTTCCTGTTATCTCTCGCGCGGTTCCAAAGCTCCGTTTTCTCGGTTTCGCGACGAATCGATCGAGACGTTTTCGTTTACGAGCGGATCGGTATTTCCTTAACGCGTCTTTCTTCGATCCGATACGATCCGATACGATCCGATAAGCCAACGGTGCGATGGCCTTCGTTCAAAGTTTAAACAGTGAACGCGCGTTCTTAATTTTTTTTTTCAGTGCGGAACGAGTGCGAAGGAAAAAAAACGTAAACAAAACCGCGATGAACTTAATTTAATAATCTAACGCGAATACGAAACGTCCAAGAATATTTTGTAAGATTGCCCTGTAATTTCTCTCGTATAAAAGTCGCCGTAAAAGAGATTCGTATCGTCGAAAGACTTTTGGATCCTCGAAAGACGCGCGGAGGCCAGTTTGGAAAAACGAGGATAAAAATTCCTGCTCGGCTCGAAGCTCGGGGCTGAAGCTTCGAACGGTTTTCGGTCGGAAAAGAATAAAAAGATAAGCCGATCGTACCTGAGCGATCAGCTGTTCGATCCCGGCGACCCTCTCGTCCAACTTGACGAAATAAGTCTTCAAGCCATCGATGGTAGACATGCGTTTCGTGAGAAGGGAAATCGCCTTCTTTAGCTGCTCGGCAGTTTGGCGGTCCCTTGCCTCGTGCCTCTCCAGCTTCTCCGTATTGTCTCGCATCATGTGCACCAGACTCAGCATCGCATCTTTGATGTCCTCGTGCCTTTATGTTTTTATAGTTCTTTTAATTTCTGTTGCTCATTTACAGGGAGTAATTGGAACGCGTTATAGCTTTCTATCCTCCCTCGTTTGAAACTCGCTTCCACTCGTTCGAGCGAGGCGATTAAATATAGGACTGGCTTTAATCGCGAGGATTTGCTCGAGTAATTTACGCGATTGATCGGGCTTCCGTTGTAAAAAGGAAATTGAAAAAGTGGTTCGTTTAAGTTGATGAGACCGTTTCGTAAATTTGTAGCTTTGCGCATGTCGTTGTTTGCTTTGCGCGTCCAAAGTCTCTTCGTTAACGTTGACAAAAACGATATCGCGCAATCAAAACGATCGCGATCGCGAGTAAAATCACGCCTTTATCGTCGTAAACGTTCGACTCGAACGAACCACTTGTTTTAATTTGAATATTATTATAACGCGAAAGTAATCGTTCGATTCGATAAATTTTTACGATCGATCCTTTCGTTTACGTTATTCCTTCGAATAAGATATTCTCGCGTTTGTTCGTCCATCCGTTAATTGACATTATAAACGCAAACGAGTCTAATTTAATTTTAATCAAGCAAAATAAATTAAAGCATCGATCGACCGTTAAGAAAATATAAATCGTAGCCTCGGTAACTCGAACACATTTTAATTTTGTATACTCTCGAGTAGGGTTCACTCGACATTTCAAACTTTAATTTATCCTCCGAACCTAGAATTAACGTTGCAACGTTCGCCGTTTAAAATCGAGTCGAGTGATACATTTGGCGATATTGTTAATTTAAAGAAGAGAATCGAAAGGAGAATCGCCGGTATACGCGGAAGAAACGAAGCGTAATTTTCGCGAGGCACGAAAGCTGCAACGCGTAAACAAGAAAATAGTAGCTTACGTGATTTCTCTGGACTCGGCTTCTCTGCCGCATATCGCAGCGAGTAATAATAACGCGGCGATCGAAAACTTTGGCTTCATGATTAATCGTGATCACGTTTTCCAATTTTTTCTGCAAATAAACGAAACGACAGTTATTATTCCGCAATTAGTAGTTTCTAAATTTCTTCTCTGGGAAATTTGTAGAAATAATAATCGGAAACTGTTATTTAAAATCAGTCCTCGAATCTCGATCTTAACTTTTTCCTAGTAGCTAAATTAAATCATTGCACGAGAAAGAGTATCGTCCGAAACATCTTTACAGGGTAAGGCAAAGCTTCTTCTTTGTATAACTAAAAATAGCTATTATTCACCGAGTTTCTAACGCTAAGACAATTTCTTTTTTCTTTTCTTTGCATTTAATGAGTCAGTCTGTGTCAGGGCTTAATTTAAAAAAGAAATTCAAAACTTCCTTTGCAAAAGTAAATAAAAATTGCGAGTTTGCTTCCCTTGAGACTCTCGGAGAAATAATAAAAGAGAAAATGGTCGCGAGGAAAAAGAAAGGAACAACGGAGCCGATAATCTCCGGTCGGCGAAATATTTGCTCGGATGCACCGTAATTTTAGCTAAGGCCATTTAGCTAAGGCCATTTAGCTAAGGCCGTTTAGCTAAGGCCGTTTAGCTAAGGTTAGATTTTATTTAGCCAAAGGAACCCTCGAAGGCTCCACGCGCGAATAATCGGAACGACGCGAGCGGGCGAGAAAAAATTGTCCGCGTGTGCCTCGACGAGTTGCTCGGTATCTAATCTGCAACGTAACGACCAAAGTAAGCTCCGTCGCTTCTTTCTCGCGGCTCGTACAAAAGCAGTCGTGTAACGCGCAACAGTGTAGTCACTGTGTCGCCAAAAATCCGCCTTCGATCCGCGTTCTCGTTCTTCGAAAGCCGATTCTCCGTTTATCGTCCCCGGGAGGTGACGTACCGACGTACCGACGTACCGACGTACCGGTGACTTACAACTTGCAAAATCGTAGTCGTGTGAGCGTGTCGAAACTCTCGAGAAGATCGGCTCCTCGTCGAAACTCCGCAACGAGTGTAACGAAATGTAACGTTCGTTACATCGAACGTCGATGACTGCGTTAGTATTTTTCGATGGTTTAATTTTCTTACGCCGAGATTCGACGTTTTCGGCACGTGCGCGTATCGCATGTTTTTTCTCGATATTTCGATATTTCGCGTGCACGAGTCAGAAAATAGATCGACTCGTGAATCGTTCGCGAATAAAGACGCGTAAGAGCTTCTTAGTTTTTGATCAATCGAGTCGTTCTTTATTCTCGATACTTGAAAAAAAAATAGCTTATTCGCGAAGAGGTTCCGAGGCGTGCACTATTTTTAGATTCTTTTTCATTTTCTACAGTGGGGAATATCGAACGCTCGGATTCGCTCGACGAGATCTGAAGTTATGATTTAATGCGTTTAAAGTGCACTTGGAAAACTTGAAAAGAATATATCGGGAGTCCTAAGAAATTCGTAACTCGTGTTTCAGTTGCTTCTCCCCTATCGACTACGACTATTGGCATTATCATTCAATAAGCTACTTCCAGATAAGAGAGGCAAAGAGAAGGAGAGAACGCCAACGAGTCGAGGTCGGCTCGACGATGACCCTTGGGAGCTTTGCCAACGCAAATTATCGCCATTATTGGCCTAGTACATGCGACTGAGACAGTTCTAAGCATCGGACGATTACAGATGTTCGATGTATTAGAATAGAAAGTGATAAGTAACGGATGGAAATTGAATTTATGCACGTTCGTGTGAAAACAGTTGTTCCGATATCTTCTCATATTTTTCGTTGCTTTCTACGAATTATTACCAATGTAGATTGTTGTAATTTATTAACGACCGATTGAATTATCGCTCCCCTAATATTTTGGAAAGCGCTCGAAATCAGCCGTAAGTAATTCTCGAGACGCTCATTAAGCGCAATTTATTTTAAACTTATCCTATTTTTCTAATAAATTTTATGGTTAAAATTTTTCGCTTATCTTCTATTTTTATTTACTTCGTACGATTTATAGGATTTCGAGGTATAATCGATACGGAAACTGACGGTAGCTTTTTTGTATTTAATTTTTAAACGTTGAACCGAACTATTTTTTAAAAAAAAATTTTATTTTTAAAACGATTTTTGTACTTTTTAATCAAAAGTATACCTAGCATTAAATACAATATTATA
The DNA here is from genome assembly GCA_018907195.1 of Dolichoris vasculosae. Lineage (NCBI taxonomy): Eukaryota > Metazoa > Arthropoda > Insecta > Hymenoptera > Agaonidae > Dolichoris > Dolichoris vasculosae. The sequence continues at coordinate 9,925,807 of JACCHY010000005.1, read as the reverse complement.
TCGCAAAATATATTTCTTAGGTGATGCGATAAATGTTTGTTTATTTACGCTATTGTTTATTTCTGTACAATATTTATGTATGTTTTATTTTTTCTACGCGTGTATTTTTAAAATTAAAATTCTGGTAAAAAAATTTAATATTATCGTTAAAAAAGTGCACGCTACATTTTAATACAGAATATCGAATATTACGTGAAAAAATGAATTTTCTATTAATTCATCGTTTGGTAAATGTAATAAATGATATTAAAATATTAACGGTATCTGTAAACTATTCCAATCTCAAAAACTAACCGCATAATAAATAAATAAATATATATATATATATATTTGTATATATTTATTTATTATTAAATATTAGATAAAAAATATAACATTTTCAAGGTCATAACGTACACAAATACATCATAATAAAAACTATTAATATATAAAAATGATATTACATCTTTATGTTTAAAGATTTATGACTGGATGAAACGATAAATGACTACAATCAGTATTTATCCCTCGTAAAAAGTAATGAAACTCGACACTTTATATCTTACTTAGAAAATTATATTAATTTTAAAAAGTCTATAAAGAAGGTTTTTAATAAAAAGAAGTAATTAGAACATAAACTGCATTTTTTAGTTTAAATCAATTTATTTATACGTAATGTTAAATTTTCCATCGAATGAAAAAGAAAAGAATATTCTCTTTGAAAGCTGATACTTTTAAATGAAATTTAAACAAATATCTTTTTATGCGCAAATAACTTATAATAATATCGTAATTTTGGCTAATAAATAAATAAAATACATATTACGCGTTCGTTTTTACATTATGCGTTTGTAGATATATGATAAATGGTAAATTACGGAATAAAATTTAGTCAATTATTTTATAAAATGTGAAATACATATAAAGGCCATTGTTCCTACGATATTTTTATTTTATCTCTGGAAAATGCGTTGCTTTATTTCTCAAAAGTATTTTAATAATTTTTTCTCGGTACTTTCATTCGAACAAGATAGCATGGAATTTTTTTCTATTTATCATAGCGTGTAAAAACTATTAAAAATGTTTAAAACAACGAATGTTAGTTTAAAATGTTATTGCTTCTCTGAACGAGTGTTTATTAAAAGATATTGATATGAATTAGCGATGTATTAAAAATATCAACGATAGGAAGAAATAAATTCAGAAATTGTTGATCGTAAGTATCGTTTTGCATTATATGTGATATCGTAGTTTTAAATTTTTCTCACGTTAAAATGTTAAAATTACGATTTATTATTAAATTTAAGTGAAAGCCTTAATATTGTAATAAAAATGAAAAACAGATAAAATAATTTCCTAAAGGTGATTAGAAGTTTTTACATTATTTATATCTGGTTATATGATGTTTAGAACTTGTGATGTAGCACGACATTTATTATCTCGTCGTTAAGTGAGTCAATTGATAGGACATGATAATTGATAATTGATTACATTATTATGAGTTTTTATATAGTTATCTTTTTCCATGCTAAACATTTACGCGATATTAAAAACTGCGATTTTTAAAATTGAAAAATAGATTAAAATATTTTTGTATTTAAAAAATCTGGCTTATTTGTATACGGAGGTTTGAACTCGAAGTAAATATTGTTCGAATCTCTTGGAGCGTCGACTCCTCGTACCAGATATTGCCTTCCTCAAAATAAGCAATGTTATTTTTCGCTAATTAAGTTCAATAACTCGCTGCTGATACAATTACAGATCGTATCGGTGAAACGATAGCAAAGAATATTCGAACGTAGCCCTTTCACCGCTTATCCATTAATTTTCGAGCGATCCCAGCGATCCCAGCGATCCCAGCGATCGGCGCATCGTTTTTTCCAGTTAATCATTTTCTCGGAGAGGAAGCGACGATTCGTCATTGCATCGTTGAAAAATGGACCTCGTGCGTAAATCGAATGGTTTTTTCGATACTCGGCCCGATGTCTCGTACCTAAGGTAAATACAAGCAGAGCCTGTATCGGCTATATATAGAACCTCGGTCGGACATTAAAAGCGTCTATGCTCAGGCCATGTGGTCCATTGAAAGCCATCTGCTTCGCGTGTGCAATACTTTGTGTTTTTCACGGACATATCTAGGTCTCTTTATTTTGCACTTGTGAATTTACACGTCCGGCACCTTTTGCAGCTCTCGAGGCTCCAAACTTTTAACGTTTTCGAGATAAAGCAGCGATGAGTTTTTGGTCCTGATGTATTTATCGCGTTTCAACAGGAGCAACGAATACAAAGATAAATTAATTAAATACGCGGCAAAGATTTACGTTGAATCCTTCAAAGGTTTCGAAGAATCTTGGAAGATGATCGCTTTGGTTTTATCCACCGAGTTTCTACGTTATTCTACGATATTTATAGGATTTATATACGACGTTTAGAACCGCTCATCAATGATTTTTCAACGGTCGTTCGTTGGTTGCGTTTATAAATTAAATTTATTTCACCAGCCTTAAAATGTATTTAACGTTAGTCGTAAAATTTTATTCACGGTATTATCAAAAGACCGATCAACGAGTTGAATATGAGAGCTAAATTTTTTCTACTCCATCGGTATCGGAAAAACAATGTCCAATTTTTCTTTGATCGATAATCTAGGAAAAGAACGTAAAAAATGTCGTTGTTCGTCTTGTAATATTTATCGTGGAAAGTTCGCTCGTGCATCGAGCTTCCGAGTCAATGACACATCAAAAGCAATAAATTCGGTACGAGTCGTTCAATTTATGCGCATGTTTTACGCGTGCTTTATCCTTATTAACGCAATATACTCCATAAACGCATTATTTTTAATTTATCCCAACGATCGACTCTCGACAAAAATTCCTTCTTATGAGATTTCGCATCGAGCTTAAAAACGTTCCACTCGATATTCTAGATTAGTAAGCAACGAAGAAACAAAAATAAATAATACGAATTCATTCGAGATAATAAGTAAATAATAATAAATAAGATCGTCATCTTATTTTCTTACATTTTTCGTCAATTATTTTGCATCGTTCCTTTGCTCGAACAGAAAAACCGATAAACATAAGCCAATAAATAATCGATGCGATAGTGCCGTAAAAGTCAAATTACCCTCGAGTCTGCTCTCGTTGTATACTTTGTAACCGCATGACACAGCTCGCGTCGAGCGAAGCTAGTTAAAGGGAATCCGAGGAAGCGAAACGGATCGTAAAGCAATCCCTTGTATTTACATCAACGAACCTTTAGGCGCTTCTTTCTGGAAGGAGACGGCCGAGAAGAGCCGAACGGATGGAGGAGAGGTAACCTTTCCAGATTCCTGGATATTTAGTCACACAACGAGATAACTCTAATTGTTTGGTTAGACGAAAGTTTTCATTTGATTCGTTTGATGGTTTCCGGTTTTGTTTTTCAAAGGATTCATGGAATTCAGTCAAATAAAATGGATGCAAGGAAACTGTAAATTTCTAACGATACAGAAACAGGATAGTGTTTTTCTTCCGACACTCGCTTTGATCCGCGTCACTTTAAAAATATTAAGTATAAGATGTCGTTATTTTTATTTATTATTTTATTTCGCGTCTTAATTGATTGAACGACCGAAATGGATAGATTAAAACAGAGCGTTATTTTTATCGTAATTTAGAATTTTTTTAAGGAAAATATATGTTTAGTGATACTATTCCAGTATTTTTAACGATATAAATATTTGTTTAACTTTGTAATAACGACGAATACGAATATATCACGTATTTAAAATTTTAATTTTCGCGTAGAGTTTTTTGTGTAAAATTTAAGTAAACGTAAACTATTTATTTAATAGAATTTTAAGCGATTAATTTTAAACGAATTTTATTTTATTTAATTTTATTTAACTTTTCGAACGATTACCGAATGCGTCATCCAAGAATTTGTATACATTTTGTTTATAAATATTGAGTTAATATACCAAAGTGTTTATAGAGCAATGCCGTTTTTTACATAAATTAACGAGTATTTATAATAATAATTCATCCCCTAAACCTGCACCTAAACCTGGTCTCTTTATCGATGATGATATTTTTTATTGAATCGACCTCAGCTATAATAGTGTAATCACTTTTGATCAGAGATCGATATTAACGATCATTTTTGGAAATCAAAATCTACGAAAAGAACGTTTGTATTAACTACTTCTAAATTAACCTACTTCTAAAGGTGTTTAACATCGTTAAGGCATAATTACTAAAAATAATTCACAAAAAGCGATATTTTTAAATATAATAACAACTCATAAAAATGGCAAATAATATCAAGAGAGTAATTTAGAAGATCATAAATAAGATTTTGCAATTACAACTTTACGATGTTCCTTGTGCAACGTAACATATATAGATAATACACAATTTTACATTTCTTTCTCCAGGCTGTTCATACGTACGGTTATTAGCTCTTGTATAATACAGTAATTTAGTTCATGGAAAATCAAGCGAAAAGTGAAAAAAAAACGTTTACGGGTGAAAATGTACACTGATTCGGTATGTTTCTATTCGTTTGTGTATGCATAAATCTTTGCAGTTCCTCGATAACAATAGCAAATAGCAAAATTAAGGTGGGGGCAAAGGAACAACATCTTGCAATGCATTCGAATAAAACAATATGTGGTCTTATGACGCGCGTAAGATCATAAATTGATTTATATTCCTTATGTATTTTAAAAGATCGCCCAACGGGTTACCCTTTAGATGTTTTGATTTCTTTCGTTCTTTCGCTAAACAGTTCTGGAATACTAACGACGATGTTGTAATTCTAATGACTCTTTTGCCGTTGGAGATTTTTTTTTCATTCTTTCTAAGCAGAATCCAAGATAAAGAAATCTAAACGAGTTAAATTATGGTTAATAAAAGATTCGTATTTATTTTCATTTTAATGGAACATTAGTTTATTGTAATTTTCATAAGTTTTAAGCTCTTTCGAAAATCAAAGAACTTATGAGAAATTTCAAAATCTTATTTTACGATGAATCGCTAAAGACGAAGCGACATGAATAATAACGATTAAAATTTAATTAAACGGAATATATATATATATATATATATACATTGTGATGTAACTAATCCATGCACTTTATACGTTAGCGTTCCTGAGAAATAATTTGAACGCGATGGTTCGAATCTTTTATTTACCTCGTATTTATAACATCTAAAATATAAATAATTTTAACAGGGCTACTTTAATAAGTTATAGTCGTTTTTATACTATAATAATTTCAATTTAAAATTAAACAGCTTTAAACTTGGCTAAATTATAGTACAGATTTATTCCAAGACATAATACGTGGGTAATAAAAGTATCATGTATAAATACGGAAACTTTGATTACTTTAAATAGCTGGTTTACTTATTAAAAAAGGTCTAAGAAGATGAAATTTATCATTTTTAATCTTAAAATTCATTCTAACGTATAAGTAAAAGTATAAAATATATTTTTTGTAGCTTTTATTAAAAATAGTATTTTTAATTTCACGACGCATATTTCATAATTTAAAACAGTCTAGTGAGTTGAGTTGCCACAACCCTTTTTATTTCTTTATCAGCTATTTAAATAAAGAATTTTTAAAAGACCAAAAAAGATAATGAACAGTTCGATAAATTTTTAGTTCGGAACAATTTTAAATATTTATTTCGGGTTATCCAATCCTTAATTTAAAACTTTTACTTTTTCATATTTTTTAACCATTCGATTTTTCATCTATGTACTTCCGCTTTATGCGAATAATGCATAGAAAAATATATTAACGCGTATAACAATATAGAAAGTTTGAGATTGAAAACGGAAGACGTTCGATGGGGGAAAAATTTACTTTTTCTAGTATAACGAGCTAAAATTGTTACTCTAAGAACTTTTTAAATTTAGATATCACCGTTTAGTTGGAAAAAATATACAGGAATAATATTTTTTCTCGCTGTTATTTTCACGCGTACTACAAAGGATAAACAATAATAAACATTTTTATCATTGTACAAATAATCGATATTTTTAAAACGTTTAAAACAAAAAAATGACCAAAAAGTATTAGAACGATATTTACGAACATTTTGTAAAAGAATTTATATAAATACGAGGGTGGGTATAAGTTTTTAATCGATAACAACCCACTCGATATATTTTATAAAAAGTTTTCGTAGCGTTCGACTTCGAAGCGCGCGTTAAAATTTTAAAGTCTCTTCCGCGATTTATCCGGATACAAAAGATAGCGATATTTTTTGCACGATGCGAATACGTCGAATCGATGGTACCGGAAAAAATGTATCGAATTATCGGTACACCAAATTTCACCGCGTATACTCCAATTTACAGCATCGGTATTTCATCCGAACGATTCGAATTAAAAGTTATAAAACAGGGATAACGGATAAGAAACGTATTTCCCTCGGCTATAAGTTTTCCGAATCGAACAACTCGGTAAAAACCTTTATCGTAACGTTAATGGATACGATGTAAAACAAAATCGATCTCCAGAAATCGTTTCGAGTTTCGAATTTTTTCCATCGAAATTCCCTCGAGAACGATCCGAAGAAATCGCTGGTCGGGTACGCGGGTCGGAGACTAGGAAAAAAAAGCTTCGAAGAAATCGCGAGTGTCCAAGTTTCCTAAAAAAAAACTACAACATCCGCGCGAACATTCAAGATTCCTCTTTGAATCGCGCCGAGGTGAAACGCCGAGGTGAAACGCCGAGGTGAAACGAAGACAACGGGCAACGAGATTTGGAGAAACCTGGAAGCGAGAAATCCTCGCGTACCCCGAAGCAATTATCTTCCTCGACGGTGGAAAAAAGCGCGCGGTGAGGAAAATTTCCAGGGAAAAAAGGAGCCTGGAATCCGTCCGTTCCCGTCGCTCTTCCCCGCACCCGACGCGGATACGCCGCGGAGAAGAACTACGACTCGTTCGGGGATGAGCCCGAGAAAAGAACGCGAACCTCCGGGCGTAACTTTGCGTGATTAGGCTTTCGTCCTATCTCCTTCCGCTTCGCACCGCGATTACACCGCCCGTAGGCGCGTACGCGTGGAGAGACCGAGAGAGAGACCGAGAGAGACAGAGCGAGAGACCGACGCAGACGCGCGTCCGAGGCTTCTTTTTAAAAACTTCCCGCTGCTCGGATCGCCAAAGTCACTCTCCGACCGAGGATGATACTTACGGCGACGGACTCGATGGAGGATCAGCGCTGTCCTATTGTTCGCTCGGGGCGGTCTATCGCAGCTCGGATTCCCGGCAGTGTGTTTTCTCGGGGGCCGCGCGAACGACTGAAGCGAAGCTACTGTAGGCATCATTAGGTAACTCTCGGCGTTCGGTTTTTCAAAAAAAAAACAGCAGGCCGCGCCGCCGCGGCTTCTTCCCTCTTTTCCTTCGCTCCCGGAGATGCGCGAGGCTCTAGTGCGGTGTGCACCGAGCGAGTCGGACGCGTTCAGAACCGCAGAGCCATCAGGCGGGACTCGGCGATCGCAGCTTTTGAATTTTCCGCGGGACCGGAGCCTGTGGACTCGGGGGAGGAGACCGAGGAGACTCGGGTGACTCGACGCCGCGACCTCGAGACATCGACGAGGTGCTGAGGCAAACGAGACAAACGGGACAAACGGGGGAGACTCGGGAGAGCGGAGAGATAGGAAGAAGAGGACCAACAGGATTCACCCGAAGCGGTGGCGATCATTTTAGACTCTCCGAAACTCTTCATCTTGAGGGGATCGCTGTTTTCGCGCATACCCTTGGCGATTTTTTTCCGTTCGGAGGATCGAGAGACGTTCTAAAGCTCCGCGCGCGCAAATCCTCGTCGAGGTTTCGAGTGCCCGAATTCGAGTGCCTTTCCCCGAAGGTGGAAGATGGATTATTCCCGGATCTCGATTCTTCCTTAATAATTCGTGGAATCGATACGCGATCGTACAATGTTTCGAATGGATGGGCAGAAAAAACATTACAAGCGATTTTTTCACTCCTTTCATCGTCCAAGTACCATATGTTCTTTAAACTTCGAAAGCTTTGCGGAAAAGTAATCACCCTATTTTCTTTTTTAAAAATATATTCGGTACGCGACTCTTCAACGTAAATCATCCAATTTCATTATTAAAAAAAATATAAACATTTTCGTATAGATAAAAAAGGAATATAACCCTTTTTTTTATAAACTAAATTACACTTTTTGACAATCGGTGATTGCGTTGGAATAAAATAAATTCCCAAACAAATTTCGAGTAGTCTCTCGATTCTACCGATTAAAAATGCCACGTGATTTTCTTAGATATTTTGGAGGATAATCTAATTAAACTACTTAAAGTTTTATATATCGATCGAACCCAATTTTAGTCAATTTCGTAATTCTATCGCGAAATCGTATCAACCTACCGAATGATAAGTCTATTACTCGTTTGCTTCTGCCTTTACGTCGATATAATTGTGTTCAAATGTTACTTAACAATTTTCATCAGTCTATTTCAGTTTACGTGTTTTTTAAATACGTGTTTTTTAGATAATGTTTGATCGTAACTTTGTGTATTTAAAATCACGTTCTTACATTTTATTATTATATGATTTAGCGAAATAAATTGACCGATCAGTAATTATTTATTATAATTTTAACGTTAAAAATTTTTAAACGTTTACAAGTTCGATATCGAAGGTAAAATTAAAACATAAAAAAACAATTAATAAATATCCGGAGCTTTTGCAAGATAACGATTAATTTTTGTATCGTACAATTGATATTTTAATATTTCATCGTATTTATCGCGATGGACTCATCATTTTTTATAAATTTTTATTTTTGAAATTCGTATAAAATTATCGTTTGATCTATTTCTATTCGAATGTAATGGTTTCAAAGTGGATACACGAGACAGGAAAAGTAACGTCGGCTCGGAAAAAGCAGCAGACAAACAAAAATATAAGCTTGGGTAAAGTTTTCGCTTCACAAGATACATTTTGGATTTATTAAAACGTTCCTGACCATATTTGTAACGTTTTTCGAGGATCACTCGAAGCTTTTACTTCGTGAATTCTACGAATACTCGATAGGAGTACCGAAGACGTCTTATCTCGCGATTAGCGAAGTATGAAATTTCGCACGGGTGAAGTTTTCTATGAAGGAAAAATTCCATTGGGAAGGAGTATTACTGATTTAAATGAGATTAAATTTTGAATAAGAGACGTACATTTATCGTATCCTTTGAATTTCATACATGATTTAACCATTATAATTTTATTTACAAAAATTCCGAATCGCGCGATCGTGTTAAAAGTTTTTATTAATAAAACATTTTAATTTAAAAACAAACACAAACGATTAATATATTTTTTATTTACAATAAAATTCAAATTGAATAACAAATACGAACTATTGAATCTTAAATTAGAATAATAACTCACTATTTATATTATATATTACAGAGCAATTTTTTACATTGTTTTTCTAACGATAACAAATTTTTTATTTTGCGTCATAAAACTTTTCTTGTTCGAATTATTGTATATTCTTATTATTCTTTACCGAAGGTGTGTATAAGCTTTTGAAGAAGTTCTTTCTGTTCCGTATCAAAGAAAGGCCATAATTCACTTTCTAGCTCCAACAAAGCTTCGTAATCTCTCGATTGACAAGCAAGGACGAGAGATTGGAGTAATAACATTTCGTCTTCTGTCATATTAGGTACTATAAAATATTCAAATATTTACAAAACAGTCGTTTACAATTGTACCATAAATTATATAACATACCAGCGATAGGAGTATCTTCGGCCCAGGCATATTTTTCTAGTACTTGAGCAAGAGAGGGTGCGAGTCTCTGGGGGATAGGTCTCAGAATCAAAAGTAGCAATACTCTACTGATCTCGCATCTATGCAGTATATTTCTATAGTTGCCTATCGTTCTAGAACCAACGTGAGTTTCGATCATTTCCACTACTTCGGTAAGAATTTGTAACCCAGATACGTAATCTCCTAATCGAACGATTAAAAATACAAAAAATATTATCATCGATTCGTAGAGAACTTATTTAATGTGTACTTAAAAAACAATTTTCCATACCAATTTGCAATATTCAAAGTTGATCGCATTATATTTATTCGAAATGTACAAATATATAATACGAACCTGTGCATTTACATATAAGTGCTAAGCCAACGTTTTCAATTACCTTGTTTTATGTAGTATTTCACGAGCATATTTATCGTTTGTATAGTCGGATGCGCACGAATAGCCTTATGTAAATATTCCGTTCCTTCGGAATTTGCTCCCAGTGCTATAGCCAATTCTATGGCTAAACCAGACGACGTAACTTTGAATCCTTCTTGATTGTCGCATCTCGCGATCGCATGATTAAAAGCATTTATCGCCGCTTGTAAGTCTTCTTGGCTTATGGAAAGACATCCTATATCGTTGTTCTTTTTATTAGCGAATAAGAATTGCCTTCCCGCTTTCGTCAGTAAATTTATTTCGGAAATAGAATTTCCTAACGTGCCTTGACATCTCGCCGCTGCTAACCAACACCAACCGGCGTATCGATAAAGTTCTTTTTGTTCGCAGGTAGTTGCCAATGACTCTGTTAATATTAAAAGAAATATAAACTTTGATATTATCATATCTTAAATATAAAAATAAGTTTTCAAGTATTTAATATTTTTGCATTTTGGCATCTTTAATTTCATTTAATTTAAAATATTTAAAAATAATAGATTTAAAATAGTCCATCATTGTATATTTTTTAATTATTTTAATTCTCGTTAAATTTTATTGTATAATCTTGAAAAATTCATTAAATTATACGAATTTTCGAGTCGACGAATAATATTTAAAACTATTATTTTTTATTAAATCGATATTATTTTCATTACTTATAAAAATTGATTCGATTAATAATTACCAAATTGACCAGAAGCTTCCGAAATGTTGGGTTTTCGTAAAAATCGTCTAAAAATAAAAAGAATGCTTCAGTGTTGAATTAAAAAATTATACTGTGACCTTACTTTTTCAATTTATTAGATATTATGTGGTATTTCGAGAGAACATCGGTTACATCTGAATGTTTATGAATGTTTTGATCTTGTAAAGACATTTTTTGTCGCATAAATACACGAAGATACGGATATACACGATAAATTTATTTTATAAACTTAAGGAAAACCACACTTCAATGGGTTTGTGATACACGCAATATTTAATTTTCATTTCTATTTTGTACCAGTTCACGATCATTGTAATTCGTACAATACAAATCCAGTAAATTGTTAAAGCTTTAATCCGAATTAAAAGATAAAAGTTTTGTTTTGATTTGGCTTACTGGATTCATCCACAAAACTACTGTAAATTAACCTAACCTCAAATATTAGGTTAGCATAAAACGACTTATTATACATATATATGCATGTATGCTTGCGCATGCGCGTATGCTCATTAGCCCCGTACAATCCTTGATTTTTAAATGTAAGTAAAAACATTACATGCGATTTTTTCCCTTTTCATCACCAAAGAACCAGAAAAACTTTAAATTTCGAGAACTTTGCTTAAAAATAATCATCGATGTTTGTGAAAAAATATATTCGGTACGCGATTTCAGCGTAAATCATCCAATTTCATTATTAAAAAAAATATAAACATTTTCGTATAGATAAAAAAGGAATATAACCCTTTTTTTTATAAACTAAATTACACTTTTTGACAATCGGTGATTGCGTTGGAATAAAATAAATTCCCAAACAAATTTCGAGTAGTCTCTCGATTCTACCGATTAAAAATGCCACGTGATTTTCTTAGATATTTTGGACGATAATCTAATTAAACTACTTAAAGTTTTATATATCGATCGAACCCAATTTTAGTCAATTTCGTAATTCTATCGCGAAATCGTATCAACTTACCGAATGATAAGTCTATTACTCGTTTGCTTTTATTACGGAATTAAATATCCGGAAATAAATAAGACAAGTTGGTTACATACATGCAAAATAATAAAATTAATTTTCAATATTATTTTTCTTTGAAATCAAAGAATTTTTCGTTTCATTAAAAAAAATGCTTAAAATTATTATATTTCATGTTTTAAACATAAAAGCGCTATCAGATATTATATTAAAATCTTATCACTTTAATTTCTTGAATGCCAATGATAAATTATTCTTTTATATATTTGTTTACTTTTCGTATTAAAGGTAAAGGATGGCATATCTAACAAGAATTCGCTATTTTTATTACAGTTGATTGTTACAGTGTAATTAATTCATGCAGATATTGTGTTTCTTAAATGAGCAATACTCAAACCTTTTGAGAAAACGTTAAAATCAAAGAAACCACAGGATCGAGTGAGAAGTTTCAAATATTTGGAAATTTGGACGGAGATACGAAAGCAATGTGCATTTATATAAATTTAAATGCATGGCGCGAGTAAACGATGAACAGTGATTATTTCACTCTGAAAATTTACAGATAAAATAGATTATATAATGTAAGAAAGATCGTTCCTCTGACAGAACCGGCGAGTGGCGAACAGTGATATCTTTAGTATATTATACATAGATGCGAATATAATGATTCGCGTAGATTTTTTCAATTATTATTAGTATTTTCATTAAGTAGTGTTAATTGCTGTAGAAAAGTAAAGGCGAAATGTACAGACTTTTAAAAATACGCAATATTTCGTTACAAAATACCTACAAAACTTTTAATAAAGAATACTCACAAAACATTTGCGGTTTTTGCAACTTTTATCACCAATTTACACCGAGATGTTAGTATGATTATATTATTAAAAATTATAAACCAATACTTTCGAACGCCTTACTTTGCGTCGATTTAATTGTGTTCACATATTTATTTTAGCAGCCTATTTGAGTTTAAAAACATGTGTTTTTATAGGTTATGATCGATCTTTACTTTGTTTATTTAAAATCCCATTCTAACATTTTATTATTATATGATTTAGCGAGATAAATCGACCGATTAGTAATTATGTATTTATTTAATTTTAGCGTTAAAAATCGTTGAACGTTTACAAGTTCGACATTGTTCTTCTAGTACATCAAATTCGATTATGCATGTTTCGAAGGGAAAATTAAAACATAAAAAAAAATCTAAGAAATATGCAGAACTTATGGAAGGTAATGATTTGTTTTTGTATCATATATTTGATATTTTAATATTATATTCTATTTACCGCGATTGATCTAGAGTTTCTTATAAAATTTTATATATTGATTACTTTTATTTTTAAAATTTGTATAAAATGATTATTTTAATATTAACGACACAAAATATTTATTTGATTTTGCGATACAAATTTTTTATTTTGTTTTATTTTAGTTACTAGTTCAAAAACAAATAGTACGAAGGTATCGGTTAAAAATCTTACTGAGAAACATGTATCTAGATTAATCGATCAACCAGAGGTCTCGCTGGATAAATTACATAAAATTGACGATAATTTTTTTATTGATGAAAATAGTGAGAATAAATTAATATCGAATGTAGATACGTGTGAAGATTCAGTAGATGACGATTTTTTAGATTCGGTATGTTATATATTAAAAATTATTGATATATTGTTTAATTGTTTCATATAATTAAGTTAATATTATTTTACAGATAGATAAACGATTAAACTTAAGGACGTTTAGTGATAATACATATTCGGTGTATGAAAGCTCTTTGATTGATATTTTCAAGAAATTAGACTCTGATTACAGTGAACCCGATAAAAGTGATTCGATCGAAAAATCACAAATTATCAATAAGAAAAACAATAAAATTCAGAAGAATAGTTCAAGCTTAGACAAAAGGTAAATGTGAATTTCATAATATACTGTTATTCATGTATCTATTTGATCTAATTAATTTTTATATTTTATAAATTTGAGAAAATAGTTTTGATCGTTAATGATTTGTTCCATTTATTTAATTGAATAACCGATGATTATATATTTATACTTAATTTTAATTATAACTTGTTTTTATTTTTGTGAAATGTAAAAGACGTATTTTCTAAATATAATTGTAAATATAATTATAAAATTTTGAAAATTATGTTTCTTAATAATTTAATCATAATATTTTTAGTTTAATAAAAATAAAGATGTAATCAAGAACTTTATATAATACATTTGAGGAAAAAATTATTTTTTTCTTAATATTACATTTTTTATTTAAAAGATCGATACATGAATAAATTTTTAAAAACATTAATAGGGATAATAAAAGTAAAGAAAGAATGACTAAAATATATATCGTTAATTTGAATTAATATATGTAGCGAGAAAAAAGGTCTCAGTGAAAAAAATAGTTCAAAATTCAGTGACAAGAAATCAGTACTCAAAAATTCACAGACAAAAAAAGATAAATTAAAGTACTTCAATGAAATAATGTTTATATATACAAATGTATGTAAAAATTGTAATGACGAAAGTCTTATAAATAATTTTTTAAAAGTGTATAAGAAATGGAAATCTTCTAAAGCATTATATGTTAATGATATAAATGTATTTAATAATATCATAGAAGCATTGTGTTCTAAATTAGATTTAAAAAATATTTTCAAAATTTTTAAATATTTAAAAACTAGAAAAATACATGCGAATCATCAAACTTATGCCTTGATTTTTACTTGTATTGGCCGTATGAAACTTCATAACAAAGATGCAATAGGTAATTTTTATTTAAGCATATTTAATTATTTTAAAAAGGAATTGTAAATTGCTTTTACAATACAAGTATGTCTTACAGATTTACTAAATCTAATTAAATTGGAAATGAAACATGATTCAATATCTTTTAATGATGTGGTAACAAAGTCTATATTTACAAGAGATCAAAAATCAGTGGTCGAAAGTATCATCAAATTAATAGATGATAAATTTGAATCAGTTTACGAAAAGCCAGATATAAGTTATGATTGTAGATTATTAGAAAATTTAGCCAACGAAAAAAGTATACCTTCGAGTCCAATCGATGGTCTATTAACACTTAATGATTATAAAGTGCTTTTAGAAAGACAAATGAAAATTGAAAATGATGGTGAAGTGAAGATTCAAAGTATTGCTAATCAAGCTGAATCAATTGAAACTACATTTTATGTATAAGTTCACGTTCATTTTTTATTTTTTTTAAGAATATAAGTTAATTTGATTTTAATATTTCTATTGTCTCTTTTAGACAAATAAATTATTAAAATTGGAAAAAATATGGGAAGTCCAAGCAATGAAAGCTTTTAAGAGGAATTTATCATCATTGAAAAATATTGAATCAATGAAAAGTATTAACACGATGAGGTTATATCCATTTTTAAGTATTTTAAATCCAGAAGATTATATTTCTATTTTGATGAGAAAAGTTAAGCGATTGGCATTAGGTTCAGAAATGCACAGTGTACCTTATAATGTATTGTGTATTCAGATAGGAAAACAAATTTTCAAGTTATACGAGGTAAAAAAAAATAATTTTAAATTTTATAAAGAGATTTATTCTACAACATAATTTGAAACATTAAAATTATTAAAATTAATAGACAAAAATAAAACAAGAATACGGAGTAACTAATAAGATAATCGATGTTTATCTGCAATACTGTGATTGGCTTATGAAGAGAAACGATGAATTGAATTGTCGAGAAAAATGGATGTTATTACAGCATGAAACAAGTAGGCATGGAGAATCGATAAATTTTGAAGTACCGCAATGGCACCTTAATATATGCTTATCTGTAGGAGTGTTTATGTATAACATTATAATGAATGATCTTAAAATTGATGCCAATTATGTTAAAAATGTAAAAAGTTCAAATTATATGACTCCTGCATTCTTTAAAGTATTCAGACACAAGAACTTACTTGTGAAAGAAGAGGTCACAAAGTTTTTAAATTTTATTAAAAGATGATTAATACTGCTACGTTAGGTTATAAGTATAAGCTTAAGTTCTGTTTTAACGACATAAATATTTTAAGTATTTTAAATTTTAATGATTATTTGTCTATTCGATTGATTGTTAATTTGATTATTTCTGTATAGATGTTTAAATATAAATGTTAGATTTATACTTATAGCCTTATTTAGTATCAAAAATTTTATATTGTAAATTTGTAATCAAATTTTATATATTTTTTTAATAGGTAAAGCCACATCCCGTTGTATCAAAATTGTACAGAGATTCAAATCCATTATATTTGACTTTTGATACTACGCTTATACCATTGCTTTGCCCACCACGTCCATGGGTTTCTGCAAATACAGGCGGTTATATAGTTACAAAGGTTGACTTAGTGAGGATGTTTCAGCAATCAGTGAATATTTAAAATTATAAAACTAAAATTTTCGTAATTTTCAAATATTGAATTTTTAAGTTTATCTATTTAATTGTAGAGTTTACAATTGCAAAAAATAGAGCATTCGAATCCAAAAATATTATATCCCACTTTGGATAGTTTAAATCAATTAGGATCTATTCCATGGACAATAAATACAAAAATTCTTGATTTACTTATTAAGGTAATTTTATTTAAGACTATCGTTTAGAGATTAATAAGTAAAACCATAAACCAAATTAATTATGCATTATTCAATGCTAATAAGTAAAATTAAATTTTTTGTATAAATGGTAATTGTTTTTCTTGTTATGTCAATGTTTTAAAAAGAAATTAAAGTGTTCGATTAAGAAATAAATTTAATTCAACAATAAATTTTATTTATTGTTATGGTAATAAGGTATTTCGAAAAAATGGATCGGTTGAATTAAATGTGCCTCAACCACCATCGGTACTAGTACACGAATATACACTATGTAACGCTATTAAAAATAAAAAGGAAGCACATAAAGTTAAAGCGAATCTTAATGTAAGGAGAGCTGAGTTATATTCGCTATGGTGCGAGACTTTGTATAGATTATCCTTAGCTAATCATGTAAGTTTTTTATATTAGATATTTTAAAGATAAACAAACGAACTTATTATTTTGTAATGAACTCTATTCCAAAGAAAACTTATCATTGTGAAAAAAGATAATAATTTAATTTTTTAAACTAATACTAATTGAACTAAAATAAATTTACCAAACTCAATAGCGTTATTAATTAATTAATATTTAAATCTTTAAAAAGTGTTCTGTAAATTAAACGAATTTAATATTCTAGTAGATTTAATTGATATACTTATCTAAAATAAATTGTTAATAAATACCGAATGTTTTTTACTATAACATATTTGTTAAATTATAAATTTGATAATCTCCATGACAAATTTATTTAATTTAATTATCTTTATTTTCCACATACTAATATAAAAATTTATAAAATAAAACGTTCTTTTTTTCAATTCGCATTATTTTATGTTATTAATAATTATTCAATAATTTTAGTTTAGAAACAAAATGTTTTGGTTACCACATAATTTAGATTTTCGAGGACGGGTATATCCCATACCTCCACATCTACACCATTTGGGTTCTGATTTAGCTAGAAGCTTACTCTTATTCGCTTTAAAAAAACCACTTGGTCCTAATGGTCTCGAGTATTTGAAGTTGCACGTTATAAATTTAACTGGATTTAAAAAAAGAGAGTCAAATGAAAATCGTTTAAAATTTTGTGATGAAATTATGGATAAGATTATCGACAGTGCTGAAAATCCTTTAACCGTAAGTTGTTTTTTAAGTTTTATAATTTTACACAAATTATCTTTAATATCAATATTTATGTATTAATTTCATATGAAAAAAAGTTCTATAGTGAATACAACCTTCATTGTAATATGGTTTAGTTTTTACATGTTAATTTTCAGTTTTTAGTACGATTTTTAATATAAATTTTAACGAAAATATTTTTAAAAAATTCATATACAAAGATGATTTCCATTTTTAGTAAATGAAAGTTTTTAATTCGTTGATTTAAAAAAATAAAAATTAACGATTAAGATTCATCACCATTCTTTTTAAAAAAAATGATTCAAAAAGATTTTCAATCTATTACAATAAATTCAGTATTTAAATATAAAATATTTCAAAATTATGTAAAAACTAAATGCGATATGTAAATTCTTTAATAATAAAAAATGTTCCATGATTTTAAGGGTGAAAAGTGGTGGGTCACTTCGGAGAATCCGTGGCAAACATTAGCAGGATGTATCGAAATTGCTAAAGCATTGAAAATGCCGGATCCTGAAAACTACATTTCAGGATTTCCAATCCATCAAGATGGCAGTTGTAATGGTCTTCAACATTATGCAGCTCTTGGAAGAGATCAAATTGGTGCTGAAAACGTTAATTTATATCCTAACGAAGCCCCACAAGATGTATATAGTAATGTCGTAACAATGGTAAATATATATTTACTTAATTTATAAAAATATTTTTGGTGCCGTCTAAAATGTTACGAATAAACTAAAATTATCGAATAATATATTTTAAAAATTGATTTATATATTATTTTAAAAATTGATCGACTAATATCTTACAACTTGAAACAACATTTATTTATATGTAAGCATTGTTATTTAGGTTGAAAACAAGCGCAAGTTAGATGCTGATAAAGGCAATGAACTAGCAAAAGCGTTAGAAGGATTTATTAGTAGGAAAGTTATTAAGCGAACTGTAATGACAACAGTTTACGGAGTAACATGGTATGGAGCTAAATTACAGATACATCGAGAGTTAGAAGGTATTACAATATATTAAAAAATATAATTTTTCTTTTAAAAAGAATGAATGAATGAATTATTTATAAATTTTGAAGATATAAAGGGATATCCTCAGGAGGTTTTAAAGTCCGGATCCAGTTATGTAGCTCATCTGACATTCCAATCTTTAAGAACTATGTTTAAGAGTGCAAGAGAAATTCAGGATTGGTTTATCGAGTCTTGTATACTCATTTGTTCAACGTTACAAAAAAGTATGGAATGGATAACTCCATTGGGGTTACCCGTGATACAACCGTATTATCATCAACAGCGAAATAAAGCAATATTGTCCAAGTGAGTATAATAAAAATTTACAATTTTATAATTAAATATAAAAATGCGATAAAAAAGTAGTATATATTTACAAAATACATAAGCAACAGTCAAATTTAATTTTTTTTTTATTCAATATCGAATAGTTTGTAAATAAATATTAAAAAATATTAAAGAAGTAAAATTATGTATTAAAATTATTCTCAATAATATTTAATTATACGATCACAAAAATAAAAGCAGCAACTAAATCTGTAAATCAACGTATAATTGTATATAATTGTATATCTAGTTACTGTTCTAAATATTCTAAATATGATACTTAAACAAAAATTAATAAATAGTCATTTATTAATATAATTATAAAGTTATAATTATTACATTTTTCTAGTAAACCAAATGTAATGAAACAAAAAAATGCTTTTCCGCCAAATTTCATTCACTCTTTAGACTCTTCTCATATGATGCTTACAAGTATAAATTGTGAACGTCAGGGCATAACATTTGTTTCTGTTCATGATTGTTTTTGGACGCATCCCTGTTCGGTTAAAGATATGAATAAGGTAATATATTATTATATTTATTTAAAAATCACAAAAAGATAAATGAAATGTATTGAAATAAAATTTACAGATATGTCGTGAGCAATTCGTTCTTTTGCATTCTGAGCCGATTCTTGAAGATCTTTCCAAATTTTTAACGGAAAATTTTAAAGAGAACATGTAAATTATTTAATTTTTTAATACTGGTTTTATTATTTTTTCTTATAAAAAATTTCTACAAAATACATATATATATTTTTTTTTCAGCATTGCACTTGACCCTAAATTTCTAAGCAAAAATGATAAAACAATAAATAAATTGACATCAGTATTGACAAGAGTTCCGAAACAAGGTGATTTTGACCTTAAAAAAGTTTTATCTTCAACGTACTTTTTTAATTGAATAAAGTATTTTTGATAATACATTAATTTAAAATATTATTTTAATTCTTTCATCAATGTTTTATAGTAATACTCATAGAAATTAATTTTTTTTTATATTTAAAAAATATGAAATTAGAAACAGTTTAAATAGATGACAACGATAATTTATTAAAAATATACTTTCACATACATTTTGGGATAAAAATAGTTAATTTCTCTATCTCTTGTAAAAATAATTTTAAAACAAAATTCTGTAATGATATTCTTAAAAAAATAATCTGTTATTTTTATAATGTAACGTATTAGTAAGTTTTTGATATCTAGTTAGATTTAATAATTAATATTGCAAATTTTCGAAATAAAAACTAATTTATTTTTCTGTTAAATTATACATGAATTTTTCTATTATTTATTATATCGTTTAAAAATCCAAATTTAGTACTTGTTTTATTTAAAATATGTAGATAGTTTTTGTAAATCCTAGTTTGTTGTTCATAAAATTTTTATTATCTTATGTATATTACGTAAAATAAAATAAGAAATTGAATAAGGAAAAAATATACATCTTTTCTTTGATTTTTTATTTAAAAATCCATTGTCTCATTTTTTCCGTCTTTTAATAGTATATTTCAAATTCTTATGGGCACATATAAGTAACTATAATTCATATCACGATTGTTATAAATTTTTTCAAATTTTTAAACATTATTTTATTAAAGTATTTTCTATAGCACAAAGAGCATTTAAAATATGAATAATTTTATATAATAGTAATAAATTTATGCTTTATTTTATTTTTGATTTCACAAAAAATAATTTGATATTTTATGTAAATTAGAAATTACTTAATCAAAGGAATAAAAGTTTAATTTTAAACAATCTAACAATATTTGATCAAAAAGTTTTACTCATTATTATAAAATATTTCAAATATAATAATGTATTTCACTTTTAGTCAATAAGTATTAAAGATCAAATGAACTTGAAATATTTTTTGAATAATTTCAAATTTTAAACAGTAATACGCATAAAAATTTTTTTTTGGCTAAGGAAATTTAATAAATTTTATTAAATGCAAGTTTATTTCTGTAATGTTATAAACTCAAATTTATAAAACTGTTATTTTATTTAGAAAAAACATAATATCGCTTTTCGAATTATAACGTAATCTTTGCATTTTAAGTTATTTATCGAAAAGAATAATATGAGAAACAAAATTTTTATATCAAAGAAAGGTCATAAACATTGTGCACCTACGATATAAAAGAAAAAAGTATCAAGAATCTATTTTCTTGTAGTAATAATTTCAGTGTTTAGTGATTTGTAATATAAAATAAATGTAAGCCTTGATAACTATATATTAAAGTAACGAACAAAGAGAAATTTTATGGAGTACAGATCTTAATATATAATTGCATTATATTTTTTCGTGATATTTAGTAAAAATAAATATATTAATATGTATGAACTTGTTTAAAAAACTAGGAGCATGGATCCATACATATTTGTGAAGAGAACGTAAATTCTAGTTTTTAATTATTAATTATAAAATATATACGACCACACCAAATTTTTTATTAAATAAATTCTTTAGAACTTGGAAATTATCATCGTCATATTTCTTAGTCGTTCTTTTATTTTAAATTATATCATATAAATAAGTTGAATATAATTAAAAACTAGTAATCTATTAAAAAAATTATTACATCTTATTTTAAATTGTAATAGGCTTGAATATAAATAGTTTTGAAAAATATTTGCCGAAAATTTATTTATGGTAATAAATAATTTTATCAAATTTCTTCAATAGGAATTGATATAAATTAATAATATACAAATATATGTAAATATAAATAAATTTTAACCATTTGATAAAATACAATTAAGGTTGTCGGTTAGCAGCTTGGTTACATTATTCATATAGGATTTATTCACAAGTTTACATAGGTGGAACTTCACACGTACATTTTACATTTCTGGAATTATTATAATGAATTTCATATTACTTTAAAATATCAAGGATGATACGAAACATATACCTTTTTATGTAAGGTATCGATCGATTTTATTTTTATTACGCCTCTGAGTTATACTTACGGGTTATCTTTATATTTTCGACAGACACAACCAAATTTACATGTATTTTGTTTGTCACTGCTTCGAGTTCTTCGTCAGTTTGATATATATGAGAGTTAATATGACAGGAGTTTTCTAGCATATTTTTTAAATGCGAACAATCGTAACTTCTAACACAACAATCGTTTGAATGTGCAAAAATCGGCTTGTATTTTAAATCTTCGTAAATTTGGATCGGCGCCTTACACTTCGACTCGTCACATTCTATATATTACAGAGTTCAATTATTAGAATATTAAAAACAGTTTGCTAATTTTGTGGCATGTGTATGTATTTAATTAATTTATTAAATACAGTAATTTGGTTAGTTCTACATTAAAAATTAAATTCAGCTAATAATTTTGAAGTAATAGATCGATAATTAATTTTTTAACAAAGTTATGTACTGGAATGACATAGAATTTCAACAAACCAATATCAACATCATATTTATGTGTTGATTCGATATTAAATTAAATTTAATTAAATACTAGAGAAAACTGTTCACAAGATATAAAATATCAAAATTATGCAAGAAATATATTATATAAGCGAATGTTGAATATTCGTTTCTATTTATAATACTTTGTTCGGCTTACTTGAACAATGTTAAAGTTATAAAATAAAAGTGAATTTAAAACGACATGATTTATATATGATTTTGTTTATAAATTTATATTTTAGTAATAAAATATTTAGTAAATAAAAATCAGAAGAAAAATGCAAACCGCAATCAGAATGATCCACTCATATTGAATGCAGAAAATACTTTATGGTTTTGTATTTACGAAATATGTCTTTTATATTTTCGTTTTTAACTTGAAAAATAAAGAATAAAGCAATGCTTATAATAATCAATGCATATTGATTAATTTTATCTGATTAAAAGGAGGAATTATAAGAAAATTTAGCATTTGAAAAACAACATATTTTTAACGATCTGATTAAATAATCAATTTGAGGAGAGAATAAAATAATAGAGTTACTACGAATAAAAACAAAATGGTTGAGTTGATTTATACATTGTTTAAATATAAACCCAGAAAAGAATCTGATGATCAAGTGAAGATACGATCTAAGTCTTTAATGATTTAGCTAATTAAATATATTTCAAACTTTAGCCAATTAAATATATTTTATGATTATCATATTCTAATTATATTTTTCTAGAAACTGCTGTAAAATCTGTTATAAATGATTATTTACATTTTTTTATATTCCCACCATAATTACAAGTATTAATTTTAATTTATCGTTAATTATAACAACTAATTGTAAAGTTCATTGTTTCCTCTTTATCAATAGCCTACTAAAATATTTATTTTTTATAATTTTATTTTTAACTTATGTATATATATTTCTATCGAATATTTTTAATTCAAAGAAAATTTTATTATAAACGAGTAATATCAAGTTGTTGAATTTATATGTATAGTTGCATACATTTATTTTAAATTTATTTTAGAAAATTTCATTTTCATTTCCATATATCATCACGAAATAAAAAAATATTCTTGTACTTGATCTGTTCTTTTTATTGACATTTCAATAGATTGATAATATTTGCCCTCGTTATTTTTTATATATTATATAAATTAAGACCGTACTATTCTTATCAATACATATTTTATGATTATATATAAGGAAAATTACGAGAAAATAAGTATTTTATATACTTATATATGATTATGAAAAGCAAAGCATTAATGATTATTAGATAGTTATTAATAATATTTTTTGCTGATAACCTTGGAAATTTAGATTAAAATCAAGGATAAAATAATTTTATAAAATTCCATATTTTTACATATATTTATTAAATATGCAGCCTCTACGTAGATTTTGAATACATTATTTTTAAGGAAATTGCATAAACAATTTATACACGATATTTATATACATCCTACTTTTATAAGCTTTATAGATTAAATTTATTGACCTATAAAGTTCATATAAAACTGTAAATAATGATTCGAAATATACAAGTACAATTTACACAGATTAATAGTCTTATAATTTTATAAAAAGAACTTTATCGATCAACTATATTTCTTAATTAAATATTTATTACAAATTAGGCAAAAATATATTATAAAATTACCATTAATTTTTAATGGTATTTTAAAAACTAATTTTTCAATAAAAATTAAGATTCGTTATACCAATGAAGATTCCATTGGTTTACAAGTTAGTAAAGGTGGAATTTCGCATACGCATTCTATATTTTTATTCATAATATAATCTGGTTGTATTATTACATCTCCTAGTTGTAAAGTCAAGTTGCCGAATTTACACATCATGTGATCTGAAAAATTAATTCGGTTTAGTTTGATAATCGCAAAACTAAAGAACATACATTTAATTTGTCTTACCCGATTGAGATTTAGGTACCGACTCATTAGATGTGCCAGTCGATGATATTTCCGTTGAACATTTTATTATAGTATCACTAATGCTTGCTGCAATTTATTTAATGAAATCAAATATTTATAAACTAAATTTCCCTTATTTTTCCCCTATTCTTAATATAATTATTCTTACGACATCTGTAGGAATAGTTGCAGGTGCTTATTTCTATTGAATTATCATCACGAAGTACAGGACTGCAACCCTTATGAATTTGCAAACTGTTGAATAATTCGGTTCCGCACGATAAATTTTCACAAAAAGGGTAAATATTTTCTCCTGTAACGATTGATTAGTATTTTTATTTAAAGACCGTATTTAATGTTAAATTTTGAAATGTTACATAATTTTGTTATAGTAAAATATGTTACTAAAAAGATATTTGGATATTATTTCAACAAAATTATCATAAATTAAAAGAGGTGTTAATATATATTTGAAGTAGTTTAAAAATCCTATATATTTTAACTACTTACAATTTATAAATACATAAATACATAATTATCTATAATGAAATTATAGAAGTAGTAAAGTTAAATTTATTATTTATGTTCGAATTGTACTGAAAACATCAAAAAATTAACCCAGAGATAATGAAAATATTTATCATAAATATTAATTTATGTTTGTAGTTTTAATAACGTTTGTTTGATTTATAAATTGTACGTTCAATACTTTCCTTTATAGCCTTCCATACATTGACAAGCGTGTTCAGGATTTTTCTCTGGATAAAAAGGTTCTCCATCCAAAAAAGTTTTTCCGTTAACTTCACATTTTGTTCTGTTTTCTGGATTTTCAACTAAAAAAATTAAATTCATGTGAAACTATACAAATTTCTTATTGTAAAAATAATATATCGAATTTTAATTATCATTACGACATATTAGTTCTCCTTTGCAACAAGTTCCTGGCTCTCGTCTAAAATAACATCCTTCTTTTGTCTTCATTGCAGAACAATCTAAAGCTTCACAAGTAAATTTTGCTCTAAACATAATAATGAAAAACTTTTTAATTTAAAATATATTATGTTATTTGGAAGATCGATACTCGACTCTGAATGTACATATTGATAAATTAAGATAATAATGGATAAAGATTAAATTTTATAAATTATAAACTTTATATAAGATTGGGATCTTGCATATTTAATTTATATAATGTAAAATATTTTGGTACACGGAAAAATATTCTATTATAAATATATTTTTTAAAGCAATACGAAATTATATTATAATACTGCATCGAAAACAAGATCATCATTTTTTATAAATATAAATTTACATGATATGGTATATGCCTTAAATGTCAAATATTGAACTTTGAACTATTATAGTATTACAACGTAGAATAATACCTAATAAAAATGAAATGTACGAGTTATTTTAATGAGTTTATTTTAATTCATTTTTGAAACTTACACATCTTCTTCTCCTTTCGTACATATACATCCGACATCGCATGGATTTAAACGATCCGAATCGGCAAGTTTATCTCCAATATTGTATACATTTCCATTCGCGTAACATTTATCTATCGATCTATTACTTAGGTGAGAACAGTCATACCTAATAGCACAGGAATCATCTGGTTTCTCATAAATAGGTGTACATTTAAGATCGTTATAGTATGATATCGGTCCTTTGCATGCTGATTTGTTGTATTCTAAAAGCACGTATAAAATATTACGTATAAAATATATATTCTAATTAATTCTACGGATATAATATTTCGAAGAAAGTTAATCTTTTTACAGTATATCAGTTAATTGTATACTCAATTTCCTTACAAAAAAATATCTTTTAAGAGTATTTATTGATTTATTTTACGACCATTAGTTTTTTAACATTATTTTTATTTGAATTTAAACTTATTTGCTTGTAATAGAAATATGTTTAAAATACAGAAACATATAAAAAAATAATTTAATAATGTTTTCAAGCTTAAAATTTTGTAAATATAAAATTTTAAAATAAATTTTTTAAATTCATAATCTTTTAAAATAATTTACATTATTTATAGTCGATAATGGAATGTATGTTTCATAAATTTAAATCAAGGTTTAAGTGTTGAAAATTTCATTATCGTTATACGTTCATAAATAAATATGAATGAATGACTATGTTATTATATTTAAAACGATAAATAAATTCTTTTTAAAAATATAAAATTATATTTTATTATTATAAATTGTAAAACTATAAAATTCAAATTAATTTACCATTTTTTGTAGCATTTACGACGAAAAGAAGCCATAGGTGAACAAAAAGACACAAATTGCTACCAAAGGCAGCTTTTCTATAGTAGAATGTTCCACTCATAATCAGTATGGTTGATAATTTGAATTTAATTAGCATCGCGTCCTTCTTATATAAAATCTGTTGAAATTTCAATGCCCTGGAGAATAGATACCAAGAAACGTTATTATCATAAACATTTACAAACACGTGCTCACACAAATAACTTTACATTAAAAACAAAAACAATATTTCTGTTGATTAATTTTTATCTCAATCTCGTCGTAAGAAAAAACGAATAAAATAGTAAAAAATAATAGAATAAAAAACAAAATTTCCTAACGAATCTACCCACTTCTTAATTATTGATCTATAATTATTAATTATTAATTATTAATTATTATTTTATCAATTTTATATTATACTACAGTTATCTCATATTAGTACTCTTAATTGTATATATATATCGAATTTGATATGTATATTTCTGAGCAAGTAAAATGTGAAATACCATACACTACATAATTATCTTAACTTTTTATAATTAAGTACTGAAAAGTGACAAAACAACGATTTTGTTTCGTCAAATATTAATTTAATATTTTTTATAATAATTGATAATATTTGTGCTGTATTGGAACATTTTAAATGATTTATATATATATCTTTAATAATAGTTTTGTATGAATATTTACAAATTTATTTTTTATTCTATAAATAAATTGAGTTATCTTGTAAGTATATGAGTTACGTTTTTTCGATAAAAATTTAAAATACTCAAAGGCGAGAAGTTAGTTTGAATAAAAAAATGTTCAAAAAACGGATTATTTGCTTAAGAAATAATAAAAGAGTATTTATCTAAATACTTATAAAAATTTATAAATTTTTATAAATGCAATTAATTAAAAATAACACATTTTTTACAATGAACATATAATATAATTAAATATATTATATTTAATAATTTAATAAATAATATTTTTTAATATTATATTTTCTTTTTAACTAAAGCTTGAGGAACAAAGAAGAAAGTAATTTTTAATATTCGTGTCGTCCAACAAAAGTAAAAAGAATTATTTTTTGAAATGTTTTTGTACTTTAAACTTTTTAAATATATTTAAGATTGTTTGCATGAGAAATTTATTTTATTTGAACAATATAGAAAATGTATTTCTTCGTAATTTTAATATTTTTCTTATGTCTTTACATACTTTTATTATATCTTCTTTTTCTAATATATTCGTTTAAAAAATAATTATACTTTTAATAGTATTTTAATTTTAATAAACCTATTTATAAGTTTCTCTTTTAACACAATATATTTCAAGGAAACATCAAGTAAATGGATGTATATGTAATTAAAAAAAATCTTATCATTGAAGATAATAAATTTTAAATTATTTCTTTTCATAACATTTAAACTTCTTTTATTGGTTAATTATAAATCCCTTATGTTTATATATATATATGTGTGTATATACTTGTATTTGATAATTAAATATCATTTCAATTTTGTTTATAAATAAATAAGTATAAATATATACGACATTTGATTTGAAAAATCAACGAAATGTTTAATTCGACTTGTATAGTATCTTCAAATTTTTTTTAGAAATGCAGAATAAGAATTGAAACATAATTTTAGAAAAATTTAAACCAAAATGTACAATAAGTACAAATATAATAAAAAATTCAACAAAAATTATTTTAAAATCAACGATTTTATAAATTAAATTTAATATAATGTATAATAATATTATAAAAACTAGAAAATAAATTGAATTTTAAAGATAAATATTAAGTCTAATAATAAAAAACTTTTAAATTAATACTTAATGGTTTAAAAAAAAATAAAAAATAAAAATTAAAGTTTCAAAAAATATTTTTTCTAAGTACAATAAAAACACATTTAAAAATATACTGATTAATTAATTTTAATATTATATAAAATTTTTATGTTTATTTTTTAAATATTTTATTTGTATAACAAAAAGACACATTATAAAATTTAATAAACAAATTAAAAACTATTTTTATAGAATTATTAAAAATTGATTGTACTAGAAATAATAACGAACTTAATGCAACATCTGGTAATGAAACTAGAGGATAAAAATAAAAGTGTAATACAAAACTGCAGTAAAAAATAATTATATTTTTAATGCTAATTTAGAATGTTTTGAATTTTTTAATGATGCACATATTCAATAGAGATAACGAAGAATTATATAAAATTTTTACTATTATTAAAAAGTCAACGCAGCTCTTGTACAAAATAAGTAAATTACCTGTAAATTAGTCTTAAATAAATTTTAAAAATAAAATAACATTTTGAATGAAACCTAATCATAACGATAATTAATTGATAACAATTAATAGTCCATATTCATAATAATTATTAAAATTGTTACATTAATAAATGATTTAAAAAAAATATTATTAAAATTTAAAAAACAATATAAGTTAATTCTTTTATAATTCAATTTTGCAAATTTATTTATCGAAATGTGAATCTTTTTATTTTGAATAAATTTATTATAATTTAAATTCACAAGTATTAATTTTTTCAATTATTTATCTTCGTGATTAGTATGTAGTCATTCCATGTTTTAAAAGTCCGAAACTTACATTTTTATTTATAATTTCACGTCGGAGATTTTTTTGAAAATGTAAACAAACGAGTGGAATTTAAAATTTATGAATAACATAGAAAAGAAATATTTTTAAAAATTTTATACAAAGTAAATATTGATATAGGATAATAGAGACTCGTGTACGAATCAAGTTAATAATAGTTGAAAAGTATTAATCACTAGATATGTTAAACAAAAGGTAGAAAATATTACATAATTCGAGATACTAAATTTATTTTTAATTTTTTAAAAAAATTGAAATTAATATATTAACATATTGGTAAAAATTTATAATCATTTATTTCAGTTTATTTAGCGAATAAATTATATCTTATTATTCAACTAATAAGTTTGTATATTGTTAAGATATTAAATATTTGTATACTTGAATAAATGCAAGTAATATTAAATAATATCTAATAATTCTATTTTATTTTTTCACAAACAAATTCAACATTATATTAAGATTTTAATAACATATTTGAGTAAATAAAATATTTTTTTACATTTATACAATAAGAAATATAAATAGAAGTTCACGAAGCTCACATATTTTTAAATAAAAAATAAATATTGGTATAATTTAATTCAAGTAATATTTTTTATTATAAAAAATTGCATTCTTAATAAATACTTTATAAATATTATAAATATTTAAAAATTTTAAAACTTCTCATTATTGTAAAATCTCAAATATTTATTCAGAAATTCCATCATGGTGTTAAAAATATTATTTTAGTTTGTTTTATCAAATTTAATTTTACATTCTGCTTGACTAAGCCTTTGACAAGTCAATGTGGGCGGAACTTCGCATTTGCATCTTACACATTTGGAAGTAAAATCATTCGATTGATTTAATTCTTCTCCAATTCGTAATTTCATTAGTCCAAATTTGCAAATCATATCATCTGAAATTAAAGTATATTTTATTCGGTATTAAAATTATTATTGACTGAATCATTAAAAATGATTTTAGAGTTAGACTTTAATCCTTTAAGTTTTTAATTTTAATTTCAATGTTGTTTAATATACAAATATAATAATTGATATAGAAATTACAGTAATATCATTCCAAATATTATTTTTTATAATAAATATTCACGTTCTTGTAATACAATAAAATGTATTCTTTAAAAGAATAAATTTTAGAAAACTGTAATGATTTTATTTTAAATAAACGTCCTATATGTTAATAATAAAATTATATTCATATTTTTATTACTAAATATTAATTATTTTCTTTTAAAGTTTTTGATAAAAGTTTGAAATAATTTAATTGACTAAAACTTATTAATATTATTGGTAATTTCTGTTTGTATAATAAATCTTACTATTTTCTTATTTGTTATAAAATATATAAAAGCTTTGCGATAATATAATACACATTATTAATAGAAAATTTTAATTCGGTCTTTTTTTCACATCTCTTATACCCAAGTATTAATTTAATGCAAGTCTTACCATTTTCATTAGATTCTTCATTGATTTTATTTATTATAGTATCGTTGTCTTTTTCTGTAATATAGAAAATGTTTTATTATTATAATGTGGTTAGAATTTGATTATGTTCTCATATTGAAAATACTTACGACAACGAAATTGACTAGTGCAAGTGTAAACAGGAGATGAATCAGTAGAATATACAGGCGCGCATTTATCATATATTTTTGAGGGATAATATTCTTCTGTATGACATGTTGTTTTTTTGCAGTATGGCAGTTCGTTCACTCCTGTAGTAGTTATGTAGAATTTTTAATATACTTCACATTAATGATTTATAAGAATATTAATAAAAAAATATAATTTTTCAATTTTTTAATATATGATATAATTTTTATATAAATCTAAAAATATAAGCAATGAATTTTTGAGCTTTATCGATGAAAAATTTTATTTAACTGAAACATGTTTTTAATAACAGGCGTTTTTTATATGTTAAGCATCTACCATTATAAATAAATTATTAATCTCAAAAGGATTTGTCCTTTTTTCGTTATTATTTTTCTTAAACTCCCTATTTTTAAAATAATAAACTTACGCAACAAGTGTAACTTACTAAAGAGATATAAAAGAGATTCTTAATAAAATCGTGAAAATTTTATGAACCTTGAAAACTTATACCTTTGTAACCCTTCATACATTGACATATTCTCTTCGGTCCTGAATTAGGATAAAATATGTCACCATCCAAATAAGTTTTTCCATCAACTACACATTTTGTTCTCTCTTCCGTACTTTCAGCTAAAATATTGAATCATTATTTATCGATGGTATGATATTTCCGTAAGTAAAAAAGTGTACTAATCGTATAAATATCATTCACTCACGACACACTTCTTCCGAGTGACAGCAAACGTCAAATTTTCGTTTCAAGTAACATCCTGGTTTGGGTTGCACAAAGTAACAATCTATGGTTGAGCAAACAAATTTTGCTCTAAAAATTTATCAAAATTTGAATTGTAGAACATTAAAAAATTATATGTTTTTGAGTGAACTATTTGCACCAAATATCTAAATTATTCTGTATGTATTATTTGGTAAGTATTTATTAAATTTAATAACTCTTGTCAACTCGATACAATAATTTTACGTATTATTTTAGTATTATTTACATAAAATAAATTGTATCATTCTGTATAACATACACATTTAAGTTCTCAAAGTATCCTGTAATGGATACCTATTTTATTGTATTAATTATTAAAATGTTTAATTTGATAATTTGTTCTTAGTTCGTGAAAATACTTACACTTCTGATCCATATTTATTACAATAACAACCTATCGAACAAGGATTCAGACGATCTATCTTTTCTAATTTTTTTCCAACAGCGTATTCGGTACCATTAGCATAGCACATATCAACTGACCTCTTGAATAAATGGGAACAGTCGTATCTATTAGGACAGCAATCACCAGCAATTTTGTACATGGGAATGCATTGAATATCTTCGTAAAATTTTATTGGTCCAGGACATTTTTCTTTGTCACAATCTAATAAATTTTATTTATAAATAGAAATCTATTCTTTTGTATATTTATTTAGATATTTAAACCTAATCATAATAAATTTATAATATACTTAAAGAATTGTTACGATTCGATAAAAATTTTATAATAAACAAAAGGATAAGTAAATTATAAATTCATGTATCGATAAATATTATTTTTTTAACTATTTATCATTAATATTGAAAAATATAAAAATTAACTTTTATATAATTTGCAATTACAGCTTGATTAATTATAATTTGTATTTTACTAATCTCAGATTTATAATTAATGAATTTATACAATTCTAATTTAACATCTAATAATAGTCATTTTAATCAATGGTAATTATTTAAATTTTTTACAAGTTACATAATGAATAAATGAAAAACATCGATTATTTAGGCAAATTTTTCTAATTTGTTTAGAAACACAAGATTTATTCATTACAGATTACGATTTCAAATTAATATTAACTTGTGATTCGTTATTTTCCTGAAAAATGTAATCATTTTTTAATTATCGAGTAGATATAAGTTACAATATTAATTAATTGACATATAATTATTTTAGTATCTTTTTAAATTTTCGAGCAATTTTTGTGATTATATTTCTTATCGAATTCATACGTAAACATTTACAAAATCAATATTTATAGAATTTTGGAACGAACAATATATTATATTATTGTAATTAATATTTTTTAATTAAATTATTTCTAAACTATTTTTTTTTAAATTTAATTTATATTATCATAGATTACCTGTTGACGAGACAATAGTAAACAATAATAGTAAACAGATGAAGCAACTAAAAATAATTTTTTTAGCACTATGTATTCCACTCATGACTGTTGAAATATCGTTATACTATTGAATAAAATAAATAAATGTATATCTTTTATAAGGAAAATAAGAAATTTGTTTCGTGTGCAAATTACCAGAGATATGAAAAGTGGCATATGAATTAAGATGACCTTCGGATATGAATATTATATACAGATTTTAAAATTTCCATTAAATAACAAATATTATTTAATTATAAGTTTAGTTATTACAAAATGAACTGTTATTATGTAATTAGTATTTTACTTTTATTCACGTGTTGTATTATCCTTTACAAAATAAATTTATTTTCCAATATTTGTTAATATTGTTAAAACAGTTGAATGGATAGCGTTAAATATGTGATAAATATGATTTTTCAACAATTAATTAGAGAATATGTTCAATTATTAAATTTCGAATTTTACATAAGTTTGATTATTTTAAATTTAATTTGTTTCTAACGCATTGATTTATTTAAGTACTAATACGATATTTAAAGTTACATTATATTTATGATGTAAAAAAAATTTAGTGAAAGTAAAAATTTAAGTTATAAATTATTAATTATTATTTAATTTATTAAGGCGTATTTTTCGTTTAAAAATTTTTTCGTAATATTATATTTTAACCAATAAAGATTATTTTTTTAGAATATTTAAACAATCTTAATAGTATAATCACCTCTTATGTAACGTTAAAATACAGATAAAAAATTATTTTAACGGCATAAAGAAGTTTTAAATGATATTTTTCTATAAATATTACAATTTAAGAACTTGAAGGATTTTCAAGCTTTTTCGACATTTTTACTTGAACTCAAAACTATTTGGATGAAAAGTTCAAATTTTTTAAAAGTTTTTACCGAAGCAAGTATATAATATAAATCTTTTATATTAATTTATTTAATTTCAAAAAAATGATGCATTTATTTCATTATTAATATCATTCACAATGTTAGAAGATTTTTTCAATGAAATTACATAAAGTTAAAATTAAAATAAAATATAGATATTACTTACTTTAATTGTACAGGTCACATAAAAGAACTGATAAATAATTTACAGAATTATACATTATCATACGAATTATAAATTTATATCGAATAACGTAAGTAAGTATATGGAGGTACACGTATTTGAGTAGTTAACATATTTTAATATTTTTGTTGATTCATAACACTTTTTTGTTAAAAATTATTATATCAAACTTAAAAATAGGAATTTTTACATATATTATATGTTCACTTTTTTTGGTTTTACATTACGCGTAATCACTATTATTGCATACATCATGCGAGAGTTCTTGACAAGTTGGTGTGGGTGGAACTTCGCATACACATTTCATACATCGAGAACCAAAGTCAGTCCCTTGATTCAATTCATCTCCGATATGCATCACCATATTACCAAACTTGCACATCATTTCATCTGAAATGTTAAATATTTTTAATATTTTAAACATAGTTTTAAGAATAAATTTTATTCAAAAAAATATTATGAATTATTCGATAACTTATTTCATTATTTTTATGGTTTTTATAACTCTTTTTTTTTAATAATTTAAAAAGTTTGTAAAATAAAGTTTAATAATATTATTTTAAAACTATAATTTACATTATGATGTTTAAACTTTATAATATAGATATAAAAAATAAATTAATATTGTTTAGTTGTTTCAATGTAGTCATATCGAATTATTATTAACCTTAAGTATTATTTTTTAGAAGTATTCACAAGTAAGTATATCGAGTATATAATTGTTGACTATCTTAAAAAATATTAATTTGCTTGATAAATCTGTACGAAATATACATCGCAAAGAATTTTCGAAGCGAAAAAATATTTATACGAATACGAAACAATTAAAAATACTACAGGGTAAAATTAACTATAATTTTTCCAAGAAATATATTTCGAATATTATCATTTAAAGACCTTATTAAACTTGAATTAAAATATGGATTCTTACCAGAATATTCTTCGGTATTAGATATAAGTTTTGAATGTTTCGATTCTACCTGAAGTATAGTGTCGTTATTGTTTTCTGAAAAAGATATGTGAATTAAAGTAAATTAGTATATATTGATTGAATTTATTAGTACTATTTTCTTTACTTACGGCATCTAAAAGCGAGAGGACAACTGGTTAGCATATTTTGGGACTCGTAGAATACGGGTACACAATTATCACTTATAGAAGAATGATGATGTATTTCTAATCCACATTTGATATCATTACAAAATGGTTTGATATTATTTCCTAAAATTACATATAATTAAATTTTTTTCTTTTTCAAATATATTATTATATATTATTGTTTTATAAAGCATTATAAAAATTTATCAACATTATTTTGCTTTTAAAAAATTATTGATCGATATAATATCGATTTGTAAAAAATGTTTCAAATTATTTCAATATTTTTTTTAATATATTCGAATGTACTATGTTTTGTGTTATATGTATTTTATGATTTTTATTATTAACAATTTCTCTGCTAATAATAATGTAATTTATTATTATTAAATTTAAAAACTTTCTCATCCTGACATCTACAAATTTTTTATTATACAATGCTAATTAAATGAATTATTTTTTAGAGGAAGTAAGATATTTAAAAATATGTAAGTTCTTTGATTTCATTATCACAATATTAAATTTATATTTATTTTTATTAATTTTAATTTATCTTAAATAAATTTTTATCATGAATATTACTATCGATTATGGATGCATTTTTATCAAATAAATATTACCAATTTATGGAAAATTTAAAATCCTATTCATTAAAAATAATTAAAACTATGATATGAAATACGGTGATCAATATTTATTACAAATTATGTCATGTTAATTAAAAATATTAAAATACATAATAAATAAAAGCGATGATATAAAAAATTAAAATAATTAATGTTTATACGTTATACATGAATTGAATTTTATAAATGAAATGTAAAAAGAATGTGTAACATAAAGAAATGTTTAATAAGCTAATCACGCGAATATTTCAATAATTAATTTTTTTATAATTATTTGTACAAAAATATATTAATTAATAAGGTAAGCAAATAAAAAATTTCGATCTAGGCTTATCGAATGGAATAAAAATAGCATAAAATATCCGAATTTCGACTGTTTTAGGAAAGAAAAAGATAATTTTTAATACAAGTATTAATTTCTTCATAAACAATTGACTAGTTTTCAAGTATTTATAAATTATATATTGAATACTTGCCCGTATAACCTTCCATACATTGGCACACGATTCCAGGATTTTTACTTGGATAAAATGGTTCTCCATCCTTGTAAATTTGTCCATCAACTTCACATTTAACTGCTTCTTGCACAGATTCAGCTGTAAAATTAAAATTTGTTTCAGTGTATCGAATACTGTATTAATAAAATGAATGTATAAGTTACAAAAAATTAATTTACAACAAACTATTTCTGTGGGACAACAAGTATCTGGAACATATTTATAATGACATCCTTCTTCTAAATTTGTTTGAAAAATGTAGCAGTCCATAGCTGCACACTTAAATTCTGGACTAAGAAAAAATATGAAATACATTAGTATTATATTGTGGATTTACGTATTAAGAACTGGAAAATTATTTAATTAAATAAACATAAAATTTTATCTCGGAATATTAAATAAACTCCGTAAATTCATATATATTGAATATTCATATATCTTAAGCTAAAAAACAATCGAAACAGTTTACATTTGTTACATACGTTATTAAAGTTATTTGTAATTGCGAAATTTATTAGACATATTTATGGAATGAACTTTAAAATCTTTCATAAATGTGTCAAAATTTAGAATTTGAAGTTATATATTTATATTCAAATTATATCGTGATCTATGTAAAGTACTCTAAGACCATATATAAAAATATGATAATGAGTAATTAAATATATTTCCTAAAATAAAGAAATGCATGCATAAATAAAACTTTACTTGTAGTACTCACTGAGCTCCAGACACATCGGAATTACAAAAACAGGATACGTCGCATGGACTAGAACGATCCTCGTTTCGGAGCTTTTCTCCAAGATTATATTCACGACCATAAGTATAACATTTATCGAGGGATCTTCCATTTAAATGAGAACAGTCGTATCTAATTGGGCAACAATCCTCCGATTCATCGTAAATCGGTTTACAATTTAAATCTTTATAATACAATAGCGGACCTTTACATTTTGATTGGTCACATTCTAAAAATAAATTATGCAAAAGAATTATTTGTTGCTTATTTACACTTAACTTAAATGTATAATTTATGAACAATGAAAAAAACAATTCTATAATTTTATATCAATTTGCAAATATACATGTATATTATCTATGAAACACGTAGAAAAATCTTAATATTATTTTAACTATTCTTTCATATTTTTTGATGCATAATTTCTTGTACAATGTTTTTATCTAATGTTTTTATCAAATGTCTTTATAACTAAACAAATATAACCATTAAATTTTTTATTATTCATTTTCAAAGGAGTTTAATACAATTTTATCTCAATATATGTAATTATTAATTGTGAAACTACTTTTAAAAATTATATATAAGCTAACTGTTTCAAACTTTTGTTTTAAGAAAATATGCATACAATTTTATAAAAAAGATTCATGAATATGTATTAATAATTTAACATCTAGCCTGTAAAACACTGAAATGATAATTTAAAGAATATTTGAAAATTTTTTAAATTAATATCCATAAATTTCAATTTAATGTATATACTTTCCTAATTTCAATAAATGTTTAATGAATTTTATTCCATATTATTTATTTCTCATATTTTTATTTTAGATAGTTACGAACATATGAATTAACATAAATATATGAGACGCCGGACAATTTAAACTTTAAATTTTGTTTATTTTTTATATAATCGCGGTTTTATATAGACTATGTAAATTTGTGTGATACATAATATTATTTTAAAAAATACCAAATATCAAGTTGAAATTTAACGAAATGAAAATCAAGCACAGCATAAATTTAAATTATTATTTAGTTTATTGGAAAACCATACGAATGCTAGTAAAAAGAAATTATTTTGTAAAAATATTGAAATTGATCTAAGTATATGAAATAATTCATATGTTTTATTTAGATAATTTTGTGAATTCCTGATATTTAAATAAAATCAAAGAAAGCGGAATTCATAAATTTAACCATTAATTATTGTGTAGAATAATTAATTTATCGCATTTTTTAACAGGTATCAAAATATTTACCTTCTGCCGAAGTAGTTTTGATAAATATTAACCACAGAGACAAGTAAATATACAAGGAGCCACGAATGGCCGATTTTTCAATGAGAGACATAACAGCCATGATCAACTTGAAAAACACTTTGAATTCATAAAGCATGCAACGCTTCTTATATAGAGGCCTAGAGTTACTAATCAAAGAGGAAAGAAGGGGACGTTCCCACAATACGGAAAACAAATTTGACTATACATTATGCCAACAATGTTCTGCTTGCGAATAAAGAGGATCGTACTTATATCGTTTTTTTAACAAGCTAAAGAGATTGTATTCCCCTTTCGTATCTCTTTGAAACGCAAAACTACTAAAATTCGTTGATTAAATACTTACACGAATTCTTGAATGCATAAACGATATATTGCATTGTTATATGTTTATCTAATCCAAATACTATGATTTAATTAAGTTGAAATTTAATTTCAACATTATAATTCAAAATCGAATTTTCAATGCTATTATAATAAATATAATATTTTCAATGATAAACTCTTTTTTATAATATAAGTATAAATTAATTTTTATAGCATATATATATATATAATAAAATATATTTAATTTTAATGATTTTGACAAAGAAGTTTCGCCAAAAAAGTTAGCTTAATTAGATCGTTAGTTTCTCCATTCTGTACAAATGTATATATTAAAAATAACTTGCTACACTTAAAATATTTTATATATTTTATATTAGTAAATGTTTTTATTTATATTTTTATGTTTAATTATTAAATTGTGATCTTAATTATGCATTTGATTATATTTTAAGATTTTTTAAATATAAATAATGCAAGATAATACATTTAGAATAATAAAATTCTCAAACTATTATATTTTCAGTTTATAATTTCATATAAAAATCGATCTAAATATAAATTAACCATTTATGTTTTGAGTTGTTCTATTGAATTTTTATATTAAAAATTCTATGCATTTAAATGAACATGGTAAATATCCAAGTTAGGTGTGAATGAATACTAATTAAAACAAAATATAACACGTTTATTAACAAACATTATTTTTAATATCTTCAATAATATAAGGATTCGATATATAAAAATAGATAATTGTTTTAAAATTTGGTAAATTTTATATTACAAAACGCAAATGACAATAAGTTATAATGTAATTATAGTTATTTATACTTAAATTTCTAAGGTAAAAATAATGAAATTTAAATAACAAATAGTACTTTTTGATAATATTACAAAAAATATATACAATTATTAATGATCTAACTTGAAATCATCATTAAAATTGGCAAGTTTGTAATTTTTTCGAAAAATTTTCGTTCAAATTAATTTATCTCTTGATTTTAGTTTAATTATTGACTACATTAAGTTTTAAAAAGTGTAACGAAGGATATTATTAGAAAATCTGGATTTTACATCTATTTTATGACAAATAAAAATGAAACATGGTAATAAATTCGATCGCGTCACTCAATTATAACATTAAATGTATTATTATACATTAAATTATCAAATAGAAATTGAAAAATATATTTATAATGTATGTTTTATTAATTTTCACATTTAATTATAGACTTACTTTTTACAGTACTGTGAGATGTAAGTTTTAGGAGAGGAAAATAATTGACAAATGAAATAACTTAGGATTTGCTCTTCTAATTTAGTATCGAAAGTGTCTTCAGTTTCTTTACAGATTATCATATTGACATTGAGGGAAATATCATAATGACATTTACCTCTTTTCGATTTCTTTGGATCTCTGCTTTACAAAATGTTAACCTTTCTCTCTATTTAATCTGTTTCGATTCGAATTTGGACATTTAGACGAGGAGTTTTCCCTTGAGTTATCGATAATATTTAATACGATTCACGATTAAATTAAGCAAAAATTCTCTTACTCAAAATCTTTTAATTATCGAACTAGTATTCAAAGATACCCTCCAATTTTATTCGAAACATCTCCCACTCCTTAATGATACCAATTTAACATTATTCTGGTGAATTCGTACTTTGTCGGGTAGAATATTTTATACCGGATATATCATTTATTTTCCCGGGTAGAATATCAATTTTAATTGTGTCCATGAAGGGTATAATCATACTCTCGTAATTTTTATCTATTTCTGCGGATTACTGCTCCATCGAAGATTTTTTGTTTCGTCGCTGTTTCTGACCTTCGTCAATTTCCGGACGTTACTCCTCCATTGTAGCTTTCCCTTATCATTAATGCTACTAACGAGACTCGATTTTCTGCAACTGCTGTTGCCGATGTTCTTGAGATTACGTGTCCTAAGTAATTTAGCGCACTTTTTCCTCGTAAATCAATAATTTCGTTACCTTATTCCTCTGTGATGCTTTTCAATCGGATATTTTTTCAGTGCTACTGTTTTTTCATTTATGTTATTAAGCGAAATTATTGAAAAAATGTTAATCAAAATCATTTAATTATAATAAAGGTGTATTAAATCATTACCAATGATCAATAACAAGTATTTATTATTTATGTTAATCTTAATATTTAGAGATAATAAAAATTGTAGTAAGTGAAACGCAAATTTTGAACAACCTTTTCACTTCCTTAATATAATTATATCGTAATTGTATTAATTAATAAGACATTGAAACAAATATCTATTTTTTGTATTATTATCCAATAAAAATGATTTTCAATGATATCAACGTTATATTGGATATATAATCTTATTTTCTAGAAATATGTAACATTATAAAATTACATTAATTAACTACTTATATACATTAATAAATATTTTTAAAAGATGAAGTTCTACGTTAGTTTGCGTAGAAAAAATATCTCTTGATTTCAAGGTCATACCATTTCGTGTAGTACACGCAAGTCCTTCACCTTGACATATATTCTCTTTCCGAAACTAACCGAATGAGTTGAATGAACATGATTCAATATTGCTATAACGCGGATTTGCTCACGAAGAAATTGGTCTACGATTTTTTCAATTATATCTTAATTTTGAAAACTAAATATTTAAAAATTTTGAAAACTAAATAATTTTGTAAACTGCTATAAGTTTATTTAGAATTTATACGTATAGCGAAAGAATAATCATTTATTATAGGTGAATTCGAATACTTGAAAATCGTTTCGTATAAAAAACATATTTTCTAGATTGAATCAGTGTCCCCGATTAAAAAAATTCACCCGCTTTTAAATTTCTTCTCGTACGTCCTTCGCTCTATGTTTTAGCATATCTTGACAAACACGTACAAAATCTGTGGAAACTTTTTACTACCTGAATCGTTCCGATTTAATTTTAGTAGTTTGTTTATTAAAATGGATCGCAATCTGCAAATAACATTTGCCTATTGCTACGACAAAATCTTTCGTAATCCCTATAACTGACTTTGTAATAAATGTTTTTTTGTATTTAAAAATCCAATTCTTGTTCTTCTTCTCGAAATTACTTTTGCTATTATACTATGAGACTTATGATAAAAAATTATGATTTATACGAATTTTGTTCAATTGCTTAAAATAATATGACAGGATTCAATAATTTTATACGTGTTCAATCTTTTTAATCGCTCCACCGTATAAAGAAAAGTTTACTATTATTCTGCTTTATTCCGTTTCCAAAGATATATTATTAAAGTAGGAGTAAATTGAAAAAGAATTTTAACCTTATTTAAATACGTTTATATAACCGAGATACGTCTAAATTTTTCTATTTGTATGCGTTACTACTAGTTTCTATTAATAAGTTATAAAAATAATGTATGTCAATGTTAATACTAATATGTCTGATATGTAAGGCACTTAATTTAAACAATGAAATATTATACATATTTTTTAAAAATTTTTTATATACCCTTTAGCCGAAGAATACTTTTTCTTCGTTCTAACCATGATGAGAGTATTTAGAGCGAAGATTAAAACCTTTTATATGCTTCCTTTTCAATTAACTCATATTAATCAATTGATTATTACCATAATAACCTTTACGTTTTAGAAAACAATAGAATCTTATTTATATGGACTTACTAATTAAAAAATTATGTTATAATAAATTTCCATTTATAATAACTTATTATATTATTGTTTTTATAATCTACTTGTATCAAAATTATTAATAATAATGAAATATGCAACTTTATACTATAAATTTTTTATCAAA
The DNA here is from genome assembly GCA_018907195.1 of Dolichoris vasculosae. Classification (NCBI taxonomy): domain Eukaryota; kingdom Metazoa; phylum Arthropoda; class Insecta; order Hymenoptera; family Agaonidae; genus Dolichoris; species Dolichoris vasculosae. Next base: position 9,883,336 of record JACCHY010000005.1, on the reverse strand, counting down.
GTAATTATGAATATGATATTTTCTGAAAATGTACTACCAATTTATTTCATCACTTGAAAATAAATTTATAAGATAAAATATTTGAAATCTATAATTTAGTTTGCAATTATAACAATTTAAAGTGTATAAAAAAAAATATTTAATTAAAAATCTAATACTTTTTTTATAATAAAACTTTAATAATGCGTAAAGTCAATAAAATTTTATCGTGATAATCAGTTTATTTTCAACAAAATTTGCATTATAATTTTGTTAAATATTTAAATATATAAAACTATTAAAACATTATATATAATACTGTTTTTTAATTGAAGAATAGTAATCAATAGCAAATTATAATATAAAAATGTTTGCAAAATGAAATAAATTAGTTTACTGTTTTTATTTTTTAAATTAAACTAATATATTTAAGATGAATAATAGTAAAATTAAAATATCTTAATTATTACAAAATTGGTAAAGAATATCTTTCAAAATTTTTATTAATTCGGTTTATATATAACATCTTTTAAAATAAATGCATTATTTAATGATAAGTGTATTTAGAAATAATTTACACAACTTATTTTCATATAAATAATGTAAAGTTTGACGATAAATATTTCAAATATATCCAGAAAATAATTGTTTCATTTGGTTTAAGCAAATATCTATAATATTTAATAAATGTGTAAAGTTTCAGTAAATCAATCTGTAATAATTGAAGTGTTGAGAAGATTTTAAGACTTTGTTTTAAATGTATGAGTCGTTTTAAAGAAATTTATATATTATACTATTAAAATATGAAACCACGTATAAGCAAGTTATATATATCAAAATAAATGCACTTCATAGATATAATAATTAATGAGATAATTAATGCAATTAAGTGAATCTTCGGAACGAGCCCAAGATATATTTATCCTTTTTTACATTGTGACTTATCAGCTTAATTAAAAAATAAATTTTACTATAAATTGGTAAGTAGAATTATTTAATTCTTAAAATAAACTAAAAATATGACTAAGTCTATTAGTAGATACTTATTTGAAGATACATGAGTCAAACTTTACATATATTTAAACATTATAATATTTAAATGATATTAATTTATTAAAAGCAGATTTTTAAAAAAAACCAATACCCCATTGATGTATTTCACTAAAAATTCACAGCAGAACCGGAATTTCTCTAGAAGTCAGAGATGATCGTATTATGACGCTCGTAGAATGGTCGTGTAAACTGGCAAAAAAGATTTTTCTAATCCAAGTTATTTAGCCAAAGATAGAGAAGGCGGTTATGTAAAATTGCAAATCCAACCTTTTCAAATGCTATATTCTTTATTTCTGTATGGTACGAATACCATGTTTGAAATCTGAATATTGAATACAAGGATTAATTTCAACTAAGATAATTAATTGCAGGACAAGGAACAATATTTGTTCTTAATTTCGAAGGAAATAGTTATTACATCGACGATTGCTGACCATTTATTAATAATAATATCGGAAGATATTATTCCTATCTATATTTCTTGTAATTTCTGCGGGTACGTTCGGTAAAGCAGCTGCAAAATGCTTATCAGTGTAACGTCGCACCGAATATTGTCCGTCACCGACAAGTGTATTTCCAATTGCAGTCTTTGAGTTGAATAAAAAACATACCAATGAAGCGATAGATCATCGCTAAAATTTTGTAAACGGTGATTCTTTACATCGATACGATCATTCGTATTAACGATAAATAACAGTTTCTCAACGTCTGAAGTATTCTCGCGATTATTCCGCTGTTTGATGCTTACGTTATTTAAAATCTAATGTAGGTTGGATGAACGAGCGATATTTTGATGTAATCAAACGTAACCTCATAGCGATATCCTTGCTTTAAATACAGCTACCGAAGATACCCCGATGATATTTAGTACACACTGATTAGTAAAGATCGTAAGGCGCATTTAAGGTGAGCGGAGATGAAGTTACGATGACTTTGATTATATTTTTTCTGTCTCATCGGTATACGACTACACCCATCGACTCGTAGACTAATATCGTCGTTTTAAAAAAATGTTTTAAGGAGAAGCGCGACGATGTTTCCTACGTTGGTAATCTTTCGTTCCTGATAATTTTTGCTGATATTGAAGATCGGCCTTTCGTTAACTGCTCTTTATCCATCCTGCTTTCATCTCTAGGATAAAACTGAATAAGCCGGAAGGAGACTTTTCTTCTAAGCTCTAATTTTTCTTTGGGATTTTTCAGTACCTTACTGCGCGTAAGTTGTGCAAGAGGCAGATATAAAAGTAACGCAAATAAGTTACTCTGATGTCCGTTATTCTTATTTTCCATTAAAATTTTTACAAGCCATTTGTTTACTGCTTTCAATGGCAATTCTATGATAATTTTTTACCAAACGCTATATTGGAAGATGTATGGTAGATTTTCTATTTACATCATTTTTGCTTTAATATAATAATATCAATTTAATTGACTTGAATAGTTTAAATAAATTTATTATTTAAAAATATCGACTGGAATATTTTTTTAGTATGTATATATTATCAATATATATCTGATTCGGTTCATGAAATTATAACCATGTATCGATTACGTAGCGTATTAAGAAATTTTATCCCTATCGTTCATTTGGTTGATATAATTCTAAAATAAAATGAATTGTTATTAAAAATTTTGCATATATTAAAATAAATACGATTAAATGCAATAAAAAATATACATATATGTAAAATATTGAATTTTATTTAAATGTATATTTACTTACATTTAATGTAGTAGACTCTTTAACCGAAAGATATTTATTATCTTTTAAATAATCTAATAAGGATTTTAAGCTTTCTATTTTATCGTTTAATCGTTTTACTTTTTGATTTAATACTTTATGTTTCTTTTTTGTATTATTAAAATAATTTTCAACTATTTTGTAACTTAAATCTGAAGTAAAATCATCTCTTTTCAAGTCTCCTATGTAACGGGGAGTATAAGTACGTTTTGTGGTCGCTGCAACTTCAGATTCGCTAAAAAATAAAATTTTAAGTATGTTTACTTTTTACAAATTACCGAATGTTACAATAATATATGATTATAATGTTGATTTATTACCTGCTCAATATGCAAGTTTCAGAGATTTCGTTATTTTGTAAGTTTTCTATAGTACATTCTTCGCTACATACACTAGAATTTGAACTATGTGATTTAGTATCGTTATCGTAGTTAAAAGAGTGGGAACTATTTGTATTTGTTAATACATTCTCCGCTGATTGTATATTAAACTTATTTTCTATCAAAAAATTGCTAACTTCTACATTTTCTACAGAGTCAACGAAATAAATGTTTTCATTTGATTTGGATAATTCATCGTGATGCGACATCAATGAATCGTCAGTATCCGATTCGCTCTTTTCCAAATTTTTTTCTTCTATGTTTGTACTAAAAATTCAGAATACAATTCAATGGTAAAATGCATATTATCCTTTATAAATTATAGTACTAATAATATACTAATTAATTAATAAAAAAGTATACCTATCAGAATTATTACAAAGTACAGATGGAATAGCTGTAGGTAGTAAAAATCTTCTTACATGATCTCCAACTACTTTATAATGAAAATCTTTCTCTTTAAAATGTTTGCTGCAAACTGCACTGTGTTTTTTCAATTCACGATTTATAATCGAACTCCACTTAGCCTTCATATCTTCTTTTCGAGGAATACTAAGAGTACAAAAATAAGAATTACACACTTTCAATTACATTATTTATTTTTCATATAATTTAAGAAGAATCTATAATGTAAATTTAAAATTTTATAAAAGTTTATATAACAGATAATTTGTATTTATAAAATAATGATACAAATGCAAATATACATACTAATATTATGTACATTATTGGAAAGAATAATAAAAAGATAAAGTTAAATATTTTTAAATAACGTACAAAATACTGTATTATAACCAATAAATTATATTTTTAAAAACTTTTCTAATCACTTACTTGTGGAACGAAATATTGGCGATAATTCCATATTCAAGTTTGCATATACAACAAACCCTTACCATTTTGAAAACCTTTAGTTCAATATTTTTATATACTCTGTGTCAGTAAATATTATTAAAAAAGGTTTCAACAAAGTAAGACATAACTAATTATCTCGAATCGATTTGGTAAAAAAGTAGCGATATATTTTTGTTTACAAACTTTTTAAATTCTAATAATAGCTAACAAAAAAATATTAATATCTTCCGTTATTTTTACATGCATTCTACATGTGACGAGTAAAATAACAACAAACTGGGAGGAGCAAAACCAATTTACAAACACAAGCGGAAGCAACTAGTTGTTTTAATATTTTATTCCTTTCTTTCATCACTTTTATATCAAAGCAAATAATCACGATTAAAATTATTTTCTCGAGTTATTTCTTGTTAACTGTTACGTCAAACTAAAAAACAGGTACATTTGTACAAATGTATGAACTACATTAGTAAAATATCCATGTAAACAATAACAATACTATTGTAGTACAATATTTAACTAGATAATATGAAAAAATAAAAGTATATATTATCTAATCATTGAGCTAATTATCTTACATAAAAATAAACGTAACCCGAAACTAACATGCAATATATTTAAATATTAATATAATAAATTTAAATTAAATTTTGTACAGGAGATAATGTTTACGATGAAATAACGCAGTTAATTGTTTAAGTATATCTGCATCTCTGATCGTAGATCCAAAAGTTTACGAATCAGACTTTACAGCGCGATATTTTTTATCTCGACGTTTTCTCACCATACATAACTTTTTTCATCTTTTAAAAAGCAATTATCATTGATAATCATTCCAAGAATAAATATCTTAAAGCGTTTTCTTTATACATTTTTCTAAATTTTGCTTCTAAATTTGTTTAGCGATTTAGTCTTACCAACAATATATATGATACGAGAATATATTAACTCACTCAAATATCTCTTGGCACTTTAGCATTTTATTTATTAAAATAATTTCTCTTTATCCGTAAAATTTGAGTTATCGTCAAATCCCGAAATATTCATTTTATTCGGGCGCTCTACCAATTTACCAACATTCGACCGAAACACGAAAGATACGATAATCACCGAAGAAAGTAATTGATTTAATCGCCGTCAGAGGCGCTGATACATCAGCGAACCCCTTTCGCTTTTCCAAGAAAATTTTTGGCAATATTATTGTATCTCTCGGGTTTCTGCAGGTGCTCAAACAAAATATAAATAAGCACGTGCGCAGTGGAGATAAAAGCGTAGTTATTATTACATTCACCGAAATCTTTCAACATTTTATACAATTATTAGGGCATCACCGTCTAAAAATAATAGGATCGAGTACGTATAAAAATTTTTGAAATAAAGCCAATATAGAATGTCAATAATAACGCACAATAATAATTTAAATATTAACAAATATTACATCGCATAATCGTTTTCTAAAGATAGAAAATAGAAGAGAAAGCATTTTTGATGAAGCATTTTTTATTTCGTTGGTGCATTATTTTTAGACATTCGATAATGGTTACGATCCTTTGGTCGAAAGAATCTTGTTGCGAAACTTGGGAAACTCGTGAAAGTTGACGAAGATCGCGCGAAAATCGGTGTCTCGAGGAAGGGAGGAGAACTCGGCCTCGGCTGCTCGTTAAGAAAAATACGCGGCCGTTAACTTTGAATTTGATATCCATTTGATATCCATTTGATATCCATTTGATATCCATTTGATATCCAGTGAAAGCCGCGAAAGAAATCGAATTGGCGCCGAAAATCCGAGCGAGGCTTAGACGATCGGTGGTTCCATTCTCGTCACCTGACGTCACGATTGAACCTGCCGCCGAGTCGAATAACTCGCGTACATCGAATTCGGTTTCAGTTTCTCATCTCTAGCGACTCGAGAGCTCGGCTCAAAAGTCCGAGAGTCGGGACTCGGGATCCTCGGTTAGCTCGGGAAACAATATATATATACACATGTAATTGCAAGATGGCGGCCAAAGTCGCTTTCGTGGTCGAGCACTGAGTCGTCGAGTTTATCGCGTGTCCGTTTTTATAATGCATTTGACGAACTTGCCGAGCCTCTACAGCCGTTCGCTCCTCGCCGAGGCCAGCCGCGTCTACGAGCTCTTCTCCGTGCCTGGGTGCGATCGTGCGCCCTGAAACCAAGAGAGGAGTAAATTTTTTCCGAGATATCTTTCTCTCTCTTCCCGGTCGATTCATTTCTCTCCCGTTTGCTCGTTCGCTCGCGACGTCGTTGTATACGCGCGTAAGCGCATTACGCGTCCTATTGTATTTCTCGTCTGGATTCTGGGACACGAGCAGTGGTGGCGGATCGGGAAGAGGATAAACGCTTCCTGGGGAAAGTTTGGAGGTGGGGAGAGTTTCGCCTTCGCTTCGCCTCCAGGAGTTCGGAACGAGACGAGAGGATCGTTCGCTCTCTAGGTGTGTAGAAAGCAAAAGTTTTATCTTTCCGAATCGATGAGAAACACTCGCCGTTCCCATATTCCTCCGCTCGTTCGCTTTTAATCAACCGTAATTTATTCCGGGAGTGTTCAACGCGAACGAAGGATTTTTTTTAACGCGCTCGTATTATTACGATTAAGGAGAATAATTTCCATATTTTACCACTGCAAAGCTACGTATAATGCTTTATGCAAATGTTATAGATTCTAGAGCGTATAATGCAAATCAAATTAGACTTATATATCATTGATTAGTGTTGGAAATTTTCTTTGTGGTCTGCTAGTTATGTTATGACAAACCTTTATAGCTTTGACATTTAAAATGATACAAGCATGAAAATTAATTCAAATGCATAATGTCATTGGTACTTTATATTTTTCATCCGGTTGCATCTATAATTAATTTTTTTTTTTTTATTATACATAGATGACAAAATATTCATATTTTTATATAGAAATTGTAAAAAATTATAAAAATGAAAGCGAACCAAACCTTAAAGACTTTATTAAAATCTCAGAATTTTGTTATATAATTTTAATCCCAAACTTATTCGTTATTTTAAAAAATAATTTAATCTTTGTATTTTAAATTAAATAATTATCTACGCGGCGTTCGGTATTTATAAAAATTCTCTTATTTAATAAATTAATTTAACGAATTAATTTATTAATTTACACCAACCTTTATTCGTATTGATCTAAATTTAATTGTTTATAATTATGTTACAGGACAGTATCGATATAATATACAAATTGATTAAACACGTAACAGTCGACGAAAATACATTGTCTTTTAATGTGAAGAAAATTTTTTGCTTCATGTATATAGTTCGTAGTTTAAGTGCATCGAATATGCAATTATTAGACAGATTTTTTATTAAAAATTTTGCATGACGTATAGAAAATTTTTCAATTATGCAGAAACACATATTACGATCCTGATATAGTTTATACAACGGTATTTCTTTAGTTCTCCAATATCCGTATTTTTCAACGTTCGACTATTGTAAAATAAACCGTAGTACGTAAGATCTGTCTCTGAATTGTAATTATACAATGGCAGAAACACAGCGTATGACCACGTATGGAAGATATCCATCTTGTGCAAATAATTCTCGTCTCGAAGAAAGAAGGTCTAGAAGGTAAATAAATTTCTTTTCGTTGGTTCGCTAAATTTCATCTTCGACTCGTTACTTTTAAATTTACTTTATATTATTTACGTTAACAGGCTCGCCATGATACTAGAAAGAAACAGGAAATCGGATAAGCCGGATGATTTTGTATGCTACGAGTCCAGCGACGACGAAGAAGAAACGGTAATGGATGGCAAACAATTTTTAAGAACATCGTTCAACTTCATAGATTACGTTCGTTCTCGAGAAACTAATACTAGGGAAATCCGTAAAATTAATCAAGAATTTGGTTCACGACATATTTTAAGTCACGATCTTTTCAAAGAATATTCTGTTAGCTTAAATAATATGAATAAAGTATTTTGTTCTCAATGGCTTAGCGATCGACAAGTTGTATTTGGTACTAAATGTAATAAGTTAATGGTGTACGACGTTGCTACCCAAAAATTAGATCAGATTCCATCTCTTCACGGAAGACAAAACTCATCCGGTGGATTAGGAGGCGTTGCGGAACAGCAATGCGGTATACATTCTGTTCAAATAAATCCTTCGAGGTAGTTATAAATTTATAAGTTATTAGATTTTACCTTATTATTTTTATCGCGTTATTCTTCATTCGTCGTTAAAACAACTTGATTCTTAAGTTATATTTTCAAAAGATTTAAGATTCAAAATGTATAAAAAGTGATCCAATTTATATTTCGATCGTTTGGTAAATAACCTTATCATAGTTAATACAATTTTTTTATAGGACTCTTTTAGCCACGGGTGGAAGGAATAGTACCGAAATAGCAATTTATAGATTACCAACTCTAGATCCCGTTTGTGTTGGTGAATCAGGGCACAGAGACTGGGTGTACGATATGTGCTGGTTAGACGATGAGTTCTTAGTTTCAGGATCTAAAGATACAAAGATGGCTTTATGGCAAATCGATAGCGACTTGTCGGAAGCTCCGGACAAAGCAGACATACCATCGCATAGGTTTATAATTAATTATAATTAAAAAATTAGAGAAAATAAACGATACATTTTTATAAGGTTTGCATTTCTAACGTATTTCATTGATTTGTTTTGTAATAATTTGAATACAGGTTAATACAGCCAGTATGCGTGAAAGAATGCAGATCAGCCCAGAAAGTGCGATCGCTGTTGTTCAATAAGGCATATAAAGAAATCGCTGTGTTATCGATGAACAGTTTTATACATATTTGGTCTGCGGAAACGTTTAAACAGAAAATATCTCGTAAACTACCCGCTTGTCAAGATAACGTTTGTTTAGCTGTACACGATGATGGATTGTACGCAGTTGGTTGTCGATCGTACACATTACTTTTAGACGCAAGAACTTTACAACCGATTAAAAAAGTACCATCAAGGTAATTGTTTTGTATTGTTTTATCGGTGATAAAACTCGCCTCGATCGTGCGAAATTTAATAGTTTTGTAATAATGTAATAATTGTTGTTCCTTTGTCGCGCGTACAGATACAGCGGATGCGGCATTAGATCAGCCAGTTTTCAGGGCTCGGTACTAACGATTGGAACGGGGCTCGGAATGCTCATGTTTTACGATATCAGAGCTCAAAAGTATTTGGAATCATCGATTAATTCTAATCGCACCGTTATGTTGAAAGCTTCCAAGGGTTATGTGGTAAGTACCGTTTTTATTTTAATCTTGCGTTTTAAGTACATAAAACTCGATTCGAAATTTATAATTTTATTTTTTATTAGTCGTTTGTAGTAATAAGAAAGAATCGATTAAAATACAATTAAAATATAATTTACATATATGTTTAAGAATTTGTCGACGATATACAAGAGGTAATAATTTGTTGTTATATTTTTGCTCAGTTCCCAGATGAAGATTATATCGATGGATTTCAAAATGTTAAATACACGCCTGCCATTTATACACATTGCTACGATGCATCCGGAACTCGTCTTTTTTGCGCTGGTGGTCCACTTCCAACAAATCTATATGGAAATTACGCAGGATTGTGGCAATGAATATACATGTTCTTTAATACGTATAGTCTTTAATTTTATGAATCTTAATCATCACAAGTTGTGACATGCATTTAAGGAGCCAATAGCATTCGTATGCATACAATTTCAAAGACTACTCGAAAATTCTAGAAAAATTTAGAAATTTGTGGGCGTCAATTGTACGGTGTAGTTTATTAAGTGCAGTGAGTCGTATATTAAAAAAATAGATTAATTTTAAAAAATGCTCGGTTATTAAAACTATACAAAACGTACTAAAAATCCGTAGATAAATTTAGATATTTTAGTTTATTGACTTGCCATAAATTTGCTTTATATTTTCGAATTATTTTCGAAATATTTTCTAATGGTTGAAGTACACGAGAGTGGGGCAAGCTAAGTTGAAATGAAATTAAGCGGTAGATTAGTTTAGTAAATATAACTTTTGTAATAAATCTTGCAACAGTTATTGTGTTACTAAGGCCTTGAAATATTGATGAATAATGGATTTTGTGGTGAAAATTTCATTCTTTTTTCAATTATGCTAGGTTAATTTTTATTGATATTAAATTTTTATACGTTTGGCGTGATTTTAAAATTTTAAAAAAATTTAAAATACGTTAAGCGTATAAAATAGTATTTCAACAATTCTCTTTCTTTTAAAAAATTGAGATTGACTAGACTAAAGTTGAGAAATTGTAATTTTTAAAAATGATGAACAAAAATAGAAAGGATTACCACTGAACCCAGTATGATTAGTTAAATGAATGCTAGGTATTCTTTGTCCGCATAATATGCATATTATATTACATTTTATTATGTAAATGATATGTCAATCAATATAGCAAATTCATTTCAGAAAGCGTATGAATGTTAATGTATAATTTTAGTGTATCCATGGTCAAATGAATTTACCGAAGGACTTAAAAATCAAAATTTATGATCTACCGTAACAGTAAGCGAATTCCCCTTAATACATGTATTATATATAATCTCAATTTGCGTCAATTTGCGACTATTTGCGACTATTTGAAACCTTGAAAAGTTTGTTAACCCTCGTATCGAAATAAGGCAGAATAATAAATTTAGATTTTTTAGTCCAATGGTAATTTATCGAATACGATTATTTTGGCAAGACTAACAGGATGCGTAAACTGTGATTGTGTAAATGCGTTCGGTAGAGTGCAATTGAAAGAATTTGTTTATTGTACACTTAGAAATTAAGCAAGGAAAAAACCAGAAATTATCACATTGCAATTAAAACCGCCAATCATATTCCTGGAAACGAGCGGGGATGACAATCGTTTATTCAACGTAGTCATCGTTAGCATCGGTGTTGCTTATTATAAACTCCAAGCGATTAAAAGTCGTTCATTAGTGTTATTTATTGACAAGAGCGTGTTTGTTGAAACTCGAATAGCTTTTAAGTATGTACATTAGAAAAGGGAAGAATTGTTACAAACGAAATAATCATCATTCATTGTAAATGTTTTCACGTGTACGATCGTCGCTTGGAGTATTTGTTTTTTTTTTTTTTCATTTTTTTTCTTTTTATTTGTTTATATACAATAATGGAGGAAAAGAGTGGATTATGTGTATTATTTAAGACTTTAAATTTACCATTTTTGTTACATAGTTAGTAGGCAATATATTTTCGCAAAAGAAATTTAATTAATCAATAGAACTTTGTTAAAACTATTTTTTTGTAGAATTATAAGAAAAAATAATATTAAAAGTCACATAATTCCATTCTAAATCTTTGGATACTTTGATCATATTATTGAGTTTAATGAAATATTTTAAACCAATCAATTTGGTTTTAATAATTCTTGTAATATTGAATCCAATGAAATGCAAAAATATCAATTTGTTTTTAACTTATATAAATGGTAATATTACGTTGTTTCTATTGTGTTTATTATATAATAAAGTTAACGATTAAAAAATATAAAAAATTTTTTTTAATTTTTTATGTTAAAAAAAATAGTATAAACATTCGTGAACAATCTTTACAATATTTTAATTTGGATATTTATAATTTAATCAATTTTAAATCATAAATTTATTTACATACATACTAATTAATTGATTTGTATAATAAAACAATGAAACCATAATTAGTTTCATTCGCCTAAAAGATTCGAGCAAAGCGATAATAAATCAATTTAATAAACAAAAGTCTTCAAATTATTTTTTATGCGACTAAGACTTTTGTACACGTCTGAAATTTGTCAAGCTTTGCGTAAAATATTTCTTTAAATAAGTAAAAAAAAAAAACTAATGTATGGTGTATGGCGCAGAACATTATGAAATTTATGTAGTTTCTAAGATTTATTGATATAAGTAAAATGAATTCGAATGAATTTCGTTCGTGAATAAAATGATCTATATTTGGGACAAACGACGTAGCCAATTAAAAATACTTCTGTGATTTTGTAAAAATTTCATCGAATTTAAAATTTAGTTGTCGATTGTCAGAGCTGTAAAATATTTGTTTATGCATTTTTTTTTCTGTTTCAACGTGCAAACATTAAATAAAAAAAAGTTTTAAAAAATAATAAAGATGATTATGTACAATTACGTGAAATTATAAATAAACTAAATAAGTTATGTATATATATATATGTATACATATATGAAATTTTATACAAATTATTTCAATCTTTATTATTATTATTTACTTGATTTCAACTGTGTAATAAAATTATGCATAAATATATAAATATATAATTTTTTTAACCAGTACTGACAAAAGATATTTTTTTAAAATAACAATAAAACTATATGAAAATTAATTTGTAAAAATGTAGAATTCATACACGCACACTTAATAGTTCCACAAATGTACTAAATTTTTATGAAAGTACATACAAGCATACATGAACGACGATTCATTACGAGAAAAGTTTGCAATTTTTATGTAAAAGGTTCGAAGAAGAAAAATCTTCCAAAGTTGGCGAAACTACTCTTTTGGAAAAAATACTGGAATTGAGTGTAATTTTGGAATTTAAGTACCATAAAATTTTTATATAATACTTTAATTATGAAATTATGCTTAAGTTTAGTGTTTTTTCTTAAGTGGAATCAGGACTGTGAATTGACCTGGTTAAACACAATCTTATATAAAAGGAAAAAACAATTAAGACTGGTATTTAAAATAAATAAACGTTGAAAAAGCGAATAGAATGACAGAAAAAGATTGGTTGAGATATAATTTGACTGAAGAATCATTCTTGGAAATTCGTAACATGCAAATGAAATTCAGAAAAATGGTTAGAGCAAATGCGATTTGTGTGGTAACAGTGAATTTGATTTGCGGTAAAAATTATGTACATGTCAACTGTCCTCGTTTGTGACACATGTTATTTTATATCTTAATAGGAAATCCACATTAATTAAGGGAAAGCGATCCAAATGCGTATAACAATGAAAATTATATCGCTGCAATCCATAATTATAAATAGCGTCCTAAGTTGGACAAAACTGTAAATAAACTGAAAAAATCAAGTTATTCGCAAAAATATTGATTTAAAGTATTCACATTATTTCATATCAATCTAAAACCTTACATATCACTTATTTCAACCCTGATGTTGATAATCTCATTCGCAATTTACTATTTACGAATCGTCGCGATAGCGATTAAATATTTATTTATTTACGCTTAGAACTGAAAAAATTACACGTGTATTTGAAATATATATTTAAAAAATAAAACATGAAAATGTTGTAAACAACGAGTATGTAATTAATATGATTTATAGATTTATTAATTTAATTATTCCATGAAGTTATTTTGTTTGAGTGAGTCAAATGGAATTATAAAACTATTCTTGTAGCTAAATCTTATGAAATATATAGAAGTCGAGAATTTTGTAAAAAAAAAAAAAAAAAAAAAATGAATAAATTTATGTACTTATCATTGCAATTTAGTTAAAAGTTTTGTTTGACTACATAAATTTTTAAACATTATTGAACACTATTTTAATAGTATTGGATGGTAGCAAGGATAATAAATAATTTACAAAAAAATTTTGTTTATTTTTTATTATAAATAAGGTTTGATTTACATACTAATAACATATAATGTTACATCGAAATTTACTTCTTAAAACTATAGACATGCAAAGGATTTAGTTATTGATTTATTATATCAAAATTAATCAAACCCTGCATAATATATACCACAATAAAATTTCACCAATAAAAATATTGTGTTAACTATGATAATCGGAAAGATATGTGTAAAATTTGCTTTTCGTTCCAAATACTTATAATGTAAAATATGCCAAAAATAGCAGATATTACTCATTTTATAGTTAAAATTTCTTTTCTAGGATATATTTATGATATGTGTCATAGAATAAATAAATCTATAATTATATATAATTGAATTTCAAATATTTCACATTGGAAAAATTCTTTTTGATATTAATTTTTATCAGTTAATTATTTGTTTTATTTCATATATTGTAAAAATATGAGCTTTCAATTATAAGGCATACAAGTTTTTTTCTGTCAAATATATCACTTTATTTAATTCTGTTATCGTTTGCAAGTAAATATTTACAGCCAAGTTTTTTTTTATTTGTAAAGAGAATTAGTAGTGTTCCGTTCTTTTGATTATTTTTTATATGTTTTACAATATGTGTGAAATGTGTAATATAATACTTTTATGCACAGAAAAATATATTTTATTTGAGATGTATAAATTGTCTTAATTAATTTGATGAGTTGTTTTTTAAATTGTAGTTTACAAAAAATTTAGTGTTTTGCATTGCGTTTTTTAATTTATGAACGTAAAAATTAACCGACAAATTTCAAACTTCAAAAATTAATAAGTATTTAGTAGAAAGTGCTTGATTTTATCAATACCTAAGGATGGATTTGAATTTGATGGATTGAAATGCTCAATTATATTAATATGACTTTTATATTTTCTTTTTATCAAATAAATTTATATTCGGACCCCGAAATTTAATCACAAACGTTTAATTTAAAATAAAAGTATAACCACACGTTTAATTAGTAATATTAAAATTTTTATAACATTATTCTCACTTCGGACAAAATTTTGTTTAAGAAACATATTGCTCAACTTGTAGATAAAAATTTCTTTGGATACGTTGTAGCAACACATATATATTTCAATGAACAAATATTTTTTCAATGCGTAGTTGAATTATTACTTATAAAGAGTTAAATTCTCTTTCTGAATTTTTTTTAACGTTATCGTTGGAGTCTATTCTTTTATCGAAAATTATATATTTAAAGTAAAAATTTGAAAATAATTATTTAAAGAATATTTGTTTTTGATAATAATCTTGGGTATTAACGAATGTTATAGGAATGTGTGATCTAAAATGGCACAATAATCGCTGCTTTTAGCTTGACGATTTTCTTTTTTGTATCGTACGTTTGAAATTTGTAAATATGGTTTACTTATATTTTTGAAAATATCAAAAAATCACGTATTGAAAAATTAGAGATACGGATTAGCAAATGAAATTTAAAATCATCGAAGATTTATAAATTCGTGTACATTTCATATTTTTTCTTCCTTATACCTTTATCATCGACTTCGGGGCATCGATATATGATATTTTGATTTATCTGCAAGACAAATTTTATTCAACTATTCATTAAGAGACTTAAAATTAATACTATTTACACTCCTATAATAACATTACTATTTTATAAATGAATACTGTGTTATGATGTTATATCGAAATTTTTAGTAAATTTTAATTGCCGCAATACTGTGATGATTATTGAAATGTAGATATTTAAGATTCTGTTATACGCGATTTATATCTATAATAATCATTTTTTTTTCTATCTGCTTTTATAAAGCAAGCGCTCATCTATTTATATTTATAATTATATCGATAAATACCTACTTTTACATCCTACTCGTGATTTAAGTATTTTTTATGCGTTCAAGTGAGATATACGTTAAATCCTATAAAGTGAAACAGAAAGATTCAATTAAAAAGTCGATTGTAAACACAAATGCTATTTTGAAATTCCACGGTAATTTATCAAATTAACTTATAACTTCAGTATTATTTACTTTCTAGTATCGATCAAAATAAAAATCTTCTCAATCCAATATAAACAATTCCACTCGGGAACATTTTTTCAAGCATGAAAATCAAGTCCGATCTTCTACCTGGATTACCGTCGGACTACTCTACACAGGATACATCGGTCTTACATCGGTCTTAATACGGTCGTCATCGTCTTCGAGTCGACGAGGCGATAACTCCTTACGCGACTCTCGACAAAAGCGACTTCCCAGTCTGGAAAAACTCGTTCGATGACGTATAAGCATCGGTCGTTTCCACCCGCTCTCGGAGTCAAAGTTGGCCAGTTTCCAGGGCTTTGTTGATGTCCACGGTGAGGGCACCGAGGGTCGACCTCAGCTCCGAGTTGTGGGCGAAAACGGCCTCGAGGAAGTCCGGATGAACGAGGAAGTCGAATACTTGGTCGCAGCGCTCGCGTGACTTGTCCGTCAGGTGGGGCCTGATCAGGGCCTGGACCGAACTCCGGCATCGCTCGAGCGACTTGACGAGGTAAGCCCTCTCGTAGCTGAACTCGAGCTCGTAGAACGAGAGGACGGCCATCGCTGTCGAACGCAGGGCTCGACGTACCTCCTCGATCCGGGCGGTGTCCGATGGACCCAACTGCTGGTTTCGGTGGAGGAGACCAATCTGTTGAAAAGTAACGCCAAGGTTTTTATTTGCGACAACGAGGGTTTTTTTTTTTTATTCTTAACTGTGGGTTCGATGGGGATTCGACTCGATTCGATATCGAATACACTTTTTGTCGCGGGTGACATGCGCGAGGAAACACGACGAAAATCGTTGAGGGTGAAAGATGATATTTTAAAAACCTATTTTAAAGTTCGCGGTATCTTGGAATTGCGTAAAGTAATATTTGCAGTTCTCTGAGTAAAGTACGAAAGGATATTAATTTAGCGCTTGACAAAGATAAAACAAACTACTTAATTAGCGTTTACGTATATATGACGGAAAACAATATACGGAAAACATATTTTATAAAAGTTACTCTTGAAGTTGTTCTCAACTGCGCACTATACAATGTAATATAATAGCTGTACTATTCCATACAAACTGTTATTAACTGTTAATTTAATTTTCATAGCAAATTTTGCAATCCGTTTTATCGATTCGAACACGAAAGTTAATTATATTTGATAATGATATTATTTATGAATTATCTTCTCGATATATAAGAACCATTTGTTTTAAAATTTAAAAATATATATTCTTAATGGTAACGTTAATCGAAACGATATATATTACGATCTAAAAATGTTTATACCATTAGGAAATTTAAATTAATTTAATTATCGATATAAATTCAAATCAATTTTTTTTAATTTTGTCTATCGACAAATAATATGTTTAGGTAATAGCAACATCGATACTTTAACATCTGAAAAAAACATAGATGAACTTATACAATAACTTATTAAACAAGGAACAACTTTTACTGTTCGAATGATATTATTGATCGTTAATTTTCAATTACATTCTATATCGTATAATTTTTTAATATTGGATTCTACCTTATCGATAAATCTAACAAGACATCTTTTATATTCATAATAAATTCAATATATATATATATATATATATATATAAAATATAGTTAGATGTATATGATCTAAAATATTAACGCATGTTTTAATTAAAATTCCTTAATTTTACCGAAGCATTTTTTAATTCGTATTCATTCTAGTAAAACTTTTTCAATGATAAAAAAACTACCTTTAAATAATTTATGTACATTTTAATATAAACTGTACGTATCAATTATTTATCGGACAAAGCATTTAATAATGATTAAAAAAGAAGATATGTTAAATAAAATTAATTTATTCACAAATTTAATTTATAAGCATG
Source organism: Dolichoris vasculosae (assembly GCA_018907195.1). Lineage (NCBI taxonomy): Eukaryota > Metazoa > Arthropoda > Insecta > Hymenoptera > Agaonidae > Dolichoris > Dolichoris vasculosae. The sequence goes on along the minus strand of JACCHY010000005.1, from coordinate 9,865,812 downwards.
TTCTAATGAAAGAAAATTTTTAAAAACTATTCAAGATTAATTAAATGTAAATACTATTTATTTCATTTGTAACTGCTTTTATTTTTAGTATTATTCATAAGTTTCAACCGTTAAATCGTTCGAGTTAAATTTCGTTCTTAAATAATTTTTCCTTTATAAACAGTTGTATTCGCTTTACATTTGATTCACGAGAGGCAAATCTTTCAAAACTCAAGAACCACTTTTATGTTTAATTTTATAAAATGATATTCTATTCATAAAGTAATAGCATCAACTCTTTCTCTTCAGAGAATATTTCCACTTTAAAATATGGTATGTTTATTTTGTAACGAGGTACCGGACAAGTTAGTTTCATTTCCTTTGTATATTTATTTTTGTGAATAAAAAATCAATTATAATTTAAAACAAAATTATACACTCTATTTTAATAACTATATCTTTATAACTAATAAAATTAGTTAAATAACGAATTATAATTTTTAAAATGTTTTAAAAGTAATTTTTATTTAGTAAATTTCAGTTACAGAATTTCATGTACCGTATCTAATCAAATTTAATATTTTCCGTCTATTGCGTTATCGTACAATAAATTATAGTATCCTGTATTCGATGTTTACATTGTAGAATTGTAGTGTCCTTGACCTGAACCTCGAGGATTTCATATATGTATAAAATATTGAACAATATCGGGCAACATGTCTAAACTAGTTAACTAGATTTAATTATTGTCTAGGTAATCTATCGAGATCAAATTTATAGGGAATTATATGTGTAAATGTACTTAAAGATCTAATTCAAAATCAATATTCGTTGCTCTACAAGATACATTTTCTCTCGTATACTAAATCTATAATTTTGCGAGTACCAAGAATCTAAAGTAAACGTATCTTCGATGAAAATGATTATGATAACGTAAATTAATTATGCGCCTTCGCCATCGATATAACTTATAATAAATGTATTACTTTTTAATAGATTTTTGAAAACGCAATTATCCAAGTTAATTAATAATTAATAAAATAAATTAGTAGAAATTCTTTAATTTAGTATCGATGTACAGTATTCTATTTAGAAAATAGGTTGAATACACGAAAGAATCATCGATGTTGATTGTTTTGTTTCGATTAATAATTTTAATCAATAATTTAAATTTTAAAGGATAAACCAATAAATTCTATCGGATGAATCCAGGTATCTATGAAAATAGAAAAGTTCAAATTAATTAAAGTATAAAAATCTTTCCGTGCCCTTTGATTTAACCTTGAAAAAATATGTAACCGCGATAAATTTATTAAATTGTACACACGGAATTTAAAGTGTAATAAAAACAATAAAACATTGAAAAGTTAAAGTTTTAAATCGATAGTACAATATCTCTCATCTTTTCTACATTTTCTAGTTGTGGTTTGTACAAATAAATATATGCAATTGAAAAAATCAAAAGTAATCGATAATATTATATTAATTTTAAATATAATAAAATAAAAAATAATACGGTACTCGCGAATTTAAAGTTTATACACTGTAACATCGATCCGTTTAATCTCAAATTCAAATGCATTAATAAACGCCAAGGGTAGTTTAAAAAGGATAAATAAACGAGCATCGTCGTACCTTTATCGATAACTTAACGATATTCTTGAGCACTTTTTCCGGTTGCTTCTTATCGAGTTGTTGGCTGTTCCTCGCGGCTCGTTCCATGAGTCTGTAGAGATTATCCAACAACGAAGTCGTGGCATCGTCGATGAGCAGCGACCTTCCGGCGTTCGAGGCGGCGAAACGACCGAGCAACTTCTTTTGGGCCCTGAGTCCCAGATCTCGGGCTCTGCTCCCGGTCGTCGTCGTACCACCTCCACCTCCGGGACCCGCCGGGTAAACTCCACCACCTGCAGCCGCCGACTGCATCACTAAGCGCGGATTTTAGAGGATTTAATGAGATTAATTACGCCATTGATTTTTCCCTCTTGTTTTTATGCTATTTTCGGACTGTGGATTCGTGACAATTTGCCGATCATTCGGTACCATTCATTTTTAAATGCTTTCGCATACATTTTTGTGCACTTGATATCGATGATACGTTAACAAACGCTTCGAGTGCTCCAAAAAATCGATTTAACGACGATGTGCAGTTTTTATTTTTCCGATGACAATTAATCTACGTAGGATTTAAATATATTCATATTTATAATAATTTTAAAATTTCTTACGTCGTACACGAGATTTTTTTTAATTAACCCGGTTTTTTTTTCCTAAAACCCGGTAATTCTGTAAATTGTATTTATTTTGAAATATATTTAACTCGCGAAGATTTAAAATTTAATTCGAGCGCGATACAATATATGATGTTAAATTTTATTTAATGATATAATTGACTCTTATTTTTAACGTAAGATTAGATTTAACAATAAAATATATTTGAATACGCGATGTTATAAAAGTGGTAAGCTTACAATTTCACATTTTAAGGCAGGAGGCATTGAAATCACAACCATGTCAAGGTCGATTTTAAGTCATCCAAGTAGTCTTTTTAGATTTTATATAATTTTTTCACGATGAAAAATCCAACTTTATTCATGGTAAAAAGTTATTAAAGTCTTGTTAATATGGTACTTTGAAACAGCATTGAATTATAACGTTGGTTTCGTGAAAGATTTACATCGGTTCAGCATTAAAAGTTGTTTTTAATAAACGAGTTTCGATTAATTTTTTATCGTTTAAAGAACATATTTTCTCGTTAATTTTATTTAATAAAGATATAGAATTTCAAATTAAATTTTTATCCTCTCGACCTTAACCGTACGATTGATATAGAAACGATTATAATTTTAAGTTACAAAATAATTTAATTACCAAATAAAGCTAAATTAATTTTTAAAAATTATAACTGTTATAATTGCCTTTAAAAGAATTTCAATTTTTTTAAGTACAATAATTTAATTATACTGTTTATTAGTCATAATAGTGACTCACGTTCAATATTTGTTTTGTCAATGATAAGAATAAAAAGCGAAGTACGAAATATCGATATATACGGCAAATCATAGTAATTTCACGTGTACGATACGAAAATGATAGAAACACAGAATATAATATTTAGCGTTACATAAAATAATTTACATGAAATTAAGAAATTGGAAAGTGACCCGTGTAAAATGACATACGTAAATAAATTGAACAACGAGTGCGCACAGCCAATGATAAGCACAATGTACATCAACTTACCATCGAACATGGGTAGACCGCAGTATCCTCCGAGTGATAATGAAATCAGAAATTAAATAATGGTGCAGCGATGTATCCAAATATGGTTTAGCAACTCAAGAAACTAAAATAAAAATTGGATTTTATCCCGTATAATAAAATTAAAAAAATTCATAAGTAAAATAAATAAAACGCAAAATAATTTTTTTATCAGTTCTTGCATTCGAAACCGTGAACATTCTGTATACAAGAAATTAATATGTGACTAGCGTAGAAACGACTTTATGACTATTTTACATTATCAGGTGCTGTTTACCACTTTACATTATCACGAGAAAATTAATCGATACTGCCCGGTCGGAACATTCAATTTTTTACATAACTTTTAATAGATTGTATCGTATATTTGAGAAGGAATATAAGTTTTCTGGAAGTTTATAATTGAAATATTAAGTTTCAAAATGCATTCGTTAATTAAATAGCAATAAAAATGAAATCAAGAAAAATAATTTCATTTTGTAATTTTTTGTAATATTTTATACGGAAGCAGACATAATAAGTAATCAAATTTGTTCAAAATTTTAATATTCGTAATTTGAATGTCACGAGTTCGAATAAATAAAATGTGTTTTGAATAAGAATACAAACAAAAAGAACACAATGTATGATCCAGGTGTATACTTGTTTTGAAATTAATTAAAAACAATTTACAATATGTATATCGGATTGTGAAACATTGTTTGAAAAGTCGTGCGAAGAAATGATTGTATACGTCAACTAAAAATAAAATAACGTTATTTAAATTCCAGACCAGTTTGATAGCCAACCATCTAATCAAAAGTATCTCGAATATTATTTTATCGTCTGGGATAAAAACCGAGCCAAGATTATCGATAAAGTCTGGAAGAAGGGATCAGGAAAATACACAAGTTTTCATCTTGAAAGTTTCACCCGGTCGTGAAAAGTCTACGGTCGCAGGTCTAAAAATTCAGCCAAGCAACGTCAAACAACTTCTACTCGAATCAGTGGCGTATACATAGACGGTGCAATATAGACGTCGCAATATCAACATCGGACGTCGGAGCACATACACAGAGGATGAAGAGAGATAGAGGGATCCAGGGATCCTTTGACTTACCTTGATTGCAGTCGCTCACGGCTACGAGGTGGTAGAGTAACCAGCTCTGGAGTTCCATTACCGCCGTTCCCCACGCCACCTGAAACAGCGTACCTTAAATGAGAAACACTATCTTTTCATGAGTTTTTATCTTACTTTCGACAGCCTTTAATTTCGCTAATTTTACTCATTTTCGCCAAGACTTTTTCTTTTATTCGCTCGAGACGTTTCATTATTCGAGTGACCCTTGGGCTTTTATCGCGTCTATTGCAGACATATTTATTCGGTTCTTTAAGAATTGACCCGATTCAGACTTTGAAAAAGCTCAAAAAATAAGTTATTCTGGAAATAAAATAGACAATTTTTTAAAAGAGTATTATTCACTCTTTTCGATCAAATTGTATGCTTTTTACAAATATTTTGTAACGTAACGTTAATTTTCATAATTTTTAATTTTATCGTAGAAATTGTAAGCGTTGCGATTAGAAAAATTCTTTGCGATTACACGAGATTTAATACATTGTTTTGGACAATACGTAAAAATGTTATTATTTTGAAATCGATTTTTCAGTTTTCAATAAAATATTAAATTTTATATACCTATGGAAGTAGCTTTTTATTTAACAAACAATTTCATTTTGAAAAACTTTGGTTTATTTATGTAACTCACCATGTAAACATTTTTTGTAATGTTTTACTAAGCTCATCGATTCTTCACTTTGAGTAAAAACTACTCTCGATGTACCACACATCGGAAGTATTATTATATACCGTAATTTGTTGCGATAAGCAACCAAAGTGGTTTTTCCTTTTTACTCGTAACGAGTTCCGTTGAGCAAAATATAGATAACGCGTTTTTTTTACATACGACAATGCGTTATCTTAATTATTCTCTTTAAAAAGTACTTTTTTATATTTTAATACCGATACGTGTGATAAACGATGTATCAATTTTTGGAAAATATAATACGTTAATTTGCTTAAAATGTTAAAAATTACTTTTCATCGTTAAAATTTATGTGTCAAAGTAACCAGAAATATTTAGTTTTTAATTAAAATTATTTTTTTAAGGAAGCATATTTCTAAGTCATAACAGAAGTTTAATCTATTTTCGATATTAAGGAAAATTAAAAATGGATCTTATTGAAAAACTTTTCAAAAATATTTCCATTATTCGCTCGACTTTAATTTTTTAAAGTTTATCTTTTATTACTTTTAATCATTTTTCTCGATCTTTTATCAGCTTTATATAATTAAATAATTTTTTATACGAAATTATACAAGATTGCATAATTGAATTAGTCCGAAATAATATATTAATCTGGGCGATGATATTCCGTATTATCATCGATTAACGTTTAATTTATGTTCCACGAATATTTTACTTTAAAATATTTCTAAAAAATATAATATTATATACTTTTAAACTAGAAAATAAAAACAATTGTATCGATTACAAAAAATAAATCATATTCTTAAATATAAAATTATAGTACTTGGCGTATTTCAATCGTACAAAGTAATTCTATCCTATCGAATCAGGTTTAATCAAGAGGAAATATCAATATACTTCATCCAAATATATCTTTAAATTACAAATAATTTTTTAATTTATCAATACGCTTTAATTTTAAACATCTTGTAATAATTAAATTAAAAGAGAAAATTCAACTATAACGAAGCGAATGGTATACGATTGATATATTAATTAACACATTTACATGCACAGAGTCATTTGGACGATTAATGTTGAAGTCACGAAGAACATTTTCTTAATACAATGGTGGAATAAAAAAAACGATGGCACTATCCACAAGATAAATAACGTTAGGCCTGTTTCGATAATCTTTCGATAAAAGCAAGTAAACTACCGCGATACAAACTTTTAGGCGAAAACTTGCTTCGATCGACAATACCTCCGTATTCCGAAACTAAATTTACCACGCGAAATTGAATCATCGACTTCGACTAACGGCAAAGTTATACATACTCCGCTCTGTTCGCTTTTGCGATCTTCCTCGTCGTCCATTCTCATTGGTATGTACAAGCGTAGGTTAGCAAAACCTCGGAGTTGGCACTCGACGAGACAGCGGGGAAAAAAAAGGTCGGCTTCCGTCGTACATCGCCTGTCCGGAATTCACTAACGCGAGCTACGCAATCACGGATATTCTCACAGACGCTGCTTCCGAAGCAGTAAGTTGCTTGGGTTCCGAAGCACCGAAGCGAGACCCAATAGAAGATGAAAACGACGCCGCGACGTTCGAGTTAGAAGCCAGCCACTCGACCGAGTTGAGAAGTTGCGACTTTAGACTAGTCCCGAGCACTGGATGGTATTATTCAACGATCCTCCGGAGAAACAGTAGCCAGTCTCATCGTTTTTTTTTCCGCGCGTCCAAGTTCGCGAAGCCCCACTTGGAAGTTAATTCCACGAGTGTATCTGTGTACGCTCGAATGGGTGTTCGCTCGCTCGTGTCTCGAATACTACGTGTCAACTTCTGTTATGCAATTAATGTCGAGAGTGAGCGCAGATGATAAACAGACATCGTGGGAGGTGAGGGTAAAAGAACAGAAAAAGAAAATAAACCTACGCGGTAAAATAAGCAATTCTTTTTTCGATGGACTGATAAATAATCTACGAGTACGAAATTATGCTCTTATGAAAAATGAAAGAGGCTAATACGGGCTTACTTATATTTGGGTAAGCTTTCGGGGACTTTTTGTTCTAGACGATAGCTTTCGTGATCCATCATTCATTTTAATGGTACTGGCTTTCTCGAATAATATTTTTATTTCGATGGAATGTACGGAATATCGTCTTTATTTTATGATAAAACTTGGAATCGTAAAAGAAAAAACTCGTACACGGCGAAAATAGAAATAAATATAAGAATAAAATAAAATTACCTGCAATTGCGATATGAGATTATGTCAAAATTATTTCAAAATTATTTAACGATAATTTAGATTAAATTAAATTACGCGTAATTATCCTCTAAAAATAAATTTTCGTTAAATTAGGCTTTTTCTTGATACTGAATTTCAAAGTACTTCGAATTCTTGTTCTAATTTAATTTATGCGTTTAATTATCAACTACGACATATCTTTACAACGTTATTAAGTCTCGTAACATTCCTTTATATTTCACATATTTCACTTGAAGCGTAATTATCCCTGAAAATGAAATATAGCTTAGAAGCTCTATTTAACGGTTTCAACGTGACTTCAGTTATTTAGTTTCAACTTTTGTTTATCGATGTTGATATTTATCAGAGTACATCGGACGAAAACACTCGTCGATATTTTGCATGTAAAAATAGAACATGTAAAGTTTATATAAAAACAGAAAAGTGTCTATTGTTAAATTATAATTTATTAATATAGTCGGTGTATGTATTTTCTTATCACGCGAAATAAAAATTAATTCTTTCAAACAATATTGTATCGATTATCCATTTATAAGCAAAGCTTCTAACTCATCTTTATTTGGATAAAAAATATAATATTCTTCTTTTTATACACTGACATTCGATATAGAAACTTTTTCATCTAAAAAGGATTTCATTTCTATTTGATTCAATGGATTAAACCAAAAAAATTTATATATATATATATCGTTTGAATAGATTTGCGTTTACAATAGATTAATGATTAAAATAAAAATTAAAAATATCTCTACGTATATTTCGTTAATTTTAAATATAAATATGAAAAATTTACATATAAAATATAAAATTCATACTAATTCGCGTATTTTAAATTTAAAATTTCGAAAATCTTTTGCTTCCATCATTTTTGCGTTTAAATTAAAAAAAAACTTATAAAAATATATTTCAATATAAAATTCAAATTTAACCTTATATTTATCGTTAGATAAAGTTTTGAATCAACAAATTTAATATATAATAATTCATTTAAACTTCATAAATTGAATACTTTACATAATTGAATATATTTAAAATTTTGATTCGAAAAATAAGACACTCGAATTTATTTTAATGTAACAGACATGATGTAAAATTTTTTAAAAATCTAATTTATAGGCAAGTTTACGTAGCCTTAGGTAAGAAATATACATTTGAAATACTTTTGTAAAAGTGAGTCAAAGTAAAGGAAAATGTTATCATACCAGACTAAAATAAAATAAAAACTAAGGTGTAGGGTCGGAAAATATAGAAAAGCAGCTTTGAAAACAGTTTTGAAAACAGCTTTGAAAACAGCTTTGAAAACAGCTTTGAGAATTTGTCTAGGCTACCAACGAAAAAGCAAAGGTGAAAATTCGGCGCATCGATTGGATTTTTTGCTAGCTAAGAAAGCGGTTCAGTAAAGAACCGAGGGAATTTCCCAAAGGCAGAATACCTCTTCGCTCGAGAAGACACACGTTCGCAACGTTATTGCGCATATAAAAAGCTAGGAAAGGGTCCAGATTAAACCGAGCAGGCGCACACAAGCGCATAGCTATCGGTAGTTGGATCGATTTGTAAGGAGCGTCAAGGCGAGCTGCTGGAGTCTCCCATGGATTCGCTCGCTAACAAGTACCGACACCATAATGGTAACCGAACCCCTCTACGTGTGTACGCATATCCATGTATTAGATGATAACGCAAAAAACGGCGTCGGAAGAACGAGAGGACGAGTTTTACTAGTCTTCTATCCGTTAATGTAATAATACACCGACGAGATTCTTTTTAGCAAACTTTTGCTTCTTCTTTGTATCTATATTTTATTCTTATTTTATTTTTATTTTTTGGTAGTGCGTTCGCTAAATATATATATATTTGAAAGTTAAATTTCACAGATGCTTAAGCTTCTGCTTAAAAAAAAGATTAACGGGATAAAAAACAAGAATTGCGGAGCGACGTTCGATTATCATTTCAAAACAAGTATTTTCATGGAAAATTAAATCGTCTGTGTTGATACTTGGAGAATTAGTTCGATGAAATTAATTCGATGATCGATAAGGAGTTCTTGTGAATATTTTTTATATTGTTATAAAGTAAATTCTGAAGGTTTAATAAATATAGCGAATAGAAAAATATACTTATGAACGTTCAAAGAATATTAAATAAATCTTTTATTTTTTTTTTATATTCTTTTATTTTTACATAAAATAAAACCCTTTGTTATAACATTTATAAAGCGGTAAATTTCATAATTATTATTATCAAGTTTATAATTATATTCATAATACAAAAATACAAACATACGAATAATTTCAAAATGACCTACATTCAAAAATAATGACTTAATCCTTAACATTAACGAGTATATTTTAATACTATTAAAATTTATCACGTAACAAACGATAAATATATTATCAAAATCAGTTCAAGGATATTCTTTATATTACCTATAATATATCATTAGTATAAACTCGTTAACGATATTTAATAAAAATTCGAATGAAGTAATTTAATAATTGTAATTTGTAATTATTTATGTATTCGTTACATATAATATTACAACCGTAGAATATTTAAAGTATTTAAATTAACATCTTATAAACTAAATATTTTTGTGTTGAATTGATACAATTGCAATTAAACAAATTAATATATATATAAATATAACTAATTATTCATAATAATGTATATTTATATATTATTTTATAATATCGACTATGATTAGAATAATAATTTAGTAATTTTGTAATAAACTTTATTATAACGTTTGAGTTTCAAGTTTACAAAAATTTTCTAAATATATAATAGTTGAATAACTCCATCAAAATTTATTTTATTAAAAATTATTAAATAGTAATTAATAAGAAACATAAAAATAGATTTAAAAAATATAAATATATGACACGTAAAATTGAATAGGTTTGAACCTAAGTTGTGTATACGATAATATCAACTAAAGCTTCGTTAATTATAGATACGAATTCAATCACAACAAATTTTCTGATAAATTCATTTTCATTTATTCAATGTATCGACTACACATTTTTTCGTTTCATTTATGTCAGTTTTATTAAATATAATTTTGTATTTGTAACGAAGAGATATTTGATTAGCATTTATTAACGTAATGCTAATGGTTTTTTATTTTGAAATTTTACTTTTATAAAAGTAAACGACACGCGTATAATTTATTATAAAATTGTCTAAATTAATTTAATAATAAAAAGGCAGATTACCAAATGAATATTTAAACATTTTATTATAAATTAAAATTATATATATATATATATACGTAACAAATTTTTGTAAAAGTTATAATTTTTGTTACAATACAAATAGAATATAAAGAATTCTGGTTTTCTAACTTTAAAGTATTAAAAATTTTCAATAATTTTAAAACACTTTTTTACTATAACGGAAAGAACTTTATACTTTAATAAATCACAAGATAATAGAACTATAGTCGTAGAATTTTTAGGCATTATTGGTTTTCCTTTAAAACAAATATATATATATATTTTAAGTATTGAATCCATATAATCTGAAATATATACTTGATAATTGTTTAAGTATTTTAGATTCAATAAGTGTGATTTGAAATATACCTTTTGCAATTTTATTAAAAAAAAGTTTTTAAATATTTAAAACAAGAACATACCGATATAAAAACACTCGAAAGTATATATAACAGTTTTAAGTTTTAATAATTTTTTATGAATATTTAAATAAATTTAATTATTATTCGTAAACCGAGATAAATATATAAACGTTTGTACAATATTATATCATCGCACATTTAGATATATTTTAATTATTTATAAAGATTGGAAAAATTTTTGTAAATCGATCTGTTTTTAAATAAACGTAAATATATAAAATAATAAAAATAAATATTCGATTGAAATCGTCTACCGCTTTCACGTAATTTAAAAGAAAATAACAAAAAAGTTACTCACCGCGTATCGATACATTGAGTTGAAATAAATAAAATTATATCGATTCCTTCTACACTATAAATCTTGAAATAAAAGGGAAGCATATTTCAGGATATTTCAGCATATTTCCTCCCATAAATTTTAGCAAGAGAGCCACGAAATTGACTTTTCTCATCCCCACTCGCGATGTAATGATTATAGACCGGCACATCCGAAACGGTTTTTTCCTTCCCTTTCCAGCTATTGGCTACTTGTTTCAAACTTGAAAGAGCATAGAGATGTATTTAAGCGAATGTGTGCGCGTGTGTGTGTGTTTGTACCAGACGGTTCCCTTCGTTCATGTTACCAACCCCAGCGAAAAATGCGCGCAGCTGTTGCTTCTTTGCTCGGCTTCAAAGCCTGTCTTATTCCATTCCATTTTCTTCTTTTACGCGTTTACTTTTAAACATCACCGTAATTTTATAAACTTTTAACTTTAACTTTATGTATTTTCTTGCGTCTACCGTAATTTTACATTCGCTTGTTTAATTTACGGAACATTAAAGATAGTTTTCAATTAAAAAAAAATCTGGTTCACGATCAAAGTCGTCGGGTTTGAAAAAATAAACCAAGCCATAAAAGAGTTTTGTTAAACAAATTTTTTTAAATTATAATATTTGTTGTTAAATACCTGAATCTCTCGTTGTTGTACCAAAAATAAATAAATATTTAGGACCCGAAAAGGTAAAGTGCGCAGCTGCACATCCGAGCAGTTAGAAGAGTCGTTTTACAATGGGACAACGTTCGTTCGGAGTTTCTAACTATTATAAGACTTATTTTGCTTCTATGTGTTCCTTTATGAGCTCGTATATTTTCCTTTCCGTAAGGTCTAATCATAAGAATATCGCAATTAGCAGAAGTTCGAGAATTATTCGTTAGTTAGTTTTCAACATTCAATTAAATAGTATGCAATATATGTTAAAATAAATATTTTTAATCGTATTCAAAGTATACTTTTTTTTATTTTAATAAATAGTATATTTTGTTGGTATCATAATTATTTTAATAAATTTACGCGAACTCATTAAAGAAGATATTACATTTAGAATTATTTTTAATTAAATTTATTATTTAAATTAAATTGTATAAAATATTATAATTATTTTGAACTGAATTCAAAATACCCATGTATAAATTTTAACTACCTAAAATCTTTTCAGAGACCATCAGATTTATAAATTTAATGTTAGCGTATTAATTTTTTAAAAGAATACTTATAAATACAATGATGGTGGCAAAATTATACAAATTATGATATCCGAAATTGAAGGTAATTTAACGGTATCTAAAACTGATCTTATATTATATCGAAGAATTAACGATAGGATTAAAATTACATATTAAATTTCTTGTTTGCATTGGAAATCTTGCCTTCGTATCGAAGAATATAATGAATGACTCAACACGAAAATGAATGTTAATCGATCTACGAGGACAGAGAAATGGAATTCAACGCGATCTTTAATAAACTTAAATTTTCTATTCATGAATGCGATATTCTAATAAATTATTTGTAAATTAAAAGCTATTTAACAAGTATTTTTATCGATAATGTACAATAAGAACGAGCTTTCAATATTTTACAGAAATGAAAATGAAAACTAAGTTAAACAAAATATGTGAACTTACATTACATTCATCAATAAATGATTAAAAATAAATTTTATATATATATATATATACGGTAAAAAATTAGAAAAAAAGTAATAATAAAGTTAAAATTTCTTTTATGTTATGAGTATAATTCAAATATTTCACGGATCGTTACTTATAATATCAAATTAATTTGATCGAAAAAATCGATTGTTCTTCATATTAGAAAACAAAGATGAAAAATGGTAGGGTAACGAATATAGATTTTTAGTTTTTGATAATAATTTTGAAAATATTATACTCATTTATGAAAATTTAAATGGTTAAAATGTATTAATATACCTTGTATTACAATTTTTGAAAAATTTAAGTAACGTAAAATATAAAGAACTTTAATTTACTTAATTTTGTAAATAAAAATTTCATAAAAATTTTTATTAATATATTATAAATTTTTAATAATATTTTCACATGTAACATAAAATGAAAGATAATATTATCTTAAATATTAATTTTATTTTACAAATTTATCAGAGAGCTCAACGATTGTTTTAAGATTTAAATATCTATATTTCGGAAGAATTTAAATATATTTTAGATAATTTCAAAATTATTGCAAAATTATTGCAAAATTATTGAATGATATATTTTTTTTAAATATAATATTATGTATCGATCATTTTTATGCTCTATTTTATATCACATGTAGAATATTGTATAGCAAAATAGAATTTAATAATTTTCAAGAGATAAAATTTTTTATATATTTTTATATTAGTTTTAAATTACATTAAAAGTTTAAAAGATCAAAAAAGGAAAATGCACACAAAAAAATACAGTAATGTAACGTGTATTTATAAAATTCTTTGACATTTTAATCCAATGAAAGCTATATTTTTTATTCTTTTCTCATTAAAAGGAATTTTAGAAAATAACTTTTACGCACATGTGAAGCTTTTAATAACATTTGTATTTTTACAGTATATTTACTTTAAATTTTAATACTTTAAAATATGTATTTTAAATTCTTATAATTATATTTAAAATAGAATGAAACATTAATAGTATTGATTTTGTTCAAAAATAAAACAAGATAAACTCGTTAAAGTTAATATTTTTCTCAGCTTAATTTTTATCGATTTTTATAAATTTAAAAATTCTCGTCTTTCTCTAATATGCATATTCATTTTCTTTTGTTAATTTTAAAAAATAATTTTGTATTTACATTTTTTTTCATTACGTTTATTACAGTTCTCATTTTTCATAATTTCGTAATTATTACATCATTTTTTAAAGTTATTACACTACTATTTATTTCGTATTTATATTTCTAAAATAAACGCGAAGTTTTCTTAATAAGAATCTATAATATTATTCGAAAGAAAAAAAAATTAATAAATAATAATGAAGCCTAACGAGCTGTGAAAAAGTCTTTGAATATTTAACGGTATTTATTATATAGAAAATAAAAATAAAATACTCGTATATCTATCGAGAACTAAGGAACATTGTATTACATTACTCGCATAAATCGTTATTTTATACAAAATTGAAGAATAAAAATTTATAAAAGAAGGATGAACAAATAAATAAACTAAGTTTTAAATCGTAAATGTTGATTTAGAAGGTTATATTTAAATTAGAGCAGAATAGGATGAAAAATAATGGAGAAAATCAACAAAAGCCTTATGTTTAACGAGTAACAGCCACTGAAGAAAAGGTACATACCGAAATCACGTTTTTTTTTTATTCCCACATCTACATCCAATCATCCCTACAATCAACGCGTTTCTTTAATTTACGTTTAGCGTTTTCCACTCTCGTTTCCAACATATTCCTTTCTGTTTACGTAGCCGCACCTGCGCATATACGTGTAGATATGGCCATACACGCGAGAGCAGAAAAACAGCTGTACATCGCGGAATATTGTCGTGGTAGTTGTTAGTCCCTGATCGTTAATTTCAACGCTTTTCCAGTGTCTCTCTCTCACTCTCTCTCTCACTCTCTCTCTCTCCTTTTCTCTCAACTTCCCTGGATTAACCTGTACTCCGTACGTGTGTTCCGCTCTCTCGTTCTCTCTTTCCTTCTTCCTACTCTCTCTTTGCAATCCACCTTCGGAGAGACACTACCTATATGCGAACGTATGTATGGGTGCATGTAAGTCGGTGTACATACCGGCGACACGCATTCGATCGGTGGGTCGATGAATATCTCTTTTTTTCTTAAGTCTGTTTCCATCTCGTTTTATCTTCTTTATAACACAATTCGCCTACGCAAATACTTGTTTCGTGTCCATTAAATAACGCGGTTGTTCACATCAAAGGAACATATATAGTGCTCGGCAAATTTTCGAATATTCCGGATACGAACCTTTTGTATCTTTGTCGTTATCGTGGGTGTGTCACATCGAGTGCGCTATAAATTTACAATTCGCAAAACATAATTATCGGTGCTTTTAAAGTCACATTTCAGGCATAATTATTTATTTTTATGTAGCAAGTATTAATAATTTACATATGAAATAAATTTAATACGCGAAGGCTTTGTAATTAGTAAAGATATCTTTACACTAAATTGGATAAATCGTTTAAAAAGGAAACGAAACGACCTCTTTTCATAAATAGAATATTGGTTGTGTGCAAATTATATATCTTTTTAAACGAAATATAATTTTGCTTCAAAAGTATTAGTACAAAACGATAATCTCTTAGAGCCTTACAAATTAAAAAATCCTTTCGCAATAAGATTTTTAATCTCGAGAAAACAATCTTTTTAAATTAGTTAAAGGTTTTATTTGTAAAAGTATAAATTTAGTTATATTCAATTTTATTAAATATTAGCATTCGATAAATTTTATATTTTCTTGAGTTTGCAGTTTGCACCATTTTATTCGCATATAAGTACAGAATAAAATTTTGTGACATTAGAAATTATACATCGAGTCCGAATTATATATAACAAGAACGATGAAAGACGATAGAAGAGAATTTTAAACGGTTATCGAGAAACGGAATCGCGTAAATCGATTTTACGTTGCAATAAGAATAATGTCAAAAATATCTTTCTTTTCAAAAATTTTTATCTTCCTTATATCACTAGACACGTATAAAGTTTTTGAATCGTAATTTCTGGAATGAATACAGCCTTAGTTCGATTTCTAATATTATATATTGTGACGGTCACGGTCAATAGTTTTAGCTTCTAGTTACACTCGTTCGATAAAACTTATTGTTTATTTTATGTATGTGTTGCAGGTATGCATGCAGTGACCTTTATTTAATACTATGTATAGACATTCGTAAAGGTCAGAAAAGTTGGAGATTAAAAGAATACAACAAACGATATAGCACATAAAACGAGACTATATTTAATCTTTATTCCCACATTTCGGATATTGTATACTTTAATCGATTTAAAGGTATAAAAATTGATGGATTAATACACGAATTCAAAGATTGAATAAAGATTTTTTAATTTAATTTAAATGAATTGAGTATTGTAAAATTTGTATTAATACGCAAAACCTTTTAAATGAGACTTTTGTTCTCGGATAATAAATTAATAAATAAAATTTAGTTAGTATTTAATTTGGAATAATGTTAAAAAAACAATTATATTCTAAATTATTTAGCATTGAAAACATTCTCGTTTAAAATCATACTTAAAAAAAACAATGAGATATTAAAATACTTCTAAAAAGCGTTAAAAAAATTATCTTAATATTTTATTTAAATTAGTACTTCAAGTTTTTCAAGCTTATTCAAACTGTATCAAATGTCTTTATAAAGATAAAATTTAAATATTTATTAATTTTATATTGAATTAATTAAATTATTTGATAAGTTGCTTTTATCGATAATATTTTTTCTGTTGAATTGAAAGTTGATGTGTATAACTTTATCTGATAAAATAATATATTAGCCGCCTTTTATTGATAGTTCATGAAATTCATAGATGCCATTGTTACCAGTTTTGATTTCGATAGAAACAATTCATGATAGATATTGTCGTATGCTAATCTTGTATATTGTTAGAACTACTTTGTTTGGTGATGTTATGTTAATTTAAAAAATCAAATGATTTTTATCGAAATCAATTTAATATCAAAATAAAAAAATTAAAAAAAAATCGAAAAAAGTAACATTGAATCGAATATATTTTTTTTATTTTGTAATAAAAAAGTACATAATTTATTAAAAATTATATTTTCCGAAAATTTGCTAAAAATTTTTATTAGTATTTATAAATGAAAAGTTTACACAAAAACTTTAATATTAAATTATTATTTCAAATGTATCAAATAATTTAATGCTATTGTTAATTCGTATTGTGTGATTTTTTAAAAATCACTTTATACATTTCAAAATTATGGTATGTTATTTTACATACGGATGATATATTATTTTGATATTTCTTATTATTTTTTATTTCAACTTTTTGAAACTTTTTGAAACTTTTTGAAACATAATATTTTAATAGAAAACTAATTTTCTCTCAATTTAAATAAGCGATTAATTTTTTTTTTAATCAATTTTTGTGTTTTATTTAAATGTTTATATTGGAAATTTTTTTTATTGATTTAAACAGATAATTCGTTTAAAAATCTTTATTCCCAAATTATATTTTGCACGTACTTGATTATACAACAGTAAATGAAGAGATAAAAAGTTAATGAAATTACAAATCGTTGAAAACAATCAATTTGATTTTTTATGTATAAATTTTTATGTATAAATTATTAACTGAGATTAAAGTGTATATTTCATTTCGAGTAGTAATTGCCCAATATATAATGAGTCAATAGGTAAAAAATTTTATTATTTATTTATAGTCTATTTTATCGAGAAAAAATTGTATTTTAACTGTTCGCAATTTAATTAATAATATTCAATGGTTACTGAATACTACTCTAATTAAGATTTACGTGTTCACTTCGTTGTTCGAGTTATATGCTTATATTTTATAAAATAATAAAGTTGCTTATATGCATTTCGGAAAACGATATTTTGTGGTAAAAGAAATCTTTAATTTTTGTTTACATTGAATACTTTCATAATAGATTGGCTATTATTTCATATTTGAAGAAATTAACTTTTTTATTTAATATTTACTTTAAGTATAATTTACTTCCCATTCTTAAAAAAACTGTTGCAGCCACGTATGATTCTACTATATAATCATTAAAATAATTATACATTTTTGTTTAATAAATCCACTTCGTATAGAAAAAAGATATTTCATAACTATAAAAAACTTGAATTTTTCTTTGAAAAAACCCGTTAAAAATGAATAAATTGATATATTATGAAAATTATTTCACTTTCAAAATGTTTACTTATTGAAATACGTATTACAGTTTCACTCAAATAAAATTAATTGTTGCAAATTCTTGAATCAGGTAATTTAAATTTGAAACAGGGAATCGGATTTCTAAAATAAAAACAAATAATAAATTGCTTGGCGAGTCACGCATCAAGGCTACGTTCTGAATTTGCGATGAAATACAAACTAATGGTTGACCTTAACTCTGCAATATCATTTAATTGTGAAAATGAATGACATAGTTATCAAATTTAATATGGAAATAAATTAACCGAGATAAATGTGTATAGTGCGTTGAACACTAAACTTTTTTTAAATAAATGCATCCACGAGTTTCTTATTTTTATAAACGTAACAATTATTGAATTTATTACAGTAATATAATGTAAGTATGAATAACTGAACTCTCTAAAATTTTGTGAAACATAATTAAATACTTTTAAACCTTGAATAACATCCTTGTATAGAATTAATTTCACTATAAATTTTCTTCTTGATAAATCAACTATCATTTTACCTTTACAAAATATAATTAATGTACTTTAATTATATTTAAAACTATATATAAATTTTCTTTTTTATTTTGAGGTTTTTATTATTATAATTATTATTACAAAAAAATTATTATTATTTACAAATATATTTTTATAAATCTATAATATTGGAAACATAAGTAACTAAACGTAAATAACTAAATTATATTATAAAAAAAAGTAAAGAAAATCAAAATAATTAAATTAAATTAAATAAATAAGAAAAGTATTTTAAATAAAAAAGTATTTTATATAAATATATATATATATATCAATTTTAGTTCATATTCTTTTAATATTAAATAATACATTGTAAAAGTAAATTATATTTGTTTAAAAATTTATGTATTATACATTTAAAAAATTATTATACATTTTAAAAATTATTCGAATTTTTTTTTTAACGTTATTACTCGAATTTATAAAAATATATATCTTGATATTTAAAATGTAAGTTATTTTTTTTGCACATCCTCAAAAAATGAAAATTCCTTTTGTGATTTTTGTTTAGTTAAAGATAATACCACTCACGTTTTGATTTAAAATTTTTTTCATATAATTTTAGAAATGCTATCATTTTAATATTTTATTTTTTTAACTTCGTTTATAATAATACGAATCGGCACACAATTTAAAAATACCATATATATTAAAATAAAGTATAATAAGAAAATATCCATGTTTTTAAAATAATTAAGCAGCGAATAAAATTTAGTCCGATTAAAATCATTTTCTATGTACATTTAATGATATTGATGCAACGTAAGAGCATTTCCTAAGTATTACATTGCTCATGCTGACATAAATAGTATTAGTCTTTATAGACTTTGAGTATCGTTGCGTAAAAAAAAAAGTTGTAGACAAGTATGGAGAAAACCGATGTTACTACATGTATTACTTTTTACGATTTGAAACGTCGTTCCGTATTGATTTCCCACAAAGAAAATAATTCATTGAATATTGAGAAAAATTGAAATTACATTATTAGTAATGCGATACAATTTTTTATATTTCAAAGCAGTGTTATACAAAACTGAGGAATTTTATATTTTGTATATTTGAAAATATGCGAACGAGGTAAAAGATAACGATGCTTAAAACTTTTCTAAACTTCCTTACCTATTCAGTTTCATACAATTATTATAATACGTATTTTATTAACGAAAGTCATGTTTTACACAATATTTAATAAATATATTCTCCGTTATTTACTTTTCATCTTACAAAATATTCCACTAACAATAGCAAATTATTAGAACGTAGGCATGTAAAAAAATATTTGTCTCGTTACGCGAATCGAAATTTTATCCGTAATGTTTGTGATCAATTTCAGTAATTATAGTACATATAACAAAATAAAACATCATTGTTTCCTTCTTTACACGAATTTTTGAAAATTAAAGTAGTTTTTGACACATTTTTTTTTACGTCTAGATACGTTTAAAATAAAATTGCCACCGTTAAAATCGTAAAATTTATATTATAAAAGATACTCTTTACTTTACTCTCGATCATATTTATTTTTATAATGACTCAATTCCTTTGAAGCGCAATAAAAATAAATATAAATACGATAAAAAAGAACTGTGTACTCTGAATAAATTTAGAAAAGTGCTAATGTACTTGATATTATGCGCAAGCTTTAACAATAATTTACGGACTAAACGACTCTAAAAACATTGGGTTAAAAGCCTTTTACTACAGATACAAGTCGTTATGTCGTGGTAGAAATCGTCCGATGTTGTGCATAAGAAAGAAAGAGCCGAGGTGGTTGTCCTTCCTTTATACAACGTCACGTTGAACAGCTGCACGCTCATATAATGCATTATAAAAGGTATGAACTCCATTTGGCTATCTCTTTTTCCTTTTATCTGTGTTCTTTTCACTCGATGGTATAGAATATGCGAACGTACGTGATCCGAGCTTCGCACGATCATTTCAATACGAACGTCTCACCGAATCTTTATTAGCTTTTTTAGCGCTTTTTCTTTTATCGAAAGAAAGATTATTACCAATGTTATCGTTATTATTGATATCATCCGGGTATTATGTAAAATTTTAAATTATTTATTAACCTCCGAGTTTAAACAATTATCGTAAACTGCGTACGTAATTAAATATTAAAAATTTCTTGGAGAGGATCACGATTATATTATAAAGTTAATATTATTTAATACATTTTATAACACGGACTTTATTTGAAACGTCGAAATATATAGATTTATACTAATAAATACATCCATAAGATGTTAATGACGAGATAATTAAATATTATACGCAACACGGAATATATTTCAATTTTTAATACTTTTGTAACATAATATACGTATTACAAATTTATTGTTCGAAAAGAGAAATAAATTTTAAATAAACATCGAAATAATTTTATACAAAATTAAATTATACCGTGATGGAAAATTTTTTATGCATTTTAAACTTTTAAGAATAATATACGGAAGCAACTTAAGTAATTAGTATTAGAAAATATTAAATAATTAAAAAAGTATACTTTCCTCGTAAAAAAATTCTTTATGATTTTAAAAGCTTTCTAATATCAAATTTTTTAATTTTATAATTCAACTTAATATTTTATAGTATATGTCTCCTTTTTATTATTGATTTTATTTGAAAAAAACGTATAAAAATAATTAATTTCAGTAGTATTATAAAAAAGTTATTTTATATAATACAACTGAAGAAATGTATACTATAGTTATAAATATATAATTCTGAATATTATAATATATACATGTTCAATTATTATCAAAATTCTATATTTTTTAGATTTAAAATCTTAATAAACGAGACTAAAAATATCGATAAATATATATATACTATATATCTATTTATCAACTGTTTAATTAAAATGTAAAGTTTGTTTTATTTCATGGTATCAAGCTTTTATTTCTTATTTTTTTTTAAACCGGGTGATAGCTTTTACAATTTCCATTTAAAAAGGTGTGCCAAGGTTTTAGTACTCATAGTGGAAATCGAACAATTTCGCAAACTTTTTCAATAGTTTCTCTTAATTCTCATTACAGTATTTCTCAGTTTTTAATGTTATAATTTAGCATTAATTATTTAAACGAAGCTTATTTAAAATGAGGTTTTAGATACCATTTAAGTGAAATTATTAATGTAAATTTTGGATTTTTATTTATAAAATTTCGTGTGTTCCTAAGTTCATAAATTTTTATAATATATAATAAAAATCTATAATCTAACAATTTTCTTATGTATCATTAGAAAAAAAATACATTATTCTAATATGAATTATTTATCGAGGATATTTTAAATCGCATATTTTCTACATATTTTAATCATGAGCAATATTTAGGTATAAAATACTTGGAAAATGCATCATTAAAAAATAATTTTATTCTTATGTTATAAAATTTTAGGTACAATTAACAGTTTCTCGTTATAATATATTTCTGCAATATTATAAATTTAACATGTTTTAATTTAAATTCTAAATATTTACTCAGTTAGCACAACATCGTGCATAATTAGATTAATATATTATAATGATGCAAATGTGCAGATGATAATTAATTTACGACAATCATTTTCTCTAAGTGTTAAAATAAACATAGGATCAAGTTCGGATAATTTTTTAAAATACATGGATTTTTCTCACTTTCGCGATTTTTATCTATTTGTTCGTTATTTGTTTTACATTTAATTTATATAATTCTGAATTATTATTTTTAAAATTCATAATGAGGAATTTAAGACCCGTCGATAACTTTCACGAAATATTCGAAGATTTTTGTATAAAGAAGTAATTCTATAATTTAAAGTGATTTTTTAAATTATATTTATAAATTTTTATTTAATTAACTTTAATATTGTTTACATCTATTAGTTTACATCTAATAGTTTACGTGTAATTCATTTTATGTAGTTTTAAATTATCCTGTCTGTTTATTTCCATATTGCTTGTATTTTATCTTTATTAATTGTTCGTGAACTTGTTATTGCGATAAATCGTTGAAATACGTTATAAATAGTAAAATAAATATTATTAAAATAAATAATATAATAATAATACTTGAAATGAGTTTTTTTTGTAATTTAAGCAAATTTTTTATTTTTGTAAATCAAATATAATTATTATTACATTATTATTAATTAATATAATCTATTATTACAAAATATAATTAATAGATGAAAATAGCAAATCCTATATAAAATTTAATAATTATAAAAAATAATATTATATTAATATGCGATGATTTATATATTTAATTTATTTAATTTTTTAGAAATATAAAACATTCTGTAATATTGTAAAATATTATATTTACGTGAAATACGTTGTAAAATATTGGTGAAAATTTATGAACATCAAGATAACGTATTTTTTCATTATTTTATCTTTGTTAATTTATATTTTTTAAATAAAAAGTTATTTATGGAATTCTTAATAAGTATTAAAAATGTAATATTAAATAATTTATATTTTTATCTTTAATTTAAGTTAAATAAAAGCAGTTGTAGAAATTAATATATTTAACAATACATAAAATGTCAATACCATATGCTGTGTATTTATATTGATTCAACTTGATAAAGAAACAATTTGAATATTATTTAAATAATGTTATTTTGAAAAAAAATATATTTTTCTTTTCTTAAAACTTATTATTCTGCGAAAGATTGTAAAGTGAAAAGAATTTTAGTTGTACTTGGAACTAAAATTTATTCTACTTGACGAGTAGTTTAATACATTGAAATAGAAGCAAACATTATCATCATTGAGTTATCGAACTTAAAAAAATGAAGATTTTCAAAAAAAAGATACTTGACTTATCGATTCGATTTATAATTTATATTCTCGTAAAAATATTTTTTTTCCGAAATAAGAGGTCTTAAAGTTATCTATTGATTTCTTATTCAAGAATGACATATTTATAATATTTGATCAACTAAATTCAACAAATTGAATAACATTTTATTTTTAAACATGATTCAAAATTATTATTCTTCGTTTAAGATATAACGTATAATATTTAATAATCTTATTTTTAATTAAGTAAATATAAAATTAAACGGTCATTGCAGTTTTCTTATCAAAATCTAGACGTTTTAGATGTGCTCGGTTTATGCCTGTCTTCACAGTTTTTGATAAAAATGTAACAACTTGGTGCATACACTCGATCAATATTTCAATCAATGAAGCAAATAAATTCGAACTGGACAGATATAACCGAGAACGCAGTTCTATCTTAATCTTCACAAGAGAATCAACCGAGCGCGCAAACACAAATCAGATAACTTTTTAAACTTGGCCGTGTCTTATCTTTGCTGTCTTACTTACGCATACATTGACATGTTACTCTCGACCCGAGGAAGACTCGATAAGCAACTTGTTGCACGTGAGATATGGTTTGTATATCCGTCTGCTCGAGCGCGCGGCTTAATCACTTATTAATTACGTCGAGTCGCAGCACGAGATACGTGACATTGATAACGCTAATGTACATGTGCACGCAAAACATATTACACTGACATTCGTGGAAGATTCGTTCGGTTTTTAGGAGTATTAGTTACGTTATACGAACATGAGCGAGGATAGATAGAAATCGATGAGAAGTAATTTCTCACGAGGACAGATCAGATTTTTTTCTACGTTATTTTAGAAGCGAGGATTTTAAAAGCTTTGGCTTTAGACATTTTTATATATTAATTACGGAACTAAATAATATATTTAAGAAGTGAATTTTTAACAGAGGATTTTTAATTTAATTTAATTTATGATTTTAGGTGAAATATCTGTTATATAAATAATTAGATGAATTAATTAAAGAAACATTTATTTACTAGCAGTTTTAAATAATCGAATTAAAATGTAGCGCGTGCTTAATTTGTATATTCATATTGTCTTACATATAATTATATTCGTGCGCATAAAATAAACACTAAAAAGAAAAAATTATAAAACACAAGTAAATTGATGATGTAAAATAGAAATTATAGATAAATGATTTTATAACGTTTATAGAATTGTGTGTATTATTCAAAAACAAAAAATATCAATATTTGTGTATATATCGAACGAATACATAGAATATAATTTCGTACAATATTTAAATACGAAATAAGAATGACTAAATTTGCAATTTCAATCGTTGGAATTAATTTTCGCTTAAAAATGGTATAAAAAAGTTAATAAATTGTATTGCAACCGCGATAAAACTATTTACTCGCTCGATTAAATAAGATAAATCAAGTTCTAAATTAAACATACGAACCTCGACTGCACATTCGTCAAAATCATAAATTGAATTCCCCGATAAACTTGGAAGATCTTTTTAAACGCGGAAGCGTCATTAACGAGTTATTTCTGCTTTGAGTTAATAGAATAAGATGACATCGAATATCCGAAAGCAAAGATATAAAGCACGCTAACAGGTCTTTGGGATAGTTGGCTTTTGAAACGAAGTAAATCATGATGCACTTATAGTTGCAGCGAACACTCGTATGAACAGACGCCAGTTTCCGGTGACGCGATGACGATGACTAAATGGGTATAATTAGGGCTCGTGCGTTCATCCGTGTAGCATCTCAGTGGGAAATAATTTTTTTCACGCCAAGAAGTCTTCTTTCGTATATTGAAACGCTTGATTTTTTTCTACGGCATCTTCGTGTACTATAATATACAATATGTACAACATTGCATTAAACGCGGAATACGTTAAGTTTTTATCCTTTTCGTTTGTAGACACGATTTCGAACATTATACTTAATTATTAAAGTTTTAATATACAGATATATATGTCGACAATTTTCTATATTAGTTTATGCATATAATACTAATTCAAGATTATTACAGATTTTATAGTTTATAATTTAAATCAATACGATCTAGTAATATTTTGATTACTTTAAATAATATTGAGTTAGACGTTGATTAAAATGTGAAGACAGATTAATTTTCTTAAACGATTATCCGATTAAATCTAAAGATGAGCAAAACTTTACTTAAATATCAATATCGATTATGCAAAATTTATTTTACAAAAATAGAAACGTATTCAAATTACTATCTGAGAATATAATTAAAAATTAATATATTGGTCATATTTATCGATATGATTTACTAGTTCGTGTCAAAGATAATTTTTAATGAAAATTTATTATTATAGAATAATGTAGTTATATAATAATATTAAAAATTATAATTTTGGTAATGTAAGAAAATGTAACAGCTCCAAGATTTTTTCGGTAACAACATACATAATATATATCGTTCGCATATAAAATTTGTAGTGCATCTTTTTAATTTTTTCATTTTGGCCTACGAATACACAGGTTTACGATACAAACTGTAAAAAGAGATTGAAAGAAGTGCGAAAGTGGGAAATGTAATTTAAAATGCAGTAAAATTCAATGTATATGTTCG
Organism: Dolichoris vasculosae; assembly: GCA_018907195.1. Classification (NCBI taxonomy): domain Eukaryota; kingdom Metazoa; phylum Arthropoda; class Insecta; order Hymenoptera; family Agaonidae; genus Dolichoris; species Dolichoris vasculosae. The sequence continues at coordinate 9,839,763 of JACCHY010000005.1, read as the reverse complement.
TATTCCTCGTAACTTTTTGTAAAGCATTTGCAAATTAATATATGAAAACTATATATACTCCTGTTGCTTGACTTTAAAATTTATGCTGTATAATAAAAACAGCTTCGATATATTCATTCGGTGCTTTTTAAATTGTTGTTTAAAAGTTTAATAAACGTGGTTAAAGAAATATTCAATTAAATTAAATATAGTACTAATAATTGTTGGTCTTTTAAGTACATATTTAATTTAAAAACTCCATTTACAAACTATATAACGATTACAATAATTATATTTTATTAATTTACTTTCAGTTTATTTATTTATATTAAATATATTTTTAATTCTACATATTTATTACTTCTATTCTATTCTTTTTAAATATTCAGTGCAGTTTTTTTGTTAAATAAGACTTTTTACTTGTTATTTTTAAAAAAGTTTAAAATTTATATATAACATTTTAAACTTAATATTTATTTGATCAACATCAATTAACATAAAAAATTTTAAAGTATCTAACGAATAAAATGAAATAAAATATTTTGTTAATTCGCAATAAGCGTTGAAATCGTTCCGAAAATATTTTTACTCGGCGATATTTACTAATTTTTATGGTAACCAAATTTAATACACTAAAAAGTTTTTCATAATTGTATAATTTTCTAAAAATAATAATTTAAAAATATAAAATAAAAAATTACTAATATATATTACAATAAAACTGTATGTAAATTCAAGAATATATTATCTTATTTTATAAAGTATTAACGCTTTGTCCTAATCAATTGTCTTTAAAAAAAGTGTCATACAATTTGATATATTACCATAGACTAAAACAGCAATCGATTACCTAATCACGGATGAATACCCGAATAAAGTGTGAAAATTGATGATTCGTTACCGTTGAATCGATCTTTGAAGATTTTTCTTTATAATAATACCTATTGGTTTAAATTCGGGATATACGTGACCTATTTTTTAAAATCAAATTTGATTATTTACAAAAGATTTCGGTAATTTAAAAAGAATCGTTTTAGTTGTACATAATCATTTGACATACCAAAACGATAAATTTGTTATCGCTTCCTCCAGTATTCCTTAACGTATCAACAAATTTTAATCGTTTCCTATATTTTTAAAGACAATACTGTACCTTAAATATCGTTACATTTAAAACGAAAGTTAAATACTATACGTAGCGTATAATGAACTTATCGACCTACATTTTTAAGATAGGCTACGCAAACTTCCGTCTTTTTCTTATATTTAAAATGTAATATAGCATAAACAAATTTAGCCTCGTTCAAGGCCTAAACCTAAAGGCCGCGTGCAAGTAGCAAATCAAAATTCCGCGCGTACGTTCGATTATTCGCGAAATCTTTATAAACGAACCTTCGAACTTTTCGGTGTAGTCAGTGAATTACAAACAAGTGGTACCGTAAAGCGAAGCCTTTTCAAATATTTTGCAGCTCTGTTTTGGAACGCAACGTTTTTAATTTATAACTAATTAATTTCGTTACTTACTAATTGATCGTCGATCGATCGATCGGTATCGTAAAATTCCTGTTTTTGACATCGACATCCTTTAAACGAATTTACGATTCCTTAAACGATCGAAATCGAATCGCGTGCAAGTAAATTTACGTACCTAACGAAATTATCAAGCTCGAGATCACAACAGCAGACGGTAAGAAATGTTTTCAACGCGAGCTACTATCGAAAACGAAGATATACCGGGTTTTCGGTTTGAATTTCGAACACGCGTTCGTCGTTGGAATCCACGTTAAGATAGAAGACCTAAGATTGAGCTTAAATTGAACTATCCAGACTCACCTCGACACGTTTCCGGGGCCGCGAGGAGCGACCCAACACCGATCGCAAACGAGGCAAGGACTTCCTTCGTTTTAATACAACTCTCCTGTTCCTCCTCCTCCTCCTCCTCCTTCGATGTCACATGTCTGTCTCCCAGGACGGTTCCGGGTCGAGGCTACTCCCGCACTTTGCACTCGTCCGTTCGTAAATCGCGCGCAGCCTCGAAGGAGACGTGCTCGGCTCGGTCGACCGAACTAGTCTGATCTCCTCCGACAGGCGCGAACGTTACTCGCTCCCGCTTTTAACGGGCAGACGCTCGTCTCTACTGTTTTGATGTGCGATTCTACCCTGCGGGCGGTTGCCATGGATACGCGCGAGCGCATCAGGACTGTGGCTCCGCCTTTGTGCGCCCCGCCTTCATTGCCCCGGGAACAACGACTCTGGATCTCTGTACCTACGAGGCGGCCCTGTTCCTCGGTGGAATCCGGAGTTGCGAGTCGACCAATTTTTTCCAATTTCAAATCCGCGTCTTCTCCCGGGCAAATCTTATTTAACAAATATTTCAAGAGCGTAACGCGTAAACGATTTGTAAAGCGTAAGACGGTGAATTTCAAAATTCACGATTTCGCAACCAAAGAAATTACGTGTCTTTCTTCGTTGCTTGGTCGTTTCGATTCGATAAAAACTTACGTTCCGGTTAAATAAATATTTCCAGGCATTTGTTCTTTGTTAAATTACATCAGTGTTTTATTCGGTTTCCTTCGATGAACCAATCAATTTTAACCAATCGCTCTACGATTGTTACTAAATTGTTACCAAATACTCGTTACTCTCTTGGACTCGTTATAATTTACGATATAAAACATTTTAAACGAATACTTTTCTCTCGTATTAAGTATCGAATGAATATTTAAATACAATAAATGACCGTAATTTTTCGATATGATAATCTTGTAATAAATAATAATCTAAGATTGTAATTACTTATATCATTGGATTATACACATGTACACATTAAATATTATCGATTAATTATAAAAATTTATCGGAATTAATTTCGTCAATTTAAAGTTTTTGCTTACATTCACCTTCTCTTATATTTAATTTAATATTTTTTATTACTTTGCCTTGAGTACATAAAGAGTTATTATTTTCTATTCTTCTGTCAAAGTTGTACATGCTTTCCTTTCATATTCAATTTTAACTTCGTACTTTATCCATTTTTATAAGTCTGCTTTATTGCCAATGTATATTTAACTAGTTTATTTTCATTATAAATTAATTTTTTTTTACATACTATAAATTTAAATTATTTTTATAGATACGAATATTAATAATACTACCGTTATAAATTCTAACTTACGCAACTCTTGACGAATTTTAATAGTTTAATAATAAAATTAAAATGTATATTTGTTGGATTTCATATGTAATAATATTTTATTTTATTTCTGTAGTTTATTATTAAATTAAAGTATTAAAATTTATTTTGTTGCTCTAACTCTTTTTCTATTTTTCACAAAAGTATATTTTAATCAATTTTTAATTTTCCGACTATTATAAATCATCTACAAAAACTAAACCATCGGTTATATTACATAAAGTTAACTATGCTTTACTGTCTTGAATTAATTTGATAATGGATTCAAGATCAGAATTGAACAAGATAAGTGGAATTTTATTTGAATCCATTATCAAACTAAAATGTTTCTGATGTTGTTTTCTATTCATATTCTGTTTGAAGTATTAATAAAATTGACTTATATTAATTTAATTGAGTTTTGACTACCAGTTTTCATACTAAAAATACAACTAATATAGATTATAACTATTTTTAAATTATTCATTTGTAATATTGACCTACAAGTTGATATATTATTTAATGTCAAATAAATTTTATCATATATCAACTCTTTAATTTTAATCACTCAATTTTTTTTGACATATATTGCGGAAGTTAATTCAAATAATCTTTAAAATACGTTAATTTAACATTTATAATTAAAAGTAATGAAATATCTAAAATAATTTAAATACATTCCTTTTTCAAGTTTGGATTAATAAAAAAGTGCCAATTTAGAAGTATTAATAAATCGGAGAAACATTTTAAATATAAAAGTAATATCATAATCGTAAATCGAGTTAGTGTACGGGTTTCTAACATATTGGTGTCGTGGAATAATTTTATAAATAAAATTAAAAAAAATGTTTTAAATATATATTTTATTAATTTAATTTAATTTTTATATTTTTCACTAAGAATATATTAATTTTATTCGTGTTTTTCACCATTAGACATACTTAAATAAGAAAATAGTTGTGACATTTAATAATGTGGATTGTAAGTAAAATTATAAAATTATATATATAGATATTTAATAATATAACTAAAATAAGATGATTAAGATAACTTACATTATGATTTATTATTTAAAAATATTATTTATTTTAAGAAATAAAAATATTAAAGAAAATACGAATTTAATTTTGTAGTTTATTACAATTTATATTATTTATGGGTATAAAAAATCTAATTAAATAGTTTTGCGATAGTATATCGTAATAAAAAAAATTAATTCATTATATGCAAGTACTGTAAATAATGTTAAGCAAAATATAATTTGTCAACTTGTCTATTATATTTCTTAATTATCAATTATAATTAGCTAAAAAATGAATGACGAATAAAATAATCGAACAAAACTTTTTAAGAATCGAAAAACTTATTAGTAAGTTCCAATATTTTTAATTTTTAATATTTAATATCAGTTTTCTTAATATAAAATTCATGCGTTTAAAACTTTTTAATAAAAAGTTGTTTTTTTAATAATTCCAAGGCTTTCTGAAAGAAGCTTAAAGGATAACATTTACTGTACAGTACTATAAGAAAAAAGTTTACTTAGTTTTAATTGGAGCTAAAAAACTTATCTTTTAAACTTAGAAAGTAGCGTATGAACTTTTTAAAGTACCTGTAAAAGATTAAGAAACTTTTTTTGTATTTATAATATACGCTCTTAAAAAAAGTATATTTGATATCAGAGTAAGATTATACAGGGAATCTGTTATAAAAGATTTAGTCACATTTGAATAGCATTGCAAAGTAATTACTTTGTCTTATCGTATTAGAAAATACATATTACGATTAAGTAACAAAAAATTAATAAAAAACTAAAACAAGTATGGATACCGAGACTCGAGGAAAAGATGATTCTAATAAGATTATTTTTATTATATTCTTCTGTCGATTTATTTTAGATGAATATCGGAGTTATCTTAGAAACACTTTCCGATATTAACCAGCTCAATCAAGAGAAACAAAATTATCATCCATTTCATACCTTTTTCGGTACTAAATTTACTTCATTGTTTTTTAATGAGATCCAAAGATTCAAGGATTTACTTTAAATTTTTTAGATAAAAAAGTTACTCTTTGGATTCGTAAAAAATAAATGACGTCTTAGGTAACGAGTAAATGGATTACCGAGTAAATCTTGTTAAGCGAATTTACTTTATATAAAATAAAAATATTACATCAGATCTAAATATAATATTAGACTGGCTCGCGAATACAATGAAAAGTTAATTGTCACTTGAGCAGTTTGGTATTCGTATTAGAGAGAAACATATGGTATAAATTGGAGAAAAGGATGATGGAACATCTTTGCTGTTGTTTGGATCTTAGGAGCTGTCGACAAAAAGTATAAGAGAACTACGACTATCTTGGGTACGAATAAAAATTGTTTCGTTTTAACTTTATCTGCAAGATGATTAAGGAGATAAAAAAGGGCTTTTTGGATGGAGATCATAGATTCAGGAAACAATACATCGAGTGTTTAATTATCGTGTATTCGAAAAGGAATCAGTAGTATTTTATTTTTTAAGAACTAATCAACTTGCAATTTTTGTCCAATTTTAATAGGGTTTTTTTAATTAATAAATTATTAATAAATTGAATACCTACCGCATAAATAAATTATTAGTTTAATAAATTTTAAAATGGTTTACAACCAAAGCACTTTTTATTAAGATTATTTGTTAACAATAATTCGAATCGTGCGTACATAAGTGTCGTTGTACTATACTTTTTAATACAAACTTGAACTCTAATTTAATTGAAGTGTTCAAGAATTGAAAAGAATATTAAGTCTTTTTAATTACTTATATTATACAAATTATGCATAATTGATAAAAAATATCGTAAATTCAATAGTATTTCCATAATAAATTCTTTTAATTAATAATAATAATAATAATATTGATAATATTAGGTACAAATTAATAAATAGATCATATATAATATAACTATATATATATTTTTTTTAATTCTTTGGCACAAAGACAAATATAATTTTAGAAAAAAAATTTTTATAACAAAACTCAATGTTTAAAAATGTCACAATTCAATTAAATTATTGTACTAGTCAATTATGCAATTGACAATTATAGAATATAAAAGATTTAATAAAACAGTTCTTTAATTAAATAATTTCTACTATAAATAACGTCGTTCATTATTTGTCTATTGTGCGTGTCTTACGTAATTATCGATGTATTTTATTATTCATTTCTCCATCTCTCGTGTATTTCTAATAGATGTGCGTACGCTCGTTGTGAAATATTTAATGCAGCATTTATCTCTTGTAAATTAGGTTCTCCTATTAAACTGAGACTACATAGACCTAAATGAACAAGGGCATCAAAATCAATATTGCCATTATTTATAAACATTAAAAATAAACGCTATATTATTACCTAAGTATGCGTGTAAAGGATCCGTACGTTTGTTATCGTGCTTGCCAAATCCTCCCAGTATTATATTTTGAGTATCAAGAACAAATGCCCTATTTTCTTCGCAATCGGATAATTCTTTAACACCGAGTATCTGTAACGTAGCTCCGATCCAAAAACTATAACAAGAATCGGATGGTTTGCCCGGTCTTCCGTGGAATCCTCCATCTTGACTCATAAGACACCACCTTTTCAATCTCTCGAGTTGTTTTTCGGAAAGAACGTTATTAAGCTCGTTCATAAGAAAAAGACTAGCTACCGCGCAAAATGTAGATCCGCCGTGTGACTCCAATCCTGGTCCTTGACCCACTGCTCCATCGTATGACTAAAAGTATAAATAAACATAAATCAATTTTTAAATCAATTTTAAAACTGCAAAATTAAAAAATTTCTTATATCTATGCATCGAAATAATCGTTAAATATATCGATACATATATTTTTGAATACCAGTATTTTATTTAAGTTTTAACTTTTTACTTACTATGCTTTTCAATATATAATCGATTGCTTTCTCTTTATTCACTCCGGACCAATCGTCCAGAATCGTAGACACACAGCAGGCACAATAAACGAACCTCATGTCGCTTTCACAGCCTGTAACCATAGCGGTAAAGGATCCATCGGGATTCTGACAAGCTCTCATTCCCTCGATTATAGATTCTCTGTCGACGCCGCTCAAATCGTCGCCCAGTATTAATAAACTAGCTAAGCCAGTATACGTCATTGCTAAATGACCGCAACGATATTTAGTTATTATTTCTTTAGGAATCATCGTCGACGATTGAAAACCAGACCTTGGTCCGGCGCCGGTAACTTGTAACCTGTAAATCCAACTTATTGCATTTTGTTTATCTTGTTGCGAATAACTATCTAAAACACCAAGTATGTCTAAGCCGGATATAGCAAAGAATGCAAAAGTTAGTCTCATAGCATCGGGACATTCGCTCGGCATCATTTGTAAAATTATATGAAAGTATTTTGCGTGTTTCTTTTTTATAAGTTTCGGTCTCATTTTTGATGAATTATTTTGTCCTTTTTTATCAGTTGATATTTGATTTTCGTTTTAGTTTTTAATATAAAACAATATTAAATTATTAAACAGCATAATTTATAATCTGTACGTTTCTTCAAAAATTAATATTTACAAATAAATATAATCCTATGAATTGAGATTATCACCTGATTCATTTTGTACGGTCAATCTGAAATCATTATCGAAAATAAACATTAATACTATTGTTTTAAACTGAATTAAGTAATTACAATTTTATTGATCAAATTTTTATCATTTTAAACTTACAAGTATAAAAGTGTCGGCGATGATGAAAACTGAGTTTTGTGTATAACAACAAAAATTTTGTAAACATCAGCTATTCATAATGTTAATGATATTGAGGGCCTTCCGTTACAAAACTCAACTGTACTATAAAACGCGTATTACTTATATGCGTAACTACATTCCTAAAAGTTGAGCGTATAACACATGTGTATATATTTATAATGTATATTATTCCAAGTTCTTTTTTATCGACATTCAAATTCTCGAATGAGTATCTATCAACAAATATAGATGGCAGTTTACATTTAAAAATAAGATGTAAATTGTGATCGCGAAATTCAACGAAACTTTATAGTTTTCATTTTCGGATTTTTGATATTATTCACCTCGGCAACCAGTATTTAAATAATATTTCTTTTGTCATAGCTAATTCACGCCTAGTACATTCATATACATGTATAAATACATATATATATATATATATAACCAAACTTATTTTATCATGTACAAGTTAATATAAAATACCAATAAAGTTTTTATAATATATTAAAAAATACAAGTTTTAATGATAATTTTTTTACTTTTAAGCATTGATTATTATAATATGACTTGCTAATAAAATTTTTTACATACATACCTATATATATATAATATATCTATATGTATGCATATTCATACATGACATAAATAAAAACATGTCGTTAACATTCAAGTCTTACTTTCCATTTTTTTTTAACCTAATTACTTTTATTCAAAATAATTTATCGATTTCCGATAACTGTTGCAAAATAAGTGAACAAAGCTTATATTATATTTCTATTCCGTTGGAAAACATTCAAACACCAATCAATGTGTTAAAATTTCTTAAAACTAAAAATATTTTTTTTTCATTCAATTTTAATGAATTATTTCGTACGCATGATTTTTATCGTTTTTAATCGGTTAAATCATATCTAGATATTTTGAAATTAAAAAGCTTGATAATTAAATTTTAGTAATCAATCGCAAAATATCGTTATAAAATAAACTTTTTCACCACGCGTTACGAAGTACGATAAAAAAATATAAGAATACATATTTGAAATTGAAAATGTTCGAATCATTGAAAAGCGAAGAAAGTTACCCCCTGTAAAAGATTCCCTCGTCAAACGCTGTATTCTTAAGTTCTGTAAGAAGGTATTCTTCAATCGGATGAAAAGAAAAGAAACCAATGGTTGCAAAACCAAACGATCAAAGATCGCAATCCAGACTTTCGCGATGCAAGTCGCGATCCTTTTTTCGAGCCTCGAATTTGTCACGGGTCGCAGTCACCCACATTTTCTGCACCCGGTAACGACTAGACGGCGTACACCGATCTTCGACACCAAGAGCGAAAATACGTGTACGCGCATACGAAACCATCGCGAAAAAAAAACCTATACTCGCGTGCATCGGTAACGGAACGCCGAGAGAGAGAGAAGAGAGAGAGAGAGAGAGAGAGAGAGAGAGACAAGGCAGAAGCTCAAGAGCGAACGAGACGGAGCGATTCGCGTTTTGCATACAGGAACGGAAAATAGGATACAAAATACACTGACCGGCGAAATAGACATTCGCGGTTACGAGTTTGTCCATTGACAAATTATATATTCATTATTGTTTCTTTTATCGCAAGCGGAATCAAGCCTTTCGCCGATCCTCCGTTGCGCCTCGTCGCTTCATTTTCCGGGTCGCGGATGCCCAGGTTACTTTATTCCGCTCCTCGCGATAGGGTATAACCTAGACAATCGCGTGTGCGTTGGGAGAAACATCCAAAGAACTACGTTTGCACGATTACACGGTAAGTCAGTATTGCGTTCGGACACTTTATTCCGACCAAGGGTTCTAGTAAGAACGTGTTGTATGCAACTTTGCATTTTTTATCTCGTGGTATTTCGAGATCATTTTCGTGTGCATCTTAGAATTCGGAATCGAATAATTTGTTTACGAGAGTGCGATGGATGTATATAAACACACTCACACATATATATATATATATATGTATGCATGCATTGACTTCTCGGCGATAAATCGTAATGAATTCATTGGATCAAATGTAAGATTCTTTTTGGTCTGCTGGCTTATAGGTTAGGACCCAAATTATGAATTTGGAATAATATGCAACGCCGTGCTTTTATTTTATTTTTAAAAGACTTATCGGTCGAAGGTAGAGCGATTGGTTGGAGTTCGGAACGTTTGTTCACGGATAGTAGGATTAAATTTAATTCTTTAAATGTATGAAAGTTTGAGAAATAGATAATAAGTGCTATAAAACCGATAAGTAATTGTACTATTGTTTCGAATTGTAGATTAATAGTATGCGAAGTATACTTTATTTTATGTACGCTTAAAAAAATTTACAACGTATAAATTATAAATTGTATTTAATATAAGGATTTATTTTATTACTTTAATCTAATTGTTTAAATTTTTTTCTAATTTTATATGTTTACAATTTAACGAAATTATTAACGTGAAAATAATAATTAAACGTATAATAGTGTTTATCTATTTTTTAGAACATTATTTTACCTATATTTAATTAAATCTTATAGATAAAAAAAACAACGAACCGTTACATATATATCTATAAATTATTTAAATATTAATATTAGTTGCAAATGTTTTATTCTATATTTAAAAAGATTTGTTTAACCAAAAGTATTATGTTATAGTTTTTTATTAAAAATAGATTAAAGCTGATTAAAATTTTAAAAGTTATAAAGCCTTAAGTAAAAATTGTACTTATAATTAGCGAATTTTGAATATCAGAATAAATAAAATATTGGATATTTTAAATTTAATTTTAATTTTGATTATTATAAGGAAATTATTCCGTAGTCTAATTAAATTCTATATTTATATGTATTCTTTTTTTTTTGTTTAATGAAATATAGTATGAAAATTTTATGTTGCTTGATGATTGCATTGATACACGTATTAAAGTAATTGTAGACAATTTTAATTTTTCATATAATTTTCCAAAATTTCAGTTTATCTGGAAATAAATTGAATCTTGACTACCATATCCTGTTAAACAACAGCTGATCATGGATGCGATAAAATTGAAGACTCGATTGGAACTTGATTATATATAATATGATATGTTACAAGGTATTAATTTTAAGAATAATTTTAATTCATATTTACATAAGTATTTTTTATATTTATTTTATATTAACATTAATCGTTCAAACTTTCAAAACAGTTGGATCATTAATATATTTAAGTTTACAAATTAAATGATCTAGCTTTTATTACTATAATTTATTTTGGTATTATATTATCCATTTGATTTAGATTTTGCAATAGTAATTTTTTCAATATTTTCAAAGAAAATTTGAATTAGCTTTTAAAAACTTAATTGAAAGTTCCGACTTATAAAATATTTACATTTTTCATTTGTTTTGATATTTTTGAATTTTCAAATTATAAATTTTTAAAATTTTTTAAATTATTAAATTTAAATCTATAATTATTTTATAAAAGATTAATATTATATTTATTATTTTAATATAATATTTCTTAGCTACAATGGCTTAAATAGAATTTTTAAAACTATACGTATACTTAAGTATCGATATCTTTTTATAGAACATAATAGATGAAACAGTACATGCATCTTCAATAAAAATCAATTTATGTAAAACGCTATTCATAGTTTTACGAAATATGTATAAGACAAAGACAATTATTTATATTTGGTTTATTCGTATTGATACTTATTGGATGCATGTTAACTCTTAATAATGGAGTCATATTTTTTTTAATTTTAATTATAACCAATGTATTTAAAACTAACTTTTTATTAACATTTTAGTTAGTAAAATGTTGGTTAAGATATGAAATAAGATTTTTAAAATTGTTACTACTAATGTAGATTATAAATCTTAAAAGGAAAAAAAATTTATTATACAATTATTGTTCATTATTTTTTATTTGCTTTAAGAGAAATTTTTAATTTGAATAGTATATATCATGTAAGTAAGAACGTTGAAAATTGATTCATTTGTACAAAAATAAATCTTCGATATAATTTGTAATTATCAAAATCATTATTCGGTATAAAAAGAAAATTCCTTGAACACAATAAACTACTTTTATAAAAATGAAGCGGATAAAAGACTAACGTTTATCAAACTTCTGATTTATATTAATATTCAAATTATAAATGATTAACCATTGAAGCAAATTATGCGTATCCCTGTGTACATTATCCTGTATCCTTAAATATTTTTTGAATCTTATTTATATTATATATTATAAATAATTGTATATTGAATATTTTGCAAGGCAATAACGTAAAATTAATAATGTGCATTCGCTTATTTAAAAATAATATTTAATGCAAGTGTTTCGTAGAATCGAGTTCAACTAATAAACGTACGGTATTTAAAATGTATCCACGACTAATCAATATTACATAGCGTTCAAGTATCTTTAAATTATATTTTTAAATTCGATAAAAAATTAATAGATTGTAAAACCTTGTTATTTTTTAATATTAATAATACAAGATTTAAGATCGAAATAACGGTAAGACCTTCTTCCATAGTAAATTCAATATTTACAGCGAGAATTAGCACATTATAAATTTTATGGTACATTAAACGAATATAATATTTAAATAAGACTTTGCAATTTCTTTTAAGAACTAAACTATTTTTACCGCACCGATTAATTTGCCTTTTGTCAAGCAAGAAATACAATTAAATTAATAGATCCGTACGAATTCGTTAAATAATTGCATTTAAAATTAAAACACAGAATCACATTTTATATTTTAAAAAATTGCGAAAGGTTCAATTACATTTTTATTCCTAGTTTAATATAATACAACAATTTTTTAAAATCCTTCCGACTCAAACGACGGGATAATAAAAAATACAGAATTAGAGAATCAAAGTAAACGTACGCGTCTAAGGGTATATATATATTATATCAAGCATTTGTCCATTGTAACAAAAATAGATGGCGCATAAGTACGACGTTACTCGAGTGAATTTCAAACGAATAAACGATGGATTTGTTAATAGAATTAGCTCGTACGCATACCGAATCCATTGTCAAATCGTAGAGAATCGCGATAAAAGCGACGCGATACGCAATCGCGACTCGCTAATTAAAAATTAACATGTCGAAAAAGCTAAAAAGCTCAAAATCGATCGCGTTCCGAAAAAATTAAAAATTGCTCAAAGCGAACAGAATCGCTTAAAAGTTGGTCTCGATAAAAACAAACTCGCTAAAGAAAAAAAAAAAAAAAAAAAAAGAAAGAAAGACGGATCGGGCGCAGGAGAGAGACACAAGAGTTCGCGCACGAGCCGAATTCCCGAGAACGACGAAGAACGACGAGGAACGTCGATCGTCGTCGGTGGGACGAAAATGGCTTCGAATCCAAGGCGAGATTCAGTCCAGTTGCTTAGTTGCCTCGATCCTCGAATTCGGAATAGCCGTACGAACGCCTCGGCTCCAACGGACGAGCCAATCGGTCGTCTCTTCGTTCCCGCGGTGCGATTCCTCGTCATCGCCTCTCTCCGTCCCACCCCTCGGCAAACTTTCATTTGTCTCTCTCTTTGGCTCTCCCGGTCGTTTACGTCACTCCCCATTTGTGCGCAGAGCCGTAAACGCCTCTCGCGATTCGTACGTGGCACGCCCCAAACGTCGAGAGCAGCATCGTCGGCGCAGCGCGCGACTTCCTCCTCCGGTTTTGCGTGCGCTCCTCGCTCGCTCTCTCCTTTCCGGGACTCTCTGCGAGGAAGGATGGCTCAGAACAATTACTTCGGCTTCACTCACGGTGGCACTCAATATGGGTATGATAACGCAACTAATTCGTTACGAAATCTCGATCGGGAGGCGCGGCGAGACGTGGCCGTCGCTCGCGAGGACGCCGAGTTCGTTCCGCGGCGCGGCCGAGGCTTGCGATGGCGCGGCTCGAGGTCGCGTTAAGCGCCCCTCGAGCTTTGCCGGTACATCGGCGGCCATTTCCCTCGCCGCTCCTCGACCCCCGCTCGAACGCGCGGCGACGCTTGCTCCTCGTCTTCGTCCTTGTCCTCGTCCTTGTCCTCGTCCTTGTCCTCGTCTACGTCCAAGTCCAAGTCCAAGTCCACGTCCTCGTCTTCGTCTTTGTCCCCGTCGTCGTCGTCGTCGTCCTCGTCCTCGTCCTCGTCCTCGTCGTCGAGGTTGGCGTTGTCGCTCGCTTCCTCGCCAACCTTCAAGCGCTCGAGGAAAATCGAGGACGGCTCGGAGACGTTGGCGTCGCGGAGGCGTCGAGGTTCGAGCGCCTGGTGGAAACTTCCATTCTCGTTGGGATCGTGTCGCGTGCTTTCCTTTTGCTCGCGTCTAACGCTCGGATTATCGAGCGACATTCGTTTATTCGCCTTTTTTTCCTCTTTTCACGTTTCTTTTTTTTTCTTTCCGTTTTGTTTTTTTTTCATCCCCCGCTCTTCTCGTCGCTTCGACAACGACTCGGGATCCCGCGATCGTTCGAGGTCCCCGATATCCTCGAGTTGGTCGAGTTGTTTGCTCGAGAGTTGCTTGTTCGAGTCTCCCCGAGTCTTCCCGAGTTCCCCGAGTTCCCGGACTTTCCGGACTTTCCCTATTTCTCCGACTTCCCCGACTTCCCCGACTTCCCCGAATTCCCCGAATTCCCCGAGTCCCCCCGAGTCCCCGAGTCTTTCCGCGTCTCTGCGCATGATTGACGTTCGATGGTTCAACTTTGGGCGCGTTGGCTCGGGATTATCGAGCGCGAGGAACGAGGCAACGGCAAAGTCAACGTCTCTACCCTTCCGTTGCACCCTCGCACCTGCCCCGCACCACCTGGCTCTTACTCATGCTCCGAAATCTCTGCTTCCCTTCTCCAGGGCCACTAGTGCCGCGGCGTACCAGACGGGTCAGGCTGGTTACGCCGTGACTCCGGCGGCGACGGCGGCCACCTACACTCAACGACCCGCTGCCGCTGCGGCGACTGGCTACGAAACTTACCAGGCGGCTGCAGCTGCGGCTGCCACGGGGACGACGTACGCTGGTGAATATTGCATAATTATTTATTTGCTCTCGCGAGGCATGAAACTTTTTTCTAATGTGAAAAAAATTTGACGCCTCGTTCGAATGCGCTTCTCTCCTTGTTTTTTTTAAGTGGTATTAACGATATCCAGTTGTAGTCGATGATCTTTATTTTACTTCAGCCACGAACCCGGGAACCGTACCCCAGACTTACGATTACGGTTACGGTCGTGCGGCTCCCGCCGCGACTTACGACGCTACCAAAACCTATTATCAGCAACCCGCCGCTGCTGCTACTTATACCACTACCGAAACTCATTATCAGGCTGCGAAGCCCGCTTACAGTACGACCAGTGCTTACGCGGGAGCTCCTCGCCAAGCCACCACCACCGGACAGGCCAAGACCTACCAGGCGTCCAGCACGGCGTATCCCCAGACGAATCCGTCTCAGAACACAACCTACACCTCGGGATACTCGGCTCCGGCTGCCCCGGCCGCTGCTCCAGCGGCTGCGACCAACAGTAAGTATCCGAAGCTTCCGAAGCTTTCGAGGGTTCGACGTTGGACGGTGTTTTTCCTCGCTGCGACGATGCTTCGGGATGATCGCGAACTAGCAGAATTAGTAACCGCGTGGAAGATGTTCCAGCCATCGTTGGAATATCCTCCGCGAGGAGCTTGTGACAAAAACTGTCAACGGTTGAGCAATTTCTGCGCGATAAATTTATTCTAAGATGTAATTCATATTTTTAATACGTAGCTCTTTATCGAATTACCCAATGTTTGGATTCGATTATCTTGACAATGTTACAACATACCTCTTTTCATTATCGGTGGGACAATACGCGACGAGCCAAATGCCGCGTTAAAAACGATTCTCGAATTCGGTAAATCGTCTATCCGTCGACCTTTCTTCTCTTATTTTTAACTTATTCGAGTCATAATTGCCTTAAAACCTATCTTAAATTATTCGTAGAGCTTTCATCGCAACTTATATTTCAACGCTTATATTCGTAACGCTTTGTATCTGAAACTAGAAGTTAAAGAAATTACCAAAAACTCTTATTTAATTTCTGATACTAAGTTCTATTGATTTCTACGGTTGTCGTTAAGCTCGATAAACCACCTCGACGATCTCTTTTGGATTAAATTTTGGATAAACTGTAAATTACAACCGAGATCGTTCTCTTTTAACGACACGACGAAGAGTTCGAACGATGTTTGATAGAAGGAGATCAGTAGAGCGAAGGTATAACGCGTAATACTTAGAATGTCCACTAAAAAGACGTAAAACAAAAATGTTGAAAATGTATTATTGTTTGGAAAAGGGAAATTTTGAAGATCGAAACAACGGGTATTTGTTTTATTTTATTATATGCAGTTTAATATACGGTTTTCCGGTTTGAGAAAGTTGAATTCGATTAGAGTATTATTTTGTAATATTTTGATGGACATTCTATAATAATCGAATGGATCGGAAAGAAAAAAAATTACTAAAAAATATGAAATTGATTCTCTCATAATAGTTAGAAAACGTTCAAAGTTGACGTAAAGAAGAGTAGAAAACGCAGTTTGTAGAAAGTTTGTGTAGAGTCACTCTGAAAATGAAAAGCAGTAGATGAAAAAGATGACAAAGAAAAGCATAGAGAAAAACAGAACACTCGGCTACTCAGAAGACAGAAACTCGAGGCTTCAATTTCATTTTCTTTAGAAACGGCGGGTACAGCGTATTCCGGATACGACGCAGCGCTGTACAGCGCCGCGACAATGTACGTAGCTCAGCAGAGCGCAAACAGCAATTCGACTAACCCGAAGACGAGAGGTTGGCAGGGCTACGCGCGCAAAGGGTTCGGCTCGGGTGCCGGAGGCGGTGGAGGCGGTGGAGGTATGAAGGCGATGCGACCAAAGCAGCCGCCCAAGCCCCAACAGCTTCACTATTGCGACGTCTGCAAGATCAGCTGCGCGGGTCCTCAGACGTACCGCGAGCACCTCGAAGGCCAGAAGCACAAGAAGAAGGAAGCCTCGTTGAAGGTTCCCCAGCAGCCGCCCGCGAGGGGCGCCGGTAATTCCCTGAGGTGCGAACTATGCGACGTCACCTGCACAGGGAACGACGCCTACGCCGCGCATATCAGAGGAGCCAAGCACCAGAAGGTCGTCAAGTTGCACACGAAGCTGGGTAAACCCATTCCGAGTGCCGACCCGACGGTTTTGAATCCCAAGCCGAGCGCTGCCAACAAAGCCGACGCTGCCAGTAAGGCGGAGGCTGCCAAGAAGGGAGTGATCACCGCAACCCCCAAAATTAACTTCGTTGCCTGTGAGTAGACAGACTCAATGTTTATTTAACGAGTGTAAAAGTAGTGTGAAAAAGAGAAGGTTTTTTTAAAAAGGCTCCGTCCGCTGAGCGTTTCTCTGCCCTTTTTCGATACATTTTCGATACCGGATATTTCAACCGTAACGAGCCAAACTTCAAAACAACGACGCTTTCGAATAATTCCCCCGTAACGTTCAATTTTCAATTCTTAATTCTTTTCCAGTTTCATTGTCTTATTACGTAAAATACTCGACAACATTTTTTCTCGTTCAGCGCGTTCGTTTTGCGGTGGAAAAAAATAATGGAAAAAGTTTTACTTTTACGGTCGAATATATTCGTATTTCCTATGATAATCGATCGATTACGAAACAAAGTACGATAATTTTATTTCGGTTGGACGACATTGAGTTTCAAATAAATTCTCGACCACGTGTAGCGGTGCGATAATTTCGTTTCTTATATTCGCTACATAGCGTGTTAATCTAATTCGATGTAGATAAATATCATGATATAATATAAGGAAAATATTTTAATATACGATGCGATAATTTTATTATAATACAAATAAAATAATACAAATAAAATAATTCAAATATTTGAATGTACGTGACGTGTATCGATATATTTTTAATTTACATTTTTAAACAAAATTATTATTATATACTTGAATGTATATATTTTTTTTTAAGTATTTTTAGCCTTGAATTTCTGGTATCGTTTAATCTGATATTAAGGTCATATTGTACTAAAATAAGAACGATGATAAATTTAATGTAGATTTGAATACCAAATTAAGCTTTTGAGAATTTTTCGATACAATATACTTTGTGGTATATCGATGAAGTATCATAATTCTGAAGCAATTTATAAGTTACACATTTTTTATCGTAAAGCCGTTCCATAAAAAGACGATAATAGCGTTAAGTATTGGCCACCCGTTTAATTAATACGAAACGGACTGGAAACGTTACTTAATGTTTATCGAAATGATTTAATTGCGAGTACACAAAAAAATGTTTTAGGTTAAAAGCAGGTATTTGCGATATGTCGTTATGTAGCAAGACAAACTTACATAACGAGAAACATTTCGTTTTCAGCTGGAAATTTGGGAACGGTCAATCAGGGCAATGATTCTAAAATCGATGACAACGATGACGGCAATGAAGAACAAACAACCGACGAAAAAGATATTCAGCCTGTTGGCCAAGAGTACATTGAAGAGAATAAGTCGGAGGATGGCAAAATAATTAGTTTTAATTGCAAATTGTGCGAATGTCGTTTTAATGATCCAAATGCCAAAGACATGCACATGAAAGGTAGACGGCATCGTTTCGCCTATAAGAAGAAAGTCAATCCCGATCTTGTCGTGGACATGAAACCAAGTCTTAAAGTGAGTCTCCCCAAAGTTAATAAATATTTTTGTGTTCCCTGTAAAATTATACTTATATTATATGTACATTTAATAAAATAGTGGCAACGATATATATATATATATATATATATATATACATACATCTGTTGCTAAGGAAAGTTATCAAACATTTATCGACTTAAAAATTACAATTTTTGTACTTATTTGTATGGCACTTATTAAAAACTAAAAGGTTCATCGTAATTTAATAATTACGATAAAGAAGAAACGGTGATATTTGCCTGTGAAATATAATTTATAAAAACATTTTTCATATTACGGGTTTTGTAAGTTCACCTTTGATTTAATGCACTTTAGCAACGTAAACTATTGGAAGAAAAGTTACGTCATCAACAAATGCGCGATGAATATATGCGTCGACGTGACGAGATGTCGCAAATCGGCCCCATGGGTCCTATGGGTCCCATGATGGACGAGGAAATGATATATTGGGAGGAACGCCGTCGTTACGAGGAGGACTGCGAATACTACGAGTGGTATCGTCGCTACGGTCGGGGTCCCGGTGCGCCGCCAATGCCCAGACCATTTCCTGGCCCACCGCCGATGATGATGTTTCCAGGCATACAACGACGGTCGGATACATCGGACGATAAACACGTGATCGCGCACCACTCAACAATTTATCCAAAAGAAGAAGAATTACAGGCTGTGCAAAAAATCGTCTCACATACCGAAAAAGCGCTCAAGTTCGTGTCTGATGCGCTCGCCGATTCTGGTGAGACAACTTAAACTCGATGTTTTTATTTCCGTTTCTCTTCGATAGTCAATTTTTTACATTTTCAAATTTCTTACATTAAAGTAAATAAATTATGATAGCTTTAATTCGTAGTCATTCGCGAGTTTCACGGTTGTAATCTTTAATTGTAATCACTGAATACATTTACATTTACATCTTCGATGCGACCAAGCGATAAATCAATTATCAAATTCGTATTAGATTCCAATTACGTTAAAGCACGACAATTGTTTTCAGCGTCATGGTTATTATCGATTCTCGATGAAATTTCAATATTCGAAACAGCGATACGTAGAAATAATATATAAATGCTTGACTTAAATTTGTAATATAAAAGTTGTTTTAAAATAATTATTTTACATCGTACAATAGCACCAGCAACAACTCCTGCCAATGCAACAAATACAAATTCTAACGATGCGACAAAAAAGGACGACGCCAATAAAAAGGCAGCCCCGCAAAAAGAAGACGGTAGCGATGGAAATCTGTTTTCTTTCCAAAAAGAAAAGGAAGACTCTAGAATTCTCCGAGGTGTTATGCGAGTGGGAAATCTGGCTAAGGGTCTTCTTTTATCAGGAGATAATCACGTCTGTCTTGTAGTATTATGCGCTGAAAAACCAACTAGGTTAGTGGAGTCTAGTGCGTAGAAATAGTGGAATATTTATTGATTCAATTAGCAAAAGTAAATGGAAATATTTTGAAAGTATTTCGTTAAATATTTCGTTAAATATTTCATTAAATATTTCATTAAATATTTCATTAAACATTACGATGAGAAACGTGTTAAAAATGATTGATTTAATTGTTACAAATTTTCGTTCGGAACACGTTTTCGATCCATAAATTAATTGTTAATATTTTTAAAACTTTTAGAACATTACTGAATAAAGTCGCTGAAATATTGCCCGTACAGTTAAAAACTGTAGCTCCGGATGAAACTTATAACGTGGGGAAGCATCCGGAATCGGCGGCCCTAACGGTATCGGGAGGAACGGTGACGGTTAGCGTTACTCTGACCAGTCCTTTGATGCGCGATGCAACGAAACCATCCGTCCCCGCAGGTAATTTAATCGACTCTCGTGTTTGCACCGGCCAAGAAAAGGATAACCGAAATAGTGTTTTTTCATTGGAACCAATAAACAAAAAAGGGGTTTTGATTTATTGTTGCTTTTATTATTATTATACATTTATATTTATATAATTCGATCTAGATAATTGGATTAGATTTAGTTTGTTCTTTTCATGGCCTGGAAAAGGTTTTAAGTAACGTTTTTTTCCAAGCACCAGGTAAGCGGCAGTTTTTCACAGTTCCAAGGACTTCGCGGCGATGTCGCCAGTGTGTATACGTATAATACGCTCTATAATTTAAAATGAAATCTTCTTAACGTAACGGCATTTGTTTGTATTGTATAACTCGAGGATCGAGTTTCGCGTTTTACAAACGCACAAATGCAGTAGCGTTTAACGAAGTTTTATCGCACTTGAAAAAAAGATTCACAAAAGAAAATTCTTTACGGGAAAGAGAGAGCGTAAACTTGATACATATGTAAAGTTTCTTTCGTTCGTTTTTATTATCATTAATCAAATTTTGGATTACTTAAGTATAATCAGAACGATTTTTTTTTTCTTGTATTATTTTGCAAAAGTCAATGTAGTATATACGATTTAGAGTCTCCGATTCACGTTTACAGCGGCTAGCTAGAGTCTCCTTCAAAGAAGAGTTTTTCCTGTGATATCGCAATATAAACGTGGAAACGCTTTCGATATCCGGAAAACAACGCTGAGGCAATCTTAAAACTATGGACTTTTTGATCATGCATATGAATAATACACCCTCTATCTCTGAGTGTAGTTCAGTATGACGCTTAACGTTTTTTTCGTATCTGACTCCATGTGTAACAGACAATGATAGTGATAGCTTATCATTTGCAAATATTTATATTTTTATTTAATTATTTTTTGGATATGTTTTCGAATTAGATAACTTAAGAAAATAACACTATCAATGCTGAGGTATTAAGATATATCACTTCCATACAGCTTTATATGGAATCAGTTATATGGAAATGAGTGAAATGAAAAAAAAAACGTTTTTGCATCAAAAATCACACTCTTTAACTCTGACGATTAAATTATTTCTTTATTTTATTTTATTTTGAGTAGCAATGAAAGAAAATAAATAAAAGAAAAAAAACGGCAAATAGAAGAAAATAGTGATACGAAATTTAATTTAATTAATAATTTAATTTAAAAAAAAAAAAAAGTAAAAAGTAAAAAGTAAAAAGTAAAAAAAAGTAAAAAAATGATGCGTAGAATAATAAAATAAGATGAACAAACTAATAAAAAAATTACGTACGCAAAAATAGAGGGATACTTTTCCAAGCTGGGCATGATCAAACACTCTAAGTATTGTCTAAGCGTGTTGTGCTTTCTTTGTTGGAATCTCAGATAATGCTGGACAGCAGCAACAAGGAGCTGCCCAACAACAAACGACGCCCGCGACGCCGGCCGCGACGAAACCAGATCCACCAGATGTACTTCCCAAGGCTAAGTGTTTGGAGGCTTTAGCTGCACTGAGGCATGCCAAGTGGTTTCAGGTTTGAATTCAACTCAACCATTCAAACAGACAGTTTTATTAGAGAAAAAAAAAAAGTAAATTATTCAAAAAAAGTTACATGCCCATGACATTTGATTTTGATAAATAGAGACTTTTTAATAGTGACTTTAAACATCGAGTGCAAGTTGTCCTCTCTCTCTCTGTCCGCAAAAAAGTCTATGAAATTATATAAGAAAAAAGCGCAAACAAACGAAGAAGGGAACACGTAGATAGAAGAAAGTATGAGTCTTAGAAACATGAAACTTCCAGCCTTGTGGTCCAGCTTTTGTTTTTCTAATTTTAATCGTTTTTCCGCAGCATGGAAATATCTGTGTTATAATATGGCGTTTATGTAAAATCCCATGCATAGTCTCGTTTGAGCACACTCGGTGCCTTAATTATGCTTTGGCATCCCAGATTGAGCTTGAGAGTCACTTGCGAGCGCAAATACATGTCGCATTACGAAAGAAAAAAAAGAAAAAGAAGAAGAAAAGAGAAAAAAAAAAAGAGAAAAACAGAAAAGAAGCGAAAGCGGAGGAAGGGAACGATCGAATAACGCGGATGCCTTTGATAAGCGAGTGCCAAGAGTGCGATCAAACGGATTATTAAAAAGCATGAACTTTCAAGCAAGTATAGTTTCATGTTGTTGGCTCGTGGTCAACATGCGACTATATTTGTCTGGGTTCGTTCCAAATTTTCCTTTTAATATTTGCGACATCCAGAATAATACGAAAAATTATTTATTACTTAATTTCGCTGTTACTATTTACTAAAGTCAAGTTAAACTTGAAATCACAACGTTTTATATAGTTTCGATTCGATTTTGTTTACGTTGTTGCTTGTTATTTTGCAAATTTTTCCGTCGAATGGGATTGATTAATTATTCTGGATCATCATGCACCGTGTAGCCTAGACTGAGTCTGTTCTAGGTCTGTCTTAGAAAAAATTTATGCATTCGTACAAAAGAAATTTAGTAAATTTATACATATATACATATAAAGAAAAATGTGCGCTCGCTTTATTTTGTTTGAATAATATTTCCAAAGTAATATTAACACTCGTTGCGTAAATTTTCAATGCTTGTATAGTTTATATAAATGTGCTTTTACCGAGCACCTTAATAGCAATAACAGCAAAGAGACAGACAAGCACAAGCACACAGTGGTGTCGATACGTGTACCGGGTGTTTTTTTTTTCACCTTCTTCCAATTCGACAACTTTTCGATGGAAGCTCTGCATTGTTTTTTTCACGTACAGTACTTCTTATTAGGTGATGTTTTCTTTTATATATGTATATATATATGTGTATCTATCAATATGTATAATATGTATATATATGTATGTATATATTCGGTGACACGAACACATGATAAACACCCGGTCATATTGATATGGGCTAAACATAAATATAACTATACGAAACGGTATATACGAGTAGGCACGAGGCTGGGAGAGTAGTGCTAAAGTCTGCACAGAGCTAGAGTAGGTTAATATGCCAATGACTTTATGTAACCTTAATCGGTAATATATGTCTAATTATTATTAACAGGCTAGAGCAACTTCGCTGCAGAGCTGTGTAATGGTTATTCGTATTATGCGTGATTTATGCAATCGCGTACCGACCTGGGGTCCACTCAATCCATGGGTATACAATTTTGACTTTTTTTTTTTATTCTCGTTAAACGTTCGTTGATCGAGTGATGTGATTTATTTTTTTATTTAATACTTTTTTTTTGTTTTGTTTTCATTTTTGTTTCTTTTCTTTCTTTTTTCTGTACCGAACAAACGTTGTATACGTTATTCGTTATTCGAGAAACGATTTTAACTTTAACTTTTATTTTTCATATAATGTCTCCACATTTTTAAGAATTTAATTTTTAACGGTACATTTTCACTTTTCAAAGAGTACTTTTTCTTACTTTTTCTTTACTATTTAACGATAATTTCATAATTTACAAACAAACATTAAGATCGATAGTTTTATTTAGAGTTTTTTGATCTTTCAACGAAATCTTTGAAGTAAATGGAATTTATTAACAAATTCAGGCTTTGGAGTTATTGACTGAGAAAGTGCTTAGTACCGCTGGTGTACCACTGAGTCCAGGTGCAGCATTGAGACGACTTTTGGAGTGCGTGGCGGGTGGAATTCTACTTCCGGGAAGTCCAGGTGTGTAAAGTATAACCAAAATAACAAAATAAGCATTTTTTAAAAGGTATTTTTTTGAACGACGATTTTTTGATGAAACCGATGACGAGACTGAGAACAGCGTAACTGTCACTTTTCGATTTCGAAGACAAGTTTTTTGGATTCTTGATCGTCGAGTAACGTTCGTGCGTTGTTTCGCGGATTATTTTGGCAATCTGAAAATTATAATTTTATAAAACAGCGCTTGAAGCGCTCTCGAAAGGGATCATTCGATAAAAGTTCCTTTCGCCATTTTTTTCCTCAGGACTTTCGGACCCTTGCGAGAAAGATCCGGTCGATGCGATCGGGAACATGACGGCGCAACAACGAGAAGACATCACCGCCTCGGCGCAACACGCTCTTCGACTCGTCGCTTTCAGACAGATACACAAGGTCCTCGGTATGGAACAGCTTCCGCCTCCCAAATACAAGGGATCTTTCACCCGCAAACGAAGACGCGATAACAGCAACGGTGAGAGCACCGATACAGAAGCATCAAAAAAGGACAAGAAGACGGAAGAGATTAAAATGGAGACGGACTCCAAGTAGATTTCACCAAAACATTCAATTTAATACTTAAGTAATAACTTATAAAAATGAGATGAACAAAAACATGATGTACACGGAAAAATGTTTTCCCTCAAGTATGTATTGTGTCGATTGCTTTGTTTTTTGAGGTTTAGGAGAAACCGATTGAAAGATTTAATGAAATTAGATGCAACCTTGTTAAGAGCGTTCTTTAAAATACGGTAGTATTGAGATTCAGTTTTCTCTGTAACGAGGAAAAATTGTTTCATTACTTGTCTTGCAGTGTGGAGAGCGATAAAAATACGCGATAGATTTAGCGGTGTGATTATGCGCTCTTCTAGAAACAAGCAATTGATACAATAATTTGTTTTTTAAAGAGTAGGATTTTTGTCGAAGGGGATGACAGTAGACATTGTGATTAGTTTGGACTACTTATTTAGCTATGCATCTTTAAAACAAAATGAGTCACAATTGTAATGTGAAAAGAAGCTAAGTCGACGTGGAAGCTGTGGAGATTTGTAACTTTTGAAAGTTAAGAGTAGATGTAGTTTGTATTGGGACTTCATGTGTATGTTGTGTGTGTAGTCTTACGAAGAAGCAAAAGAAAAAACTACAAAGTAAAAGACTCGTTATTACAACAGTGTGGTTCAGAATTGACATAAAAACGAAGATTTCCTGTAACTGCATGGAATTTAAATGTGTACCCAGTCTTTAAAAGCACTGAACTTTATTAATTGTTTGACATATAACTTTAATCGAGAATAAGACCAAAATATGCTCTTTGCAGAATTATATCTTTGATTCTCCTACGTTATGACGATGAATTCTTTTCGGAGGCGAATGTATGGCTGTTTTGCTGTATTTTAAAACGTCGCTGATTAAATGAAGAAAAAATAAAGTGAAAACAAAAACGAAAAGAGTTCAGAAGTTTGATTTACTTCATCCACTTCTCCTGCCAATTATTATGAAAGAAAATCGTATTTATTTAAGAATGATACAAAGAATATCTGCAATGAGACCTCAAGAATATTTGCACCAACGACCGCACACACAGTTACACTGTTTCATAAAACATTGTTTATAGAAATCATATGATTTGTAATTCATTTAAAAACTGTTCTCTTCGTTCTTAATCGATCGAGAGGTAGCGCAGTTTACATTTGCGTGTAGAGTAGTTTTTCACTCGATTTATATCAATTTATGATATCAATAGTTAAAAGAATTTATTTTCTTTTTTGCTTAATGATATATAATATTTTTACCTTAAACTTTCTTCTCATTAAGATTGCTTTATCAGAAGTGTACTTTTAAATTTCAAAATAGTTATATGTTCCTAATTAAATGGTAAACTATTTAAACTCGCATTGCGCTAATAAAAAAAATTTTATAAATAATTTTATTATCGCCATATTGTTTGCGACAAGGGAATAAATTTTTTCCTGAAAAGAAAACGTAATTCATCAATTAAAAAATTTTAAACATACATGCATAAAAACATTATGCAGTTCAATCGGTATTTTTTTTATATTAAGTATTCACACTTAATTTGTTTATAGTGCAATGACAGAATTTTTTTTTGTAACAAAATGCAATGTGGTGTTAAGTGAGCTTACTTTAAGTTAAGTATTGTCGAAAATAGAAACTTTTTGTTTGATCATTTACAAAATAAAAACTTCATTGACGTGTATTTTCATTGTGTTCGTCGTTCTACTGCAATGAATAAATACTTTATAAAATCTATATTTTACATTTTTTAATGTCCTCTTTTATGTTTCAATAATATTATTTACATTTACATACCCTAGAATACAAAGTTTCGTTTAAAGAATTGAGCGATGAAATTTAATTTTAGAAATTTGTTTTGCATTGTGAAAACGCAGTTTACTTCATTAATCATAAGTCTGTATATAAAAAATAAATGATATATAGTAGAATCACTTGACTTTTGTGGAATATTTTGATTTTGACAATCCGTATTGAACAATCTTATTTTTTATTTATCTTGACTTTTGTTTATTATTTATGTGTTGTACGATATATTGACATTTTTTTCAAGACCTATTTATAGTCATTTTATATTATTTATATATAACATTTTTCTGAGTTTTAATTTTCATTCGAATAAATATTTGTATACAAACAAGTTTATATAATTTGTTACATCCTCACTAATATCGATGAATGTACTTTTGCAAGTTTTATTCGAACTACAATATTGAGTTTAATACAAAGTATAAAGGTAATTATCTGTGGAATATTTTATTTTTTATTTTAAAATATTAATTTTAATCGGACGATAGTATTTTTGATTAGTCATGTTATTCGAATATTTCTTATCGTGCCACTATTGCATCAGATACGGAAAGTTATATATAATAGCATAATAGCATGAAAAATACAAAAAAAAATACATTTATACGTAAATTTCATTTTAATTATTTAGGTGATTCAGTTATTTACATATTTTTTAAAATCGAGTATATTTAAATGCGATCAAACGAATAAATTACACTCGTTAATATTACAAACGCAATAGAATTTGTAATATTTTTTAAATTAGAAAAATTTCGTCTACGAGTGTTTACGAGAAAAGATTAACGATTTTATTTGCTACGCAGAAAATGAATTAATTGCGACTCCATGAATTTTATTTTTAGAAAGCTTTCAAAAAGCTTTACGAGATTCAACAGCGAGGAAAAATTTTCAATTGAATTAATATTCGAATAAATTAAATTTCGCGATGAAAGCTTTGTAAATTGCATTATTAAATTATCTCTTACGCAAAAGTTATTCGTGACGTTCTATTTCAACGAGAACAGTACACTGAAATTTAACGTGATTATTTTCAATAGGATTTGTGGGTTTTAAACGTTTACTTTACAATTTGGTAAAAATACTTTCGGATAAAGAAAAACACGGTAAAAAAACAAAAAACGAGGTGACGTATATACAAAGTTCGGAAATAGAAAAAATGAGAAAAAAAAGAAAAAAAAACACCAAATTCTCGATCCGTGTATAAATATACGCATCTTTGTTCGATAATTAATCGTTGGTATTATCGGAGAAACAAAGAGGTAACGAGTAATTAAAAAATACATTTACGGATGAATCACTCGTCGTATCAGTGACCCGATATCGGAAGAAAAAAGCGTTCGCTGGTACATTCGACTTAAACGAATCAGGAAACGTAATCCAACAAACCCATTGTATCGAACTTTCTTTGTTTCTTTTGTACGCAAGAGAGGCTAAATTAGGAAAGAGAGAAAACTCCATTCGCAAAGATACGAAACGGAAGTGAAAATGTTAAAAAGTCGATCGAGAGTCCTCAGCTTATTCTGCCAAAATAAGTTTGATTTGGAAGTTAAAATGGTAAAATGGTTTCTCGAAAGCGTCAGAGCCTCGGTAAATCATAATAAAATATCGGTACGATTTCGAAGGAGTCGAGAAACATGGGTTGAACGCAATTCCTTTAGATGATCGAGATGTTGCCAGAGGAAAAGCTAATGGCGTCCAGCCAATCGTCGAAGGGGACGCGCGTGTCTCGTATCCAATGACGCTTTTCCACGCATCCGTGGGGGGTTAAGTCTATAAATAAGCCCGGGATCGTCGAGGACGGACAATCGCAAGAGGGTCGGAGGCAAGTCAGCATCGAGACTAACGTCTTCGTTTTAACAAGGAGTTCGAGATTCGTTGCTTCGATTCTTCCATCCTTCCATCCCGTTCTTTGAAGATTTTCGGTACAATCCGATCGCTTATATCCATATTTCGTTAAATCGAGGTGAGTGCGATCGACGATACTTATTTGTAATTTATATCCTATTATTACGCATCGGTTATTTATCTCGGAAAATGGATGAAAATTGATATACCGAAATATTTCTATGGTCGCTGCCATTTTTTTTTTTTATTCATATTATTTATGCGTCGTTTGTTTCTTCGTTCGATTAGCAAGAAAGGAAACGAAGTAACGAATTTTACTTGCGAAACTTTACGAGTAGTTATTTATATGCTCCCGTCGATCGAATTAATTTTATACGTGCATTCTCGAGTTACAAAAGCTAATTAACGATTGTATTTAATTAAATTTATTATTTCTTATTATCATCGGTAAGGCTTAAACCGTTTGTACAATAAAAAAGTAATTCTTTTTCTTTGTTCTACTCTTCTGAGGAAATAGGAAGCCATTACTGGATAAGCGCAGAAACCGATTTTGAGAATTATTTTAAAGGCTAAAGATCGATCAAATTTTAGAAATATTTTTAATAATTATCGAGAATTATAATTAATAAATTGTTTGAAAGTTAAAAATGAGTTTGTAAAGATTATTTGCAATTAACCGTTAGATGTAACTTGCGATACAAGTTAAAAATTTGTTTCAAGATGATTTTGTTCTTTTTGTCGTTAAATTACATGTATGTAAATTTATAACAATATGCACTAAATGTAAGTAAAATTTAATTGAATTTTGTTTCGGAAAAATAAAATAGTCTCTTTTTATCCATGAGTCAGCTTTGGGTTGATCCACCATTTTGTACTGAGCAGCTGTGCGATATTTATCTGCTTTTCCGAGACTACAATTTAATTTCCATTATTGATTTACGCATTATTTTTATTATTTATACATTTATATACATATAAAATATTGAATTTCAACATTTTTAAAGTTTTTCCTTATGTATATCGCATATCAATGACAATGGTATAATCTAATCTTATTAATATATGCTGTTTGGAGATAATTTCCCAAGAATGAACTTTCTAGAATATTCGGTATCTGCAATATGATAATTTAAACTGATTCGTATAATTATTTTATTTAGGTTTAGAATTTATACTACGATGAATAAATTGGTTTTTTATATTAAATTCATTTATGAGGAATTCAATTTCTTTTTATAAAATGTTAATTTTATTATAATTAAACATTTGATATGAGCATATTGTACCTAAAGAACTTATATAATATTGTTACTGTCATATTGATTTAATTTTTTGTATATTGATTTCTTATAAAAATAATTTTTGTATACATTTTTTCCTGTTAATAATATATTATCTATTTCATATTAGAAATCTTTGAGTTATAGATTTATGAAAATATTGCTTTAATTAAAATATTTGAATAAAATAATATTATTTACAAGTATTTGTTAGAATTTATTTAAAAAAACATTTGATCTAACATCAAATTTGATATTTATTAATATTTAATACTTTCTCATAAAGTTTTATGTTAATAAAGTATTTACTTCAAAAAAATTTATTCTGTACTACGTAATAGATAAAACTATACTTTTAATTTAAAAAATTTATATATAGTTTAAATAGGCTTCTGTTATCTCTTAATTGATATTTACAACAAACATTCATTAAATTTCTTATTTATCAAAACTTTGTTCGATAGATATATTAAAATCAGTATCATAAATTAGTTATATCGACGTCTCGTGTTTTGCAAATAATTTTTTTATAATAAAAAGATAAGGTTACGAAAACAAAATAAAAATAAATTATCTTACGCGATTAAAGTTCATTAATGATCATTGCATCGATGATACTTAAAAATGTAAATGGTTTTTTTTCACGATAATGAAATACATGGCTAATAATTAAACTCGTAATTTATTTTATTTATTCCAATAATATAAATAAGTTTGGACTATTATTATTATAAAAGCAATATAAAAAATTAAGATACAAGTTTTATATTTTTAAGTAATATTGTAAATTAGTACTTAGAAACAATTTATAATTACAGATAATTATGCAGATCTTTGTGAAGACTTTGACCGGAAAGACTATAACCTTAGAGGTTGAAGCTTCCGATACAATAGAAAATGTGAAAGCAAAGATTCAAGATAAGGAAGGTATTCCTCCCGATCAGCAACGTCTTATCTTTGCCGGTAAGCAGTTGGAAGATGGACGTACACTGTCGGACTACAATATTCAAAAGGAATCCACTCTCCATTTGGTATTGCGTCTTCGAGGAGGAATGCAAATTTTTGTCAAAACTTTGACCGGCAAAACTATAACTCTCGAAGTTGAAGCCTCCGATACCATTGAGAACGTTAAGGCTAAAATTCAAGATAAGGAAGGTATTCCTCCTGATCAACAGAGATTGATTTTTGCCGGTAAGCAATTGGAAGATGGACGTACTCTATCCGACTACAATATTCAGAAGGAATCTACGCTTCATTTGGTATTGCGTCTTAGAGGTGGAATGCAGATTTTCGTGAAGACTTTGACTGGAAAGACTATAACCTTAGAGGTGGAAGCCTCCGATACCATTGAAAATGTTAAAGCTAAGATTCAGGATAAAGAAGGAATTCCTCCTGATCAACAACGTTTAATTTTTGCCGGTAAGCAATTGGAAGATGGTCGTACTCTGTCGGACTACAATATTCAAAAAGAATCCACTCTTCATTTGGTATTGCGTCTCAGAGGTGGAATGCAGATTTTCGTAAAGACTTTGACTGGAAAGACTATAACCTTAGAGGTTGAAGCTTCCGATACGATCGAGAACGTTAAGGCCAAAATTCAAGATAAGGAAGGAATTCCTCCTGATCAACAGAGATTGATTTTCGCCGGTAAACAGTTGGAAGATGGACGTACTTTGTCCGATTACAATATTCAGAAGGAGTCGACGCTTCACTTGGTTCTGCGATTAAGAGGAGGTATGCAAATTTTTGTGAAGACTTTGACCGGCAAGACAATTACTTTGGAGGTTGAAGCTTCCGACACAATCGAGAATGTTAAGGCTAAAATTCAAGATAAGGAAGGTATTCCTCCCGATCAGCAACGTCTTATCTTTGCCGGTAAACAGTTGGAAGATGGACGTACTCTGTCGGACTACAATATTCAAAAGAATCCACTCTTCATTTGGTATTGCGTCTTCGAGGAGGAATGCAGATTTTTGTCAAAACTTTGACCGGCAAAACTATAACTCTCGAAGTCGAAGCCTCCGATACTATTGAGAACGTTAAGGCTAAAATTCAAGATAAAGAAGGCATTCCTCCTGATCAACAGAGATTGATTTTCGCTGGTAAGCAGTTGGAAGATGGACGTACTCTATCCGACTACAATATTCAGAAGGAATCTACGCTTCATTTGGTTCTGCGATTAAGGGGAGGTATGCAAATTTTTGTGAAGACTTTGACAGGCAAGACAATCACTCTGGAGGTCGAAGCTTCCGATACGATCGAGAATGTTAAAGCTAAGATTCAGGATAAAGAAGGAATTCCTCCTGATCAACAACGTTTAATTTTTGCTGGTAAGCAATTGGAAGATGGTCGTACTCTGTCGGACTACAATATTCAGAAGAATCTACGCTTCATTTGGTATTGCGTCTCAGAGGTGGAATGCAGATTTTCGTAAAGACTTTGACTGGAAAGACTATAACCTTAGAGGTTGAAGCTTCCGATACAATAGAAAACGTGAAAGCGAAGATTCAAGATAAGGAAGGTATTCCTCCCGACCAACAACGTCTTATCTTTGCCGGTAAGCAGTTGGAAGATGGACGTACACTGTCCGATTATAATATTCAGAAAGAATCTACACTTCATTTGGTTCTGCGTCTTCGAGGAGGAATGCAGATTTTCGTTAAAACTTTGACCGGTAAAACGATCACTCTTGAAGTCGAAGCTTCCGATACCATTGAAAATGTTAAAGCTAAGATTCAGGATAAGGAAGGTATTCCTCCTGATCAACAGAGATTGATTTTCGCCGGTAAACAGTTGGAAGATGGACGTACTCTATCCGACTACAATATTCAGAAGGAATCTACGCTTCACTTGGTGTTACGTTTACGAGGAGGTGTATAGATTCTATTTGTAGATTAACTCTGGTCTTGCCGATTATCTTCGGGACGGGATGGGGTTGGAGCGTGTCAGTAATGAAATTATCATTAATCGTAGTGACTAGCGATGATAGATATGTTTTAGTGGATCAAGGTATATGGGCACGTCGTTGTCATAGGTAACATAGCTGTGATACATTATATACTGTATTATAATGGAAAACTTACAAAATTTCATCGAAACCTTTGACTGGATTTGTTTATAATTGAACCGTTTTTGAAGAGATCGCCAGGGACGTCTAACGCGAATGATCAGATTCGAGATAATGATTTTTCATCAAATTATTAAATGCTGAATTTGATCGTAAAGGTTGCGAAGATGGACTTAATGTAAATTAAAAATTTTAATTATTTTATATTACTTTTGTATAAAAATAAATATTTGTTATTATTATCTGAATTTGAATTTATTCCACATTCCAAATACTTTTTAGTAGTTATTTAATTAATAATATAAAGTTATTTTTTATTCTTCAATCGATAATTTTTTATTTTAAACGTTGATTAAAAATTATTAAATTTGTATCCGTGAAATGATGCGTAGGTATTTTCTTACATTTAAGTAGACATCAAGATAGAATTGTTGCAATAAGAAAAGTTACGCGATAGATTGTAATTTTTTTTACTTAAAATTTACAACTGAAAAAAATAGTTTTAAATATTTTCTAATACAGTTATAAATGAAAAATCGTCTTCGTAAATGTTTATTATACTTCAGTCATTTAATATACTTTTGTAACATTGTATTTGGGAAGCTGCTGGTATTAATTTTGTAGCAGCAATGTCCCAGGTAAATTACAAAATGCACTATAAATAGGACCGCGTGTACGAATTACGAAGCCTTTGGTGATTTATTACTTCGACATTTAAATCTAATCTCGTTGTAGCGAATTAAAATCATTACAAGCTAATCAAACCATCTTAAGTAATCACTGAAATTTTACCGTAAGCCTAAATTACGGACGAGCGTCGTTGGAGAGCCTCGATCTCCATCCCCTTGTCGAGTGTTGCATTAAAACCCACGGGATCAATTTACAAACAATGCTTACGGAATTACACGTTCGATGTCGATCCAACGGTTCGGCAATGTAGTATAATTAATAAAATTATTTCTCCGGGATGGGACACCGCGAACATTTCATAATCACCGATGATGTAGCATCGATTGTTTTTGTCTCTGTTCTGGAGGTCGGATGGCAAAGTCTCGAATGCCAGTGCAATTCATGCATATATTTGTGGTGCGGGTACAAAGTGACATTCTCGCCTGGAAATCGCAAATCGCTGTGTACGGAATTAAAGCGGATTCGCGTCGTATGTGTACGAGGAAGTGCCTACAGGGCTTTTGCGGATATTGCTGTACTGTATTAATCGCACGTTGTACACTTTGTCGGCTGTAACGTGATTTAATTGCTACTAAAAGATAAGCCGTGCGCGATACTTTACGGCACGATAGTTACACGAGAAAATATAATGGCGATAAATTCTTCGTTTATAAATATTATACGTATTAAACGCGTTTAATAAGTAAAGGGATTTTAATGCAAAAAGTGCATAGGAAATTTTGGTATCGCGCTTTTACACTTTTAGACTCCAATCGGTCCCTCAATTTTTAGCCGGAGAAGGGATACGAGAAAACTTGTAATATTTCTGCTATGCGATCATCGCGATTTGCATTCCACCTCTCGGAAAAATAAAAGAATTTCGAACAAAGAAACGTATAAAAATTTATTTTATCGAAGTACAATATAACGATTGTTAAAAACATTTATCCGTTCTTTTTACTGGATAGTTAGTTTCTATAAAAAATGTACAAGATATCGAACAAAGTTCGTATTTTTTTTTTAATTCGAACGAGCGTTCATCTTGTCAGTTTTGACGATTTTGACGATTTTGACGAATAACTTCGATATTTTTTGTTTAATTCGAAGCATTATGTTTTAAAAAATCCTTTGAAAGTTATCAGCCGTCGATACTCGTATCGATAATTTAAAAATTTTTACTAAAGGAAAAGATACGCGAGAATAATAGATTTCATTATAAAAGATATGCGCGTGAAATCTGCATTGCATGTAAAATACTCGATAAAAGCTCGCAAGATAACATACATACATATTCAAATTTGGTTTAGCAAAACTCATTGTCTGACCAAACTTGGTACATGCCTACGTATACTTGCTTATGTATAATAACACCATCTGATACGTATATATATATATATATGTATGTATGTATGTATATATAAGCGCGTAATTATAAAAGTTTCGTTCGCTTGGTCGGGATAAAATAGTTTTTCTATACATAGGTAGCGAGAAGTACGATCGATTTTTAAAGTGAATTCGTACAGAGGATCTCCTTTGTGCATTTATACATTTTAAAATGTCATTGAACCATAGGTAGCCATGAATTTAGTTTTCGTATCTAATTTTGTTCAATATTTTTGATTTCGAGTCTCGATAATTACAAATTTATATATTCATATTTCTTCATTTGTTAATTTTCTTCGTTTTTCGAACGGTAAATTAGACGATTTATACGATTTGTATCTTTTGTTTACTACGCGTAATCGAAGTTCGTATTTTTATTAATATGATATTTAAACAAACTTTTACTCAATTAATGTTTAATTTGTCGTTTTACAAATTCACGATCGTTAATTTTAATTGAAACACGATAAGGAATTTTGAAAAAAATGGAAGCAAGCGTTAAAAAATATCTACTCTAACGTAGAGTATTTTCTAAATTTAATTTAAACCTGTCTTTTACTCGATTCTTATTTCAAATATATAGAGAAATACAGCTTTACGGAGCAATAAATTTATGCTCGCAACGGAAAGAAGAAGAGACTACTTATAATGAAAAAAAATGTTCTATTTTCAGTAGCATAGTAGCTATAATGCCATCGTAGATCTACCAAACGCTTATGGATTACAAAGATATAGGAGGGAGTACAATGTGAAGATTTTTAATGAAAATAAAATAAATACCAATATATAAATTCTAATATTACACGCACAAGTGCGCCTTTTATCCGAAAACAGCTGCGCGTTAAATTTAGACGAAATTAAAGTTCAGCGTAAACGTTTCTATTTATTTTTCGTAAAAAAGTGTAAAACTGGCTTGTAAATAAATTTTTACTCTTGTCGTTAACTTATTCTAACATCTCGATTCGAAGCAGCGCCAATGTTTCGGAAGTTCCATTGAAAACACGAAAACGCTAAAACTTAACAAAGCAAACAAAGAAGTTGGTGTGAGTGTAATCCGTAGGCGTTGCGATCGTTGCAATATCGTTATTTATCGTAAATCACTGCCCGTGAGATTTTCCGAGGATCGGACTCTTACAACTCGTATGTTCCTATGCTCGAACGAAAATTTTCGGAGCTCGATCCGAGAGACCCGAGCTTTTTAGATCGCGCGCTTTCAATATTCGCACACGTACATTGTTCGCCAGCCACGATTGGAATTTGCTAAAAAATTTGCTAGAGCGATCGCGAAGAATAGAGGGAAATCGGGATTTTGAATTCGTTCGCGTTTCCGCGAGGATCCGCTTTGTATTCTCGTAAATTTGTAAATTCGGAGTTTACCTCGGTTTGTGTCGCGCTCAGCAGCACGGAATTATACCCGCGGATCAATTTTCGGTCGAGTAAGAAAAAAGAAGAGGGAGTAAATAACTAAACAACGTTTAGCTGCTCGATGTTTTATAAGCGTGCAAAGGATTAACCGGTGCTAAAATTGATAATATATTTGAATTATTAATTTTTTATTCACGGATGGCGTATTTTCCGTTATGGAAAATATACTTCGTTTCGAAGGAAAAGATTCGTTTTTATTTCGCATTTTGTTGAAAGGATTATTTTTTTAGGTTTTTTTTATTTCATTTACGAGAATTGTTTCATCGGGATGCACAAGAGCACTTATATACGTTGAAATTATTATGCGCGTTAGCGTATCTTTTGCAAGATTCGCATTTCGAGTGCGTAAATACTTAATTAGAAAAAAATTTCAATTTTAAAGAAAGTTTATGGTTTTGCATTATTAGTGCTTAAATCGAATTAGAATACACAACAGAGATGAATAATTACTTCTTCTACTACCGCTCTAATTCTATTTATCCGGTTCGCAATTTATTTACTTTTTACCTTTTAATTAATTACTCGAAAATTACGGGTTTGGTAAACTAATCTTTCGCATTTATTAATAAAGATTAAAGTATTTACGATTGGATTATACGTTTTAAGATCGGTTTCATTCATTTTGTAAACGCAAATAAAAAATTTATAGAAATCGTACGCGAATATCGTTACGTTTTTTGCAATAAAACAAATTTCTAACGATAATCGTGCAATGTTTTTCGAAAGTATAATTTTCAAAAAAGTTTAAAACACCGAACTCGAATATTACGAATACGCTAATTATGAAATTATTCGCAGAGTATTTATATTGTATTCCTCGGAGCGATAAACCAATCGTACCGTCCTCGATTCGCGTTGCTTTAATTTTTATATCGACGCAATCGGTCGATCGATCGCTCGCACGGTTACCGATCCCTAAATTTTCCGCTCGAACGCGATCGGAATCCGCGCGTTCGAGCGCCGGGAAGGGAAAAAAATTAGACGCGACGAATTATCCATCGAGCTTAAAGAGGCGCTTACGCGAAAGCAAAGAGAGGCGAGGAGAGGCGAGGAGAGACAAAGAAGAGCAAAGAAGAGCCTCTCGAGAAACGTCCGTCGAAACGATGATAGGAGGCGCGCGAGTGTCTCGGATAAAGATCGGTTCCTAAAAATAAAAATCGACGAAGCAGAAGCTCGTGGATTTAAAGGAGCGATAAGCGAGAGCGGGACGCCGAACGGAAAAGGGGCTCGATCCTCTCGGGCCGGAGGCGGAAGCGGCACCACCAGCACCACCAGCAGCAGCAGCAGCACCAGCAGCACCACCAGCAGCACGAGTACGACGGGCTTCTCGCGACGGGGACTACTCCCGACGTAGTCAGTCTCAAACCGACTGCCACACTGCCCAGGCCAACGGTCCCCGCGACCTCACGAGCGCGCGTCGCGCCTCCACCCCGAGACCCGAGACCCGAGACCCGAGACCCGAGAACACAGACGCGACTCGTCCGCGGGATGCCGATCGCGAGGTGGTAACGGTGATCGACCACCTTCGACGTCTTTTCTTTTTTTTTTCTTCTTAACAAAAAAGCTCGGTGGTAATCGCCGAGACATTCGCGAGAAATTCGCGAGCTGTTCTCGAGATCACTTTGCACGCGACGGGATTACAGAGATTACGCAAATTACGGAAATGCTCGGTTCGTCCCGCTCGTTGGGATCTGATCTTGAATTTTAAGGGACTCGATCTTGTTTGTTGGATCTTGTTTCTTGTCTTTTTTTT
Organism: Dolichoris vasculosae; assembly: GCA_018907195.1. Taxonomy (NCBI): domain Eukaryota; kingdom Metazoa; phylum Arthropoda; class Insecta; order Hymenoptera; family Agaonidae; genus Dolichoris; species Dolichoris vasculosae. The sequence continues at coordinate 9,801,864 of JACCHY010000005.1, read as the reverse complement.
TCTTCTTTTTTTTAATGCGAATCGGGCGGTGCGCGCGAGATCATGACTTCGGTTCTGGGACTCTTCACTGTGGCCGGATGGCTCCTCGTCCTCGTTTTCACGAACGGTGAGTTTTTTTTTTCCTTCTCTTTTTTCATTAAAGGCTTTTGCGCTTGGTCGTCGATGGATCGACGAGCGCTCGAGAGAGTCGCTCATTTTTTTATATGGTCCGAGAAGAGATTTCAATTATCGTTATCGATTTCACGCGCATACGAGAGTTGGAGAGTTCTCGAACTCGTTTAGGTTTTTCTAAACGATAAACCCTTTTCCGCTGTGATTGTTTATTGCCCTTTAGTCGTTCGCTCGCGTAGTTATTCCGATCATCGTCGTTTCATCTCCTACCGAGTAATCCGAATGTTTTAGATTTTTTTTTATGGATTTATCGAACGGATTCGCAAAATATTTTCTCGCTTTTTTCTTTTTTTCTTTTTTTCGTAACGATATAATTTCCATTATTCGACGACCTTTGATCAAAATTGTTCGTTAAGTTTGATCGTCGAATTAAAGTTTCTTTATTACGTTCTTATTTATTACCGTAAAAATTTTATATCAATATTTTATTAACGTTACGGTATATTTTTTAATATAAATATTTTCTGTGCGTAATGTATTCGGAATAAATTACCAAGATATATCATTTTAATTAAGATTGAAACGTCCGTGTTTTTTATTGCCAAAAGAAAAAAAGTTCCTTTCGATATAAATAGCTTTTGCAAAAGTAAATTATTTTAATTTTAATTATTTAAAAGCGGTTTTAAACTTTCCAAGATTATTGTAATTAACATTTTCGAATGCGTTTAAAACTTTACAAATAAAATTTTACATTAAAAATTATTCCTTTTAATATACAAATTAATTAATTATATTTGCGACATTCTGATTTAATATCTATTACTTATTTTGATTTTTCGCGTATTTTCAAGGAATTTAAAATTTTTTCCTCGATACGAATATTTAATTTTAGATACGGGCAACGTATGTGAACAGGTCTTGCAATTTTTTTAAATCAAATGTAATGTATCAAATTAATTTTTCCTCAAAATCATTCCTGAAAAATAAATGAATTTTCAGTCGATTAATTTATAGTTTTACGATTTTTTTTTATACAAAGTATGAATTTCTAATTTTAGAATACGTACAAGTTCCGGTATAGTGAAAGTTCATGATATATATTATAAATCTATTATGGTATGATTATACGAATATCGCAAGGACTTTAAAACTAAATTTAATTTTTAATTCTTTCGTGTAACGAATAATTATGAATCTTTTACATATGCTTACGGTTTTACGTGCGAGTACTAACGTAATAAAAATATGCAGCATTTACGAGAAAAGAAATACTTTTCAAGATTTTGACATCCTCGAATAGTTTTCGAAAATCGATCTTTAATCGTAATATATATACATATTTATTTATTATTATATATTTACCCGTAGCTTTTCTTACATAATCCACTAGTTACGCGTTGATCGGGTGCAATAAAAAGACGCGCGTTAACATATTATTCGTAAGACGCGTTTTATAGAAAGTTTGTAAAAATGAAACTATTTGAAAATAAGTCTATAAAAATGAATGGAACGAGGAGTGTTTTCCTATAAATATTTATAAGGTCGATAGCAACGTTAAAATTCATCGCATACTTCGTAGCGAATAAAACTATCCATCACTCAACGAATAAAAATATATTTTTCTCTCCCCGATGTAAAAGTCATTTTCATAAAAGCCGATATTTCATCGGGAAAACTCGCGGAAGCACAGCTGATTCGCACATAATAACAAAATTTAAAAACTCTCCCCTCGAAACGTAAAAAGGGCAAAAAATAAAAGAATACCGGGTCATTGAGAATCGCTTGACTCATGGTTGAATCAGGGTTGAATCAGGGTTGAATCACGGTTGAATCTCGGTGCCCGAGGCTTTTGTCTCCTCGTTTCCTCGTCTCCTCGTCTCCTCGTCTCCTGTCTCCTTCCACCCGCGCATCTTTTTCCAGAGGCGTCGGTGCGCCTGAATTATCGAAGACTCGCGAGTTCGCGTTCCGAGGCGCTTTGCCCTCTTTGCCCTCTTTGCCCTACACCTCGGGGATAATTAATTGGCGCTGATCGACCGGGAGTCCGTTTGCTCCCGTGTACACGATTGTGCGTGTCGCGTTACTAATTGCGCTTCCGTGAATGGATCGGCGATCGGCCTACTTCGGCCTCTTGGATTTCAGCTTCACCTGCTCGACCGTTGCTTTTGGAGGGAACGCGAGTTACCGGAGATCGAGTGCATTGTGTGCATTGCTCTTTCCGTAAACTGGTTTTCATTTTTTTTTTTTGTTTGCTTAATTGTTTTCTTTTTCTTTTTTTGTTTTCTCGATTCGAGCTTGTTGTATAATTGTGCGATTTTTAAGGCGATCGTGGCAGGGATTTTTCTTACGACGATCGTGGGACGACGAAGGTGCCGAATCGTTTGGAATAAGCGTAGCTTGATCGATTTTTTTTACTATAATTAAGTTGAAAATTTGGAGTAATGGGCTCAACGATCGGAGATTATTTAAATAATAGTTTGTATTTGCTTCATAATCGTCATAGCTAAAAGTACACTTTGTATGCGAATAATAGTGTTGATGTTTTCTCGATGCATGACTATGAAATGGAAATTAATGGAAGCGAATATTACTTTAAACATGGATTCTAGTAATTTATATAATTAATACACTGATTAACTATTTTTTACAGTAAAATGAGATAGACATATAAATTATCGGATACGACTTATATTGGAATATGAAGATAGTTTCATCGTAAATTGTTTACGAAGTTCTAATAATTAACTTATTTTATTTAAACCTTTCGACTAATAAATTGATACTTATAATATAAATTATGCGGGAAATTAATTTTACCAGTGCTGAAAAAGAGCAACCATCGAGAGGTAAGCGATGCGAGTATTTTATGTTCGTTTTTCATTACATGTTTTGGTCACTGATAATAAGTTAAACTTCAGAGTCAACGTACTATCTTTATTTCATTATCGTTATTATACTTATAAACTTACTTAAAAAGATTAGCTCATTATTCATAATATTTACATTGTATATATCATGTGTGTGTTTAGTTAAAGTATGCTATTATTATATTGTTTATACGGTAGAATTAATTTGGAAAAATATCGAATTTTTCAAATTTTATTGTTATATTTTTTGTTGAATCATATTTCGTTATTTCTTTTTTACGCGGTAATCGATTATGATTTGTATATTTTAATTTAAATTATATTCGTATAAAGCAAAAGTTTTATAATTAAAAAATTAATTATAAATATTGTTATTTAAATTTTATAACTTTGGTTATAATGTTTCATTTCTGTTCTAGCATTCATTAAGAACATAAATTAATTTTCAACGAGTTACGTTGAAGTTTAATATATATGCGTTTAATAAAGGATACATATATGAACGTTGAAAACATTACTTATATTGAGTATAATTTGTTAATCGTTAATTTATAAGAATTAAAATACGTTAAATTTACTTTGGTCTTGTATCCAGTAAAATATGCTTTGAACATTGTCTCTGTTAAACTTATTATAATATTTCGTAAGCTAAAGTTCTACGACCGAGATGTATAAGACTGAAGATAATAGTTGAGAATGTTTAATATTATTTCTAAGTATATTTTAAATGAAATTAATAAGATAAAATACTTTTAGTTTTTTTATTTTTTTCGGTATAGTTGTATCGTACGTGTAATAGATTTTTTCTCTTTAAGTATTTTTTTAATTTGTAATAAATCAATACTTTTGAAAGTATATATTATATTCTATAATTTTTAAAATAAGCTATTGTATTATTAAAATTTTTTAATTGGTTAAAAATAATTTATATTTTTACAAGTTAATGAATTTGTAAGCATTTATAATGAAATAAGTGTTGTATAATTTCATGAATAAATAATAAAATTTTCATGTTTCATCACTGATAATATATTTTTTCATAGAACAAGGATTGAATAGAAAAATGTTAAATATCTAATACATATTTTTTTAAATTAAATTGTACCAAACTATGATGTAGTCTTTTGAAACGAAGCATTAAAAAATGTATATTTTATAAAGTATCTTATTTAGAAAAATACACATTATACATATTTAATAATAATAATATGTTCGATAATTAACCGTTTATAAAAAGAAAACTTATTATAGAATATAATAATTTTGAAAACAAAATTGACTAGTTTGTGTTTTATAAATACATTATGAAGTAAATAAAACTCATTCTTATGTAACATCAATTATTCAAATGGTATTATATTGAGAGCTACCCACGTATTAAATAAATAGTTATCTAACTGCATATACGGAGAAAAATAATTTAGGATACCATAAGAAAATATCATAAACAAGATTACAGCAACGATTAGATTAGTATATCTTAATTATTGCAAAGTTTATTCAATAAATATATAATTGATTTTTAATCAAACTATTATTATAAAAATGATTATCACAAAAGATAATATTCTTATTTAAAAAATAGATAAATAAGATTTAGCAAGTTCGTAATACAATATTTTATTGAAGATTATAGTAATATATAATTATAAATAATAAAATTACCGATCAATTTATTTATTAGAGATATGTTTATTTATATGAAAAATATATTTATACACTAAAAAGTATTAAAAGTATGTTTATTTATATATTCTGCCATTCATAATAGAAAAAGTATTAAATATTTAGAAACTGTAGGTTCTAGGTATTTTTGATACCAAAAATGTATACAGTCGTATTTTATATATATATGTGTGAAATAAAATTGAATATTTATACTATACTATTAACTTATCGTTATATTTACTAAATAATGAAAATTCAGATTTCTAAATATTTAATATAATTTTTGTTAAATATACTTTAATAACATTAGTTTTAGTATAATTTTATTTAAAATTTTTATTATCTGATTTGAAGATATAAGAAAATTTAGCAAAATACAATTTACATTTAAAAATAAAAAATATAAATAGAAGTATAAAAATATAAATACATAAAAATGAAATATATATCTTGTTTTTCTATTATTGAAATTGTCACTTTAAAACTTATGATCTATATATATATATATATAACGTCATTCATGCGAAGTATAGTCGCGATTTTTCTGATATGAATTGTGTGCATTCATTTCCTGAAAAAACCGATGATTACGGGATTTCTGGTGTATATACTATATAGCAAATAAAAATACGTCAAAAAGCAATATTTGTTGATTTAGTGTATTCTCTTTTATTTTACATACATGCTGCTAAACTGACACTCATAATTCCTTCTGGAGTTAATTCCGTTGGTAATAATTTAAATATATAAAAGTTTTTAAGATGATTTAAGTAATATAAATAGTCGTTTTCCGATACTTAAAATTTGTAGAATCAACTCGTTTTATTACAAATATAAACTTTAAATAATAATTATAACTCTAAAATTACGATACAAATATTAGTTGTTAAAAAAATATTAAGTTTATTTAAAATCATTTATTTTTTTAAATTTTGTAATTAATGAAGATGTTTGTATCTAATTAAAACTTAAAGTCTATTTATTAAATTTTACCAAAATCGAAATAAATAAATATACAGTTACTTACAAATGTTTAATCGTGAAAATATCGATGTTTTAGTTTTTTCAAACTATGCATCTAATCGACGTTTAAACTTGTATACGTTCTTGTAAACATCTTTTTATTCAAAAAATTATACTTAATAATAAGGTTATAAAAATGAATAATCTGTCTCATATTTTGTAAAATAGTTAGATTTATTCCGACTATAATTGATTAAATTAAGAATTTTATTTTTCAATGCTTAGTCAGTTTTTTTTAATTTTGTGATTATAAAAACCAATTTATTATAAAAGTAAACTCGAGTATGAATTAAAAAATATTAAATATATAAATTTAATAGTCATGGAATAGTCTATTTTCAACATAAAAAGAACGAATTTCTTCATATTAAATTTTATTTTTTACTCGCGGCGGTATAAAAATATAAAAACAAAATATCCGTTATTATTAGCTAATAAAATATTTAAATTGTCATAAATCAATCGAAACTTTATCAATTTTACTTCCAAACACGTCGAAGGCAATATAAAAGAGCAGAATATTTTGTCAAGCATACGGTATAAATACTTTAGAAATATTTAGCGATCGTAGCTTAACTTTCGATACATTAACGGAAGATGATTTTGAATTTCGACACATGATATTTTGTTTCTAAAATGTAAAGCCATATTTAAAAAGTGCTTGGACAATATTAAAAAGATATCGGTAGGAGCGATACAAGTATGCTAAAAAAGAATTAAAATATGAATCTTTTCCCAAATAAAACAACGAATTGGTTCGTATTTCTATAAATTTCAGTAGGTTAGCTTTAAATTTTATTTTCAGAGCGATGTAAGAGTGAAAACCTGATTCTACGTACGTTCGAAGCCTTGCTGTAAATCCCAACAGACTCTGGTTTAAATTGTAGGCTAAAGAGAAAAAACAACTACATAATAAATCATTAATCTAAAAATTCATGTAATCTTTCAATCATCCGCTCACAAAACGCCGTGTTTCGAAGTTGTAATGAATAATTCAACGGATCCCTCGGGATGAATGACAATTACCATAATAATCGACAACCGCAGAGTCAATGTCAACAGCACCAAGACACCAAGACTCCGAACTACTTAGGAGACGGCGAGGATTATCGCTCTCGGTTTCCCCGAGCGACTGTCTCGCCGCGCCCAAAGATCCAAGGCGCGAAAATGCTTCGAGGTTGAGGAAGACTCGGGATTAGAATCGCGGCGGTTAATCGTCACCGCGTCTTATTTTCGCGCTCGTGAAATCCTGAAAGCATACACAAGAGTTGCGCGAGGGGGAATTTATGAAACTGCACACTGTCGTTTGGTCTCGTGTTCGCTCTCGCGTTATCGCGAAGCGTCTGCACTTTCCTCGCGTCGCCGTCGTCTCGCTCCGCTCCGAGACACCTACGGAGTTATGATTTCTCTTTTCTTTCGAGGCATACCCGAAGGCCTTTATTTCTTTTATTGGGTGCGCTCAGCGCCGGGAGGAGGAACGGAGACGAGGGGGAGGAAACGTTTCCTTTACTCGTAAAGCGATCGAGCCAAGGTCCTAAGCAAACGTCGGGCTCTTATCTCGGATAGGAGGAAGTCGCGGTGCGAACTCTTTAACTTTGTTCTTACTTTGACAGGAGATAGCGGGGACGAGGGTTTTTTGGTGGACTTTTGAGACCGATGAGCGAACTACATATATTTTCGATATTTTCGGAGGAGCCTAGATCGATGGAATTTTCTGTTATTTTAACTCGGTAATCCGAAACAAGTTTCCATGAAGTCAATTTATTTCATATTTTTGTGCAGATGATATTTTTGAAAATTTAATTTTCATTTTTAATGGGTAATTTTTGAAAACGCGTATTTTTATAATTTTTTAAAGCAATTTAAAGTAATCTAAAATTATATCTCGTTAATGTAAACTAAACTAATTTAAGATAATAATTGTTCTAATTTTTATTCTAAATGCTTGGTATGATATTTGAAGAGAAAATATCAAGATACGAAACTTTCTTGGACGTACTTTATATAAGTTTATAACTTATACAACGTAAACAAGTTTAAAATTTTATATTTGAATTTGAATTATTTTATTTAAAGTATATTTTACTGGATGGAAATAAACTAAAAGGTATTATTATTCATCGTATAATCTTCGATTATTAAGCTGAGCTATTATAAACATTTATAGTTATGGGCTTACCTTATTATATAGAATACGTACGAGGCATCGTTTTTTTCACGTGAAATTTATAACTTTAGTTAGTTTATAGCCGTGAAAAGTGATTTCATACTAACTAAACGAATTTTCAAAATCTTCAAATTCTTGTTATTAACAGTTCATGTCTCTTTTGTAGTCCTGGTATCCTCGCGGTACTTTGAAAATTTATATCTCTCGTAAAATAAATTGATGTGAACGAGGACTATGTAAGTACTGGCTTACAAAATGAGAGCATGTTGAAGGATCGCTATCTTAGGTCTATGGGTTCGATGTTACACCTGAAAAACTGAAAATAAATACAAATATTAAATCGATTTTTCATAAATTACGATGGATTGTTGATCGAGAGTGATTTTTTCTATCGATGAGTTGTTAAATGAAACAGTTAAAAATATTATTTATTTTACAATTCTAACGTCATTTTCATTTTACTCTTTTATAAAATTTAATTAGTTATAATTAATTTAAAAAATAAATATTATAATGCAAATAAAAACTTAACGTCTATTTAAATTTTTTTTGCTCTAGACAAATGGAATTTATATTTAACAAATAACTACAAAAATATGGTTACGATAGTAAAACATTCAAGCGTTGAAATAGATTTAAATAAATAAAAAAGTTAGTTGATATTTGACTTTCGTTAAATATATTGGATTATCTTGAATTTCTTGGGAAAAAATTCTATGTGCAAATCATTTTTTGAAAAGAAACTTTTAAGAAGTATTTATAGAAGTAACGCGCACACTTAGAAAATTTTTTTTTATCACGAATTTAACACGCCGAAGGTACTTATAATTATTTTAAAAGCATATCGAATCATTACTTTTATATTTTATTTATTTAAATTCAAATTATACACATAAATTTTAATTAACGAATATATTATACGAATTTTTAGCATCGAATCTTATTAATATCACGTATTAATCAAAATTCATTTCGTACAGTTAAATTTCGGCATCTTAATTTACACGAGTACGTACTTAATTAAGGAAGGATAATTATAAGATATTATTTTCGTATAGTTTCTTAAAGTAATAAGTTATAAGCGAATATTTAACGGAGGCAATCGTTATTGATTCTTATATTTGGGTAAATTCAATTCCGATAATTTCAACTCGTTACAGATATCTTAAATGACTTTGGATTTTTTTTTTCGAAAGTTCTCGTTTCGACTACAATTATTTATGCTACTTGGTTAACCATGCGTAATCAATGTCGTAGACGTGTATACGATCTAAAGTTCCGAAAGGCCAAAATACATTCGAATTCATAGCTGCGAACGCAATTTGAAAATGATACGAAACGTATCTTTTAAGATTCGCGAAACATTATAACCGTTAGAGAGGAAACGTTTCTACGCATCGAAGCATTAATCGCGAAAGTTGACAACTTCTCCGTATCTTTAAAATCAGTAACGCCGACAACGTACGAGTGCAGGAGATGTCGTTGAAATTGCTACCGACGGATCTACGTGCGCTTCAAGGGGTTAACAGACTCGTCGTTCGAAACATCCTGAATAATTTATAAACATTTTCCTGCGCCACCGTTCCTCGACAAACACGCGTACGTGGTCCCACACATCTGGAGGTCTAGGCGAAGCTTCCCGCCGAGGATACGCGTTTGATATGATCGCGGCCAACAGCTGCGACCCGTTGATACAAGGCAAATTCATCGAGCCGGGATGTGTGAAAGGGGCCGCGATGACTATCGCCTCAACTCGAGTCGACCGCTTCGGAAAATTCGTGGCGGCGGCGTCGATTTATCCGCCTCGCTGCTTTAAAATCCTTAGAGCGAGATTTATACGATCCGAGTGGCTTGGCTCACGCTTTTAACCGACTTCATTTTACAGGTGTACGAGTCGGTGTCGCGATTAGGGCGAGTTTCGCAAGCGTTCTTCTTTGTCCATTAGTTTTCAAAAGTTTTAGCGACGAGCGCTGTTTTCAAATTTAATAATATTATCACGGACAATATTTATTGTTAAATGGAATTTAAATATTGGAAACTCGATCCTTTAGCTTTTACATTTTCAGATTTTTATTGTTTAAATAATGCTGTAATTTTTTTTGCATCAAATAAACTGATAACGATGAAAATTTCAGGATACAAAATTTTAAATTATAACCATAATAGTTACAATTTTTACTATTTGTATGTACGTTTAAATAAATTCCGATCAACTTAGCTCGTGCATTATGAAAAATGTTACCTTTTCTCCAAATTTCATTTAACGAATCACATTTTTTAATTCAATATTTGTTTGTTTGATGTTTTTTTATACGAAGGAATTATTTATAAACACGATAGTTAAATTAATTATTTCGTGAAAAATCGAAAATTTTTCCCATAATTTATTAATACTTCGGTGAACATTATTCTTATATATAATGTTTTAAGAATAGTTAAAAAATTAAGCATTGCCATGTTTAAATTTCATTAATTATTAAAATTATGTATATCGTTAGTTTACAATTTTTATCAATATTAATAAAATGATTAAAGTTCGAAACTTTTACGATGAAATTAACGATTTAAATTTACACGAGAGATAAAAAATTAGCGAAACTCGGATTAGCGTTACTTTGAAGACTCAAATTAAAAAAATTTTATTCGAGTTTTTTAAATCAATTTTCTTTTTATGTTTTATATTTGCAAACGAGTGTATATTTTCAACGCGTTTATAAATGTTAACGCTTTTTTAAATAATAAAGTATATTTGAACTTTGTACAATACAGCGTTATTATTTGTTATTGTTTATTATTTTATTCGTTTCGATGACTGAAAATGAAACATTACTATTTTTATGTTCATAAAAATAATTCTCCCGCGCGTTAAACTTTGTACGTTCAATATCGGTCGAAGCACTAGTTCGCTTCATTTTTATACGACTTATAAATCGCTTTATAAAAAAGGACAGAGAAAAGAGACAGAGACCGATATTAAGAGATGCAATACACAGATGGTAGCGAATCTACATTTTCCTCTTCCCGGGAGCGCGATTTGCTTTATTACCAGGGTAAACATCCGTTTTAATTTTCGTCCTAATTTCTCGTCCTTCCTCCGTCTTTTTCCCAGCGACTGTTCTTTCGGTTCTTTATCGCCGACGACGTCTTCTTTTTCTTAGACGTGGAGCTCCGAGAAATGCGAGATGAGAGTGAGCGACTACTGCACAAGTGGAAACGTTTATAATCTTTTGCGATCTTATTTTCTTATGCCCTCGTTCGTTGCCGTGCAAGGAGTAATGTAATTTCCTCGGCGCTGAAACTTAGTTACTAATCAAAATGTAACAGAGTTGGTACGATGTTACAAAACTTTTCATACGTTAAATGTTAAGTTATTCGAGATAGACTCAGCGAAAATTTTACAACGCTTTTAATTTCTTAATAAGTTATGATCTAATCATCGATTAGATATCGCTATTAATTCCATCCATGACAAAACATTTATAATTATGCACCGGGATTTTTTTATTTTTTATATTTTACCGGTTATCGAATGCTTTTTTACACGCGCTAATAATTTTATGCATTAAAATAATATAAAATTTATAGTAGGTAACGTATTAAGTAAAAATAACAATTATATTTCTAATTTGTCGATAAATTAAAATAATTTCGGTATAGTTGTTGTTTGATTATAATTAAGACTACGAAATCACGTAGAATTACTTTTAGAAAATTAAGCATTATTTACATTAATTAATGAAAAATATCAAAGTACAATTTAGAATAATTATATTTGCATTTTTCATTGTAAACGAATGATTTATGAATAGCCTTTTACTTTGATAATGTATTATTTACCGACTAACATTTCAAGCCGTTAAATCAGGATATTTAACGCGAACAGAAGTTTTAATGTATTTACTCTTTAAATACGCTAAAACATAAAGATTATTTAAAAGAAGAATCTAATTGTTTGACAAAGAAACAAACGTTACATTAATTGGAAACATAGCGTTGTTTTTCAAAAGAACCTTTATCATTCGCTAAACATTTATCGATTAAACCCGCTATTATCACCTTCAAATAATATTCAACGAACTGCAAGTATTTTCACCATTCATCAACATCTACTTCATCGCGTAAATCCAAAAATCCGAAAGCCAATGAGCGTTCGTATATCGATTCGAATACGGCCACGGCAAACTACTACACAACAACAACAACAACAACAACAACAACACCAACGATAGTTGAGCGGACGCAAACAGCGAATTTCGACAACTCCATTAACGCATTCACCCATAGACTTCCGCTTTTGTTCCAAGCGCCGATAATCGATTCGACCTGCCGGTGTAATACTTTTATCACCGTGTCGTCGTTCCCAATGTCTCGGCTGTTAATGAACCTGGAGCTTCGCGACGTGCCTTAATGTACAAATGCGTTTACTTTTAAGAGGAATAAAGACGCTTCGAAAAAATCATTTCATTGTCCGACCTTGTATTATTCCAACAATTATATTTCAACTTTATTTCGTTAATATTGAGCCGTTGTACGACCATTTCCGTTTTTATAGTTTTAAATTTAGTTTGCGATTATGTACATCATTTTTATCTTCGAACAATTTATTTCTAATTTTTAGATGTAACGTTTAAATTATTGTCGATATATCGAAAGTAGTTTTGGAAATATACTTTTGCTGTACAATATATATATATATATATATATATATATATATATATATAAAATTCAGTCCAATAAATGAATCGCTAATTTAGACATTAAAAAACTTTTATGTTCGGTTGACTCGTAATTGATATAAATTTTTTGAAACGAATTAAAATTTAAAGAATATTAATTTACGCCTGATCTAAAAATATAATTAAAACGGTTTAAATAGTTGTGTGACAATTTGTTTTCATTCAAAATTTATTTTGTACATCAACCGCAGGTCATTGATTGATGCGATTAATTTTTTTTATATTGTATTTATTGGAATAATTTTAATATTAGAGGTATGTAACTTTTAATATATTGCCATTCAAAGATTAAATTGATTACTTCTTTATCATCGATAATTAATCACACGTAATTAATCTTGTAAAACTGATAAATACGTGATATTTTAATAGTTGCACTAATATGTAGACTTATTTAAACGAGTAAATTTTATAAAAAATTATACTTATTAAACTAAATAAATATAAATTATATTTAGATTTTTTAATACTAAATAGACAATCTCAATTTCCAAGTATAAAATTATTAATATAATATTTTCAAGCACTAAAAAAAATTAAAATTATTACTCGAAATTCGGATAAAATTTGTTAAAATAAAAATAATCCGAAATTACACCATTAAAAATGTATAAATAACGTTAAAAATTACTCGAATATAATTTAGGGATGTATATGGTATATTTAAGCTGAGCTTTTAAAACATATTTATGTGCCTATGTTGAATGTCAATTGTTGACGACAAAGTTTAGACTGGTTCATATAACACCCGCAACTCTTTTCTGAAGCAAAGCGATTCAAGTTTCATTTTACGAAGCGACACGAATACTTGTAATTATGAGTTTCGTTTCCACTAGAATACATACTCATGATTTCGAACATTCAGGCTTCGCTTAAAGCGTTAATTACGAACTCCTTCTGCGTATTCATTACTCGTCTAGTAATGTTTCATTCACCCCAAATGGTGTTTTAAAAATATACGAGTGTGTATTTTTATGAGATTGCCCGTAAATTATAATATTGCGATTGGATCTTTACAATTAAACGTGACATACATCCTTTTAGATTCCTTTTTAGATTTACAAATTTTTTTATATCTTTAAGAGTTATTAATTTGTATTTACTAATTTTCTTAACTTAGCCGAGTTTTTTCATCCGTCTACATCTACTTTTTTTATTATTAAAATTTTCTAATTACAAATACGAATAAACGGATTCGGGGAGCGAGAAACCGTAGAAATTATCATTTGTTATTTTTTATTAAGCACATAAATCAATACGGGTTCTCAACGATGTTTGAAAGAATTCCCTTTAAATGTTTTCATTGTAACAGATTTTATTTATATTCCAATTTGAATTGTTAAACAATTCCGATATCAATTTCTTAGCGTTTTAATGGACAAGCTTGCAAAGGTTTTTACGATGAATCGTTCATTAATTACATTTCGATTTAGCTATATAAATACTATTTGACATATTCACATTCGATCATTTTGATTCGAATCCAATCATTTACTTTAAATACTATCAACTACTATAAATTAATGTTATTACCTCCATATATAAGATAATTATTCGTACCATCGTTGATATTTTTATTCTTGTAATTTATTTAGGTAAAAAAATTACGCTAAAAAATGTATTTATTTCTTCTTATATTGAATATGTATATACGAGAGAAAAATATTTAACACTGTATTTATCTTCGTAATTTTAAAAGAGTTTTTATTCGAATAAAGATTTTCTTTCCTTAAAAAAATCATTAATTTATGGAATCACCGTTTGGGTAAATGTGATATTTATTTAACGAATTACCCGTGTATCAAAACAAAAAGCAACATTAATCATAGAAATGGAGAGATCGATAAGAATATATTAGAGAAGCCAACTATTACGTAAAGTTCGAAGCAAGTAAAGTTTATAAAACTTAACCATTTCTCGAAGATCGGTGTCATTTATGTAATCGTACTTATTTAGCGATCGCACGTCAACGTTCTTAGATCATTGAAATGGATGAAAGGAAAAGACAGAGGACTTGAATAATATGAAGAACACGTGTGCGGATTTGACATTTTCCGTAACTTTATTATCGCTGTCGTACGACTCGGTACGATCGAATTAGCCATCGTTGAAATGTCCGGATGGACACTTCGGAGCCGCACGTCATTCCTGTCGTACGTTTCACGCATGAATATCGACAATTGAATAACAAACGCGTGCCTTTCTTTTCTCTCACTCTCTCATTCTTTTCTTTGTGTTTCAATCTTTTCGTTAGATGTCTTTAGGCTCGACAGTCGAATCGTCATTTTCTTCTTTTTCATTCTTCAGTTTCGAGCCTTCGTTTGGTTCGCTTATTAATTTATAAGGATAACGATCGATCATCGACGAGTAATTTAAACCGATCAGATCTTTCGGACAAATTAGAATAGCTTGTTTCGATAACATTTGGAGTATAATTTGACGTGAGTTATTTACATTCGAATTTCACGTTTCTTTTATAGCAAAATTAATATTCGAGTTTTGGACACTTGAGAGAGATCGAAAAGTGGTTTGTGGTTTCACTGTAATTTGTGCTTGTTAAATTTAGGTACGCGCGGTTTCGAACTGTTAATTTTTTTACAATAATTAATATTTTCAGAAGTAACAAATACATCATCCTTACAGTTGAGTATATTTTGTAATAATCGTCAAATTTTAATTTAAAAAATATTTTGGATAAAATTTCTTTTTAAAAATACCAAATACTTTTATTTGTACTGCTTTTGATGTAAATTGACAAATTATAAACGAATATAATCCAAGAATAGTAATTAGTAATACAATATTCGATTCGGTAATCGTAGCGGAAGTAAGTGAATTTAATTACTATTTAATACATAGTTAACGAATACTTTATTTACAATTTGGATAAGTATTTTATATCATTGAAAATTCGTAACTATCCGAAATACAATTGGTCGTAATATATATTGTAAATAAATACAGGTACGGCAACAAAAACATAGCAGATTATTTCAGATGTAATTCCGAGATATTTTATTAATTATCATCGATTATCGATCGCGCGACAAGCTAATGGTTAAGATGAGATGGCGTTACAAATTGTAAACTCGAGCAGTAAACACCTTTGACGAAGTTATCTCGATTGCTATTGTAAAAGATAAGCGTTGGCAATTCCTCAATTCCAATGACTGATGAATCATCAGCTTTCGCTCGGGTTAATAGAAAGATAAGTTGTTCTGTTTATTTTCATTCGATAATTGTAATCGTAGACGATCGATGTAAATCACGAGCGGTAAATTAATATTTCGTACATTTTAATTGATAAGCATTTTTATTTTACGCGTTGTAATGAGATGCAGGTAAGTTCAATTATTTCCTCGTTGCGTTATATTGTAAGTAGTTTGCAATTGTAAATGAAATACATATTAAGTTGAAATATCCAAAATTATAAATTCCCTATTTTACGTTGAATAAAACTAGATTTTCATTAGCGGTACATTTTATTTATTTAAACTCGAGGCAAATTGTACAAAGAATTATTTTTTAACGATCCATATTACTTTGATGAATTATTTTTCTACAATTAGAAATTTCGCTTCGAGTTCTCTTTATTTCAAGGTTCGGTTAAAATGTTAAAATGTAAATTTGAGCATGTAACGAATGTAATAGAAGTTTGAGAGGATCGCGCGTTGAAGCTATCGAGAAAACAGAAGACCCGTAAACAATAAATCGTTATTTTAAAAGCGTCCATGGAAGCGCGAGGAAGATGCAAAGGAATCATAACAACTAAAAACTCAAAGTAATCAATTAGTCG
Organism: Dolichoris vasculosae; assembly: GCA_018907195.1. Classification (NCBI taxonomy): domain Eukaryota; kingdom Metazoa; phylum Arthropoda; class Insecta; order Hymenoptera; family Agaonidae; genus Dolichoris; species Dolichoris vasculosae. The sequence goes on along the minus strand of JACCHY010000005.1, from coordinate 9,785,499 downwards.
GGGAACAATTTCTTCTCGTTAAGAACTCTAAACGCTAATATTTTTCCTCCTCTCGGCCGTCACGAGCCGCATCGGCAATTATTCACAGCGACCGCATCTTTTGTTTCCCCGGGAATTCCTTCAACCACCATCTCCTCGGTTCGTAGCCACGCGCTTTTCAACGACTCGTTTCAGTCGCTTCTCGACTTCGCTCCACTTATCATTGCCAGCCGCAGATCGCGGCCGAGTCGAGAACCGTACACTTCTTGCTTTCTTTTCCCTGTTGCGTAATCTAAACTCGGCCGCGAGGACGAATTTATCGTTATTTATCGCCTCGCATTTTTCCTCGTGGTTTTTAAATTTCGCGGGCGATTCAACTGCGGTCGCTCAGTCTATTTCGGGGACCGACTTCGTGCGGCGAGTCGTAAATGTAAGCGTAACTATTCCGATTATTTATTTTCGTGTAATGGTTTAATGGCCCGTGAAAGGTTAAAGGCTGCACTTCAGATTGCTTCTCTTCTCTCTCTTTTATATTTTAATGTAACGCTAACGTTTCTCGTTGTATTTGTTATTTTCAACGCCCCGTTCAAAAGTGATTCTCGGATCGTTCGATAATTTTTTGCTCTTGACGTCGCATTAAACTTACGCTTATGATTAATATTTAATTTTCACGTAATATATATGCGGTGTTTTTCTTTATGCCTCGCAAGGAAAAACCAACGATGGCGAGAAATGCCTTTTGTAACGTGATTATAAGGCACATATTTGTAGACATCGAGAATATAAAAATATAGCAGATAAACGGATTTATTACTTAAGAGTATGTTCATAAATTGAACTTAAAGCTTTTAATTGGGTCAATTTGTGTTAAGTTGGTGTTTTATCCGATTAATGGAGTTTGTTTAGCATCTCTTTGTCCGCTGGTGGCTTAATTTGTAAGAATGTCGATCAATTGTGGTAAATTGGTAAAAATAATAATTATTTTATAATTATTGTGTTTTTAGTAATTAATTGTATGTATACATATTACGATTCTATAAATTATAATTTGTTTCATTATGTTCCAGTTACATATATGTTATTGGACTTATTTTTATGAATTATCACTCTTTGAACGATACGCGAAAATAGAAATTATGAAAACAAAGGCATTAAATAATATTATTATTTTCATATAAAAAATATAAAAATAATCATGTTTTAACGAGAAAATAATTTTCAAAATTTATCTAAGAACCTTTTATAATAATTTTATAAAATAATATTATCATTGATGAATAAAAAATGAATAGAATTAAATCTCAATTATAATATTAAGGTGAAAAATAATAATAGTAGGCAAATAAATATTATGCACTGAAGTTATTTTTGAATTTTTATTAAATTTCATACTATAATATTTAATGTTAACTGCAAAAATAAATTCTTAATTTAACGAATATTATTTTGTTTTAGAAAATACGGTCAGTATTATTAAATACAGATTATTAACGACATTATTAATAATTAATCTAAACAAAAATATGGTCAAATTTATACATAATTAAATTTTGTTATGAAATTTATTGTTTTATCGATAATATTTTTTTAATTGATACAGTATCACATTTATTATTCGTTAGATAATATCTACTATGGATAGTATATAATTAATTATCAACAATTTTTTATTTCAAGGATTGTTTGATTATTTAATAAATATATTATTTATTACTTTGATGTGAATTACCAAAGATAATTAAAATATTCATTCTTCTATATCGAATTATTAATTTATTTTTCATGATTCTTATATATTTAATTTATATGTATATATAATAATTAATTTATTGTAAGGATAATAACAGAAGTTTTAATTTTATTATTCTTATCATAGTAACCTACAGTTAAATGATTCAAAAATACATAAATTAAGGATATATATAAAAATATATATAAAATTACTCGAAATTGGTGGATTCGAATTCAAACCATTTTATAAGTATTAAATATAATATATAGTAAAGATTTTGTAATAAATATGTAGTTTTAGATAGATTCATTAAACAGTTTATTACAAAAAATTGTAATTTCCATTCGTTTAGTCATGTAAGTTATAGAAGTTATATTATTTGTAAAATGTTTTTAATTGTATTATCTATAGTGGAGAAATAAAAAAATTCATAAAATATAGAAGTTGAATTATCTGTAAATATATTTTTTTTTAAATAGGAATAACCAAATATGGCTATATGCGTATTTACTTTCTAAAACCAGTTTTATGTTAAATTACAAGATGATACAATATTATCGGACATCTAACAAATTATTTATGAAATTATAAAATATCGAACGTATCTTACTACTGATATAACTACTTATTTGTTTGAAAATAAGAGACATTCATTGGCTGTTTATATTCCTTATTAATTATTACATTTGTTAAATTAAAAAATTGCTCTAGACAAATTGACGTTGGAGCAAACATTTAATCTATACTGGAAACTTTTTAATGATACAAATAATCAAACAGCTGAAATAAGTATAAAATAATCTCGTCTTTAATCTACAAAATACAATAATTCTTTGTCTATTTTTTTTTTGAATATCACATGATTAACGAGGATAATATAAAAAAATTTTGACTTTAAGAAATATTAGAAATAGATTATTATGAACGTATACATGTTTTGATAGTATATTCTTCAGAAATATTTCGAGAAATTGATATAACAGCGAATAAATACTGTTAAGACTTATCAGTCTATAAAAAAAATAAATTAAAAAAATATGCTATGAAAAAATTTATGTGATAAATTTATTATAATAAAATATTTTAATATGAAATATTAAATATATTGAAGCTAAATTTTATTGAAAATCAACTTTGTAAATATGAAATATACTTCAGTTTAATAAAAAAGAATCATAAAAAAAACTTAAAACTTTTATGGTATAATTTACCAGCACCTAATATGACTTATATATATATATTTCGTATATTAAAAAAAAATAGAACTGATATTAAATATTTTAGTTTATTAAGTATTTATTAAAACTTTTAATTATTTTGTGATTGTTTTAATAGCTAATTCATAAAAGTGAAATAAAATTAGTCGCCAAAGTAATACATTAGAATAGTTTTTTATGGTTTAACTGCCACAGTAATAGAAATATTTAATAGAGAGGATAAAGTTTCCATTAGACTTCTTTCTATTCTTAATCTTATTTCAGTTAATAAACAGATCATATTAAAAATAGAAAAGACTATTAAAATAACATGACGGTAATTATATCGATATAAATATCAGTACGAATAGGAAACTTTAAGTAAACAACACATATCATAAAAACTGAAAAAAGATCTATTGATAAGAAAAATACTGATTAACTGTATAAAAGTAAACTTAAAAAATATAAATTGTTTTATTTAAAACGTATATTTTATTTAAACTGTATAAAATTTAAATTAAAAATTTTCTTAACGCGTGGCTGAGTAAAAAATGCAAAAAGCTTTTAAGGAAAGTAATAAAGCCCTCAAAAAGTATAAAAAAAATTATATTGTAGAGACACGATGTTCAGAGAAAAAAAAGTTGCAACAAGTAATTAAAATAATAAGTAAAAAAGTATTTAAAAGTGTATTTTACTATGTTTATAAAAAAAGTACAATGAAGTTGGGTATATTAATACATTAAATAGATTCAAGAAAAGGTCTGAAAATATTTACAATTAGCAAGAGAATTAATTAATGTATAATAATATTACAGAATATTAGTTACTTAGATAAAAATATTATACGTATAACAAAGAGAAAAAATATAATTTCGATATTTTTAAATATAAATATAGTAATATAAATTAAAAAATTATAAGCAATAAAAATTACAGAAATTAAAATAAAAAATCAAATATATTTATTAATGTGCATTCGTTGAAATTTTCGTAATAATCATTACTTATAATAAAAAATTTAATTAAACATAAAATTATATTTAATTAAATATGTATTTTATAGAAAAATTATAGTAATACTATTTTGTAAGGTAAAAGTCAAGTGAAATGAGAAATATATCTTTTAATATTTAATTTGATAAGCTTTAATAAACTAAAAAAATAAAAGAAAAATGAATACAACAAAGTTAAAAATTTTTAATTTATTAGTATATCTTTGTACTTGAATTTTAATTTTTTTTGAATGTTTAAATTAGGTACATGAATTATGTATATATTTAATTGTTAAATATATCTGGTATTTACTGCAGTCAATAATTAAATATACAATATAATATAAATGTTAAATATTCCAGGTTTTTAAATAAAATACTAACGTTAATTTTTATTAATATCAGCAGAATTGAAAAGTATTATATTTTTATTCATATTTATAATCAATAATATTGTTGAAAATCTTAAATTTCTAATATCCGATGTGTTATTTAATAAAAATATAGCATTTTGCGTGAAAATTATTTTGCATAAAACTTTTGGTAAAAATATAGTTAAATTTAAATTCGAAGTTTTTTTTTATGATTTTTAACGTTATAATATAGTAATGAAAAATTAAAATTTTACCAAAAAAGAAAATATTTAATCTTAACATACAATAATTAATTTTACTTTTTATTGTTTTATAAATTGTTTGTTATAAGGAATTTAACTTACTATTATATACTCATTATTTTTTTAAATTTCTAATGATAATTGCTTATTATAAGAAATTATATTACATAAATAAAATAAATTTACAGAAGTACAATATATCGGTATATACATATAATAAATCATTAAAAAAATTTATATCGATCGAAATAGTTAACAAATTAGTATATATATTTAAAAATTAAAATTATATCAATATATATTAATCAAACTAAATTCGTTTTTTTTTATTATTAATAGAAGAATTTTTGTACTAGTTAATTATTAATTACTCCAAGAAAGATAAATGATGAATTAAAGATAAATTTAGTTTGGTCATGACATCAAATTAAAATACGTAATTATAAACAGCACATAAGTAAAAGTATCCAAGTTATAAATAATTAATATTTATAATGTAAATAAATTGAATATAATGCCGTACATAAAATATAAGACCAATTTTTTATATTTATGAGATTTATTTATGTAATTTAAAATTCATATTTGAAAGTAAATAAATAGATAAACTATAAGTTTTATAATACGTATCGCCAAATATGCATCTAAATATACTAAATACGTAAATAATATTTCCAGCTTCATATTTTATTAAAAGTTTGGTATAAATATAATATAAATCAATATAGAAAGAAAAAGAAGTTATAATATTTACACAATATTTTACTTCAATATAAATATGAATTTTAAATCTTTTTAATATCACGGTATGTATAATATATATATATATATATATATATATATATCAATATATATTTGAGATTTTTATATTAATTAAAACATTCACAGAGAATAAAAATAATAAGATACACAGAAAGAATATACAATAATCGGGTTAATGTAAATGTAATAAAAGAAATTATTATAATTTGAAACATCTGGTTTTTTATAAATATTTTATTTTTCCGTGAAATATTATTTTACGTTTAGTGTCCGCTTCATTCTTTTTCACTACAGAACCCCAATTTTTTTTACAATTTTTCCCTCGGACGTATTTCTTAATTTCCCTTTGTCGCGTATAATCTCTGGTATAGAATTAGAGTTTTTTTTTTTTACCAACCTGAGCCAACTAATCGCGAAATTATTGAGGAGAAAAGAATGGCCTTTTATCGGTACGTCGCTCCACGTGTCCATAGTAAGGGAAATTTACGTTGGATTCCTTCACCTTCGCTTAATTGATCTGTCAGTTAAACTAGCGCATAAACGTCTTCGTACCTCTTCGTGCTTATCGCACCTTTGCTCCTGGTAGTGCTGCTGTAACATTACCGCTGTCTTTGGTACTGAGATAAATTAAGAAAATAAGTGAAGATGGAGTGATCCAACATTATTTTGTACTCTCTAATATGGGAGATATTTAGCTGTAATCAAGAAAATAATTTAGTCTTTTAAAGTTCGGTTTACTGTATATATTTATTCGTTTTTTGTAGTCGCTTTATGTAAACTGTAACAATTATAGTTTTTAGTCTTATTATTTTTTACTTAATTTAAAATTAGTTAGATATCGATAAAATTCGTATTGATTTATGAAAATTTTAATAATATTATTTTTACTGAAACGAATATTTTACGAAAAAGATATGGCATTATCATTAATTACCGTTTATTTAAAGAATATGTGCGTATCAAAATCAGATCTATTTTTGATGGAATCGTAAAGTAATACTGTTTAGAAACACTTAAGAATTTACATATTAGCTTCTTCAGTTTGTCTAGAAGTGCGTATTTAAGTATATATATTTTCGTATTTGTCAGTATCATTTCATTTTATTTCACCGTATGCAAATTTTAAACTTTCTATGGAAAGAAGCGAATATTCTTCAAAAACTTTTGCACGAAAGAATTTTATTTAAGATAGTTTGATGCAAATTAAAATTTCTAATTCATAATAATTATCATACAGAATGCTTATTTTGAAAATTTAAATCCAATAACTTAAATTAAGCATTCATTCTAGAAATAATTTTTAGGTGATTATTTTTATGGTAATTTGAGTATAATATTGGTAAGAAATTTAGTAACATATTAAGAAAAAATTGATCAAATAGAGTTTATAATTATAATCGAAAATAATCATAACAAATGTACTGTAACAATTTATGCGAATACTTTCAGTGTCACGTTGAATGGAAAAATTGAATATAACTGGGTTACTTTATTCGATAATAAATTTTACTATTGCTATTCAAATTATATTGTAATATTAAAAATTGTATCGATTAAGCACATTTTTAATAGATTAATTTTTCATAGAAAAAGTGAAACATTTGTTAAGATAGTTTTCGAAATATTTTAATATAAATTATTTTAAAAAAATTTATGCACGTTTATATATTTTATTTCTATTTTTTTGAATTATAAAAATGAATTTATTCGAAAATTATTTCATTTATATTAAAACATATTAAAATTGACAGTTAAAAATATTACGAAGGTTCGTAATTACTCTTTTTTGCACGAAATTTATTTTCTCCTCACAAAAAGTCTTCCTCCTCACGCGAATTAATTTGACCAAAAATTTCGCAGCCCCTCTGGTACTTTCTGGTACTTTCCATTCATGATTCTTCATGCGAAAAAAGTATATCTCTAATGGTTATACATATAAGCTTCGACGAACTCCAGCCTTTTCAATTTACCGCCACCGCACATGAAATTCTGCCTTTTCACGTTTTTTCACCCCAGCAGTCCGAGGTTTTTCATCATCTTGGAAGAGAGTCCGGTTTATTTCCTTTTCTCTTCTTTAGCCTTGACGCGTTTTTTCCTCAGACCTTTGCGCGTCAATGAGCCGTGGTTTCTTGCTTTTCTTTCTTGATGTTACCACTTTGTCGTTATAATACTTGCATAGTGGTATCTCTCGCCAGAAAATGTAATACGATGCTTAAATATAGCAAGGACATCGCAGATAAGCGAAACAACGATGCTTCAAAATTTTAAACGTTATAGAATAACATTCTAAGAATTTTTACGAAAATCGCATTTCCAAATAAAATAATGATATATTTAAAAATGAAAGAAGATGAAATTTTTATAACTTTTTTTTTATATCATTTTTTATATCTGTCTACATACGTTAACGTAATTATATTTGTAATGATTAAAAATGGATATTAGAATTCTGAAACAAATTATGTTTTAATTTATAAATATTTTTATAATTTTTTTGTGGAACATATTTCATTAAATCTAAATTAATTAATTCCGAAATGGTATGCATTATTTTTTTAAATATATTTTTAATGAATTAATAATTGCTTTAAGTTTTTGAAAAAATTATGATTTTGTTTATATATTTTAAGGAATCAATTAAAATTGTATATAAAATTTTAGTCTTTATGATTCTTTGAATCATTAGATTAAATATATTTATTAAATAGCAATGAATATAATTTGTATTTAACTGTAATTTTATAAATAAACAGCTATCATTATTTTATAATATTTTCATAATTTAAATTTTTATCTTTTAATTTATAATAATAAATCAGTAAAAATGAATTTTCATTATTAATAATACAAGTTTTATTAGTATACAAATTTTACAATTACTATATTATATTAAATTACTGTAGGAAGTCTATCATATTTCATATAAAATTTTTGAGAAAAATAAGGTGAAACTTAAATATTTATTTTAGTCGGTAAAAATATTTTATATTATAAAATGTGAAACAAAATTAATATATTTTATTAATTTCCGTAGAACATTTTTTCAACAAATTTATTTTTAATAATTTAAATAATATTGTTGTAATGTAAAAACTTTTTAAATTTAAATAAATTTATCTAATTTAATAATAAATTTAATAGTTGTTAAAATAAGATGAATTTCTTTTAAGAAATTGTTTTCTTAAATAGATAATCACTATTTTGTATTGTATTAATAGTTTACATATATACGCTTTTAAAAGTACAAAATTTGGTAAAATATTTAGGGAAATAAAAAAAACACTTGTTTAACACTTGTATTACATATAATCGGTTCTATTGGTACACAATCAGATACAAAAGTTGGGAATCCTCGTTAGACCAAATTCAAAAGAATCACGCGATGTCGTGTTAATAACATCGATTAATTTTCTCACGCTTAAAGTGTTCCTGCCACCCCAAGGCGACAAGTAAGAAAAAGTATAAAGAAACGGGAGATAGAAAAATTGGTGCACTCTCCTAAATATAGTAATCGTTGAAACTTTATGTTCTCCTAACCGATAAAAGCAATTTGCTATTAGCAAGTTGTATCAGGATTATTCTCTCCCTTTCCTTATTTATGTACATTGATTTTCTTTTAGTAAACCGTATAAGTATTGCATATAATAAAGTAGCATTGTTATTTAATCGAATGTTTCCAAGGTTTAATATTCACTGCACACAAAGATTATCCAGATTACAGAAGCAAATAGAGGTTGTTGAACTGGTTTTGAAAAACATTAGTTTTTTTATAGATGAAGATATTTTTCTTTAAATTTAGAAAATATTTTAGGGTAGAGTATCTTTGATTTAAAAGTTTTAATTTTAGAACATACTTGAAGTATTACTTTTCGTCGTGCATTCAATTATATACTTTATTGATACTTAAAAATGCGTTATTTTAATTTTATCTATAATATTTACCGTATGTTGCCTAGAAAGGAAAGAGCAAAATTAGATGATAAGATTAAAAGAAAACTCAGTATTAAACAAAATGAATTACTACTTTAATTTTTAAGAAAATTATTGAAAGGTAGTTTTATGTATTTTTATAAAATAAATTATTTTTATTTGTTAAAGGAATATGAAAATATTTTCTTATCGTGTACTTAAATATTTTTTTGTAAATATTTAAAATATGTTAAAAATATATACATAACATCTATTTTCTTCCTCTTCTATTTTTCTTTAAATATCATAGTATAAAGTTAAAAATAATTTCTTTAGCAGTAAATTTCCATGATTTGCTTTATCTACAAATTAAACTTATTAATCTTAATCTTCAAGAAATTAGTCAATTGTCGGTTGTTCATTTGACTGTAACACGAAAATGCATACATTCCGGATATAAATGTATCTCTGAGAAATAGTAGAAGTAGTATAATCTAGATGAAATTATGATTTATAAGTTAACTTCATCACTTTATGCAAATTTAGTTTATATCAAATCTGTATATTATTGTTTTGGAATGAAAAACAAAAATTTCTGTATTAATTTTTAAGAAATTTCCTTTCGATTAAAATAAAAATTTTAAAATATTACGTTTTTTAACATTCAAAATAATTTATAATTTACATTTTAATAAAATTAATCGAGCAAGAATATTTGTATGATATTTATTAAATTTTAAGTTATAGCAAAAATTATGGCATTTAATCTCGTAACGAGAAATATCGATAAACGAATTGATTTTAGCTTCGCAACAAAAATTTTTTACATTATAAAAATTTATTAGTTACTTTTATTAATTCGGAAACTTAAGGGTACAAAAATAGTGTAAATTCCAAGGTCAAATATTGAGTTGTAAAAATTTAGATTGACCTTCGAGAATTCTAATAATTACATTTACGATATTCCATGGTTGAGCTTAGATAAAAATTTCTAGTTGTTTAATCAAATAACCACGAATATATCGTTTATAGGTATGCAAATAAAATATTTTCATAATCAATTGGATCAAGTTCACAGCCAGTGGATTAATAAAAAATTCTCGAAGATTCACGTTTTAATAGTTTACTTAAAAAAAAATGCGTCCAATTCTCTCCGCCTCGTCAAATTTATATATTTTCCTTTTTTAATGAATTTATTTTCCTATCCTTTGTCTCACGTCTATTCTCGTGCCTCGAGGCACGTTCCTTTCCACGTTACACTCGCGCATGCGTTTTATGCGCTTACTAATGGAAATACTCTAGAATTAAGATTCAAGACTGAATTATTGCTCGGCACTTTTATTTAATCAGAGAAAAGAAAAGCGCATTATTGCAGGAGGCATCGGAGCTACGTTCAATGGATCGTCGAGCGTGAGAGTATGACATGGATGGATGGAACTACGTAGGAAAGGCTTTGCGTTCTAATTTTCGTCAATGCTAGCTTTGGATCAATGGCGACTGAAAGCTTTGCATACTTGGGCGCAGATCTTGCATTAACGAAAATTTTGAGAGATAATGTCAGTTTGATAAGATGTTGGGACTATTCATTCTTAAGTGGATTTTCTTCTTAGATTAAATAGTTTGTAGACATATGAACAAATTAGCATTATTTCAAATTCTTAAGAAACTTGAGTCGAAGATATTTTGCGCTTTTCCGCTTATCGCTGACTTTCTATTCGTGGAAATAAACCATTGTTTTTATAATTTACGGAATATAAAGCTAATTATAAAGGTATTTTTCGTAATTGAAATGAAAAAAGTATAAAAGATAATGAATTTTTGTCTTCTAGATTAAACTTCTTTTGATAATAAAATTATTCAGCGCATGAAGCTCACGTAAATTATATTTTCCCGAATAATTTTCTAGTTATTTCGTTATATTCAATTAAAATTTTTAAGTTATTAATATAATTATTTCGTATCGATTAAGAGACGTAATAAATATATGGCATTATTAAATAATTTACTTTCTGTAACCTGTTATTTTATTTTATATTCATTTATCTGATCTTTATTTGTTAATATAGATGTAAAACTGATTGAAGAAATTTAGAAATAAATACATTTTTTAAACCTTTTTTTAACCTTTCTTAAGTAATTGCTTTTTATTAATTACAACTTATATCAATAAAACTATCGTTATTTTCCTTGTTTATTTAATTTTAAGATTGTCATTTTTGCAAATAACTATTTTATATCTAACTGCATATTTTAAATCTAAGAGTATATATTAATTTTGTTCCAAAAATTAATATAAAAATAAAAAATCTACATTATTTGAAAAAATTTATATTTTTACATCTAAAATATAATGGTGCAGTATATTAATGATTCGGTAGTGTTTTTAAATTTTAAATTTGAATAAAATAATTTAATGTTTATAAGTTTAAAATTCATATTATTCATGCATACACAATTAATGTATTTTGCACATATCTCTGTATATATTTTACTATACCTGTTTATTATATATGTAAAAATACGCACATATATAAACGTAGATAATGTAAAAGTAATGATTGATTGATAATACTTAAAAAAATTCATTTTGTTTTTCATTCGTAAATGTATTATAACAATAAAAAAATTATAAATGAAGTTTTGAACGTGATCATCGAAAATTTCAATTTAGAGTAATAATTTTCTATTTTCTCTTTTATTTGTTTTATTTATATTTACACTATCGATGCAGTTTTCATTCAGCTATCATAAATGTAGATTGATCGATGGATATTTTTTTAAAAATTCATTTTATAATTCTCAAATTTTCATACAATTAGTACTTTAATTAGTTTTTTAATTTTTTCTGTTATAAAACATATAAATAGAACGTAACGATGACATTCATTAATCTTTCATTTGCTTGTAATTTAAACTTTTATTTGTATATATTTACTTATTTATATTTATTTTTGTTAATTTTTCTACGCATAAGATTTTAAAATATTTTTATTATATATGCTTATAACAACACGTAATAAATATTTTAAATATATTTTTATAAAAACAATAAAATATATTTTATTAGACCACTGCTAAAGTCATTATTCTCTATTTGGTGCTAACTTAATATAGAATTCATCTTTTACTTTTGTTACTTCCCTTTTAACCCGTAATAACGAATAGTCATTCGTCTTCTTAAAGGACAGATCAACGCTTAGTAAAGTTGGATATTCCGTATTTGAAGCCAATTTTTTAAAAAAATCACAATAAACATAAATTATGATCTTAATGGTGTAATATTGTCGAATCTGAAAAATATGATTATCTAAAATTTATGGTATCGAATGATATTTTTCTAGATGTAACTAAAAAATGCATAAATATATCCATTTTTATACGATTAATATACTTCATTAGATAATTAACAAACAACTTTATCCAGATAAAGTACATAATCTCAAAATGGAGGTATTAATTTTGCTGAAATTTCGATAGGAAGTATAGAGAAGATAATGCTAATGTTGGCTATTGGTGTAGAGTGTATTTATGTATCTTCTATATCTGTATAAAAATCTACATATTGGTAATAATGTAATGCAGTACGTGTTCGTTATACTAAGTATCAAATAAATTATAATAAAATCACTTTAAAATTTGCTTTTAAGTGATCAAAGGATAATAATCATGTTGATGTATCATTTATAAAATTCTCTTCCTCGATATTGATTATTAAATTAAAAAAAATTGAGCTTAAGGAAAATATATTTAGAAATATTTAAAGTATATATTCAATCTTACTTCGATCAAAATAAAGTATTCATAAAATTTTAGAATGTTTTAATATTGAGGAATTAATTTATAAAAAAATATAGATGTACAAAATTTAATGTGCTGAGATACAAACAACTTTCTATATTACATAAAAAGTTTTAATTATTTTGAATACCTTTTCGACCAGTATAAACTTTTTTTTAAAAATTATCTAAAAATTCAGTTGCCAGTATATAAATAATCATTGTATGTATAGTTTATTGAAAAATAAAATGAAATTGTAACGATTATTATAAATGGATTATCATCTTTATAAATATTTTTTTATTATGTAGTTTAACAAGGAAAACTCATTAATTTTTATGCGATAAATAAAATAATGAAGATAATAGATAATTGATAGAAGCATGTATAAATACGAGGCTGTAATAATAGTGATCGCTTTCATTTATTCAATTTAAATGTGCTCGTATTTGTCAAGTTTAAATAGAGTCTAGCGCTTAGATAATATTTAAAAGCATCCGCGCGATTATGTTTACGATCGTAAAGTACTCAATAATATCGTTAAATTGTAAATAACTTATTTCAACGTGTATATATTCAAACCATGTAGTGTTTACCAAAAGGGTCTAGAATGATAAAATCCTTTAACTATGAGTTAAAACTCTTCACAAGATAATTGAATAGCAAGCGCAGTAGAAATTTCAAGTCTCTCTTCGAGTCAACTCTTGAAAAATCCTCAGAAAATCATCCGAGGTTTCGAGCGGCCTTTTGAAGTTTCACGTACACTACTACAAATACGAATACGCGATTTTCAATCTCTAACAAAGCGCATTCTTCTGGTAGTATCGCCCTTGTCGTCGTCGTCGTCTTTTTCTCCTCCTTCCTTTTTTCACCTTCTATTCTCGTAGCTCGCATAGCTTCCGATTGGCACTCGAACTCGACTGGATTTTCTATGCTTACCGGTTTAACGATCCACGAGGATTTACCAAGTCCAAGGCTTTTGGTTTTCCGCCTTACGCCCTACGAGGATCTTATATCGAGCCATAGGTTTATTTTCAAGACCGACGGATATGGAATACTAAGACGCGGACCGAAGGCAGATCGCGAGAGAATATGTGGGGCAAGTTATATATGTGACTTTATAAAGTAGAAATCAAAGTGTCACGGAGCCGAAGGGCTTCACCGAATTGTCGGCATAGAAATTTAAAACTGATCCATCGATCTTTAGCCATACTTTGTTTCTCGGAACTATTTTTTGCAGCAAACTCGTTACTCATTTCTCGAATTATTTATTTACCGCTTTGAGCGTTGTTGAAGTAACAAGATAAATGTACGGTAGCATAACGAGTCGCTTTCATAAAAAAATTTTAAGTATTAGTTATAACTTATTTCGCAACTTCGAACTTTTAACGATAATTCATTAATAATATTATAATAAATCGAGCGAATTTTTTTCAATTTTATAGCGTTTAAATAATAATTTTACACGTCGTTCGAACTGCAATATTTGGATATATTCTTTCATTCTAATCACGATTAAATAAGCTATCAACGATAATTTGCCGAATAAACGCCGAGTAGAGCGCAAAACTGTGTTTTTTCGCGGTATAGAAACTAAATGTAACGATATCAGTTTGAGGCTTTTAAAAAAATAAACTTTGCAATGGAACGTTCGGTCGGTTCTTAAGGCTACTTTTTTTCGAATCGTAGTAAAATCTCGAGTTATCTCGAGTTCGAAACTGCGTTCGTATACTCGAAGGGATTTAGACAGGGCAGTTAAAAATCCGAAAATATTGGAAAGACCTGCGCGGCATTTGAAAAAGTTGGAAAAGCCTCGCGTTTCCTCGCTTCCACGCTTCAATGGCGTGGCAAGGGGTAATATTCGAGAGAGAAAAAGGAGGATAAACCAAAAGAAAATGAGAGAAACGCAAGCGGACAGGTTCGGTGCATGGCAGCGCGGCGGATTCATAATCGGAGACTCGTGTGCTCGAGTTCCTTTGCTCTCCTTCTCAGCCTTCGTGTTTCCGTTGCAAATAGAGGAAAAAATGGCAGGCGCGCGTCCGATAGAAATACCAGATGCACGCGAGATAAGCTTCTCTCTGTGCTCTCTGCGAATCCACGTGTGTGTCCGGAGCCTCACCCCACCTTCCCCCTCCCATCCCCTCCCTCCCTCGAACCGGAGAAGAAGCATGCAAATAATTTAAGCCAAAGAGAGTAAAAGAAATTCGTGCTTTATTTTTCTAATAAAACTTTTTCTAAGGAGATGCGAACGTTATGAAACCTAACTTTATTAAATTTTTCTAATGCAAGCTAAGTTTTATATTAAGCTTCGTTACCTAATATTTATGCAGTATATTCTTCAATCGTTATCTGTCTTACATTTCGCATAAATAGTAAATGAACAAAGCTAGTTTGGATTGGAAATGTTTTTTCGTATTTTATAAATCCGCAATTCTTTTTGATTTTCTTTTTTTTTAAATTTTTAATTAATATTTACAGGTATATATTTTCTAAAATGTTTGTTTTCACTTTCGTTGAAACGATATTTTAACGATATCGTTCAATTTTAGATGAAAATTTATTATTTCGGATTATTATAATCAATTATTATTATTATTATATATTTTTATTATTATTAATTCAAAATATTATTATAAATTAATATATTTAAAAAATATATCGACAGTACATTTTTAATTTATTTTATTTAAATATAATACTTAATAGTAAATTAATATTTTTAAATATTTTATAAAATTATTGTTTTTTATTGCAGTATTTATATTAATAATTATTTCTTCGATTAAAGCTGGAAAATGTATAAACGAGTAAATAAATGAACTTGTATATTTATTTTAACGTAGAATGAAAATTCTGGAAAAATAATTTTTATGATTCTATAAAGTAAGCATTAAGGTAGTCCAAAATTTTAATTGAAAAACTGGATTTTTTAAAAACAGCAATTTATTAAACGAAATTACTTTTTAAGATCTTGTATTTAATATTAAATATTAAACATAAGTTTTAAAAATTAATTTTTTAAATTATTTCCAAGAGATGAAAGCTACTGCAATAATATTTTAATCGATACCCTTAAGGTATATCTACGACAAAGGCGAGATTATAGAATAATGTATTCAAAAGAAAATTTACTTCTACATTAATATCCATAAATAATTGATAAAATTTATAAAACAAAATAGTATTGCTATAAAATTATTTTCTTTTGATATTTATATAATATATTTTTAATAATAAGATTGTTTTTTTATTTTAACAATTTTTATTTTAACGTAAGCACACGGTAAACACATCAATCATATTTATGTAATATTCGTTTCATCAATATTATTTATTGATTACAGATTATGCATTAACCAAAATAACGACAGCTTAAATAAATACTAATATGTTTTATTTAACATTAAATTGATTCGAATGATTTCGGGTTTGTTGATTGAGTAAAATGAGTGATGACAAAGATTTTGTTTCATGAGATGTAGATGAAAAAGAGGATAGAAAGAAAGTATATGTAATAAATATGAAAATGATAAAGAAAAATTTAAAGCAATGCTGTGATATTTTATAGTTTTTTTACTAGTTTTTTTAGTAGTTTTTTTAGTGAAATTTAATACAATTGTAGAATAAATTATCTCTCTAATGCTTTATTGTTTTTTATCAGCATTAAACATTTAAAAAGTCACAAATATAGAAAATTAGAATTTTGGTTTTCAACGTTAAACATATAATTTTATATTCTCTTTAAAATATTAATTTAGATTCATTAAAAAAAAATTGCAATTCTAAAAAATCTGTCTATAAAATTATTTATTTCGAATTTTTAATCTAAAAATTCAGCATAAAAGGAATATAAACATTATATTATTCTACGATGTTATTATGTATTTTAAATTATTTTTAACATTTTCTAAAAATTATAATCAATAATCGCGTATCAGATTTTTGAAACAATCACTTTGACTGTTCAGTGCTTAATCGATACGAAATTAAAAAAGATCGAAATAGTAAAATAAATTTAACTCCTATATTTCCTGTAATATTTTAAACTTGATTATACGCACAATCATATTTTTATATCTGTGCATCCGTTAGATAGTGAAACGAGTGCCAGGAAAGCAAACTATGGAAAAGTTTCGATTACTGATTTATACTTTCATTCCCTAGCAGCGTTATATATCACGTTTGCATCATGTACAAATAAAATGAGTGGGTTCGAGAATTTGTGTATATATGTATGTGAATCGACGGTACGTTCATAAAGGCATGTGAATGTTTAAAGAAGTATCAAAACGAAATTGTTGATTTTAGACATATTATTTGTCGGAAGAAAGCAAATATTCTTCTTATATAAGTTAGCTTTCGAATAATTAAAAGTATTTCTCTTTTTGATACAATGATAAAATGACTAGTTGATAATTAAATCTTTACATATAATTTACGAATAAATTGTTATTCTAGAAAATTGTATTAGTAATTATTATATTTATTTTTCCGTGTAATCATCGAAAACCGATGGAATTAAAATGGACAAAAATTTAAATATTTTGTTTATAATTTTACCAACGTCATTTATACATTAAACAGAAAAATGAAAAAAGTTGAAGTACTTTATACTTTTAAAGCGAAAGTCTCGTTATCGGCGATCGAAAAATGTTGTTATTAGCCAGTGTATCGCTTGAGAAATATATATTTGATTAAAATACGTCATTGTAATAAATTTACTTAGTTGGAGCAAGGATGCAAATACGACATACGATCGAAATCCGTCATAACTTATCGTTCGGTGAATGTTTATCGATTTGTCCGCTGAGATGTGCTTGGAATAAAGCCAAGTTATTGCTCCGATGGAGTTAATCATCCGCGGATCATAGATTTAAAAGTTTTACGAAACAGGAAAGCGAACGCACCGCCGGATACAAAAATCCAGTTTCTGACGGCGTTCCTTATACGCAAGGAAAAAAGAAGCGGACACTCGCGGATATTCGCGCGTATCCTTACACTCGTGTACGCAATTGCTCAGTGTCCTGGAAATTCTCGGCCGTCGTTCGGTAACACTCGGACTGTGGTTACAGCAGAATTTGATTGGTGGTTTAACACGCGCTTATACGCGGTCGCGCCCGATTCTCTGTACCCGTGATTAATCACGTCGACCGGGCTGCTGGACGACGTGGAGTAGGTGTACTCGTTGAATTTCCGCTACCGACACCTCCGACATTCGTACCAACTGCTTTCGCTCCTCGACGGATGCGTCCGTTCTTTCGGATGTAGGTGCGCGTGTTACGGGGAAAAGGATGTGGGAGTCGAGGAGGATTAACACAAAGAGGAGAAAGGAAAGTTGAGAAAAGGGAGAGTTGAATTAAAGGTGAGGGTAGAGAAGGGAATGCCAAGGAAGTCGTGGATAAACGATAAGTGGAGAAGCGGAGAAGCGGAGAAGCGGAGAAGCGGAGATAATTAAGATGCAGTGGAAATGGAAAATTGAAGGATTGGATTTAAACATAAATGTGGAGGGATTGAAGGAATTAAGAGATATTTCGATGAAATAGGCAAATTTTTTTGTTTCTTCCGGGAAATCATTAAATCACGGCTTCTACAAAGTCTTATTAAAACTTGAAATCATTTTTAGATCGTAACGGTGTTATTTTTCAATAATATCGCTTATAAATTTAAATGAGATTATCGATTAAGAATATTAATAATTATTATATGTTCAACGACTGCTTCGACTACACATTTATATATTTTATCTTAAAGATGATCGTAATTATGAAAAGTAAAAAATAAAAGGATTATTAAATTTGAAAGAACAGTCTTTTTCAATTTTTGCCGCATTATCTTACGATAATAATTATCGAAGAAAGTTCGGTTTTGCATAAAGATTTTATCGAATAATTCAATTTATGTTTTTAAATCATATATTTAATTATAGGCTTAAATTTTTTTAGCTATTTAATAAAATAGAAATATACATACATACACACACGCGCAAACACACGTATATATATATATATATATATATATATTTTATCAAAATATTCTTACGTATAAAATAAATTTTATTTAGTAGAGTAAATTAACACAGTTTCTTGATATTATATATGTATCGTTATTAAATAATTTGCTGCGATAATTAATTTTTTTTCTAGAAATGCGCTTTTTAAAAAGTCTTTCCTTATAATGAAATTGAATCTGAAATTGAATATTCATTTTCAAGACTTTAAAAGGATTTTCATTAAAAAAACTATTCTGCTTCTTTTATTCAACGACTTTTATAACAAAAGTTCAAGTGGATTGTCCCAGCTGTCAAGCGAAAGTATATTAAATTCAACGAAAAACAAAACTTCTGCGCAGCCTAACACAATGACTGGCTCATATATCAATTTCGTTCTTCTTTTCACATGAAAGATCTGCAATACTGTCCATAAAAGATGTCGCTAGGAAACTCAAACAAATAAAATATTGTTTTCATTATACCTCGGACTCATCGATTTATCGTTGTTATTTAAGCAGTCGTGAATGCGTATTCCTTTGCGGATTGGTTAACGTTGTATACGTATATAACCTCGTAGGTACCGGAGAAAACAATGTGTGTAAATTCGTATTAATCTCAAGGACTACGTGCGAAAACTATGTAGAGGTTTATTTTTCATCCTACTTAAGAATTAATCAAAATTTTTTAAGGTAAAGCGGATTTATCATCTTTCTGTATTTATGTATGTACACAAACAAGTACATATGTATAAGCATATATAATATTTATACATATATAAATGCTTTTGTATTTTTTTTTTAGTGTATCTCTTTCCTTTTTTCCATTATTGCTTTTCTTTCAAGTTACTTTTGGGATTATGCGCCAGTGTATCGTCCCTTTCAATATACTCTTGTCTCGTATGTACATGTCTACGTATAAATATAGAAACACAAAAAATTCATCAACCAACGATAGAGGCACGTACTCGAAACAGGTATGCATCATGTTAGCACAAAGAATAATGAAGATCCCGGAGAAGCGCACATGATTCTTTAGCGGTGAGCACGTTTTATCTCTGTCTTTATTTTCATTCTTTTTACGTTAACTTTGTATATTTATATACCGATAGGAATTTATGAATGGGAAGTTACGAAAAATTAAAGGAATTGGATGATATAAAATATATGAATTATAATGCGTTGAAAATTGTACATCTTCGCCGTTGATGGATGATTTTTCGAATGACTTATTAATCGGATAGACAAATTTTCTGTGTTATTTTTTTAAACGTGTGTTTTTAGTAAACGTGGATTAGATATTTATAAATAGTTAAAAGGAATTGTAATTATCACGAGATTTTTACTTCATTTTTATTTGTACACGTATATATATTCGTATGTTTATATGAATTTATACATATATATATATATATATGTTTTCTTTTTTATCTCAATTTTCAAAAAAATTTTATTTATAGAATTTTATTTATAGAGAATTTACAGATTATTTCTTTACGTTATTTTTTTTACTTATTTTTAATTTATCAGGTTCAAGTTTTTCTTATAGTCACCTTATCATTATTATATAATTATTTCAGGAATATTTTATAATATTTGTACTAGGATTATCGGAAAAATAATTATAGAAGTATAGTATAAACAATGTATAAACAATGATAAAAGTTTAAAAATATAAAATAAAACTGTTACATCCATTACTAAGTTTTTTAATATATTTATCGACATTTACCGAGGAAAGATAGAGCAGTGGATGGACCATAATGAAATTTAAATAGGCTATTAGAATAGAGAGTAAATCTTTAAGAACTCATTTGCAGAGTAGCATTATGATACTTTTATGGTACTGTAAACATTTTTTAAATAATTAAAGCAAAGTACTTTGACCATCAACGACATAGTAAACATATTTTAGTATAACTTATTTTAGGTTATGGAACTTTATACCTTCTTTTTTCAAACTAGTGTTTCCTTATTTAAATTTAAAGTGCTTGAAATATGAAAAAGTAGTGTGAAATTTATTTGAAATGAAATATCTTTGAATTTTTTACTTTTATCTTAAGACATAAAAATTTGTACCGAATGGATGGAATAGGTGAACTTTTCTTCTATAAGATACGATTTTGAAACAACATTAATAATATTAATATACAAATGTTGCAGAGCTTTTTGGAAAATACATGTTTTGAATCTAATCTACTTTCCACGAGAGCATAGATGGAGAGAAAGTGAGAGAGAGAAAGAGAGAAAGTATAAGTTTAAATCAAAGAGACAACAAAAAGAATATGCTAGAAGATAAAACTTTATTTTATCTTAGATAATGACGATACATTAAGCAAGCGAAGAGAGATTACGAAAAATTATTACATCAGTTTAGATTTTGATTTTGAATAATATATTTCTAATTATTTCATAATTTTATGAGTCATAATTTGGTTTTATTTGATATTTTTTCAAGTATTTATATATATATATATAATAGTTGAAGTGATAATTGTTTAAAAATCTATAAATTTAAGTTTTGAAATAAGAAAATATGCCATATTCGTATATAATATGAACTTCAAAATCTACCATATTCTATCAATTATTTTTTTTAAAAATAAATATCGAAATATTATAGACGATATACGGTAAATTCAATTTAAGATGATTTTATGTACTTAATTGTTACGAAAGACGATAATTAATCATTATAAATTAATTAAAATCCCAAAGTCCAGGAAGTTTATCAGAATAGTATAGCGATTGAATTTCAATATTCAATTACGTTTACAAATTAAATTCATATTTCGAAACAAAAATAAAATATAGATACAGATCTCGTATCATCTATAAAATGTATTTTCTATTATATTAAATTCTCATATTTTTATAGTTTATTGAATTTTTTTTATTGTAGTTTAAAAAAATTTACTTTGAAATTGAATTTTGAAAATGATTGTAAATAAATAGATAAATAAATAAAAATTTCTAAGTTTTGTAAAAAGACTTTCCTAGATTTCTATAAAATGGTAATGCTGCACGATGCAAATATAATTTATGACTATTCGGTATTGTATTTAATTTTCTGTAATGTATATATATTAAATTTTATTACACGATATTAGTTAACATTATACTTCGTTGTCTGTAATTTCTTATACTTATTCTTTAGTTTTCTATAATAGTATCTCACATTAAATATTATCTAAAAATGTTACATGTATTAAATACAATGAAATTTAAATTCCAGCTTTGATTATACGCTCAGTGTAGCATATAATGAATGTTGAAAGATGGAAAAATGAAAGAATGAAAAAGAAAAACAAATACGACGTTGCACTGCTTTACTTCTATTTCCGAACGTGCTTTTCATCTGTTTCATAGTCGGCTGCACTTGAGTTGCCCCTTTAACACTTGTGGCGTTAAGTGAAACTTGTTTCAAGTTTTGACAAGCAATGATATAGCTCTTATAGAAGTAAATGGAACTTTCATCGTGGATATAACGTAATCGACGAAACACTTTGGATCTTTTAAAAGCTTGTATTCGTTGCTTACTTAAATTTGGTAATTGGAAAAAAAGTTTTAAAATGTATAGATTTCGTGAAAAACGTCCAGAGTTTTTAATCGTGCAACTTGGAACGAAAGGTGATGAAACTATAGGAAATTCATTAAATTAATAATGTTTGTGAGCTCAATCGTTTATTACTATTTGAATCAAAAATGATATAAATTACAATGAAAACTTTTTATTGCAATTGTTTGATTTTTTCACGTAATTGAATCTTACAATGGTACTGTGATGTAATAGATGAATAATAAATTACAAATATTTGGAGTCTATATAACTAAATACAAATTTTTATTTTTTCGAAATAAATATAATTCCTTATATATGAATGTATGTTTTTGAAATAAGATGCCTGTAAGTTATAACAAAATCGGTAATTTATATTTTGCGTAAATTGTGAGTTATTCAAATATGGAATTCGTCGGATCAATACTTCGAAGGTATACATGTAAATACATAATATAATTTTTAATAGAAATTATAATCATCTCGATATACAACTTTTCTAAGATAAATTAATATATTTAATGTTTAAGTCAATTTTACTATAAGCTTATTACGTTAAATAATATTAATAATGTAAATTATGGCATGAAAACAAAAATAGAAATTTATGTTCAAATATTCGAAGTATAAGTTAAGAATTTCAAATACATGAAAATAGATTTTAATTTCATTTAATTTTCATTCATTGGATATTATAATACATGAAATATATAATGATCGCATTATAAATGTAAAATTAAACTTATTATATGTTAATATTATTTTAAATAATAACATTTTTATAATTTAAAATATTCCGCATAGTTTATAATTAAATTTTGCAAATTATCAAATTAATAAATCTTCATATTTCATTTAGAATATTTTTTAATATAGTTTTATCATCCGTGAAACATGACTCTAATATATAATTTCAAGGATTACATTAATGTATTCGGAACTAAAATTTTTATATTTATAAAATTGAAACGAACATTTAAGTTTATTTGTCTAAATATATTACTATGGAGAATTTCATAAAATATGTTAATCGTAAATATTAATAAGCTAAATTTCATTTAAATATAATTGTATAACTCGTCAAATTTATTAAGAAATAGGTTTTTAAATATAACGAGTAATGCGGTGTTTTAAATACAATTAACCATTATACTTTAATTAATTGGGACGTAGCTTATTTTTGTTTTTACTTATTAAAAAATAGGCTTTTAAATATAACAAGTAATGCGGTATTTTAAATAAAATTAACCATTATACTTTAATTAATTGGCACGTAGCTTATTTTTGTTTTTACTTAAATACGCATTTGCACGTAAAAATAATAAGAGAATGATTCTATCGCTATTTTTCTCTGTCTCGGTATTCGACACTCCTAATTGTTTTGCGTCGTTACAAGAAAAGTATCGATATTCGTTATTGCCATCTTATAGGATACAATTTTATCGAATATAAGAGTCTACTTCGACTCGTGCTTCAAACAAATTTTAAAAATGAAGTAAAATTATTTTCTCGCACTTACCGAAAAAGCTATAATACACGCGATGGTATTTATTGTATTTGTTTGAAAGCGTAATTTAAAGTGTACGAAAGGTGAACGTAAGTGCCAAAGTACTCGAGTGATTCTTGAGAGGCGAGAAAATCAAGTTGGAAGCTCGTTAAATGAAAACTAAAAGCAAACATATAATACCGACGAGAGAAGTATACTTTTGGTACAGCGATCCAGGATTAGAGATTTTTTCAATTAAATCTTATGAATATAATGTTGCATAGTCACGTGGGCGCAGTTATTCCTTTTTGTTAAACGGGTATCGAGACTCGCAACGAGGTTTAGAGCGTACGATAACTTACATTAGAGTAAGATACGGTAATAACATTCACGTTGAAAGGCTTGCCGATTAAAATAAAAAATAGCAAGCTATTATGCTAAATTATATTTTACCGATCGAATGACAATTATATTAAATTTATTGTTATAGTGAACGATGTTGTAATAAAAATTGATAAATACGATTAAAGAACCTAATAATGTTCGAAATCGAAAAATAAGTAATATAAAGTACGAATATATAAATTTAGCGAACTATTCAACTTTTGTCCCAAGATCGATTCCAAAGTACGCGATTATAAAATATAAATTATTATAAAAAAATATTTTTAGCTGCGTAAGGATAATAAATTTTTTTTACAAGTGTATAAATATATATATCTTCGATATATATTATCTCTTAAAATGCAGTCTCAAACACTTTTTTGATTGTATTTATGACGCTATTGCCCTGATTAACCTTGTTAACGGGAATACAGCTGAATTTTGCGAGATCTCCCACGATATAAAAAGGCATCTACGCGTCGTACGTACGTATATGTATCGTTTCCCATTGATCCATAAAAATTGACATAAAGCACGGGAATGAGCATAAAAACGTTCTGTTCGCATAAAAGTCAATTGAAGTACTACCTCGTGGAGACTCTCTTTAAAAACAGTGAAAAAAGCTTTTAAAGAAGAAAAGGAAAGGGTAATACCGAAAGCGTCTATCCGAGCTCGAACGCGAATAAACACCGAAATTTATGTTCTGTATAAGCCCAACTCTCCTCCTGTCCTTTATTTTAAATGAAATTAAACAGAAGCTGGTAGAAAGTGCCGTGAGACCCGGTGTACAAGCGAAATATTGCATACTGTTTCAAGCTCTTAAATTGTGATTTGGATTTTACAGACGTATTAGATTTTCGAAGAAGAAATCGTTAACGTGATTGCGGAATTAATACCGTTTTTTTTTTAATTTACGCAATCAAAATAATATTAGTTAAAGAATACTAATTAAAAAATAGTGTAGTAAATTTTTTACTACTTTAAATAAATTTATTTAATTACTGTCTCTAATAATAAAATAAAAGTATTATTTTTGTCTAAAACTGGCTTTTTTATTTTATCCGATGGAAATTTTTTGTTCAGATGAAAATAATACATTATATACATCGTATAAAAAATAACGTTCATCCTTAAAAAAATTAAAATAAGTTTTTTAAATTTTTCGAATAAGAAATTTGTCGATCGACTTAAAATAATTTTTATCGCAACGTATCGACGGACAATGTAATTATTTTAAAAATTACTTTCAAGACTACCGTGTTATCAACATTTCACATAGCTTGAAATTATAAGTTTAAAAATATATTTAATTTTTATGCGAAAAAGCAATAAATTGGTAAAGATATTCGAAAAAACGACGATTTAAAATCTTACAAATTTGAATTATATTGTAAATTATTCGATGTATACGTTAATTTTTATGGATATTATTCTTGTGATTTAAAGTTAGTTCAATAGTAATTTAAAAGACTAAAATTTTAAAAAATAAAAATAAATTTATAATTTCATATGAAAAAAATTAAAATAAAAAATAAACGTAAGAAGAATTTCTAATAATTTTCTTTGAAGCTATCTTAAAAATTTTTTAGTAAAGATAGACGAAATTTATAGGTTAGATGAAAATCAAAATATGAAGTAAAGAAGAAAATTGATTGAAGTTATATTTAGGGATAACGTTAAATAAAATTTTAAATTAAAAATAAAAAAACTAACATATATTAAGTATAAAAATAGACATTATTGAATCAACGCTAAATTATTTACCCACTTTAATCGTTACTCTTTTCATTTATATTTATTTTTGAGCGAATGGGAATTTAAAAAATGTTTTATTTTTATCTCAAAAAAAGTTTCAGTTTACTCGAATACTTTTTCCGAAAGCGTAACGATAGATTTATACTTTATCCTTCTCAAGTTTGATGACAGAAAGCGATACGATTTTATAAAAGAATCTCTCATTCTTTCGCCATTATCGTATTTAAAATTTAATATGAAATACACCTGAGAAACGTAGAGTCTTTGTTACGTTATAAAATTTTAATAACGCTCGGGCCAACGTAAAAGGCGCGATTAACGCGCATCGATGAATAAAAGCTGTTTAAGAAGAAGCTAAAAAAATAATGGAGTATTGGGTACGTGGGTAATATACGTGGGACCATGGCGTAAGCGAATCGAGTATCGATGCATCCAAATTTCGCATGCCACGTTGCTTCTGCCGCTCGAAAGCGACTCTCGACGGACGATATTAATTGAATCGCTAATAATTCGTACGCTATGCGCCAGATCTGGATCCTTAATTACCGGGGAACTGCCGTCGCTCCCGTCGCTCCCGTTGCTGCCTACCGACGCTGACACGTAAGAAGCACCGCCACACGACTACGCATACGTCTGCATTTACGTGCACATGTGTGTGTGTAAGTTTGAACGGACGTCGGCGCATACACACTCCATATATTGCGGTAGAATATTGGAATAGTGCGCATTATGTAATTACGAGGATCTCTCGCACTTTGGTGTCTCTCTCTCTCTCTCGCGCTCTCTCTTTTGCTCCCGTACATTTGCATACTCGCATGCGATTTAGCGTGCGAAGCTGCTGTCGACGAATATATCGGATAGTCTCTCTGTAAAACAACGACTGTCATCATTATCGTAATAACGCATTTTCTCGTTAATGTATTATGTAGATTTTTTTTTCGTTTTGATCTAATTAAATAAATGGAACCAACACCGACTGGTTACTTCTTTTTTTCTAATTTTTATTTTCTAAGACTTAAATACTATTATTATGTTTTGACTTTGACGTTATTATTTTCCAGATTTAGATTTCTTTATTTTTATTTTTCACGGTATTCATATTTTACCTTAATTTTGTATTAATTTCAGAAATTTTTATGTACTTTTAAGAGACAATCGTATCTTAAAAGTGGAAATTACAATATAAACTGATTTAAAAACTAGATTCTCATTCTTTTTCGCATTATAGCGATTACATTGTTAATGCAAAGATTTTAATAAAAGTTTGCTAATTCTCTATTACTGCGAAAATATATTATTTTTTCAATCTTTAATAATATTAAAATTAATTTTAAAATTTTATGATTTAAAAATAAGTGGAAAGAAATTTTTATTTTTTTCACTTAATTTCTCATTTATTATGTTTATACATAATTTAAAATTAAATAAAGCTCTTTGTAGATTAAACACAGAAGCTTTCTTAATTCTTAAAAAATTAAGCTCGTTAAACATGTTAATGAAAATTCATTTATAAGGACGTATTGCAAATAAAATATGAAAATACGTCGAGGAAAAACTACCAAAATATTGTAAAAATATAATAAATTCAGATAAAGCAGCAAAGCACAGTGAAAAATATTAATCTTTGCGCATTATTCCATATGTGAAATAATAAACTCTATCTTTTAAAATTTTTAAATTTTATGGTAATAGCGATTTGGTGACTTATGAAGGTAAAGTATTTTATAAATACTCGACAATGTTGACGTTATATTACACTATTATTATATACTATTATTATATGCTATTATTATGTATTATACTATTATTTTTACATACGTGACATTGAATTTACGGATTGAAAACTAGATTTCGTCATTAGTGTAAACTATCATTGTTTACAAGTGATGTATTCGTGGGAGTTCGATTCTCTAATATCACTCATCAAACATGTAACACACACTTCCGCAAATATATGTGTGGTACTCAAACCGATTGCATTAGTTATTTGACTTTGCGATCCAACTGAAATGTGTATAATAGGATAAATTTATTGGTATTGAACATAATTGAAAAAATTATACGCGAGATAAATTAGAATTTATAAAATATTATTTTTCATTGCCAACTTATCTATGTTATTAAAAATATAAAAAAACAACAATTATTTAAAATTTTTTTCATTGGAACTTTTTCAAATACGTAGATTAAAATAGTCTAGGATATTAGTATAAAAGTATTGGTAACGATTCAAAATTAATCTGAGATTTTATTTTTACAAATGTATTTATAATATTATCTCGTGATCATTTTCATTGGATTCGAATAGTTAAATCGTTTATTCCGAAAATTGGAGATTAAAGTAAAATTTACTTAACTCGTTAAAAAGCATCTCATACGACATTTGGTACGTATATGCACCAAATATATGCTCAAGCATACGTAGTTCTGAATTTATAACTAAATATACGAATTGATTTCTGTGTATAGAACTATGTTAGCAGGATCTTTTGTGTTATGTACATATATATATAAGTATTTACGTTTGTAACTTCTATCCTTTTTCATGGATATAGTTTTAAAAGCGAGTATAACTTTTCTTTAATATAAGTATTTTATACTGAAATATGTAAATTTAATGACAAATTTCAAGTTTTATTAGTATTTTAGAAATTAATTAAAATTTGATAGTATTGTTGGAATTCAATAAAATGTTACGATTTTCCTGTATATTGATTCTACAAGTTCTTATTTATAGCGTATAATAATCTCAAAGATATTTATTATAATTTGTCATCGCGTTAAATACATTTTTAAATTATAAGTTTATACAATCCACGTATGATTATAGAACTAAAAATATCGATATATTTAGGAGTTTAATTTTTTGTTATAGATTTTTGACTATACATAATTTTACAATGCAGATACCGAACGCATTTTTATGATTTTAAAATAAATTAAGTTTCTATAAATTCGAATACCACTAGAAAATTTATTATCGGTCGTGTCGTTATAGCAAGTAAGTATAAAAAATCCCTTCGAACGGATTAGCAGAAGACAGACGCGGTATAAACGCGTAACACGAAATGTAAAAATCGGTGAAATGTAATAATTCATACTTGTCCTTTTGAATTCGTCTATTCAGCCATAACCGCGATGCACCTCTCGAAGAATTTCAAAGCTCACGACAGAAAAAGTATCGATCTGACAGCCGTTGAAAGCCATGTGCACGCCCATGAGTCTAATTGAAAGAACGAGTTGAAGTCCGCGTTCCGATGCCTTCCGAGTTGAGAATAAATCCGAAGGGAACACTTGGGACACGCGAACGTTATACGTATATCAATCATAGAGTTAAGCTCGAGTACGCAACGCATACGTATGGACTCAAATCAAATCAGCGAAATTAAGGCCTTCAGTTCGTGGCCGTCGACTGTTCTCGTGACGCCTTTAAACGGCTTTTCTCGATGTTCCTTTAAATAATTGACGCGGGATGTATTTGATACGTCACCGCCTTCGCGCGCTCCTTTTTTTCTTTCATACGTAGGAATGAGCGATGACTTTATTAGATACCCGCATCGTCAATGGTCTTCGTTGTTTCGCGTTATTACGGATCAAAGTTTCACTGGACTCGACTCCTTGCTTTTTTCGCAGAGGGAGAAATTTTTTTAGCGTGTCTCGTCTCGTACCGAGAGAGCAATCTTGTACCCGTTTTGCTATAGTAACCGCGAAAGTAATATTAGAAATTGTATTAGCTTTCGTAGCGGAGATCAGTCCGATTATCGAGGAAAAAATTATTCGAATTACCCTCATTTTCAATATGATACGAATCTGATATGTTTCAATTAGCATCCGTTAATTTTCAGGCTATACGTATAAATTGAAACGTGTTGTATGAAATAACAACGGATAAAGTATCTTTATTAAAGCATTTGTAAAGATAGTTAGAAAAAGTCGTTTATCCTGAAATAAACTGGATTCAATACGGTTCGAGGAATGTGAAAAACATGGAAATAGATGTAAAATTCAACAAAATACATAAAGATAGATTTACCTGAAATATTCAATCATATCTGCACGAATAAAGTTATGTTTATCTCTCGAGTCTTCCTACGTACATTAAAAAGACAAAAAACTGTTCAAGATTAAAGCCAAGATAAAAAGCAGAGATAAACGCGTAAGAATGAGGAGGAGGAAGAAAGTTAGTGGGCGAAGTTTAGGGCTGAGTAGGCGAGAACGAAAGTAGAAGAAGTTGTTTGAACTCTTGCTCTACTAGTCTACAGCGACTCGCTCGTATAAACACTCTTATCATTTTCTTTGCATTAAATTAGTTGTGTTCACAGGGTGCGCATATGAAAACCAAGAGTGTTTCGATGCATATTAAAAACCTTAAAAATTTTTCTATTTATTATACGAATTATTAGCTTATGTCCAAATTTAAAAAAAGATAAATTATGTAGATGCTAATAGACGCGATTATGCATTTTGATTAAAGTTATTAAGAATTAGAGTAAGTGGAAGTGTAAAATATGAATTTTGTAAAATTAAATTAATATAGTAAAATTAATATAGTTAAAATATTCGTATATAATTTTTTTATTCTGTTATATGAAACTCGTTAAGCAGAGGATTAATTTTATAGATATTTTTTATGTATATAAGACATATATTTAATTACATTTTTTAATAATCTTAGTAATTTCTAAAGTATCGAAAGATATCTTTAAATTTTTATAAGGCATAAATAAATTTTAAACGACTTTAAAAAAATATTGAACTTCGACCGTGTTTACTAGTTTACTAATTCTGCGTCAAAGGGTTACACGGATGCGCATTCATTAAAACTAGTTCTAGAGTATAGCGGTACAAATTTGTTATAATTCTTGATGGATATAATTGATAAAACTTTCAAAAGGACATTTTAAAGAGTTTTGTATTTTTATTTTATTTAAAATTTTGTTAGGAAATGATAAACTATCTGATTAAATAATAAATAAAGTAGAATAAATAAAGAAGTATTTTCTTAATATTTTTAAGCGTTTTGTTAAAGGTACCTCAAAAAACATTTTTTAAACCGAGCAAAATAAGCATTTTTCAGATTATATTGGATTTTACCGATAGTCAACAAATGTGATTCTATGGTATGAATTTTATTTTTTTAAAAAAATAAGATCAATTTTATTTAATATTATTTGTAATATTTATACAGAGGAAATTGAGATTTATACATTATTATTTAACGCATAAGCGAGAATCTTATTTTAATTATTAAATAAATACTAATTTTAATCTAATTAAAAAAATAAATTATAAATCAATAATACATATCCTCTGAATATTTTTTCTTTATTTCCGGTAAATTTTATAATTATAAATAAATTAAAAGGATTAAAGAATCTCAAACTTATTTTTAAAATTAATTTATATAATTAAGAAGTAGTTATTAATTAAATTTCTTTTATAATACGTATAAGTTTTTACTTAATCGTATAAAAAAAGGAAAATTTGTATCGTGTAAAATTCAAATGTATGCATATTCCTGTAAATATATTCATAATATAAATACGTTTTAAATTTTTATTTTTTAGCGATTCAAAAATAATTATTAATACGTTTATATTTAAGTGTATTTAAATGATTTTATAATTATTAAGTTAGTCATCCCTAGATTTAATGAAAACTATATTCTCTAATAAAGGTCACAAATTAATAATATTTAAAAAAATATATTTTTTCATATTTTTTTTATATCTGTATTTAGTAAAATATAAATTTTATTTTCGTATTTCCGTTTCTGTAAATATTTATAGATATATTTTTCCATTTACTTCATCATATGCATCTTTATAAATTTCTTTTTTACGTGTATCTTTGTATATTTACAAAATGCGATTTTGTTAAAATTCTACAAATCGTTAAATTTGAAATTGTAGACTCTCTTGAGAATATATAGCATCGACTGATTTTGAGTTGATTTTTTTAAATTGTACCGTATTACGTTAACTTACATGTACAAATGAAAAATATTTATTACGTATATTCTTTAATAATAAAATTTATAGATTATGCAAATATAGTTTACATCATATCTTATTTTATATAATCTTTAATACTTTAAATAATACAAAAATAATTTTTATTATTAAATTCATATCGTATTTTTTCTATGCATTCGTAAAAATATTAAACCTTAAAAATTCAAAATTTATTGATTAAATAAGCTGATATAAATGACAAGTTTTAAATACCTTTATATATTATTATTAGATATAATATTTTTTAATTATAATAAATAAGCATGTCAGTTAACATATTTTTATTTAAGAAAATGGCAACTTATACTTAGAATTGACTAAAATTGCTTATCATAATTATACAGCTTTAATGAAACTTTGTAGTTATACCTGTCAAAATAAATATAAGATAAAGATACTAACTTACATGAAGTGATCATGTGAGAATTTATGATTAATCTTTGAAATTATTACATTGGATTTACTTCTATAAAATAAGCTTATTTCTAATACGTTTGTGATTATGCACATATTAAATGAGGTATCTAATTTTTATATTTCTAACACACTCAGGATAAAAATATTCAAATTTCATTATTGCTAAACCATAAAGAGACACCTGTAATCATTTATCTATTCATCGAACTGTAAATTTAAGCTGTGGTGAAATATAATTAGTTGATAAAATATCTGTTGTAATATCAAAAAATAGAGGTTATGATTTTTCAATTTTATTTTAAAAACTATTTTGAAAAAATTCTATAATATTGGTTTAATAAGTTTGAAATTTGAACTTAATTAAATTTTTATTATAGTTTAATATTGGAGATATTATTTACAATAATGTAATATTTTCTGATTATAAATTAATTTTTTGTAGATACGACGTTTTTCATTTCACGAATTGAATTTATCTTCTATTTAGATTATATATTTGTTCCAATGGTTTTAGCTATTTAATTGTTTAAAACGTCATTTACCTAATTAATTATTTTAATAAAATCGCCAAACATTCAAATATGTATCGTTTAATCATTTTTTAAAATTAGATACAACTGTGTTTTTTAATAAAAATAAAGTTATTCTAAATGTAAATTAACTCTAGTTTTATATTCAATGATATTGTGTCAATAAAGATTCAAATGCCATTATATTTTTATGTTAGTCGTGTATTACAGCAATACCGTTCTAATTACTAATATCTGATCTTATTTGGTATTCCTATTAGATGTAGTTAATCATATTTGAAAAATTTTAAGTGAATAGTGTTCAAGTTAATTAAAATTTGCATATCGAAGTGAATTTTGCACGAGAAACAAAATTTGCTTCTGTATATTAAAATAATCTTTAGGAGACTAAATTTATCGTACCGCATTAATTAATATCGATGTATATTTTATTTCTAAGAATGTTTAATATAATTGATCGATAGATATGTCAATAGTTTATAATGTAAAATTAAATTTATCAAATTATCCGATATTTTTTTCTGATTTTATTAATTTTTAAACCCAAATTATTTAAACTATAAACATATAATACAATGTATCAATGTAATTGATTTATTTAACGTAACGACAGCTTATTTCTTTAAATTTCTCTCTTATCCTTATTAAATAATTCTTCGTGTCTTCGGTTGAAATGACCAATCATAAGACGGAAAATAAAAAATATGATAATCCGAAGACAATGGGATAAGCATAGAATCGTGAGCAAATTCTCATGCGTTCATAAATAATAGGCGTCGGAAGGGATAAGGAAGTTTCCGTGATTCGTATTTATGCATATCTTTAGTAGAGTGTGACCGCGAGTTAAAAGTATGTCAATACCGTCGAATGAATTTATTGTGGCTTAGAAGTGGCCAACCGTTCGTTATAGCCGTAGATAAAACGTGTCGGTATTAAAGGGTGAAACTGGGTTGGTAAACATATGAGTTAAATTTATATTTATAAATATACATTATATACATACGGTACTTACAATTCTTGACGGATATCTGCGAGGGATACTCAGATTACAATATGGCCAACCGCGAGATCGCGATGTTTCCACGTCGGTTTGTTCTTCTGGGCGACAATATCCTCTTCATCGTAAGGGAAAATCACGTGGTTTACCCGAGATTTTGTAACGGGTTTTACGTCCTGGTTAGAAACGCGTTTAATGTACGGGTATGTGGCTTTTTTAAAGTGTAACGATGGTTAGACGCTTGTCCGAAGTAATTTTATAGGTTGAATAACGATGCCGGTGATCTACGATTACGAAATATATTTTTAGCGTATAGTTGTCGACGTTTCAATTGAACGCGAAGAGAAAATTATAGGTCGATAAATCTTTCGACACACGGAATAATGAACTATAGGAAAAGTAATTATTTACTTTGTATAAGATTCACAAGTTTCGGAATAACCATGAGAAATGCGAACGAAAGTTTTTCTACTTTAGTTATTAGATAAAATTTAAAGCAACGTCAAAATTTTTTAAGAACGAGGAAATAAATAGTTTCTTTTTATATATAGAACCAAACTGGTGGAACGTACGAAAATCAATCGATAATTTATGTAGCTCATGATTTGGAATATTTTTAAGGTATTATCCATTCCGTAAAAACTAAGAGACACGGAAAACATCCTCATCGATAAAAATAGATTTCTCACGTACTATATAATAATATAAAATATTTGACGAAGAGAATAATTACATTTTAGTAATATTTATAGTTTATTATTTTAAAAAAAATATAATGCATGTAATTTGAGTCAATATTGATTTGAATTCAAGAAATTATTTATATTTAAAATTAGAAAGGAATATTCACATTTTTTTGGTTTAAACATTTTTAATTCAATAAACAATATTATTTATTCCTATTAATCGAATAAAAATGCGTAATTAGTTATATTTTTCTTTTTTTCATATAATTTAGAATGATTATAAATTACCGCATCAAAAAATATTATGTATAAAAGAATTTTATTTTTTGATGATTGAAATTTTTTCTTAAAATATTTTATTACTTATAATAAAATTTAAGAATAAATTAAGTACGTGCAATTTTATCACATTTAAAAATTATTTATAATGTTTTATTTCTGTTTTAGGTAAGTACTACTTTGGAGTTTCGTGGCTTTACAAAGGATGAACTAAGCTTTCTTTTACGTAAAAATAAGTAGAATTCGTATATACAAGGTAAATTTTAAATAATTCATAATTTTAATATAATTACAATGATAAAAAATTTTTAATTAAATAAATTTATTTATTTCAATATTAAACAAATATGTTAAATTAAATATTTTAAGTTCCTAAAAATAATTTAATTACAATTGTTAAAAAATTTTAATTAAAAATATGTATAAAAACTGTTTTAGATATTTAATTTACTCACTAAAATTATTTTTCGCGTTTATAGTTCTATTTCTTCAAACTTTAAAATAACATTAAATGAAGCACAATTAAGTCTCGAATAAAATAATCTTTAATGATGTACGATAAACTTATAATAATTTAGTTTTAAAAAACTTCTTACGTAGTTAATACAATGTTTTCATCGTAAAGCTATAGATATTATATGCACTGATTATAGTTGTATAGAAAATGAAGAATTTAAGAGCTAAATCAGCGAAAATCGTGGCGCAAGAGTTGAAGAAGTTCTCGACTCTTTTCGACCGTAAATAGAAACGAAAATTTGCTTTTCGTAGGCAGTGTATTTTATTTTTGTATAAATAACTTATAAAATTATTTGAGTTTTGGTTGATTATAAAATCAATATGTGCTATCGAGGTTGCAAAAATGGATGTTAATTGGAATACATAATTCATTGAATGATTTGGAGGTTATTAAGACTTAAGATGCATCAATATTTTGTTTAAATAAGTTTAAACGTATCTTTTGGATTTTTGATACATACTCAAGTTACACAGTTTTTCTATCAACGTTTTTTCGACTATCTCCTCTTTACCGGATTCAGCTTTTATTCTTTCTTTTTAAATGTAAAGGAAAAAAGAAACAATATTATAGGATAATCTTTTCTAATAGAAATCTAAAAGAATAACCAAATCAAAAAAAGTTTGTTTGATGTGGGTAGTGTCCCCTTATGTATTCGATGATCTAAAGCTTAATACAAATTTTTAGAAAACGTTAGAAATTTTTAAATATTCCATCATAATATATACATGTAGATCGAAAAAGATTACTTAAAATTTAGTTTTATTAATACAATAGAATAATTTAGTAGATAAAACGAAAGTTTTTAAATAAAAATCAATTCATACAATTTATGATCATATTAAATCGCCTTTGATATATAAATTTAGATTTCTTAGTGTATAATTCTGAGTTTATTTAAAATAAATGGTCATTAATAAGATTGAAATAGAAAATATTCATAGATTTAATTAAAAATCAATGTATATGAATTTGATTATGTTGTAATTTTTATAACTCAATAGTTCAGTAGTCATAAATATAAATACTTTTATTTTATAGTGGAAATAGTATCTTATTTCGGAAGCTTTAATAAATATTTTTTAATATGCATTCAAACGTTACCGATCAATTTGGGATAAAAATTTGAATAAAATATATATTTAAAATTATCTCAAAAAAATAAGATATTGGAAATTTTAAAAATAAAAAATTATTAAAGGAATTTATATACGAATATGTTATTTTGAAGTTGAATATATTCAGAATTAGAAGAATATTTGACGAGAACAACTATTATAAGATATAAAAGAATAATTAAAGTATAGCTTTATAAATTGAACGAGTTGTTTTATAAATTTAGAAATAGTTAGAATAGATTTTTATAATGACTAAAATCGATAAAATAACAGTAATATTAAATAAAAAAAAACAGTTTTATTATTTGTATCTGAATATTGTAAAGTATTTAAAATTGTACATCTAAATTCGAATGTACAGAAAAAATTTTTTTTATATAGTTTTTTTAGGAAATTAAAAGTTAATCAATAAAAATTCTATTTTATTATTAACAGATGTGACACATACTTAACTTTTTTAAATTTGGAACAACGCCATTGATAATAGAAAATCATATAAATATATTGAAATTTTAATCTTTAAATGAAAACGTGTTCTAAGCAAAAATTATTATATGGACTACGATTCATAAAGATTTATGAAATTATTACGATAGTTTTAGTATTTTTGACCGTTGCTTTAATCAATGGCTTTGATTTTGGAAATTTTCCATGAGAGATTCGTATAAGAATAAATCATTTCATTTTTCTTATGGATGGTGGAAAATTTTTACTCGGTAACTACTTTCGATGCGTAGAATTTAGATGTGAAGCAAGCAATAGTTTTCAATTTAAACGACTGTGTAATTGAAGAAAAAAAGAAACGATACTTAATTTACTATTTACCAGAAAAAGGTATGTGCTTCTTATTAATTGAATCGATTAACTTATCGATATAACTGGACCACAATATATTTGAATATTATTTTCTACAATTTAGCAATTTTCTAATTTTTTTTACATCGTGACTGTGCACAAACGAATAATACGTGTATCGTATTAATCGATAGTCACACAGAAATACGCGTTATAAAATTTAATCAATTTATTTTATCCAAAAACGATCTGAATTTGCATTTTTCTCTCGTGCGAGTATATTTCATTTGTAAATAAAATAGCAAAAATTTCGAGTTTCGAGTTGCATATTATATAGTATTTTTAACAATAAGTTTTTAAATATTAAATATTGTATCAAACTAGTTTTAAAAAACTAACATTAATTAATTCAGATATATTTTACAGTAAAATTAAACAATTCCGTCATTTATTATCGCTATCAAAATATAAAAATATCCAAAAATTTGAATATTTCTACTTTATTTTAGAAAATGTAGTTACATTTACGTAAATGTTAAATATAACAGTATATAAATCCTTACTCAAGAATTAAAAGAACGAATGCTTAATATATATATATAGACGCGTAGTTCAGTCAGTTTTACGACTTAAAGTCTATTAGATTAAGTAATACATAATTTATCCCCGTAGCGATAAGTCTTATAAATGTACAATAAAAAATCTCAGCATACAAATTTTCTTCGAGACGTTTGCGCCCTCGAGTCTTTTTTCCCAATGGTCTGCAAAAATATATTTAGCTTACGCGTTACTTCTCTCCGCGTCTTAAACAATAAAGAAAATCCAAAGAAAGTTTATTACAATAGAGTTTGCGAAGTATGAAATGCCGCGATCATCAAGATTTACGCGGCCTCGAGATTATCCATCGGTCGTGGAACAACCGCTATACGCGTCTACGACCTTAACTCCACTCGTTTCCCTTCCCTCCACCAGTGCGTACATCAACCCGTACACCAACCCGTACACCAACCCGTACACCAACCCGTACACCAACTTATACACCGACTTATACACCAACCCGTACACCAACCCATACATCACTCGCGCGCGGAGCCGAGTTACGATCGCGCCTCTTGACTTTCCCCTTGCGGAAAAGAAAAGGAAAAAGGGCCGGGGATATCGCACCGGGGACAGGAGACAACTCGGGCAGACAGGACTTTTCAATTTGGCGAGCGAAGAACGTCGGACCGGCTGTCTTCTGTCTTCCGCCGTGAATTTTTCAGAACTCGCTTTGGCTCCGGGGTATCACCTTCCAGCCTCGCGTACGTGTACCTACGCTTTGTAAATCTGCTCGAGACGGAAGTGAAAAGGTGCTCTCGCATATTTTTACTCGCCCCGAGCCGTTTTATTCGCCGCGTTTCACGCTTGCTCGGTCGAAGGTGTTCTTCCAACTTATTCGAGTCTGGGCTTACATCGTTCGAGGAACGCTGTTCTGATTATCGGCTATTTTGCCCTTTTATTTTCAGGGCGGAATATCGTTCGATACGCGTAAATTACTTTACCGGAAAGTGTGTATTGTCGAGTCTATAATTCGTTTTAAGGACTGCGGCCAGGTTAACCCAGGTTTCGAGGAAAGAGCGAAATCGGTTTCTGCTTAACCCGAACGGATATTTCTCGATCGTAATGCTCGAAAGTCCGAAGTTCTGATATTCGGTAATAAAGACTATTAAAAGGTATTTAAAAAATTGAAACACTCGAATGTATATAAATCTCATATTTTTAAATAAATTTTTTAATATATATATATATATTTAATTCTGGATCGGAATTATCCGTAAATAACACGATCTTGACTAAAGTAAAATTATTTTGGTATTAAAATATATTACAATAACATTACATAATAAATATATTTTAAGAAACAAATTTGTAAAATAAGATTCATATTTTTCCAAGAATTTTTCATCTTATGCTAAACGATCTATATTTTTATAAATAATACATTATTGCAATATGATGATGATTTATTTACAATTTATAATTAATAATCCGATCAAGAATTAAAGCAAGTCGTTATGTGAAAACGAGTTAATAATATATAACTTTATTTCGTATTCTGATTTATTAAATATAGTAAAAATTACGATGAATTAAAAAAAAAATTTAACATTTATAAAAAATGTAAAATTTTCGAGTATTTGCTCATTCGGTCATTCAATATTATTTAAATTGAACATTAAACGAAATATACAGTAGAATAATTTAAGTGAATATATTCACTAAATTATTTTATAAATACTGTGCGTTAATTTGGAATATGTTTTTATTTATTTATGTTATACTAAAAATACATCGTACTCTTATTTTATTTACGTAACCAAAGAAACACTTCATAATTCATGATATTTTTATATTATACAAAATTGATGATACTTATAGTATACTGATTATGCAATCGGACTTCGATATCGGTTAATGCGAGAGTGTGACTAACGTACTTAATTTTTTGACCGAGTCGATCCAGTATTTATGCTCCATTAAACTTAAAAGTCACCATTCGAAAAACATAATTTCTAATTTATTTTGCCACCCACGTTATATATGAATAGCGAGCGGTTCTATAAATAATTTTACAAAGTAATAATTTAAATCGAAAAATATTTTCTCAATTTTTAAGGTATGTTTTTTTACTTATTAAAATTTTAATCGTATAACTTTATTAGTTAGATAAGGGATATTCCATCGAATCGAAGTCGATATAAGTGGAAAATCGGTCGATAAAGTTATATACGATTATTATAATTAAGCTAATAAATATTTTCCGGTTAATTTCGCGTCGAGTTGAATTTAAAATTTCTATATCGAAAAATCTTGTATTACATTTTTATTTTTATTCTACGAAACGAAGCATTTATCAAACATAGACTTCTAATAAATATTTAGAGCACGATTTTTACAGATTTAATATTTTACGTATAATTTGGAATAGAAAATATGCAGAAATATAAAATTATTTTAAATTATTCGTAAATAATCTAAATGCTAAAATCTAGATTTTAAATATGACATTCCGTGAAACACGAAAGATTTAAAAAAAATGTTATTCGAAGATACGTCAGTTTGATAATATACTCGTAGATCAACTGAAACTTACCATTTAGTTCGTTACAAGTTTCTTTAAATTTTATCAACAAAAATATGCATGGTTTTCCAAATCTTTGTACAACTATCGGAGAATGCTTTTGGTATGCCGTAACTTAAACAAGCAGTTAACGTAACTTTAAATCGCACGTCGTAAAATTTCCAATACAACGTTTCAGAAACGTTACGGAAGGCGACGGATGTGATGGCGCGTACGAGAAGCAAGGATAAAGCTTCTGGACGCTATATGGAACTTTCTCCCCAACGTCATCGCTCTTCGCACCGCGGAGAAATAAAAAGAAGTTAAAGTGAAAAAAGCGAGCTCGGCAGAGTAGTTTAAGCGAACGTCGGCATCGGTCGGGTGCAAAGTGCAGCTTGCGACGACGAAATAGGCGTCAGCGGAGAAAGACGGAGGAGAGAGCGAGAGAGAGAGCGAGTGAGAGCGAGAGAGAAAGCCAGAGACAGAGACGGAGAGGCTCGGTATCCGCAAAAGTCCGCGGAGAAAATTGTGAAACAAAGTTTCAACGTGCGCAACCTCGTTTATACAGCGCCGAGCCGATGTGTAAAAGCCTGTTTTCTACCGATAAATTAATGTCAACGGCAGTCTAAGCGATTGCGCCCGATTTTTTTTCGACCCGCTCTTTTATCTCAGGG
This sequence comes from Dolichoris vasculosae, assembly GCA_018907195.1. Classification (NCBI taxonomy): domain Eukaryota; kingdom Metazoa; phylum Arthropoda; class Insecta; order Hymenoptera; family Agaonidae; genus Dolichoris; species Dolichoris vasculosae. Next base: position 9,744,240 of record JACCHY010000005.1, on the reverse strand, counting down.
GTTTAGGATAAACTTTTCGCCGCGGTTTTCTGGTCCCCGCGGATCGTTCTGGCGACTTTGTTTCATGCAAACGACGCGCGATTAGAAAAATTGCTTTCTTACTTTCTTTCTTTCTTTCTCTCCTTCTTTTCGTTCCATCCGCGAAAAGCGGAAATACTCTCCGTCGACTCGAAGGTTTTTGGAGTTCTTCAACTTTTCACTTTCCAGCTCTTCGGACGAATCGTTCAAAGCCATTTTAAGAATCAAACAAAGATTCTAAGATTCTAGAATCGAAAAAGAGATTGAATAGTTGAATATTTTTTATCTGTATTCCTTTTTTTGGGCTCTTGTGTAAATACTTGATTCGCGTGTAATCGATTTAATTATCAAAAATACAGAATTCGGTTTAACTTAAAGTTAGTTCTATAGTTTTTAAATTCATTTTTAAACATTAGTTTTTCACATTTAGCAAACTTTTCATTTTGACTTTTTACCGCGTATTAATGTTACGGGTCAAGATAATTTGCTGTCGGAAAAAGGGAATCATTTGAAATTTAATATCAACGAATAAATTGTGTTATTACACGAAAAGTGTAAAATTGTTGAAAAAAATTTATTAAAAATATATAATAATTGTAAATTAATTTAATTTAATTTTTACAGAACTTTATTTCAATATATGGTGTGATTCGACTTTTGCAATGTATCCATGTAAAGCCAAAAAATATTCGTTGTTTTTTATATTGATTTAAACAAAACCTACACATTTTTTAATTGGAAAAATGTATTTACTCTATTTATGTACGTACATATATGAATCATTTAATAAATTAAAATTTTTTTTTCATTATTTTAAAGATTTCAATTCTATAATTAAATTAAAATTAATTTAGTTTGATTTTGAAATGTTGATGATATGATAAAATAGAAGAATCGAAATATATCAATAAATAATGATGTATTAATAAAAATCATGCAAATAATTTATTTTAACCGAATGTATTAAAAAAAGAAATATTAAAAAAACTGTTTTAATAATATTAAAACGTTAATAATATTAAATGAACTCTTTTAATAATATTAAACGAAAAATCACGATAAAATTTATCATAAAATTTTTAAATACATTTTAGAATCTTTACATAATTTTTATTTATAATATATATACGAAAAATTTAATAATATTTAAAAATACAAAGATAAATTTAAAGCCTAAAAAAAAATATTAAGACAATGTGTTATGAAAATTTATTTGTAGTTATTTTCAAAATAATACGAAAAAATCGATGGTATTAATAAATAGAGTATATGAGAATAGATAAAATGACAGATCGGTACTGATTTAACGAGCGATAATTGCAATACCATATATGAAATTATATTTTGTTAAATTATTTTTCATAGAACGATTAAATTATCCGATAAAGGGAGATTACCTGTAATATAATATAGAATATTATAAAATTTTATCAATTGTATACGATAATAAAGTAAAATCATTAATTAATAGAAGTTAATTAAATTATAAGTGGTTGATAATTTATACATTTGTATAACCGAGTTATATTTATAAGAAATATGAATAATTAAAAAACATCAACACGAATTTAAACTAATGTTCACAATAATAAACATTTATACGAAAAATTGTGGTAAAAAATTTAAATTACAGTATTCAAATCATTAATATGTTACAGAAAATAAAAGAATTGTAACCTTTGATTTTAAATATCAGCTTTTTAATATTATACCATAATAATGGATTTTATTTAAAATTAATTGAAATATTTATATACAATGATATATTCGAGATTCAATATACTTAAATTAATACCGTCCAATTTAAAATTAAAATATATTATTAATTTATAATGTTCTTCATTGTAGTTTTATGAATTTTATATTATTTCTTTTATGCATGCCATTCGAGGTATTGTATGCATATTATGTATTTTACAAAATGCAGTAGACTTACATTTCATATGTATATATTATTCCATTTCCAATATTTTTTAGCCATTAGTAAGAAAAAAACATTCGTTGAAAAATGTATATAAAGAATAAAAATAAGATATAACTTAATATTAAATAATTTTAAATTGTAACAATTTTTAAATTAATAAAGTATAAATAGGATCTATGTTATAGAAAACTCATAACATTTCATATTACATTTTGATTAATAACGAAACATCACGACTAGAATTCAATTTTATATAGTATATTTATTTAACAAAATTTTAAGTTTTATCATTGATATTTTTAGATACTATGTGTTTGACAAATATGATTTATATTGTAAAAAAAAGCAAGGAAGAAATTTTTTAATGTATTTTAACAATAAGTTCAATAGCTTAAACAAATGCAGATATCTATAAAAAATAAAGACAAATCGAAAGTCCGTCAAATTTCAAAATGATCAGTGTATCAATCACGTTAAACATTTATGAACTTTAACGGTCAGATGATAAAGAACGTTTGATTTTTTAAATTAGTTATTCAATTTAAAATAAAGATATATTCTTTTAATAAATAAATTTAATAAATAAAACTAAATTGTTTATAGAATTTTCTTATATTAAATTACTTAAATTAATATTGTTGTTTACATATTTGAATAAATAATTATTTGTTTCATCATTTTTTGCTTAAAACTTATTCTTTTGAAAGAAAAAATAATATTTTTATACATAACACACGAAATAAAATCTAATCAGAAAATAATACTCTATAAAATAAATTATTTTTCACGTATCAATAAAACTATCGTTTTCAATCGTTCATTTATTATACTTATTCAGTTCTCCAGAATTAATATATCATTTTCAAAAGAATCTTCTTATCTAATACATACATCTTCAATTTCGTTATCTGTATCTAGAAATTTCTTTTATTGATATGAAAAGGGATATCGCAAGATGTAAATGAATTTTTCATCGATAATAATAACGTATCGTTTATTTCGCCGCAAATTGAAAATTCATTTTTTGATAATATACTTATATTATAATTTTAATATAAAATAAGAAACTTAATTGTAATAGGATTCAAGTTCAATAATGTCTTACATAGAAGTTGAAATTTTATAAATTTAGCCATTTCTCTTTGATTTTTATTGGCGTTAATAACTGTTTCGTATTTTATGTATAAAGTTTTCTTTTTTTGAATAGGTATAATTTAACGATTGCATTCAAATATACTTACTTAAAATTTAAATACAAAATAGGATTTTATATTATTGGCTTATTTACAAATATGTATAAAATACTATTAATAAAATTACATGATATAATTTTATGTGAAAATGGAAATCTTAAGTTGAATAAAATGCAAGAAATTTTACTTGAAAATTTTACCATTATAGATTATTTTTATTCTTTAGCGCGTACATTAATACGAATGTATATGAAACATTTATTTATACTAAAATAGGTATTCAGGATAATCAACGTGGTAATATATACAAAAGAGAAACAAAAAGTGAAATATTTTGTAAAATATATATTTTAGTTTGATTAAAAAATGACTATAAGAAAGTCTCTAAAAATTTCTGTTCTTGACTACATTTTAAACTTTCTATATTTTCCGTTATATCTTATGAGCATTATATATGAATTATATATTTTTGAAGCTTATAACCAATCTCTTGCACGCATAAATTTTCTTGTATTAAAACGGTTATTGCAGTAATTAGAAGAAAGGCTGATGCCCGTTAATTATGTCACCGTGTATGTGATTTTGTTGGACATTATGTGTGAGAACATATTTAGGTATATAGTATGATGTATCGCTTATCATAGAATGGTAATTTATGAAAGAGAACAAAGGAGAGCTTTTGGGCGTGGTTATGACAAGAGCGGTTGATTAATAAATTGCAAATTGGAGTTTTACACGTTTATATCTTCCGCATCAACATGTTTTTAGAGTCATTGTTCTTGTACTATTATTGTTTATTTTTTAAACAAAAATGCATCGTTTAATAAATTTTCCATCATTTAATATTTTTAGGTTTGTTTCATTCATAAATATATATTTAAATGATGCAATGGGAATTTTAAATTCATTATTTAAGGTTAATTTTTTGGTTATTTGTATTCAATTGTTTTCTCCGAATTTTTAAAATAATTTCTTATATTATATTTTTTTAAATGTTTTGGTACTTACCGAATCATTATGATAATTAATTCAAGATATAGTTTTATTTATGAGTATTAAAGGTAATATTAATTTTAACGAGTATTTTAAAAGCCTATTATGAAAATATTACTAGTTATTTTAGAATAATTTAGATAGTACTAATAATTAATATAAATAAGTAGATAGACGAGTTGTATCTTTCTTCTAAGTAATTTAACAAATGCGATATAATTGTGGATAATCGATTATCGATAAATTTGCACATATTATTTTGAATTTGGAATATTCTAATAAATTGCATTATAACAAGATATTCACATACGGTCGATTAAATAAATTAAATGAATTATTTGGTTCTTGCCAGCTTCAAATTTAGTTGTTTATTCATCGTAGTAACGTTAATTTATTATTTTTGAATATCATCAAACGAGTATTTCAATGTTATCAGAAATACCGTTGGAAAAACTACTCAGAGATATTATTATATATTACCGTTATATTTAAATCAAGTTTTTAATCAGAGTAGAATCTTTCTTGCTCTATAAAAATTGCATATTATAAATAAATATATCTAAAAATTTTTTTTTGATTATATTTGATATATCGATAATTTTCAGGAAAGTTTGCAAAAGCGATTATAGATCTAATCAGTAGATCTTATTCATAAAAAAATTTTTTAACTCGATTTTTTAAAATTAATTTAATAAAAAATTAAATTTCGTTCTAAAATTTTGTTTTGTTTGCAAAATTAAAAAGTTAATTTTTCTTTGGCGATTAAAAGTTATAGCCAAAATATCTAAAATTATAAATATCAAATAATTTTTTATAATATTGTTACAAATTATAGTAAAACAAAATTATCGTTAAAAATGTAATATTATATAATCAAATTTTTTTAAATAATATATCATTAATGTGATCAAATTATTTATTTTTATTTACAAGTGAATATAGATAATTGATATATAATATTTAGTAAAATTGCGTAAGTTTAAAAGAATTGAATAAAATTATTGATTAAATAGTAATAGATTTTATTCTAAGAATAAATTCATGAAAATGTTAGTAGATAAATGATATTAAATTTAATTATTTTTTAATTAAAAATATGGATTTTAATACTTTGCGTAATCAATAAGTTAATTTGAATGCAATATTTGTACTATTAAATTTTTTTTTCATTATTAAGTGTATTTGTATAAAACAAAAATAGCGAGACGAGAGGATTAGTTCTTATAAACTCAAATTCTGACAGTTTGTTCACAACTTGCTGACAGAAGTCAGTTTGAAAAGCAATTTGAGACTAACTTGAGTATAATATATATGTAAATTATATGTAAGCCGCCAGAAGTATATTTGCTAACTCATTTTGTTTTTCGGATTATTATCTACATTTTTGACAATCCATAGTAAAATATTTGATTTTAAAGTTGGTGTAAGTTACTGAATTTTACAGATTATTTTACTTGATACATATTTTTTTACTTATTCCTATCAATATTAAAGTTAAGAATATATTTATTAAATTTCTTTTAAAAAATCTTTCAAAGAATTTAAGCTAACTTTCAAGTAGAATAGAGAATTGTGGTACTATAATCCAAACGCTTTCTACAATAGGTATGCAAATTATCTAAAGTTGAGAATATTATATATATCTATTATTGCACATTTAAAGTTTCATTGCATACAAATGAGAATACAAAACTTTTAGAGTTACAAACATATGTACTGTTGTTAACATTAGTATAAATATTGTTTCTTATTTTATACCAGAAATTAAAAATTAAATTCATAACTTTGAGTATAAAAGGAAGATTTTAATATATTTAATTTTATTAGTGGAAAAATATTGATTATTACTATAAACAAACACTGAATATTTCTCGTTCAAATAATGAACGATTAATACAATATTATATCAATTATATTAAATTTAATTTGAAAATATATTTGTTCGGATAAAGAGTAACGAATTCACATAAAATGTAATATACTTATTTATATATTATGTATATATTATTTATATATTATTGTAGATAAATTCAGAGATTCTATTTTCTTATTTCCAGACACGGTTTAAATTTTAATCGTATTCTTATACATTAAGTAAATTACAATTACAACATTTCAAAAATATTACTTCGATGTCCAATTAATCAGAATTTCAATGTGTTATCAAATTCATGAATTAGGATGATAAAACCAAAATCCTTATAAAAAATTTTCCCTATCGATTTTTCTCGTTAATTTCTTTAAATTATAAATGCAATAATTATTTTATTTAAATATTTTTAATCGAGAGACTTTTTCATATATCAAACCTTTCGATTGTAATCAACAGAGAAATTTTGTTGAAAAAAATAAAAAATTTACGATTGTACATCTAAAATTATTCTCATCTTTAATGAATTTATTGTAGCGCAGTTAAAATAGATAATTATCTTTCGTGAGTATTCCTAGGAGTAAGAATAAAGTAAAATACAAGAGTACAGTTGCGAGTTTTAATTATTTCTAAGCCAACCGTACTTACCTGCATCCTTACACCGAAAAAATAGTAAAGCTTTTCTGCTTTTCTAACCATTCGAGTACACACTTCCTCGAGTGCTTGTTCAACTTCTCCGGCACTTTCCTTCCTCAACCGGAACAAAGCGATTCGCTCGAACGGTTTTATTGGGAATCTCGCCGGGGAATTTCAGATATCGTGGGTGGATGGGGGGTGTTAAAGAAGTCGAGGACGGCGCAATTTAGAGGCACAGAATGACGGCTGTTTCTTGCGAACGCACTGATAAGACGTGCACTGAGTACGGGGATCTTAAACTGCTATGATTATTGCGATGTTGTTCCCGTGGAGCAAAAAATCATAGTGTTCGAGAAGTGCAAGGGGCTTTTCAGATATGAAGTTCTTTATGACACGCGATCCTATGAATAAGTCGTTTTATTTTCATTTGGAATTTCTCGCGTGCTTTTTGTGTTCGATAGGATAAATATTGGTAATGAAGAACTCAGACGACTCGTTGAAAAACTCTAATCTTTATTCTAAGAAAAAGTGTACAAGGATTACGATATTACAAGTCATTTCGAAACGTCTTTATTTCTCTAAGAAAGTTATTAAATTCTCGATACATCCTAATTCCATGTTTAATATATCTATACATATACAAACGAAGCTACATTTTTCCAATATTTTTTAGCGTTATTTATTAAAACAAAAAATTCGGATCATTGATTTATATTTTAGTAGTAATATAATCACAAATTATTTTAAAAGTTCATTTTAAAGATTTTATTTTTTTTAAATTAAGATTTTCTTTTAACAATCGCTATACATAAAAATTTATGTTAATAATAAAAATACGATAATATTAATCTATAAGATGTATTCGTTTGATTTTTGATTCTGATAAAATGCTCTTATATATCGTCTGAAAGTTATACGAGGTTAAATTTTTGTCGATATATAAATTAAATTTTTTAAATTCTCTTTTACTGTTACGCGTTATTAAATGTGATTTTAAAATAAGGTTACAAATTATATCAAAAAAAATTTTATAAAATAATGCAAAATAATAATACACTCGCTAAAATGAAACATACTTTTTCTCGATAATGATTGTAACACTATTATTTCATTTTAGTAGATTTAACGAAGTTCATTTTAATTAGCTAAGAAAACGGTCTCTATAAATTTCATAAATATAAAATGTTGTAGTTTTTAATATTAAGAACAATTATTTACGTAAATTTAATTACAAATTGAAGATGATTCAGTAGTACGTTAAATTGAAATGAAATAAAAAAAGTGTATTTTAGTCGCTACGAATAATAAAATATTTATGTAAAAAATATACTTCGGTTAGGATCTTTATCGAATAATCTTTTTCAAAGCAGAGTCTGAATATCACGTATACCGATAGATAAGACCGTGTCGAGATGTAACATAAGTAAAGTAAGAAGAAGTAATTCTGGACTTGTTCAAGTCGAAGAGAGAAAAGAAAAAGCTTGTTTCAGTGGGAATAAGGGATAGAGTATCATTTTCTTGCATAGAAGCCGTAAAAGTTGAACGATCCGTTAACTGCCACGGAAGCTTCGATCGTCGTTCGCACCGCGTGCGAGTAGAGCTTCTACAGCCGTGTAATAAAAAATCGGCCGATACTAAGCCTCTTGCGTAGATACGTATGTTCTTCGTATATCAAATGCGAGAATAAGATGGAAAACTACTACCGAATGTGGTTTTTATGAGGTTTCATTGATTCAACAATTTTATTAAAAACTTTGATAGAAAGGGAATCTTGTTATTACATTTTTATATCGAATCAGTGCTAATACTTTTCTACGATAATACCTACTAATTTTTAATGTTTAGCTATAAATTTATTTAACGTGCATTTAGTTTTCAGTTTTTTCTCGTAGCTGATAGAAAGTAAGTACAAGGTTTTAAAAATATTTCAAATATATCTTGAATATTTAACGGTATTTTATTACCGATCAAAAATTAAGCCTCTTAAGACAATTTATCTTACAAAGCGAAAGTAAGCCGAGTAAATATTGTCTAACTACGATAAAAATATTAGACTAATGTAATTTAAGAGTGTTGGATTTAAACAAACTTTTAAGATGTGCCTCTAATTATATAATCAAACTATTGTAACTTCATTTATTGTATACGATAATTATTATAATGTATTAGTTTTATCATTGTACAAAAAATTAATGAAATAATACCAATTGGTAAATTGTCGCGAAAGATAAATCAACTAAAAACCTATCGATGTTTTTCTTAATTGGGTAGCACTTAAACAAGTTTTGTCACAATTCAAACTTGCAAGAGAGGTTTAATATTAATGTATATCATCGGGTCAATATTGTTTTTTTATTAAAGTCTTATGCATAAATGAGTACCAGAATAATGTCCCTATATCAATCTTTTAATATTGCATTAAAGTAATGACGGTATTAAAATCGAATGTCACTTAAATTTTATGTAGAGCATGAAATTATTATCGTTCTTGTACACTCGATAAACTTAATATAACTTAATAATAAAAAAGTATGTATTTTTTTAAATTTAGTAAATATACATTTACAAATTTTGAAAGGCATTTTTAGATATAAAATGAGTAAACGCAACGACTTTTTAAAAATCCAATGAATAAAGAAACATTAATTTTTATAAATTGGCGTTCCAAAAATTATTCGCGATTAAAAATTAGACAAAAAAGAATGAAGCAATCGATATACCTGCGTGTACGACTAAAATCTTCTTTTCTTTTTTTTTTTTTTTCTTAAAACGGTAACGCGTAACAAAGTAACCCCGTAAACGTGGAAACTACCCGTCACTCGTAACACGGATCGAAAATTTATTCCCGTTGGCTACAAGCGTCATAACTAAAATGTTTCGCGATAAAAACGGAGATATGCCTCCCACGTTGGCTCCGTATTCGTAGGTAACATTCCTCGGGATACGACCCTCGGCGAGTCGTGTATAAATTTCCGGCTGACGTGAAAACAGTCGGCGCGGGTGTAAGCAACTACTTATTCGAGGCCACCTCGCCGAGTTTGATCACTGGATATCCAGAGGAGGATCGCTCGTGATATCTACCTTTAAAAGCGTATACCTCGTGCGTATATCATCGTAGCGCGTAGTCTTGTCACGGGAGGTAAGCTTGGAGCATCGCGAACGCGAAGTCGATCCGGATGCTGTGCGTCTGCTCGGATGTCTGTTTTCAGGACGGGAATTTCAGCAGGTGCGTGTCTTGGTTACGTATCGAGAGGAGTTCGATGTTTTCCTTTACTAGCCGAAATTTCATCCACGTTTTATGGCTCGAATTTACCCAAAAGGAGTCGATAAGAAGCGTAAATATGAACGAGAGTCGAATTAGGTTTGTTTGCTATACAAAAGCGGTTGCATTTCAGGGATGGAGCATTTGTACATTGTCATTGGTGGTTGAATTTTTAAGTGTATTGGACTGTAACGATAATGTTTTGAAGACAAACTTAGCATCGATGCGTTAAATTATTACCATTGGTCCATGTACAGAAGTATAGGTAACGAGTTTGAATCTGAGTAATTATAATAGCCAGAAATTAAAAATACCATATAATGATAAGATATTGATATATACTAAACCTTTGTCAATATATATTATTTTATATTATATGGTATCGTATCCGTCAATTATCTTCGAAAGTTAATGTTACTAAAGTCAGAACTTTCAAAAATATTAAATTCTAAAGTATATATTTTATAGATTGGAATTTAGAAGTAGCTCATTCAATAACGAATATTGTATTCGTTACTTTTAAAGAATATTTTGTAATTTAAAAATTTCTTTACAAGTTTTGTAAGAAACAATTTTCTTATTATATTTTGAAAATATTATTTTCTAAAAAGTTTATATCTTATTATACGTATATTCGATACCACTGTCAATTTTTTAAAAATAAATGCGTCGTATTTTTTCTATTTCTTACGAAACAAAAAATATTTGAAAAAAAAATCGTTGTATATAATTGTTATTTCGTATTTTATTTTACAGGTATTGATAAACGAGAAAAATATATATCATTATACAAATACGCGTATGTAGAAAATAGAACTAGAATTACGAAGAGAAAATATTAATGCGGAGTTTAATTAAATTTTCTCGAATCAGCAAAATAATTTGTTCATAATTGGCTCTTTTAGTTACTTTTTACTATTTTTAATTATCTTACTATGAAGGTACAGAAGTTCATTTATTCATATTTTAATACATTTTTTAAATGTTGGAAAAACCAATGGTGGCTGGAATTTATATCGGATATTGAAATCGAAGGGTAAGATTTATTTTTTTTGCAAATAATTATATTAAAAGAATTTTGAATATCTTTTTCATAGACTTTAAATTATTATAAAAGAATAACGAAAGAACATTATAGAAACAATTAAATAATTAATGTAATCTATATGTAAATGATAATGTAATAATTATAGGTTCAATTTTATACGTTTTATCTAAATTGTAAAAATTGTATCGATCTCTAAATACGCTTTCTTTTTTCCCATCCATATAAATATCGTTTTTCCTTTAGTCTTCCTCCTGTCTCCTTTTCTTTTTGCCCATACTCAGCAGGCTTAAAACGGTTATCAGTTCTATCTTAGATAAAATGCTATACAATATTTACTTAGATTATAGAGCAACGATCAGTTTTAGTACGAGTATACTATACGAGTGTATCAATGAACAATATCGTCGAAGAGTGGAAAATTCATTGGCAGCCGAGATACTCGGTTTGGAATTTTCCAGTTTATACGCATCACCTACATCAACGTAACAAAGGCGGCAAGGAGAAAAGAAAAGAAAAAGACCGACATCCTGGGGTTCCGTTCGTTCTTTTTGATGACAAATTACGTTCATCATGATTGTAAGGAGAAGCAATGTTTTGCAATCGTCGGTCTGAAGCTTCTACCGCTTTATGATTTGAACGTACCTCGGAAAAAAATGAGAAAATCCCTTTTTACGAGAGACGATAAGAAAAAACTCGACTTAGTAATTGTACTTGTTATCTTATTCGTTGGATTACGAAGTTGAGCAACTTTAATATTTGCAAAGATCAGATAAATACTTCTTTTCGCGTAAAAATATAGTTTTCTAAGCTTTATTATCCTACGATAACACAGTTAATATTTTGTCATTTTATCGAAAAATATCGATGCAATTTTAAAATGTATATCGATATATATTTTGAACGAAAAAATAACTTACTTTTTTCAAAGTAAAGAAAATTAAAATTAAAATTAATTATTTTAAATTATAAAATAAATTATTATCGCTTTTTCGCATCAAAATGAATACAATACGATTGATTCTAAATATTGGAATTTTCATAATTATTATATACAATTCGTTTTATAATATAAGTATTTTATTTTCTATTACCAATGAGATTTATATTAATTATATAATAACAATATTATTAATAAATGCATTTAGTCGTTAACGGGAATGAATCAAACGTTGAAAAAAATAATGCAGACGTGATAATTTTGTGGTAACAGCCTTTCGCACGATAAATAAAACAGAATTGCTTTTAATTAAAATTTTTTAATTCACGTACATTATTACATTTGTAAAGCAAAAATCGGATTGTGTTTGGACTGGATAAATTACTCGTATGTTTTGAAACATTTTAATTTAAAAACACATATTTATCTGATTATTTTTGTAGAATTTGTATAAAGCTATACAAACGAAAAAAAATGTAATCATCTCTGGATTATGTATTTTTGAAAAAAAAATTAATAACATTCTGTCTGTTTTTCAAAATAATTTTAAACTAATATAACAATATACGAGAAACTTAATTACAGACATTGTTCTTTTCGATAAGTTAATTTTAATATTTTCCAAAGATCAATTAAGGATGCGAATAAAATTTTAAAGGAGGCTGCAAAATAAAATTTGAAAATTAATTTATTTATATTTTTATGGGTGACGTTATAAATGTATGCAAACGTTATAATAAATATAGAACGGTTTACATCGAGCGCCTAAAAATTGATCGATCAACGTCAATTTATTTTAAAAGATGAAAAAATTACCGGTAAAAACGAGCGAAGGCATTGGTACGTCACAGTGAAGAAGAAACTCATCCCTTCGCGTCAAGATACGGTAAAAAGATTCTCGTATATATTTCCCGCAGAAAATCAGTTCGACATCACGACTCACTATCGTAACGTACTTAACTCACCGCTGTTCTTCATCCTCGCATCCCACGTTTTTCTCTTTTCTCCTCCACGCCTTTTTCCGCGCCGTAAATTTGCTTCTCCTCATTTTCCGCAACCGCCCCTCTTTCTTTCTTGTTATACAGTAACTCCCGCTCGCCCCTTTCAAAGGCGATATCTCGTTCGTCGGTCACGGATCTTCTACATTTGCGAGGGAGGAGGCGAGGAATCGTAGTTTCCTCTTACAAAAGATTCGCCTCCCTCCTTCCGAGGAGTTATCGAAGGAGTGCCGCGAGCGGAATTTCCGACACGTTCATGCTCGGTAATCTTGACGCCGCGTAATTGTCTTCTCTTGAGCGTCCGAGCGATTACCGCTTATCGATAAATTGTGCGTCAACCGATTGAATCGTGCGAAACGACGGGGTTGTTTACGCGTCGCGGATCAAAGTTGGGCCAAGTTCGTTCGAAGCCAACTTGACACATGCATATGCTCGAGAGACTTATGACACTTTAAGACAGCCCAAGATCGAATACATTTTAACGAGGCCTAAGAAAATTCCTTTTATTCCAGAAAATTATGCTCTATTTTAAAGTAAATCTCACTGGAAATTTATACAATGCAACGGGGTTTCTTTTGTATTTCGAGCTCAGCATTTGTCTAGGGATCGTACTCCCTCGAAGTTCCTTGAAAGAAGCCTGAAAGATGTTAGCGAGACTCGATGTAAAAGAAATTCGAAGCATACCGTATAAATTTAGTAATTAAAGCGTAACATAGTATTTTCTCGTTGATGAAGCAGATCGTTTCTTCGTAAGCAAGTTATGGATTTAAAAAGATCATTGGAAAATTTGAATTTCGTTTATGGAATCACTCAATTTTGAATATCGGAATACACGTTCGAACGGAATAAGCAACTGTATAATCTTGGAGGCTCGCGTTAACAATAACCGAGAATACTGTGGAAGAAACGCCATAGAAGTGAGTATCGTATCCTGGACTAGTTGCAAGAAATAAATGAATCCATAGTAATAAAATTAAGTTTTATATTTATACCTAAGAGAGAGAGAGAGAGAGAGAGAGAGAGGAGAGATTCTTTTTGCTTTTCCGTATAATTACCATATTGATGTATTTGCAAAAGCTAAAAAATTCACTATCACTAACAGGAACGTGCACGTAGCAGTCAGTTTCCTGCGAATATATAATCCTGAAGACCGTGAATTATTTGCATTTGCTAATGGATGCCTTGCGAGGTCGAGGCACATCGCGTTGTATAACCCGAAAATAAAAAGTAATATAAAAGAAAAATCTGGACACACGAGGCCGAGCCGAAGAAGCCGAGCACTTTGAGTAACGATAATGCGAGACGAATTTAAATGGAGAATGCCATTACACGACCAAGCTTTGGTAAACAGCGGCTTAATTAAATTCTACGGCAACGAGCTTATCTAAGAAATTGCGTTCTATATTCTGCGGTAACGACCGATGCTGATAAATTATTCAATTTCTGAAAATAAGAATTTTTAGTAATTTTTCAGCGCGAGGGTGAAATAAGAGTTTATCGGTATTACGATTTTATTAACTCCGAGATGTCTCATATATATATATATATATATCAAATTAGCCAGTGTACTCCGTATAATTATTCAAATTATTAAAACTAAAATTATTTATGACGCTCCGTTTGTATCGGCTTCGTTAGTATTATCCAGTTGTTACTGTAAATGTTACACTGTTGTATTATTGTAGCGGAGTGTCGTAGTAGTAACGATAACAGTAACATAAAAATAAAGTTAAGCTAGATTTCTTGCGAGATATACATAATCGGATGTCGTATAGTTTTTTAAATGTTGAAATTTCACAGCTCATGGGATTTAAAATCATTAAAGACAATATATTATGAAAATTACTTGGTGGAGTGTTTAATCATCTTTATTTACCTTAATTAAAGGAATAAATAATTGAATGTTCTTGTTTTGTAATTAAATTGTTTTACATTCTAAATGATAAATGAATAACGTAACATTTTAATTTTTGTTCTCTTACCAATTAATCATGACGCGAAATTACATTTCAAATCACGTAGATTAATATGAGTTTAGTACACGAAGTCGGTTGAACCGAAATTTGGTCGACTCAACGTATTTAATTACTTTGTTCAACCTTAAAATTGTATAAATTAGCTTTAAACAATTAAAAAACTTAAAGCAAAAATGAAATTTATTCGTTGGATCTAAATTTTAATATCGTTTTATAGAATTTATCTTCAAGGTGTTACGCAAGCTTATTATATTGGAAATTAGTCGCAATAAATCGGAGGCTTTACAGAAAAGCTTAAGCGCGTATTCAGCAAAACGGAATAAATTTGATTAAAAAATTCTATATAAAATAGGATTATCACTCTTAATATTTACAGAAGAACCATACTCTCGAGGGCACCGAAAAGTATTTCACATTTCACATTTCACATTGCACCGACACTCGCGCAAGGGTCAAGACTTTACGATATCGGCGTGCTCACCTCATCTCTGCTTTCATCGCGCCGAGGAAGTTGGGCCCCGAGGAACGAGATTCCGGGACCTCTTGTCGCGTTTTATGTTTGCAGCATTCAAAAAGCGTCGCACGTGGCGGCCGTTTCCTCTTATCGCAAGCGTATTTTTTGCCGTTGGTCCGCGTTCGCTTATCTCCTCGCGATGAGCTGATGTCGTCCTTTTATTTATCGTTTTTACCTGCTTCTTTTTTCGACGAAATAATTAGCTCCTGTTCCCGCTTCCTTTGTCCAATGTATTTTCATTTTACGAGCAGACTGTGTGTCGACTTTATTATGCATCGCGAGCGTGCACAAGTTTTGAAAGCGCAGATAAGAGCGAAAGAAGAATATCGTCCTTTTTTCATTTTAATTTGTTATTAAATTCAAAAGGTAAGGACAAGCCCTGAAAATCGGTTTGATACTTTGTTAGCTTTCGTATCGTTTTGTTCTAAATGTGAAATTACGTTCAGGGTAAAATACCTTTTAATACTTGATTACTTGAAAATGTTTCGTTATCTTTAAAGTAATGTATCAGTTCGATAAAAAATGTATTAGTAAAATAAAGTCAAAGATACGTACGAGCTAAGTTTAATTGATACAGAAATAAATTTATATCCAGATATATTTATACTCTTGAAAAATTCCTCTCGAATTTATATATAATGACGCGATACATAAATATTTAGCGTAAATTTTGCGTAAAAATATGAAATAATAGTAGAAAGTAAAAAATATTTTACGCGTTGGTGCAAAAGCGTATGAAATATTTCTAGAAAAAGGTTCGTCCACACGTTTTGTAGGAAGGAACAACCGTGGATAATTATTACTCGGTAAATTAACTGTAAAACAGTGATTTCAAATGAATTGAAGCTACGAAAAGGGACAGCAATCTCCTTTAGCAACGTTTAATTAAAATGTACAAGCTCTTCAACATCACACGTAAGCCATTTATTTTCTCGCCTTTCGGTTAAAAAGTCATCGAGCCGACTGATCTTGCACAGCGGGCGAACGGTAGTTACTTTATATCCTCGTCTCTTGTTCTTTTTTCTCGACCTCCTACATTCGCACACCACGACTCGAGAGTTAAATGTGCAATTTGGCCTTTCCAAGATGTACGTGCGTTTATGTTTGAAACAAAACAAGAATAAAAAATGAAAGACGAGAAGAAGATCGAAGCGAGAAGAAAGTAAAATTAAGGAGGAACGATTTGAAGTTGGCGAGAATGGAAAGTATAATAATTTGGAGAATCGGATGATTATCCTTATTATTATGCTCGTTAGAAATGAATCTGAGAAAAATTACGTTTGCAATGCTCATCAAGACTAAAACGCTAGACTTTTTAAAGCTTGTACGCGCGTAGAAATTCTTTTAGAGTAATTACTTAAAAAATTATAAGAAATAAAAGAATGTTATAATAAGAAATTCTATTTTTAATTTCAATGTTATTGTATCAAATACAGATATTATTTATTTTATTTATTATCTTACAGCATTATTTTAGAATAGTATCGTAAGATATTTTAAAATATTGGATAGACTTTCTATTTAAAGTACGATTTATAATTAAAACAATAATGCAAATATGAAAAGCAATATTCACTAATATTACTAATGATATAATTTATAATCTAAATAATTATTTTGTAGATATATCATATTCCGTAATTTGTAATAATTATTATTTCAATGCGAAGATCGTAATTTTCCAGGAAACTTAGTTAATTAATTAGTTTGAATTTTAATATAAACATTAATAAACTAATTTTTTAAAACTGTTTATATTCTTAACGTTCTTTTATATAACTAAAAAAACTTCTTTCCGTAATAAATTATTTAATTAATTAAATTGTATGTTTAGTAACATATTTTATTTATTTTTATAGACGTAAAAGTAAAATGTTTTGTAATGATAAAGCAAGTTTTATATGCAAAAATATATTTTATATAAATTGTACTTATCATAAATTTAAAATTTATTTCTCGAGTATGTATTGATTTAAATTTCTAAAATTTGAAAAATATTTAATCAGATTTCTGAATGTAAATAAATTAAATTAAGTTTAAAAGTTTAAAAAATTATAAAGAAATGTAAAGGTATAAAGTAGCTATGAATCAAAGGCTTATTAAATTTTTACGATGCTACTATTCATTCCAATAAATAGGTAACTAGTATAAAGTATTTGTACAGTTGTAATATACATATTTATAAAAACGTATTAATAAATGTAGGTGCGTATACATTAATTTATTACTTATGAGTTTTTCTATAGAAAGATAAATCTTGCTTTACGCGTTTGTCTTTAAACTATATGTTTAGACTATTTTTAAATTATCTTATCCGATATCTTTTGTGATTGAATATACTGCATGTTTTTACTGTACTTCTAACTACCACATAGTTAAAAAAAATAGATAAGTGTTGTGCTAAATAATGTATCTTGTATATAATTTAACTTCTGGGGAGTCATCTGATATCAGGATTTATCCTTTCGAACCAACAGTTCTTACCTGTACTAATTGAGTCACCGCAGTTCTATTTACTATAGACCAACTATTTCTTACTTGTATCATTCAATTTATTAATTTAAAATGAAAGCATGTTTATTTATTTAAGTTCTTAATTGCAGAGGATAAGTAAATCACGTTCCTTTAGATGAGATTTAATTAAATGATTAAATGTAAATAAATACACCTTTAATAATAAAATTATAAAAAATCCAACATTTATAAAGGTATAAAAAGATTTATTAAGTGTTTTCATAGATATATGTACATGCGCTTACGTTTTATCAACTATGTTGATAAAATCATGGATATTTACAAAGATCTGTATTTAGATATTTACTTTTTATATAAAAAAAGAGGTACACTTTTTCGCTCGTACATTATATCATATATCTTATTTTAGGACGCTTTTCAAATTTCCGTGTACGTCCTGTTTTCTGTGATTATACATTCGTTTTTGGAAGACTGGTATTATCCTAGTTGCTATAATGCGTTAGTATTCCTGATGCTAAATAATTTTTTCTGTATGCACTAGTACGAGAAAGTTGGCCGAGATTAGAACTTTAACGAGGAATTTTGCAAATACATTTAAAAATTTTGTTCAATGAACAATATCGAGTGTACTTATATTAACTAAATAGTAATTTTGTATAATATTTAACAAATGTACGATTTTAGAGAGTTTATTTTTAAAATATTAAACATTTATTTCTCGCACAGATATTAACTTGGATATTCGTATCATTAAAATTTAAAAAATGTAAATATCTAAAAATTTAATTTGTTTGGTAGTTTATTTTTTTACACATTTTTCCTTTAAAATATTTTAATTTTAATTTTAATTTTAGTTTATACATTTTATATTGTATTAATTGAATAGTTTTTATAATTTTATTTTATAAAATTTTATTACGACACCGTATAATATACTAATTATAATACTTTTTTTTCATATTTCTTTTTATATATAAGAGTTCTTTTCAAAAATTATAATGAGAATATAATATTTAAATATATTAGTAAGAATTTTGTTTAGATATTTCAGCTTTATTATAATTAATTACGTATAAATATAATCAACGTTGCTTGTGGTTGAGAATTATAATTGTAATTATCTAATGAAATATTTTAATGAAATCACATTTAGTGAAATGTGTAAAATATTTCTCTCTCTCTTTCTCTCTATCTTTTCTCTTATCAATTTTATATATATTTCGTTGCAAAAGCGCTCATACATAATATATTTAGCTATAGCTACTGGTTTTCCATATTCAACTACTTAATCCGAATTCAAATAAAAAATCAAGTAGATATCAAAGTATTTTCTATACTTTATATATGATCATACGTATCATTTGGTTTGATATTACATTTCTTTCTTAATCCGCAAAATTTTTCAATTCAGCACACCGCAAACTTTTTTTCGTTATATTTTTCTACGTCATATTCATTTTTTCCCATCCAGTAAACAATTAGTCATGGAGCATTAACAATTTTTCAATCAATATTATATAAAATTTACTCAATATAAACGACAGTTTTTGCCTATCATTAAACGATATTTCAATCTTCTTATCTTGTAGATGCGTTAGTTTCGATTTTCTTAATCGGATACTTTCAACTACTCATCTTTACGTGGATGGTATCCGATAAAAGGGACTTTGGTTTTTTAAGATTTAGTGTTTGCCAATTGTGTTAATCGGTGCAAAGATCAGAGTTTATAGTTAAGTAAATCGCAATATATTTTATGTTCTTTGAGATTTTATTATCGATATGCTTTTTTATCAAAATTAAAAGTATTTTTTAAAATTTTTCTTTTCAAATTTAAAAAATTTTTAAATTATTATTTTAAGAATGTCATCACATTAATTTTTTTAAATTGAAACAAATTTAAATTCATTTTCCACAAAAGATAACTAAATTTCAGAATTTCACAAATATTTTAACCTATATCAAATATTCATTATGTAGTAAAATAACGAAATAGAAATATTAGAATTTTAACCAATTTTGTAATACGCCATAATTAAATTTTTGATGGATTTTTTTTACGAATTATCCGATATTTAATTTCAATATGAAAACTTAATTTCTTATTTAATATCAATAAATTTATAATTATTATATCCATATCCGTTTTTCTTTTTCCCCGAAGTAACTCTGCAATTAATTATTAATATTTACGTTATTAAAATATATCAACCGTATTAATACCACAAAGAGATTAGCGGTTAAGAAATATTTCCAATTTTAAGCTTATCAATATACAATTTGGATGGAAATTTTGTAGAATGAAATCTTTTCGAATGCGGAAGTTTTTGAATAATAATATTTTCTTTTATATTATTTAGCATTTTTTAAATAAATGGGAAAAAAAAGCATAAAAAATGTTTACTTTTCTTTCATAAACTTTCCTACGTAATATATCGAAGAAAATGATCATTAAAGAAAATAAAATGCGTTTTAAAAGCGATGATGAAGCAATTCGTCCGAACGTTAGACATTACGAAGAAGTTGTAAAAGAACTCCAGAAGATTACTTATAAAATTAGTTAAATGAGAATATTTTCAGATTGAGAAACTCAGGATTTATTTGACTTTGAACCGAACCAATTTTTCACGAAGCTCTTCGATAATCAATTCATTATCCGTACTTTAGCAAGTAACGTTTTCTATATCCAATAAGTATTAAAAGAAACTTTGTCAATTTTAAGAGAAGCAGACTGATATTCTTCGCCAAAAAATTACATCGCTAACCATCGTAACGGCGACACTCGAACAAAATTTGCTAATAAAGAGGTCGAAGGAGCCAACGTATCTCGCAGCCATTAATTTTGAATGTGTCATCCGTACCGGCGAACGGCCACAAGGAGAACAATATTCCTCGTATGAAAATCGATCGCGTCTTGCCTCGTCCAACTTAATTACGAACCTTAATTCGCGCGAATCGAAGGCTCGGCAGCTTCGAGGATAACCTCGTGATCCTCTCGAGTAAAATTGCCGTCATTGATGCGCCGGCGATCGGTTCTCGTTCGCAATATAGTCGAGTGCGAGGGTCAGCCCGAGTCCATTAGTCGTCGGCGTCGTTGGTGCGATTCGTTTCGTATTGCGAGAAGGACGAGAAGGACGAGAAGGACGAGGGCGAGGAGGAAGGCGAGGAAGGCGACAACGATGACTCGAGTCTCTCTTTATTTTCGAGGGCTTCCTCGGCGATATTACCTCCGAGCGAAAGGCCCTTCTCGGTGTTTTCGGTCCAGATTGGCCGAGCCGGCCATTAAAAAGCAAAGTGGCGGTGTCAAGGGAACTGCCACCCAAAGGAGCTTTGTTTCCTTCACATTTTTTCAATTCGATGCGAAGGAAGAACAAAAAGGAGCGATAGTGATTTATTTCACAGACAAAGTCACATTTAATTGTGCAAAGTAATTTGCATTTAAATAAACATGAAGTTTCTTGGAAAAAAAAACTCCGGGACTAACTTTTGTTCTCGGCTACGAGGACGTAGGAGAGTAGATCTCAATTTCGTATATGCGGGGTACATATTTGACTTCTAGACAGTCTTTTACAATGGAATCGTACGATAAAATATAATAAAACGGACGTTTAATTTAATCAATATTAGAGATGTTTCGAAATTAAATTAAAACATTGTATTGCAAAGTCGCGATGAACATTTAATATAACTTGCTTTATTTCTGAAAAATTATTTTCATGGGATGAGATTCTAGCAAACATAAAATCAAAAGGAAATTTAATATAGATTCGTAAAGTTTTATGTACATTTCTCTGGTATTTTTTTATTAACTGCAAATTTTAATTTTAGCTCGGAAAATATTAAATATTCGTTCGATTTTATTACAAATCATTTAATTGATTAATATAAAATTGTAATAATCGCTATATATTCGTTTTCAAACTTTTATTTATCCAGTAGAGACCTATGAGTTTTATATCGGTATCCTTTTTCTCCTTTGTGTCTCTAGAGTAGTAAATCATAATGTTTTGGCAAGAATATTACATGTTTTCTTGAGACTGGCGGGTCTTTATGCATTTTATTAGTCCGTTTTGAAATATAAAAATGCAATGATGCGTTGTAAAATAGTCCTTTTAGACTTCTTTAAAGTGCAGTTTTATATATATTTACAAACTTTTTTTTAAATATCTAAATATATTTTAAACATTGGTTTTAAAAGAATTTAACAATTAAATTCACTTTCATTTTGATTTTAACAAAAATTTACATTCTTTTTTTCAAAAAATTATATATTTAAATACGTATAATTTTTAAAATCAATTTTTCTATATTATATTTCAAATAATTTTAAATTTTAATTTTAATAACATATACAAAGGTATTATATTTGTTACTGTAAAAGAAACGTTTTTTTGCCTTTAAATTTTAATGGAATACAAAATATGAATTATATTTTTTAAAATTAAAGTTAATATTGAAATTTTTATATTTTACCCTTTATTTATTAAATTTCATTTAATCTATTTAAGTTAAAAAAAAATGATTTAATCCGTTCGAAACTAGTTAGCGAATTCCGAAACCTTTTAAGAGACTTATTTACATTGTTTCATTTGAATCGTAGGAAATTCTTCCGCTAAAAATGCTTACATTTTGTATAAATTGGCAATTATCGAATTTCAAAAATGATTTTGTAACAAAATAATTTCAACAATCGTTTTTAACTGAATGCTTTGAATACTTACCAACGTATATCATTTTATACAAAACTAAACCCCTTAATTGATACGAATAATTAAAAAAAATTGTTATTTTACGGTATTTTAATATTAGAAATGAAATAAATACCGAATACAGAGATAAATTTGATATCGTTTTATGTAAATCTTATATTTAAAAATAGAGCAACCTAAGATTACGTTAGAGTTGTTATTTTAATATATGAAATATACAAGAGAAGCTGTTGATTCGGTTTCTGCAATTAGTTCGTGATTAGGTAACCTGGATCCTCGATAGTTACAAATTTTGATTAAAAGTATCTTCGAGAGTCCTCGAATGTTTCGATTTACTCACGGAAGCAACAAAGACATTGTTTCATCGGTATATGTAACGAGGTTGTATCTAAGCATCGGGTCAATAGTAAAAGCAATAGCAACGGTAGAAATAGTGGCACAGTCTCTCGCTCGATATACGTAAGGTCGATTAATGAGCAAAGTTCTCGTAACCCTTCAGCTCAGACTCCGACGCTCCGGTAGGTAATATACACGAGGAGCAATGTTAATGGCAGCGGTGCAAGTAGAATCAGCAGCAGGTCGATTAATAAACTACGAAGATCGCTCACACCGCTTCGATTATTGGATAATCGTGAGAATGCGTTCGGGTAATTGGCCAAGACATTCCGAATGACGTTGTGCCGCGGGGAATCCGGAACATCCGGAAACACGAGCTTGGAACAGGTTTTGCCAAAATTCGATAGTTCGGCATAGTTTCTAGCCGCATCTTTTAGGATTGCAGAATTTTTTTTGGGACAGTTTTTTTACCGTTGTAAAGGAATGGTAGGAATTACCCGATATTTTAACCGATATTTTAAAGATCATCCGGTAGGAATTCGTGGATACTCGATCCCTCTTTTAAGGAGAATATTTTTCTGAGATTTCAGAGAGGAAATGGTTTCCGTTTCAAATCAAACCACTAGAAAAATATTTTCTGTGTCGAGTACTGTATCAAGGTTGCAGAGTCAGTTTTAGAGATCTTTAGAGATGTTACCTTATATTATGTTACCTTATAATAGAATAATGTTTATATTTTAAACTTCTCTTGCAATTTGAGTCATTTAATTATACTGTTTTAGCGAGATCTTTGACAATTATCTTAAAGATCTATTAAAATGTATAATAATGTAATAAGTGATCAAAAAATAAATATTTATGTTTTATAATTATTTTGATAAATGAACGTTTAAAATAAAATTTTTAATTATTAAAGGGATTTTATTTGATTCGAGTCGCTACTTCATTTTAAATTCAGTTATTTAAAATATTGAACGATTAAACGAAAGAACGATTACCATAAATTAAATACACATACGTTATTTTATAGGGATGTAATTGTCATTAACAAATTATATTGGAGACATAAAAGATGTTTTAATCGATAAACTTTGATTATATTTATAAAATAATTCGATTTTTATTCTATTTTATTAAAGCTAAATTAAAATATTTTAATAATTTATTTATTATTTATTATTACAAAGAGAATTTAATTTTTTTATGTCTAAAATGTTTCGAATATTATTTATATATACGTTTATTCACATTTATATAACTTACCGTTATATATTATAACGATTAGATTTCTGTCGCGTTAACGTTATTTAAGCGTTTTATAATATTAAAAATATTATGGCATATTTGAAATGTTTTATCCAATGATAATGAAAGGATAACTCGAGTATTTTTAAATGATTTTACGATAGAGCTTAGACATATTAATAGCTTCTAAGAATCATGAAAAATCATGTAATTCCAATAGTAGTTTAACACCGATAAAATCATGTATTCTATTGACTTTTCTAAGAATATATTTCTTTGACACATTTGTATTACATCACAGATTGTATCTTAGGATAATAAGAAATAGATGTTAATTTTATAAAAGTTTTATGTCGCGCAAATATAAGTGTGAATCCAAGTATAATAAGATATCAAACTGAAATAAAGTATCGTTGAAATCAAATCCTTATCACAATTTCAAATAGATTTATAGCGTTCTGATCACGTTCGTATTGGTAATCTATCAGGATTTTAATGTATATCGTATCAGAGCATTTAAATATAAATATTACGTAAAATAAATCTTTATAGTAGGATTTCCTATGATATTTTATAAAAGCTAACAAATAATATTTGAGATCATTTGTAAAATAAAATATTCTTTTTACACAGATTTTAAAATTATTTTTATTCATATGCTTTATAAAGCTTTTATACTTTCTAATGTAGGTTTTAAAGGCTTAGTAAAGTTTATTATTTTTTTGAATTATCTTTTTGAACTTCACTTTATAATCACCATAGTACTGTTTATTCTTGAAAAATAAAAATTTCTGTTTTGATGCATTATAAAAATTCCTGGCATCAATAATCCTGCGCGCTTCAATTTAAGTACCATTCTTTTACGATATTTATATTTCAGGTCATATTCGAAACAAAGATTTATCGTGTGACATAAATGCAGTATTATAAATAAGAGACATTCAAATATTATTCTAATTGCAGATCGGTTTAAAATAACTAAAATTTACAATTTAATTTCCATGTTTTAAACTTTTATTCGATAGAAAATCATAAAAAATAAAGTTTAGACGATTTAATCTATACTGAATAATTTAAAAAAATAGATTTAATTTAATGAAAGATCCAGAAAAATTAATTGAATTTCAAAAATAATTAAAAAGTGATAAAAATTATGATCTTATTTTTTAAATTAATTTTTATGAAATAAAATACGAATTTTTAAAAATAAATGTATTTTATTTTTACTAAACTACGAAACATATCAGCATAAATATGGTATAATTTTTATTCAAATTATTAATCTAAGTCGTAATTCTACGTGTAAATGTAAATAATACTTGATACGGTAAACATTTTTATAAAGTAAAATTAAATATTTTGAAATACATTTTATATTTTAAAATATTTCATATTTGATCTAAGAATATTTTATTTCGTAAATATTTTAATTCGTTTATTAAAAGTGTAATATTAATCTTTAACAGTTTTAATATTAAAAATTATATAGGGTATTATTATTTTACAATAGAAGTTAAAATATTTATAAATTTTGTAGTAAAAGACGCGATAAATTTATCTATAAAATAATACTTGTTAATTTTTTTAACAAAGTAAATTAATATAATTCCATTTTAATAATATTTTTTTCTTGATATACGTAAGTACTGAATGCTAATTATTTTAATTACGCTATTACTATGCATAAATTCGAAGGGACAATTTACAGATATATTTCAAATATATAAATAGTATTGACAATGCATTTGTTCACACAATTTTAGCTGTCTCTGCTCTTTTGAGAAGGAATCCTGTATTCATTCCTGAATAATATGACTGTACTCCTCCTTTTGGTTCTTTTTCCTTGAATTTCAATCAAGAGTAGTGATTGACATTCTAATAGAAAAACCAGTTGAAAAAGAATGGTTAAGTAGCTCAAGATGAAGATGACAGAAAATATTAAAATAAATATAAATTAAATAAGGTATAATTGAATTATAAAATGGAAGAAAAAGATATATCGATCATTTAATCGTTAGAATGGTTCTAACTGAGATTTTAATCCTTAAATAAAAATTTAATTGTATCGATTTGTTAGATTTTTTATACGATGTTATAATTATATATTTTAAATTTATAAATATAGTAAAATAATGAATGATTACGTTTAATCTTACAATTTTCATTCTTTAATACCAAAATTTAATAACAACAATTTAAATAATAGTAAAATGTAATTATTATGTATCTCTGAGGGAGAAAATCAATTTTCTAATTTTATTTTATAATTTATATAACTTACTTAAACGGTATATCCGAATAGAATTCATTAAAATTACCCCAAAAATGTTAAAAAAATAATTTTTTGTTTAATAATTAACTTAGTTTATTAAAAGCGATAACATTTCATAAGGTCAATTTAAAATTTAATATTATTTTTTCAGGTTTTATTAATAGTACTCGTACTAAAAATTACATAATGTATATATAAACTTTTGAAAAAATTCAAAAGATTAAGCTTAACTGGTTTAAGATGTATTCATAATTTTTCTGTTTTAAATGCGTAATAACCCATAAAATTCGTTAAGGTATTATACAAATAAAAGAAGTAGTATATTTTACGTTTTAGCAAAAGAATTTAACGTCAATATAAAAGAAAAATACGAGACAGAACTGTTTACAAATGCGAAATCTGTTTTTAATGTGGGATGAACTGTTTTATATTTGTAATATAATTATTATAAATCATAATTTTACAAACGTTTTCAACTTTCACCTTCGGCTCGCTCAGACGAACGAGTAACTTTCTCACTGTACCAACGATATCTCACTCATATTTATTGCGCAAAAAGAATGCGCCAGTCTACCGACGCAAAACGAAGAGACAACGACAAAAGGTACGACGACCGAAGAAACAAGCAGTCGATAAAGAAAACTTCCTATCGAACTCTCGCATCTCGAAAAAAAGAAAAAGCCAACGCGAACGTCGAAGAAGAAGAGGACCTCGATGTACCAAAGTCGAGTGACACGCGTCGGTTCAACGTCATTCTTGCTACGTTGTAGACCCGGATTTTGGCTGCCTCAGCAGCTTCCACCTCTTCTTTGTCAGCAACTGCCAGTGGCACTGTGGCACTGTAACGCGAGAGAAAAGCCTCTCGTATTACAGGGACTTAGAGGTGCCTCGCGCCGTTTCGTCGTCGTGGAAACAGAACTAATTTTCGGCCTTTTGCGCCCTGGAAACTTTCGGAACGATGCATCTGCTTGTATTCGCATCTTTGCGTTTACCGCGCGCGAGGAGGATAGAGATACAATTGGATTTCGTACGCTCGGTGCTTTAGGAACATTGACTCCTATTAATTAACGGGAGTCTGTTTTCACCTCGTGCGTGTAAATGACAATTGCGCTTCGATTCAGTTTCTTATCGCTTTTCTTATTTTCATGCACTTATTTATCAATCGTTCTGGTAAATTAAAATCGATGACATTCAAATAATTCTTAACCTTATTATTATTTATCAACGATAATACGGACAAATACGTTTTTAAAACTTGCGCTTAGTTCTAAACGTAGTGATTGAGGCACGACCAAGATTTTTGTAATACTTAATTATGGTAAGTGCAATTTTTTCTCTTTTAATCTCGGTTTCTAAAACTTACACGTTTATCGCATTATTCTTAGTTTTATATACCAAGTTATTAGATGTTACATTTCACGATATTATATCCCTCCACTCTAATATTTGCTTATGAAAAAAGCGTACCGGATCAAAGTGGCGTTTTAGATTAAATGTAAGGAAGAATATAATATTTTGGTATTGCTATCCATTTGGAATTAAAAGTTAAAAAACATTTTTTTTCAGTAAGGCATAAATGTTTGAGAATCGATTTTAGATATCTTTGCAAATCATTGGATTAATTTAATAAAAAGTTTCTTAATATTATCGATAATATCTAATCACATAACTTTGATAATATCGAACTGCATAGAACGTTAACGACTACTCTAACTATATTTTAGATAATTAAGAGGAATCGTTAATTAAAACAATTCAATTGTTATATTTGTAGAAGATAAATAACGTTTATTACCATAGGCCATATCAATTAATGGAAGTTGAGTTGTTGAAAAAAGTCAATGCGAACGTATTGCTTTATTGATTAACGAAATTCGTTTTGACCATTGGCCTAACTTTAAAAACTCGCAAACAGCCGAACTGTTGTTTCACTGAAAAAAGTTGTCCTTGGTCAATGCTCGATATAATCCATACATAAATGATATTAATATATAAATATAAATAATCCATATATCTCAATATAAAAGATTTTTATTTTTAAATTAAAGTCTTACATTTATAAGATGAATGTCGGCAATGATGATCTGCTAAAATCAATTGACCGTTTCTAAAGGCTTGTCAAGTCACGCAACGCACACGTCAAATCCGATTATAATGATAAAGCGAGATGTATGAAGCAGTCAATTCTGATCCGACTCGTACGTCTTTGAAAATTATTCAAATGCCTTTATTGTATCACATTTGAAAACCTAAAATACGTTTATATCAACCGCTAAGTTAATTTTTGCTTGTGTTTCGAAATTTTAATAAAAGATGACGAAGAAGTTACTTTAAAAAATTTTAAACTAGTTACAGATGGTGTAATTTCAAATAGAAACCGACCAAAGATTATAAATAGGACCATAATAAATATAATTTTATATTTTATCGTGCAATCAAATTTAATGACATCTATCGTTACGACGATTGTAAAATAAACGCTTTTTTTAGTAGTTACGATACTAAATTAAAATTAATTTTACAGTGTTCTATAATAAATTTATATTTATGCAAGAAAAATAGTAATTATGTACAATAAAGTATATTTATTTTAATACAAGTTTTCACTTTATAAATTTCGCGTTTTTTAAATATATTATCGTACTCGTGAGATATATTTTGGGTTTATTGTTTCAGTAATGTAATAAGTAAAAGCTATACATCAAATATTTATACTTGACATCATACAGTTACGGTCTAAATATTGTCGACGAAATAACTATAAAAATCTTTGAGCAAACCAAAATTTTATTTTACACCTAAAAAAAGTCCACAGAGTAATCTTTTTTATTTAAAACTACATATTCGAGCGTAAAGAAGATTTTGCAAAAGTTAAGGGTCGATCGTAAAGGTCAGGAGTCATCATTAAATTTCAGTTCCAGTTCACAAGTTTCTAACGCGCCTACAGCGTCGTCCTTTCATCGGCCGGTCGAGAACACGGCTCGATGCCTCTATTGAAGTCGATGACGGGAGCAAACATTGACCAGCTTTAGAGTCGATACTTTCCCTCCTTCCATACCTACGCGTCTGCTGAGTTGGTGAACGTCGCGTCCTGGACACACGATGCAAATGCGAATGTGTACCGAAGGGTCCGAGTATTTTTCGGAGCCAAAAGAGATCGAGCGAGAGAGAGGGTGAGAGGGTGAGAGGGTGAGGGAGAGAGAGAGAGAGAGAGAGAGGACGAAGGTACAATGGGTCGCGATGTTTACTTATCTTGCGATTTATGCAAATGGCGAGCACCGAGTCAACGGGTTCCTTGGGTGTGCGCACATCACGATCGCGTAATTCACGTGCTTCAGGGCTTTTTCCTCTCTTTTTTTTTTCCCTCCGAGGTGCATTTTATTTACGAGTAAATTTATCGACATCGCTTTCGGTTATCGTACGTTGCTGAAAATGTGAATAATGTTCGATGCATTTATGAGACGCACCGATAAATGCGTCTTATGGGATTTCAGGATACTTTGTGTTTTTATGTATTCTTAAAATGATTCTCGTATTGTTATGTACTTTTATTTATATACGTATTTATCAATATTTTTATTTTTAGACGTATTTCTTTTTTATTTTCGTGCGCAGTTCAAACTCTGAATAGCAGTTTTTAACAGATTCAATTTTTAAATTAAAAAATGTAAATGTATACACATAATTTAAAAGGAACTTTATTCTAAACGATATACAATATATGCTTAAACCATATTATGTATCGATATATATCAAAAGACTTATCGCAAGTGTTTCATATTATCTTGTATCAATAATCGCATCGTTTAAAGTTTTAAAATATTCATAATTATTATCTATACGTTTTTTAAATGCATTATTTTTTACATTTTTTAATAAAGTTTTTTGACCTAATTTGCATCAATTTTAAAGAAGGGGTTATATATTTTTGTGTAAGAATACATTAACACTTGATTATTAATATTATTTTCATCGTTACATTTATGAATCATTAAATAAATGCTGATGTATATTTGAATGTTTAATATTAACTATACATAGAATTTTACAGTTTCTCTTTCTAAACTTTATCTTGATTCTTATCTCTATAAATTTTTGAGAAATAATTTCAAAGAAATGCCAACATTTTTTAACTTCGTGGTGTAATTTTGATAATATAAGCTTGGACGAAATTTTATTTGCTTAGCATCTAACGAGTGGAGGAAATAAGTATTGTTTTACTGTCTGTGAAACTAACTTTTACGTATCGTATCTTAAATTAAATATAATATCCAATAATGATGAATCAAACCAACTTAATTATCACATTTGAAATATATTTGAATTTTCAAGAAATAAAACTCTTCAATTTAATATGGACGAATATTAAAAAGCTGAGAGAAATATTTATAAGTTTTATTTGAATCAGCGTTACACAACAATAATTTTATTTTTCCTTTTTAACTGCAACAAGTACAGAAGAAAACGAGCCCTAGCTCACTCAGCGTCTCCAATATTTCCAGGATATCCGCTCCGACGAACTTCACAACGTTATATGATAAAAGTCCGACTCGACGTTTCCCAGGTGACACGCGTGTAGTACAGTCGAGTTACGTAACCCAGTCTCTTTCCTCATGGTTCAGTTTGCGGGGAGCTAAATGTACCAGGGCGAGTAACTGATAGAAGAGGCGAAAGCAGTCAAAGTTGTAGACGAAACTCGTACCTTCGTTTCGGATTAAAATCGATGTCGCGAGGTTAGAGCTTGAAACCAACCGACAAATATATCTTCCGAGATGTTGATTGTTATTTGTATCTCTGGTGATCACTTCCGATATTTTTCCCTGGAGTGGTTTATGGGATTTTGAGTATTGATGAAATATTTAGTCTTCGAAAAAAGTAGGAGTTAAACTTTTTTATAAAATTACAACCGATGCTGATATTTTTATGTAAAATATCGTATTAAAATTATTAAATAATGTTACGTTAGTGGATACAACTTTTTATGCATCGCAGCAAATTTTATCAAAGGAAATACAGTGTCAAATTAAATATCTAAAAATATTAAATTTTCTATATGAGTCAGTAATTTCTACAAGTGACTATGATAAAAATGATAAGGCATGTAACTTGACATTTGCCACGTAATCTAAAGTCACCGTTTTGAATACAATCAATTTATAACTTGTTTGTTTGTATATCAATGATGTAAGATATTTTTTTTACGAAGAATGTATATTTATAAAAGTTGTATGGTACTACTGTGAAAATATATCAGTTAATATTCAGTTTATATTAATCAATCCATTAATAAATACATATTTTATTACCTTTTAAATTAATAATAAGTATTTGTGTACATTTTAGAAAAAAATTTGAATTGATTAAATTTTTATTATATTTTTAATTATAATCAATTAACGTATATTAATTTAATATTTAAATTTGTAATATTAGCTATTTGATAATTTTTCGTCAATATATATTTAAAATCAACATAATATTTTTATATTTGTGTACAAGATTTTATTATTATTACTATAAAAAATAAGAATTACATCATAATTTTATTTTACTTTTACAATAAAGAGGAATAGAAATTATATTCTTTGAAATAATATTTAAAATTTTATTTAAAATATTCATCTCAAGTTTCTTTGTTTAATGAAAAATAATTTACCGAATAATAAAAGAAATTAATTTTTTTTTAATAATCAAGCTTCTGAGTAATTACATTCTTATCTAAATTGAATATTCTTCAGAAAATTATCAATATTTTAATGAGTAAATTATGAATTTTTCATAATTTATTATTACATTTTAGTCGTATTTCAATATTAAGAGTTTTTTGTATTTTTTAATAATTTGCTTTATTATGTTGAGTTTTATCGCTGTTGTTATAATATATTGAATATTCAATATTAAATATATTTCTTGTACAGAGATGAATATAGATTTTCATGAAGAATCCTAAACGGAACAATAGAAATATTTCAAAAAACTTTTTTTTAATATAAAATAATTCATTTTTGTGAAAAAATTTTCATAGATCATATCAAATCAAATATACTTTTACTTATATCAAATTTTATGAACATCGATCAACCGAGTTCATATTATTTTAGCATGATGAATATATGATTTTACAGCCTCTTTTTGCAGCAGTGAAAAAGAGATTTTTTATTCAGACCAAAAGCCGATTGTCACAAAGAATAATACTAAAGCTTAATAATCGGTAGCCCAGAGTTACTCGTTGGGTGGTCCGACGTTACTCAGACACTTACTGTACTTCGTATTTGGTCTGCACAAGGCCACTGTTAATCCTCCAAAGACTAAAACTTTTGTCACTTTTAACCCTCCATAAGAGCGCTACTTTATTTTTTGCTGACTATCTACTTTCGGTATAAAAATGTAAAAATAGTTTAAAAATCGAGATTTTCTGGAATTGAGTGACTGAAGGCACATACATGTTATTTATGAAAAAATCATCAATTTATAATTTAGTTTTAATATTAAAAGTATTGTAATAATGCAATGTTTTAATTTATGGACAACCAAATATTTTCTGTTGATTTTTTTAAGCGAAAGAAACAACAAGCGTTACTAAAGTTTTCCATAAATATTAAATCTACTTAAAAAATTCATAAAAATATTTTATCAAAAAATTCGTATGAATTGATAATTAGTATCGGTCGATTAAAACTCTTAGCTGGTCGAAATCAATTGGAGGGAAAATGGATCGCATTATTCTTACTTAGATAAGTTAAAAGAATTTTAAATTTAAGTTTCTTTTCTATTATTAATAAAGTAAAAAGGGATTTAAAAAAGTTAATGGATAAGTTTATAATAATTTTATATGAATTATGTATGCCTCATCGAAACAGTAATATTTCTGATTTTGCAGAAACCTATTTCGATATATTTGCTTTAGTGCAGATTTCTTAAGTGTTGATTTTTCATTGTCGGTTCTCATGAGTGATTTAGTACGCGACACTTACATTAGCGACTATTAAACGCGCTTACCAATATTCAATCTAGCAGCTTCATCATCTTTAAAATTGCTGAATAGTGTCAATTGAATATTCTTAGTCGCTGACAAAGGCATCAATTTCAATAATTTCAGTATCAGGATTGAAGCTTTTTCAAAAGATCTAAAAGATTATTTTAATGACAAATAGTTTCTTAGAATAATATTTTTACTCTTTATCACATAATATAGGATTAAGATATTCAAGTTTATTTTTGGTTTGAATCAAGTTATAATTAGTAAATAAAATTGAATGTACAAATTTTCAATGTATTAATAAGCAGTTCGGATAAGTACATAAGAATTATGTTTTTTGCAAAATAGTAACTAAAAGAGCAAATACAAAATTTCTTATTAATAGAAAATGAGCATGAATAAACCAAGAAGAATCCAGACGTGAAATGTATGGTCCATTTACAACGAGAATCTTTTGTTGAAGTTTTTAGCTTAGAAAATACTTTGAATCAACGTATAGAAAATAATATGAGTACATTTTATAATAAATAGATAATCATTCGATTAAAGTCACAGCAAGTATTCAATTTTACCAACATTTTAGACCAGAAAATTCATCATATTGCAAAAATTGAGGAAATATAATTAAATCAAATCTTTCATTAATTATAATTTTGTAAAATGATATTTTTTATTTTTAATCAAAGAAGATTTTTTACATTTAATAGTATGAAACGCAAATAAAAATTTTCGTAACGTAAATTTTAGAAGATGTATAATTTAGAATCATTATTATTTATCAGCCAAAGAATAAAGAAATTTTGCGTTAAATTAGAAAATGGATGAATGATATTCGAAATTGAAAATATTATAGTTATCACAATAAATTTCTGACTTAGTAATTGTTTACGACGGGTAATGAAATTTCAGTTCAAGAATTTATAAATGTACGATTTCGTGTCTAAACGCATAATTTATACACTTGCACAAATAAAATTTAAATTTCTATAGACTTAACGTATAATATACTTGTTCTCTCATTGATTTATCGATTCCTACTTGATAGAATTGCGAAAGAAAGTGATTTGTTCTCATTTTAACGAATCTTTGTAATCTCAAACAATAGACTATTAATAAAGAATCCATAACAGAGTATTTATAAGTAGTTTTATTCGAAGTTGCAAATTATCGTTAAAGCTGTTTTTATTTACAATATATGCGAATATTTTAATATTCTTTGAACGTAAGTTTAATATTTTCAAATGGCGAATGCTACAACGAAAATAAATATAAGTTTTAACGAATCGCATTTTTGTTGCACATTGCGTATTATATTTTGCGCTATTACCGCTACTAAAAAATTATCTTTTGCAACTTTTATTCAAGTACACAAATTTTAATCTATCGCATAAAAAACGCACTCGACCGATTAAAGAGTAAAATTAAAGAGCATCGAAAAATAGAAGTTTTCACGCGCAGATTCGTCAAGTTGATCCGTAAATTAAACGAGCATGAAAATTTAACGATCACTCGTATACATACACAAAGGAAGGTATCAAGGGTTGTATACTTATCACCCCGAAAACTCCGTTGAACTTTCGATTTTGCATGCAAGTTTAAAACAAAAAGAGTAAGAATTGCGATATACATCAGCTATAAAAGAAGGTTGTACCTTTGGTCCGTACACATCCATCCAAACTTTCATTACTCGCATCTCCGTTTGAAAGACCAATTTCCGTTCTCCTCTCCGTAGCAGCGATCATACGCGCACGTACGCAGAATGACGAGATCCAGGGAGGAGCCAACCCTCCTTACCTCGTAAATGCGTAAGAGCCTTTACGAGGGAGGCCAAGGTATGCTCTCGCCAAGCCAAGGCTCCAAAGCTCCAGGCATGTGCGATGCGTTAGACGTCAAAGGGATGCTGTTTTTTCCCGCTCTTTATTATGCGCGAAATTTCATAGTCTGCTTTGATGGATGCGTTGAAAGTTATATCGTCGTCGGATGTGGAGCTTTATGGAAGAGGAGACAGTGCGCCGGGAGCCGAGGCTCGCTTTTGGTTAATTAATCTATTCATCGCTGAGAGTCCGAATGAGTTACGTGAAACAGTGCGTGTATGTGGCCTTCTTCGGTGGTTAAGGAACCTACGAGCCGGGGTAAGAATGGCTTCCTTTCATTGAAATTTATGCGACGGCTTGTACATGGTTACTTAATTTAAGAGATATATGTTTATTGCTTTGTATTTTTTTCCGTCATGTATATTGAATTAAATTTCGTTCTTTTCAACTACGAATAGTTATTCATTTGGGCTTTCAGTTACGTCAAATCAATGTTTATCAGTCAACCTTCATTTTTCCTTCGTTTTTTATACTAATAAATTATCTTCTGTGTTTTTATGTCGAATAAACGGTAATCGAAAAAATATTACTTTCGTATCGCGTAAGACTTTCATCGCGTATACGTTTAACTTGTGCAAAGTTTACAAATATTTACTACATCCGCGTATTTTAACGTAAAAAATATTAACTGCGCATAGATATTATGAAATATAATTATAAAACAAAAACGAAAAATCCCTATTATAAATAAGATTGAAAAATTAAACGAAGACAAAGAAGAAGGAGAAATTTAATAAATAAACTGGATAATTGTATTTTACAGAGAAATATTTCTTCAAACATAATAAAATTGAAAAATAATTTTAAACATTTTTAAGGACTCTACTTATTTAAAATAATAACGTAAATTTATAATTAATTTTTATTTGATCCCAAGGAATTAATAATAAAAAAAAATTTTAACGAAGAAATATATTTCTTTGTTAATAGGAATATTTCGTACTTGGGATTAATAAATTTAATAAATTAAAGTTACTAGATTAATATTAGTGATATATTAATAATTTTTTGGTAAAATTGTGACTTTACACGGTATTGCATAGTATAAAATATCAAGTATATTTATTATTTGCGTTAGAAAATTTTCTATACGTTAAATTCGTATAAATGTCTGCTAATTAATGTTCGGGTCATATAATGTAATTAGGATGTAATTTATCTGTAATTCTAAATTAGCGAATAGCATTTCTTGAATTTATGCACATCATGTATATCTTCATGAACATACGATTATTAGAGGTAGTTAAACGTTATGTACTGTAATAATAAGTTAACTCGAAAATCCTTATAAATCAAGAGTGTATAAAAAATACTCTCGCTCGTATTCGATTGAACATAAATAGAAATACGTGGATTCATCGAAAGGGTGGAAATTGAGTGTGAAAGAAAAATTATGGCAATAAGAGCGCAACAAGGTAATAAAAGCGAAAAAAAAGGAAAAGGAAATCTTATTACGTTACGGTAAACACTTTCTACTCTACGAAATAAAACTCAAAATCGAGCGAAACACTCGTTCGTACGGCCGTACGGCAAGGATATTATTTATTGAAAGTTCGTCGACGCAGCATCACAGCCGTAACCCACTTTTCCGTATAAACGTATCAAGCACTCGCAGCCCTGCACCGAGTCAATGTGTAAATAACAATTTGCGCGACATTGTAGCGTTAGCCGAGGCGTACGCGTAAGCACACGTGACGAATTTGAGCGACGCTCGTAATCGACGCCCGTCGCGAAAACGGGTAAAAATCCCGGGTCGAGTTTTCCCCGCTTATCGTCCCGAAACGGCGTTTCTTGTTTCTGGTATTAGTCGCGCCTACGGGAGTCCCTCGGGTTACGCGATAACCGCGTGGGTTGTGACGCAGGTGGGACAATGAGTTACTTTAAAATCGATTCGATTCGAGCTTTCTTTTCCTCCCTTTTCCTCCCTTTTCCTCCCTTTTCCCTTCTGTCTTTTTCTCTTGGGTTGAATTTTTTTTCGCGGAGCTCAGGTGACGGGAGTTTTGCTCGCGCGTTAGAATTCGCGAATATTTCGTTCGTAACAGTGGAAGAGAGTTTCGGAAAATACGAACAAGTTGGTCGGAGCTGTAAATTTCTATGAGTAGTGTCAATATTATCTTTCTAATGGACACAAAATTGCATCTAATTACCGAATATACGATTAATTTTACCGTAAATTTGTAATTGTTTACTTAAAATGTAATTTGCATATGTGAGATAAAAATTATTCAAATTCATCCATGAATTGTATCGCTATGAATTAATTTGGAATTAATTTATTGAATTATTTTTGAAACTATGTTGATTTTACCTTACAATTGTGTATAAATTAAATCAGTAGCTAAAACAAATACTTTTTATGAACTTTTTGAAAATAATTATCGTTTATATCTCTATTAATTGAAAATTTTTCTATAATTAACTTTTATCGAATATTAATTAATTAATTAATAAGGTAAACGAATTTTTGGCAATTGTAAATAAAATATATAATTATGTACTTGTAGATTACGCGGTTATATAATTTATCGTTTCGTTAAATACTTTGAACATTGTTGAAAATGAACAAAATGTAATATAAAATGAAGTATAATATAAATTAAGTGTACTATGATTTGTAAAATAGAAAGCTTAATTATAAATAAATATTGTTCTCGCATTTGTTAGAGTACAATTCTAAATAATAAATTAGAATATTATAAATGAAATTAATATATTTAAAAAATTTTTTTAAAACATATAAATCTTTTATTTAACATTATCGAAGGTTTTTTTTTGATTAAAAGAATTAAAATGAATTTGTTTTGTACAAATACATCGATGTAGACAAGTTCGTATATGATAATTAGTTCATAAAATATATTGAAAGTTATTAGAATTCATCGAAGGCATCTTACGCATGTTTAATACGATTTATTTCACAAGACTACTGTCCTATTATTTAATAAATAATTTATTATTCAAGTCGAAAATACTTTTTTATTCGAGTATATAATCATATATATACATATATATGTAGATACTTAGATTTTCAGTGACATAATTACACATAGAGTTTGAATATAATAGTTATTCTGCATGGCTCATAATCCTTTACAACATTTCTGTAAAGTCTAGCGAATAAGTTTCCATCGTGAATCCAGAACTAGACTACTACTCTTTAATATTTTTCATAAAGAGACTTCTTCGCTATTGCGCACAGAAATGGAGGAAAAGTAGAAATAAATGTATTTCAAGTGTCTTCATGCGTAGGTACGCATGTAGAGAATAAAGAGACACAATTGGAATAGGTGAAAAGGCTCTTATCCCACTATTACATACTTTCCTTCCTATTCTATATTTATCTTTCCCGTTCAAATAACTACGGCACAAAGTGAATTTCTTAAGGATCTCTCAAATTTACTTAGCGATAATAATATAATTTATAATAATGTTAGCAATCAAGAGTAATTGACTATTTAATAACGGACGTATTCATTTCTGATATTCAAAATTTTATGGAACAGCTATAATAAGTATTTCTTCGCGTATTATGCTTTTTATACCTCTTACCATTTTTGTATATAATGTAATCCTAATATAAACGGAATGAATAATAGTTAGACTTTCAAAGGATTTTCAATTAGATCGTGATAAACATATCATTCGATAGTTTAAATATGTAAAATAACGATACTTTATAAATAGTATTAACAACGATGGTTTTCTAAAGTAAGTAGATTTATTAAAATAAATAAAATATGTAATACATTTCTTTTTCAAATAATTAACATTAAGTCAGGGAAATTTTTATAAATTCAATTGAAAACAGTTGAAAAAATATGTATTTTAATAATTAAAATTTATTATTACCTTAATGTTACTAAATACGTTAATTTAACGAATGATATTCGGAATACCGATATTTCAAGAATAATATAAATGCTTTCTTCATTTTTTCATCAGGCGGAGAGGAGATTTCAGAAATTCCAAATGCACGGAACAGCACAAAGAAAGATAGCGACTGTATTCTTTCTAATTCCACGGTGTGTGCAAACTATTCCTATTTGGTAACGCACACTGATAACGTTCTAGACAAGCTAGACATCTTGAAAGGTGAAAGACGCGGCTGTTCTTTGTCGAGTAGCTCGTGTGCATGTGTTTTCCGCTCCTTTCCGCGGTTTCTCTGATCTTGCGGTGTGTATTTGCGCATGCGTGTGATTTCTCCGATATATTGCTGACGACCCTTGAAGCTTTTCTTTTACTCCTTACAAAGGCTGGACGAATGAATTGGATACTCCTTCGACATTGAGTGATTAGTTGAATTGCATGGTTTTTCATTTTGCGAGTTTGCGACCACTGGATTTTTCTTTTTTAATTGTTTAAAATATTATTGGTTGTGTGATATTTAGTCTGCTACGTATCACGAGATGGACCACGAAAGTTTATTAATATATAAGTTTTATTATATTATATACTATTACATTTAATTATAAGTGCATAAATTTCACACATATAAATAACGTTACGTAAATTTACATTGTTTTTATTATCTTCCTTGATCCTTGATTATTATTAAAACAATATTTTAATCTGAGATCGATCGATTAATCGATTACATTATTGGTATTAAAAAACTCGCAATTTTATTTTAATATATTTGTTATCGGCAAATACGAGTATAAAATATTTTCTATAAATGCAATATAAGTGCTTATGTGAATTTGTGAAAATCTGTAAAATATTATTTTGTCTATGTTTCGATTCTGTATATTTAAAAATATTCATATTTTAATTTAAAGGTGTAAATTAATTTTTACTCTATCGATATATTAAAATACATTTTGTGCCTTGATTTTTTATATAAGTAAGTACGCGATTAAATTCTTTTCTATATATATTTTTATTATTGCGTTTAAAAATTTACAATGTGAAATAAATGTTTCACGGTCGAAGATTATGTTTATCGATCAATAATGCAGTGTTAATATTCGATGTAAAAATTTATTTACATAATAATTATTTTACTTTAATCTACGTTCACAGATCAATTAAGTCACTTTGTCGAGCTTTTTACATTTACAATGTTTGAATACAAACCAATTAGAGTAAATCTTGTACATGTTTAAGAATGGATAATTCTTCGCAGCTCCGTAAAGGATATATTTTTAAGTATCTTGAAACAACGAGTCACGGACTGTTGGACAATAACGTGGCCTCGCAGTCCCCATCCAGAATCGCAGAAGAATCTAAAATATCAAAGACCAAAATTCCATTAAGAGCGAAGGGACAAGTGACAAATCGGGTATAAATCACTCGTTTACGATCGCGTACGCGTATTCTCGTCACTCATAAAGGTTCGTGGATCTCGTTCGTGGATCTCGTTCGAGAAACAAGAACCTCACGACTCTTTCATAGTTTCCAGACGGTAAAAAACCTTGGAAGAACCACGCGAGTCCATTTCTTGTCTCCGCGGATGTCCCGTGCGTGCTTTTCCCTCTCCCTCGTACTCTCGGGTAGTAACGACAAAATGCTTTTATCGTTAAAAAGAAGACGACTCGGTCGATACCCGGAGCTCGTTAATTCGCGCGGCGATAAACTGCGATCTCGCTTCTCCACACCCGGGACACAACGATTGGCGCTCGATGTGTAATCCCGAGAATAGTCGGGGCACGCGAATCAACCGATACGAGTTTTCCCGACACAAGCGACACCCGACACACAGTTCGCAGTACTTATGCAATCAACCGTTGGTTGCGAATGGCTCTAATACATGCGCCAGAAACGCCAAAAACGCCAGAAACGCCAGAAACGCCAAAAACGCCAAAAAAAAGTCGGGATGTACTTCGGGTCGAATTCGAGTTTACGAATGACCTTGTTTTCGTATTTTATTCCCAGATTCCTCGTCCCGTGTAAGAGGGGTTTTTTTTTAAATGAAACGATACTTTTTATATGGAATAATATTTGTATAGATTGGCTACAATTCACGATAAATATTATTTTCTACCGTATAAACGATCGCTGTTCATACAACGACTACTGTTCGTGTTCAATTATATATCGAACTGCGCGATTAAAATCGTTTTATTTCCAATTTAAGTTCTTATATTAGAAAATATTTGTAAAGATAAAATATTTAAGGATTTTAATGTTCCACGAATTAATTAGTAATATTTCTTAAAATTGATCCGCAAAATTATACCGATGTAATGGACTTTATATTTTTCACGAGCTTTAAACATTACAAAATTAACGTTACCATAGAACGTATAAATAAATTTAAATAAGTATAAATTATTTTTTATGAAATTTTTGTGGATTTGCTAAGAGATGGTAAAAAAAATAATATTTTATCGATTTAAAATAATTTATGTTTTAACATTTTCAACTAGATTAACAATGCCAAAAATTCCAATAATTTAATAATAGAACAATTTAGTCTCTTATGTTATTATTAATCGAGTAATACAAAAGATTTATGTACTTAAAAAAATCGATGCGTTCAGAAAAGATAGATCGAATCGACGTGAAAAATAATGAAAGCGGTGTTATTACTTATCAAAATACTTAAATGACCGATCGATTCCATTAAATTGCATTATCAAAATTTTTTGTAAAATTAAAAACCCTTGGCATTATTGACTAAAAAAATATATTGTGAAATATTAAATATTAATTTCTTATAACAGCGACTTACTTCATGAATAGCTTTATTATTTCATTGGTGGTAATTAATACGATTAGATTATTATTATTAAGGATAAATAAAAAATCGATACGTAATACGGATCGCGAATCGTTAAATATTCCTTTGCAGTCGAAAAATAAGAAAGAAAAGAGAAACGAAGCTATAAAAAACGTTATAAAGAATGCACTACTAAATTTGAAACAACTCCCGCTTGTTCACATATATTAAACACCTGTATCGTATTAAATAAAAGCGATATAAATAAAAACGGGTAGGTAGTAGCCTTATTTCTCACGTAGATAGATAGATAGATCTCTAGATACGTCTCCGGCGATGCTAAGCACTGGTTATCGAAAATTTGCGCTGGTAGTCGCACCGTGATCGTAAAATATTCCCTCGGCGAGTTATACGAGTACAGGCGCCCTTCGACCACTCCGAAGCTTAACGGCGCGCCCGAGGCCTCGGACCCATATGTGCGACTTTAGCGTTTCTCCGCTGAGATGAGGGAATAGAGAGATACAGAGGAGATGGAAGATAAGGCAAGGCGGTGAACGAGACGAGAGGAAAAAGAAAAAACCGAGGGATTAAGTTGTAGATGTCGGAGTCAGCTCGTGATTCGCGCGTACAAAATCGTTCGCGAGAACCGGAGGACTTTGGCGGTGGTACTCTTTTTTTTATTTTGCTTCGGTTCCGTACTTCTTCTTTTTGCTGGATATGCAATCCTTCCATTTTTTCATTTATGATTTCGTTTATATCGATAAGCGATAGTGTGTCGCTGATGTAGTGTATAGTATTCGGTTCGCTCAAGAAATTTTCATGCTTTTTTCGGCAGCACCGAAAAGTACTTTTGCGAATGTCAAAAGTGATGGGATGGTTAAAACTGTACACGTTATTGTTTGCTTTGCTATTTTTTTTTACAGGATTCTCAACTATACTTTCATCGTGTCTGACGATCGCAATCCATAAAATTCAGCAATTTTAATATATGGTCGTAAACGTTATCTTTTTAATTATGACTACCTTATATCGCATATTTCATTAGATTATCAAGCAATTTTATTACAATACTTCAGATTAAACCGGTTTATTTCGTAACTTTTGATTTTTTGAGAAATAAAGATTCTTATTGAGCAAGATAAAAATATATATTTTAGATTAAAATTTTTGGATTCGATATCAAAATTGGTTGAAATATTTTAACGAGCATAGAATAAAGTCATAAATAGTTGCAAGTTTTTTGTTCCAATAATTTAATACGAAATTTATAATGATTTCGTTAAAAAGATATAAATAAAGAATTGAAAGAAATTAAACTTTCATGATTAAATTCATAATTTTTTAATTATAGTATATATCGAAGCTCATTTTTAAAAAGAATTGCCAATGAATATTTATAAATCTTTGGTTAAAAATGTTTTTTAGTAACGTAACTGAATTTGTACTCCCAAATTTTCTTACTTCAATTAAAAATGAATTATTATTACGTTACATAGATATGGTTTAAAAGTAATTGAAAATTTATTCATTTTTAGATAAAGTTAAGATTGTTGTAAACCTCGTTTACCTATTTAATTTAAACAAGTACTTTTAAATAAAACATTTTCCACCGAATGAACAAATTTGCATTTTATATAATTTTCAAATATTCGTTATAATAAAAATTTCGAGTTATATACGAATTATTGCATATTAAAAAATTTTATTCATATATGAACATGTAAAACTATTGGATTCCTGTTCGTATAAGTATTTTAATCCAACCTTTTTTCATATAGTTTGCAAGTGAAATTTGGAAACATTATTTTAATATAGTGAAATTTTCAAATTCCGTTACCAGAATCCAATGCGCAGAAAAAGGAAATTTTCATTTATTCGATAAAACGCTATTGATACAAAAACTGTTTCGGTACAAAAATGAAGTTAGAATATTAATACTTTTAAAATTAAAGGGAAATTATTCATGAATATGTATAGTAATTTAAAGATATCATAGGTATTATAACAAGATTTTTACCGTAAAGAGAAATAACATTCTGAGTATAATATATGATAAATAATAATTGTATAAGTAATCATAATGAATATACAGTTTACAAAAAAAATTTTCGTATGTTTTAAAACCAGTACCATGTAATGATAACTGAAAACTAATTATTAGATGTCAATATAAATTGATGTATACAATATCCTATGAATTTTCAGATGAATATTTATTAGGAAGGTTTAGAAATTCATAATTTTTATATAAAAATTGTTAGTCAATTTATTATTTTAAATAATAAAACGACGATGTAATAAAACTAAAATAATGAAAGATAATTTTCTAAATTATACATGTTGCCATTAATTTTTATTCAAACTAAATTAAAATTTATGAAATCTTAAAAATGTAATAATTTCATATCGACTTATTTTCTCATTATTAAAGAGTTATTTGTCTAATTAATCATTAATTTAATTTTTAATTTGAATAATAATGTAAATTAGGAAAAAAAATCGATCTTTGAAAGTTAGTTTAAATAATTAATATTCAATAATAATTTATTCGTAACACTCGATTAACTTTCTTGAAAAAGGAAATAATTGAATTAAGTTAATATAACTTTTGTTCGAGAAATTCCGAACTTCGAAA
Organism: Dolichoris vasculosae; assembly: GCA_018907195.1. Classification (NCBI taxonomy): domain Eukaryota; kingdom Metazoa; phylum Arthropoda; class Insecta; order Hymenoptera; family Agaonidae; genus Dolichoris; species Dolichoris vasculosae. The sequence continues at coordinate 9,699,688 of JACCHY010000005.1, read as the reverse complement.
TCTTTTAGAAGAAATTTTATTAAATTTTTAATTTAAAGAAAATAATTACGAGCGCAAATATTTAAAATATTTATATTTATCAGTTAAAAATGGCAAACCCTAATTATTTCCAGTTAAAAATATAAAGTATAAACATAAATTTAACTACAATATTGTCTTGTGTACGTGTACATTAAATAAAAGATGAACCGATGAAGTCGCTCGAATTTGTAAAAATTTTCTAAATTAAAAAAATCTAACTTTGTTTGGTTAAAAGCAGAACTCGTAGAAGAACGGAAAAGAAAGGGCGGAAGGGAATCGAGTCTCGGTATGTCGCGGTTGCCAAAGTAATTCAATCGGCGGATTAATGGTCGACGACTCGACACTGGCGCTTCGCGTGAAGCTGAATTTTAATGCGGAATTTCAATTAGTCGTCCACGTATCGCATAGTAAGAGAATATACTGATAACAAAAAAGAAAGAGAAAGAGAAAAAGCATAAAGCACGTCTGTAGGGTTAACCAAGTATAAATTTTCTTGCGTTAACTTTGTCACTGTTAAAAGCTTGGATATTCGTTATCTTTTATGGGCTTTTATTTAATAGATATTTTCCGTTTTAATCATTTTTTTTAGTATGATGCGAATGTATGAAACGTGTAATCCGGTTCGTTGTACACTTTCTCGAATGCTAATGGTTCGTGTTAACACACCTTGAAAATTTCAACTTTTTTTCCCTATCCCTTGCACTCTTAATCTTCAATTATAAAATTACGAGCCTCTGGTTGTTTGTATTATTATGTATAATCATTTTTACATTCGTGCGTACATTACGAATATAATTTAGACAATATAAATACTTTCTTAAACAGAATTACGTTCTCGTATTTTATTTTGAGGTCCAATTTACATATTCGAAATGTCTTATGTAATGCAACGATAATTTTGCATGGAATTGTATAAGGCATTGAAATATTGATTTAATAAATTATCTAATCTAATTTACTGGTACTTTTTTGATATAAAAAACGAGATGTATAATTATTTTAATTAAATTATATTTGTAATGCATGTTTTTGAAAATTGAAATAATTAAAATATTTTAATTATAATTATGTACACGTCCTGACAATTTTCATAATATTTAATTACGGAACTAGTTTCTAATTATATAATTGATGCATGGAGTATAATTTGATGTAACTACAATAATAATAATATTCTGATACAACCTTTTGATTTTTAATACATCGATAAATAAAATATACTTTATTATTGATGGAGTAATTGAATATATTTTTATACTTAATTTTAAAAAGAAATATCCGTAATTGGGAATAATAAATATAAATAAATATTTTGATAATATATTCAATTAAATCTATAATAATTTTTAATTAAATTTACATTTATTAATTACTTTTTCAGTGAGAAATAAATGTATTAAATTTTAAACACAGCTACACATATATTTGAAAAATAAAAAGTAACTGTAGAGTTGATTAAAAATTATTAATGTATAAAATCTTTTCTAATAGAAATTCATTCTCAAGATAAACTTTGTAATATTACAAAAATATGTCATCTTTTATTATAACTGCTCGTTGCATTCTGGAATTATTTGAAATTTTAAGTTATAAATTTTGTAGTATCAAAGTTTTGAAACTCGGAAAGGACGTTCATTTATTAAGATGAAGTAAACGTAGTTAAATAATAAATGTATTAAATAATAAGTATTTGGAAAATAGTTTTATTCAATTGAACTAAGCTAATTATTATTTAAATACCCATTTTTTTTATAAAAATCAGTTATTCAAACCAAGAGATATTTTCTACATAAATTTTATAAGATTTTTTCTTTATTTATTCGTGTTCAATTAAAAATAAATACAACCCTGAATTTCCAACGTAATAATTTGTTCATAGGATTAATGTTTGTTGTTTACACACAGAAAAACTATTACTGCGTATAATTGAAGTTTTTGAGAAGTACCCCCACAGTAGGAGACATAAAAGCTCACTAAATCCTTAATTCCCTCCGTTATAGTAGTAAGTAAATCAAACGCATACGGAGGATTCCATATCGAAAACTTTAGAAAGAATCTGGGTTTAATATTAAATATCTATCTCCATTAGATTCCTTATAATAAGCGTAGTGTTTTTGTAATTAAAATTCTGGTCTCGATAAATTATTATGAAATTATGTGCAAAAAATAAAGTACCGTGAGTTTTATCGATTAGCTTTACAACAACATCCAATTAAACGTGAATAATGCAGATGCGGGTAGTTAATATCGCACAAACACATATATATATAGTTAATATATACGCACATATGAAAATATAAAACTCGAATTAAAATGACTAAATTTGGTGGTTTCCGTACCACACACGTATTATATTTTATTTTCAAATCATAAAATTATGGTCACAAAAGTATTTTAATTGAAATATACTTTTGTTACACTTTTAATTGCGTAATTTAAAAGTTTTTAACAACTCCAATTCTCGCTTATAACGCGAAGTAAAAAAGAAAAAACATAAAAACAATATTCATTGTAAAGGAATTGACAAATATCGGTAAAAGTCTGCCAAGTTTTGTTTGAACTTTCGACGAAAGCTCTCGAAGGTGGGACACTCCGTATATACGGAATGCCTTATTACAGTCGCGTAAGAGGCTTTCGCGGAAATTACTATCGACGGGCAATACGTTATAACGTTACGGGCGCGAATTCAGTGCGTGGCTTTAATTAACTGCCTCGAACAGCGCTTCTATCGTTCGATTATGCGGCGACACGAAGTGCTATCGAATTATCGCTCCCCTACTCTTGTGCCACTTCCGCGATGGAACGTCAACGCTCCGATGCCGTTGCTGCGAGTTTACATATGGATGCCGAAAATTGCAAATGTGTGGCAAGACCGTGTTGCGAATTTAGTTTGAGATATTTTTTACGCGATGCTTATATGCTGTGGTTAATCAGTGGGGATATTTTGCTCGCCCGATCTTTGTCGCAACTCTTCAAAAGAGTCTTTTTTTATGAATCAAGGAAAAAATATTCTACTCTGATCAAAGCGGCTTCCCGTACTTAGTAATTTAAATTTATGTCACATAAAAACTGTTTAGATTCTACTTTTCATGTTTCAGGCTGTGTATTTACTTTATGATTCCTGCTTTAACGTCGATGTACCAAGTTATCGTCTGTTAATACTTTTTCATAAATACTTCAGTGATCTTTATAAAATGAAATAATGAGTCTTATATCGTTTTAAATATTTCACACACAAACACAAAAATATATATATAAAATTAATTAGTCATTAAACTAATTGTTTTTATAAATATACGAGTAGAATAATTTTCATTCTATACTTAATTAATAACAATAATCAATAACGACGTGAATTATTCATAAAGTACCATCAAAAATAAATACATTGAAAATTTCCTACCTAATTCGTTTAAGAATCTTATAATATTTTTATAATTATAGTTAGTTTAATAGTTTCAGAATTCAGCTTAGTATAGTATCGATTCTATGTAGTATATTCGTGTATGAGATTCTATAGTCTCTATGCATACAATGTTGAAATGTGGGTTATCAATTAAAGTTTCAGACATTATATCATATTCGCTAATGTCGTGGATCTAAATGATTAATGATTAATAATATTTATTTATTAAAATCATACGAATCTATTAATATTATAGACTTCATAAACATTTACATTTTCTTATTAAAAAAAGATTTAAATATTGAATTAAGTAAATAATGTACAGCTACTCGAATAAAATTTATTGTAAACTTAATAATTTTAATTTATAATTTCTATCTACGATGAATCTATATTTTCGTTCAATATATACATATATTTATTATTATACTTCAATGAATTTTAATTATAACAAATTGTAAATTCCGTAGTAATATTAAAAATTTAATTCGTTTTATTACTTTTCTTTAGATACTTAGTTTGAAAATAATAAATTTTAAATTAATAAGTAAATTTTTTGTCATTTCGTTTTATCTTCTGAGCACTTTTATACATTAAATGTAAAAACGTAGTGAAGAATAAACGACAACTATGAAACGTTAAGTTTACCTGCGTTCTTGAGATTATTGGAATCTTAACAATTACATTTTTGAAATTCTTTTTCTTATAAAGGTATTATGTATATATTTTGTTTTCTTTTATTTAAAAAAAATATGTAATTTTTACGCCAATTATATGGATTTACGTCGATTTTTTTAAATAAAAATTTGTTTTTAATTTGAATATTTTTTATTGATTATACAATACTTATCGAAACCATTTATTATTTAATTAAATAAATTTTTATTACATGCTTATATATTTTTAGATAAATTTCATCATGCAAATAATTCACATAAAAATTTTAATTTCTTTTATTGTTAATTGAGAATAATATAATTTTTAATACTTTATATCAGAATCGTGTTGAAAAAAAATTTAATATTTTTCTTCATATTCGAAGTCATAATTTATTGTTGTATTATTTAATATACAACTAAAATTAAAAAACAAAATTAAAAATAATATAATATTAATACTAGTAAAAAGATGATATAAAAATCTTTTAGTTTAAGAGCTTATAAATAATAATATTATTATTAACATTAGATTTTTATTTTTCTAAAAAAAACTGTAAGTTATTTAAGAGAAACGAAATAGCTTTGATAGTCTGATATAATTTTCAATAATAATTTATAGTTAAGAGCTCAAATTTACTGCATTCGTATGAGTAGAATATTCTAGAATAGGATTTATAGATGAATATTAGATTATATTATTTCCACACAAATATAGTAACCTCTAATCTCAAAGTTAAGTATCTAAGTCTTTCATGTAATGGAATTTCAAATATATATGTATACATTATTATGAAATTATGCTTTTTGACTAAATGGTTAGACTAAATGCAATCTCTTATAGATATTACAATAGTTAACTCTGCTACTTCATTCTATGAGATTTGTTATAAATTTTTTTATAATTATATAAAATTTATTAGTCATAGGAATTAAAAAACTTTTTTTAAGGTTATTATATATTATATTCAAATTTTGTTTAAGAAATGAATCGGATTTTATGAACTTTTCGGTCTATTTTTGAACTATAAAATTTTGAATCAATTAATCGCATGCATAGAAAATTGAGTCATTATTTTTTAGAATTAAAATTTATATTAGTGACTTAGTTGAAAATATATTACCTTAAATATTATCTATAAAATAATTTTATGAAATTCATTTTGTTTTATAAATAAATTTTATATTAATTATCTCAGTAACAGTTGTAAAGTAAAAATGAATAGCTATAGAATAAATTCGAAAATTTATTTTGTATTGGTTTAATTTTATTATACATTTTATAGAATATTACAGTTTATTTATTTATATTTATTATTTATAATATTTACACTACAACAATTATTTTTCTTAAAATAATTCTTTTTAAAATAATAAATCTTATAACTGCGATGAATTAAAATATTTGTAATTCATTATAATTGTTTGAAATTAAATTTATTTTATATAATTCAGTTTTTCATTGTTTTGTTTTAAAATACATTTATCGCTAAATGAAAATTTTTTTAATTTAATTTTTCAGAATTCTACGTATATAATAATTTACGAACAAATATATAAATTAATTTTAAATATCAAATGTTTGGAAAACATCAATTATATGAATTTAAATCATAATGAATTACGAAGTTAATTCTATGAAAATTTTCTCATTAATTTGGCAATATTATAACCAATACTACGTAAATTTTCAACCTAATTATATACAAAATGACATTTTCTACTATTTAAATAGGTATATTCAGTAAACTATTTTTTCTCTTACTGTGAATATTTATTATTATATATATACGAATTGATATTTTCCTTCTAAAGAAAATTCAATTTAAATTATTTTATTTTCGCTTAATTTGTCGAGGCTTATGTTAGTTTGTCGTTTGATATATTTAAGTACGTGTAAATAAATTTCTATTTTTATGTCCCACTGATTAATGAAAACTGAAAGTGACGAAGTATATTTTAAAAGTCGCTCGAAATTGTGTCATTAAGGCTCGATCCATTCATTGAATGTCGTTTCTGTAATAAACGACTACATGTATCATTAAAAACTTTGCTTATATCTACAAAAGTAATAGAGATTGTAGATATTTTTTCGTCTGCAGCATATTTACTAGAAATTAACAGAGGATGAATGTATCAAAATAATCCATCAATATCGATCGATTAATAATATGTTGCGAATATTTAATACTCTACCTTAAAATAAATTTTAATATAAATTCATTTACTGATTCTAAATATATATATATTTTAAATAATTTAATTATTAGTTATTGTTTTAAGAGAATTTCAATAATAATAAATAAGAAAGTAACTTATAGTTTAATTAAGAGCGAAGTCTTTGGGGGTATACAATAAGTTTTTTAACTAATTAGTATAATAGATAATCTTATTTATATCTTATTTCATACAAAAATTTAGTTTCTAATTAAAGCAAATTTATATTAAATAATTAAAATAGAGTAACGTCTAATTTCAATATATATTATTATAGAATTTCTAATACAATTACCAATTCTGATTTAATCTATATGTATTCAATAATCCTGCTACATAAATAGATATGCAATTAGAGTATAATTTGCAGAGAATTTAAAAATTATTTAGTAATTAATTATTACACTATTAATATAATTTTGAGTAAAATATTTAATGAAATGTTTGAAATAATTAGATTTTCAAGAACTGTTTTAGAAAATTATTTATTTATTTCAATGTGTATTTAAAATGTAGTGCTTATTTATGACTATCGTTTTACATGAAAAAAATTACACAAGTAAATAATTTTAAATGGAAAAAATTGTAGTAAATATTGTAACGATTATATCAAAAAGCAACTTTAATGAATATCTTTAAAATTTCCATGAAAAGTAAAGTAAAGTGAAAAGGTATAAATTATTTAAATTACTAAAAGTCTAATAACAGTATTTTAATCAATTATCAATTATTTATGATTAAAATCTATCATTTTTATAGTTTTATAATTCGTAATTCGCTAAAAATATTAAGTTTAAAAGTTTAACGATATAAATTCACTGTTAAACTATTTTCGCTAACATGTTTACATATTTAATTATGCAAATATTAGATTTATATTGTTCATAAATGGGTGTATTTAATTAAAGGTAAATCTATTTTGCATGTAATATTATCAGGATATAACATACCTTATAAATCATATTAAACTTTTATACAATATAAAAATGATTATAGTCTAAATATAGACGTAGGCGAGACCTTACCGTAACACAAAGTAACTGCTATCAACGGTATAGTTACTTTAAAGAATTTAGAGAGTTACCAATCTTATTCTTCCGCATATAATTAATTTAAGAATTCACAATAGATTGAACGAGTAAAAGAAAAGAATTTTCCCATTAGCCATTCGTAATTACGCAGGTCGTAACGTTTGTTCAAACACGAGTTACATTTCAGAAACACGACGTAAAAAATTGGACATTAGAAAATAGCGTTAGAAGAAAGGAATGGGGTAATAAAAAGTTGAATCGTCAATCTCTGCAAAAGAAGACGAAACAAAGAAACGAGAAAAGAGCAATACGTGCAGCTGTGTAGTGTATCTTGACATGTTAATTCCGTCTGGGTTTCGTTTTCTTTTTCTACATTACATATAGAATTAGAAGCGTGTGAGAGATCAATTAGTTGCACGGTACACTTGTTGCAGCGATGCCAGCATCCGCAAAAACACCGCTTATCTCGGGGCATCCTGATGCATACCGTCTAGGCACTTACGCGTCGCAATACCAGATCGATCTCCAACTCTCAACGAGCGCTAGTTTGGTTTCTTTGTCTATCCGTCTTTCTGCCGCCTCGCAGCCTCGCAGCCTCGCAGCCTCACCTCCTCACCTCCTCACCGCCTCACCGCCTCACCGCCTCTCCTACTCTCTTTCACAGCTTTTTCATCTCTCTTTTTTCCCTCCGTTATATCGATTGCTGCTACTTTCCACAACTCGAAGATGCTTCCAGGGTACTATTTAAAAAGTTTATGCATAGTTTCTTGGAAATCATGTATTATTGGCTAAGTCCAACTTGTTTGGTATTTCAGATACAAGTGTTACCGGAATAATTGTACTTTTTAATTATATTTAGATAAGTTTTTTTCTTATTATTCGTAAAACATGAATCCGCGATCGTGAAATTTCTTTTAATTTTAATTCCTCGTGTAAGATTAGTTGGCTGATATATTTTATAATATAATTATCTTTCGTGGGTTACATAATTAATACATTACTTTTTTAAATAAAAATACTTTCAAAAATCAAGTTATGTATTTTACCTATTATGATTATAATGTTTCGTGTTTTAATATTTTAATATTTTTAACTTAATTAGTACGAAAAATTATTTTATGGTTGGTGAGCGTTCAGCTTAATAATATTTAGAATATTAAATGATGTTATAGTAAAAAATTCATAATGTTATATACATGTGTGTGTGTATGTGCACTAGTGTTTTATTGGCAGCTTTGACAACATGTAAGTTGAATTTAATAAATTTATATTAAGGAATAAAATAACATTTATCATTTTTGTACGTTAAGATGATAAATATGTAACATTGCATTATTTTTCTAAAAATTTGTTTTAAACTCTCGGTTGAAAACTTTTTCTGGAAAATTTAAATTTGAATAGATTTTTAAAATAAAAGTTTGTTAAAGCGTAGTATGAAAGTAAGTTGAAAAACAATTAGAAGAATTAATTTTTGAAAGTGTTTCAGTAATTTTAGTAATATTTGAAATTATTCGACTATAAATTTGTTTATTTTAAATTACTTGAATTCCAGAACTATATGAAACTAATGTATTCAAGGGCTAGCAATTTAAATATCGCAATAGTAGCTCAAAGCAATACTTAATTCAAAACAATTATTTTGTAGAAAAAGCATATAAACGTATCCATTATGAGGCGTACATTTCAATATATATTTACATATTTCATGTCAATAACAAGTACATAAAATAAAAAACATATAATTTAAAGGTGATAGCATGTTTATCGTGTTTACATTGATATATAGGCATATAAAGAATATTTCGAATAAAATATAATAAATTTTAATTTATAACAAATTTTATTAAAAATGTTTTTTTTATATTTACTATTAATATGCATTTCATCATTGATAAAACTTAATATGTTTTAATATACATATGTCTGTAATTATTATTTATAGTAATTGAATATTTTTTATATATTATTTAATAATATTATTACATAAATGTTAAGCTGTTTGTTTTTAAAACTGTATTATAAATATCTAAAAGATTTTATGTTTGAGTATTCTAATTATAATCCGAGGGTACAGTGAAAAATTAAGTTAGAAATTATAGTTTAAATATAAAATTTCTAATGAATTAGATAATTTGAAAAAGCTATAATTAAAATATATTCTTAAGAATATATTATTATATTATTGTAATGAATGAAAGAAGCATCTATTTCTATATTTATATATAAATTATATTTTATAAGAGTTTACATAAATTACGAAAATAAAGTTGAAAAAAATTTGTTTTAAGCTAAAACGCACTAAATATTGAAATGTAATATTGGTTTCATTAAAAAATAATTTTTTTTTACATAGTAATTTAAAAAGACATAGATTTCGAGTTTTGTAGATTCATAAAATTTTAAATAACGTTACTCTTTTATTTAAAAGAGAAACCAAATGAAAAAATACAGTACTTGTTTTAAAATTTTCGAGTTTTATAAAACAGTGAAAAATGAATGTTTAAAATTAATATATTATAATCATATTTAGGAAATATTAAGAATCATGTATTTATAATAATTTAGTTAACACGAATCAAAATATAAAATTTCAAATAATAGTTTTTCTTTGAAATATCAGAATAATAAATATTAGAAATTAAACTATTTTAAAACGAATTTATAGTGTAAAGTTTAATTTTTAACATTACGAAAATTTAAATACATTAACTTTAATATTACAATTTCTAGTACTTTGAAAAAGTTTTATAAAATTATAATTATCTGAGAAACATTTCAAAGTAGAAATTTAAAAATCGAAATTACATTTTCTGTCATTTAATTTGCGTGACATAAATTTACATCAAATTATATGTGCTTTAGAAGTTACTGTTTATTTTTACTTACTTTACGTATTTGATTCTCTTTCTCTCTCTATATATATACGTATGCATATATATATATAAAGCAATTAAGTATTCAAAAATGTTTTCTTGATACATTCAGTAGATATTTCGAGTTTATTTGAACATAATTATTTACAAATGAAAATATAAAATATCAAAGTTTGAAAATTAGAAAAAGCAATGGAATTAAATTATAATACAATAAAAAAATAAATACCTATTAAATATATTGATATTTTGCTTTTTAATAAATAAATTATGAATATGCAAAATATACGAGTGATAAATAGTGTTTTATAATAGTATCCGCTTAAAATATTTTTAGAATGAAATATTGTATTGTATTAAAAATGCACATTCCATTATTTTACGCAGCCATTCTGCAATATGTGGAGGTTATATAATGTTTTTCATTTTGTAAACTTACATTTTTTAAATTTAAGAGCACATATTTCATTACTTTCTTCGCTGTACATAGATTTTTCGGGTGTATTTTGTTTTCCAACCGGTCAGTCGAAGTCTATTCTTTCTTTCATTGTGTAACGTGTATTTTTCATGCTTTTGTAGGGATGTTTTCAGCAGTGTTTTTAGCAAGTTTTCACTTTGCAATGCTTACTCTGAAAAGACTTTACAGTAAGATTTGGCATATTGCAAAGTTTTCAAATATTTTTCTAGTTTTTTTATCGACATCATATTTTTAAACGAAATTTAAATTTTTTCTTACTTTATTAATGCATCCTTTCGAATAAATAAGAACTATATTAGATTGCTTACATACGCATAATTAGCTCATGGGAATATTCAATAAACTAAGTGGAAAATTGTATGAATTTTTTTTAAAGAACGTTCAAGAAATATTTATACTTGTTCGTTTTAAAATTTACAAATTCAAATTCACTTTAAGTAAATAATTTAATTAGTAAATAAAAATAAAATATGCAAATTTATATTCAACAACGATTATAGTATGTTGAATTAAATATCATTTATGTTATATAATTTAATTAAGAAAAATAAAGTTTTTCATCGCGCGTAGATTTAATTATTTCTCATTATACGTTTTCATTGAAGTCAGTATATTATAAATAACGAGCTTCCATAACCGTTGACAAAGTTTAAAAGAAGACATTTCAGTTTCAAGAAAAGTGTAAAAAAATTGTATGAATCCAACTACTAACAGCAGATGGCTTAACGTTTACGTAAGCAGTTTCTTAGCAATTTTAAGAACAATAATGAGATTAATATAGTCAAGTAAACTTTCTTCTTTTCAATAAGCAAACAGGAATATATATACATATATATAGAGGCAGTTATAAAAAGATTCAGTCGAAAAATATAGTTAGTTATTGTATTATATTATAAATGTCGTTTTATAAAACGTTATTAAGAAAATGATTAAATTATACGGTAATCTTGAATTTCATTGAATGAATACATTATAAAACATATTTTAAATATTATCGTTTCTTTATTCTTGAAATATTCTTAATCGAGTAAAACAACTATCGGCAAATACAATAAATTTATTTATCATTCGAAGAATTCATCGAAGTAGGTATAATAAGAAATTAATTGTTTCGCTCGTATCACGTTTATTTTATAAATTCGTATAAAATATCTACAGTTCCGATCGGAATTAATAGCACACCGCTAATATCCAATTTATCCAATTTCTTCCTTCGTATAATAAAAGAAAATGTCGAGTGAAAAGAGTTTGCATCGTTATGCAGGAAGCAGCGAAAAATAAGTTCAGCTTTAAAATAACTTTCGGCATTGAAAACCTCCTTTCCATCGCATCTAACGGAAACGCCTTTCTTTTAATATTTGCAGGTGTTAGTGGCAATTGTCCGCGCGTCCAGGCACCTCAATGGGGCTCGGTACGCGAACGCATTCTAAAGGATGGGTCCTTGCAGACGGTCTACTCCTGCGAGTCCGGGCGGAGACTCAAGGGTAGCAAAATCCTCACTTGCACCGCCAATGGCTGGAATCATCCGGTTCCCACTTGCGTGCCTTACGGTGAGTTAAAAGCTATTTTAAGGACTCGGTCCCGCCGTTGAATAGCGCGAGCTTCCGAGTCCATAAATCAGGACTGTTTGTAACGTGGAAATCGAATCATGAATTTACGCTTTGATACGCGTAGTTAGGAAAGTGCGCATACATACTTAGAGAGTCTTAACTTTCCGTTCTATCGCCTCACGTTCATCGAATAAAATATTTGTGTAGTTTAAGTTACTCGAGGAATTTTCCCTCCTAAAAATTTATTCCTTTTCAATGCGTATTTCTCGATGAATTTCGAGCGCACCGCGTTTAAGATTGCAATTTTGTCTCGGAAAATATTTTCATTTCTACGATTATTGTATTTCTATGCGTAGTGAATTTCGCGGGAAATAATTTAGTTTGCGATAACTTTTATTTATCATAACTCTCCAGCTATTTTTCGCTGAAGAGATGTTATGAATTTTGAAGTAACTAACCTCATCTAGACTACCTTCTTTTTTTACAACTACATTCTTTTTTTTCAAAAATAAATCTCACAGATTTATAGGGATGAAATAAGAGTTATGTAGTCGTATGTGTAAATTTAGTTAAACCAAAATTTTTTCCGTCGTCATGATTTGTGGCCATCTAACATTTTATTTTTTTGCATGAAATAAGTTATTTTATAACTTTTTATTATTTTTTACATAAAATATGATCTACATTATTATCGTTATTTATCAATTCATGTTTAATATAAATAGCATTAGCTAAATGCAAATTACGTACATTTATTTCGATTAAAGATCAAATGTAATTAATAAATGACACATAATATTCCAAAGTGTATTGATTACGCGAAATCTATAGTACTTGGTCCAAATGTATAAATTTAACGAATAAATATTCATTCGTTTTCACTGTACGCCGTAGCTTAAAACTTTTTTGTGGTTTAAACAGCGAATAAAGCAGATTTGTGAAGAACATGGAATCGTGTGTGTTATCAGCTATAGTCATTTTTCTTTGTAAACCAAAACAATTTTTTGATGATGAATTTAAAATTCAGTATTTTAATTGCATAGAATATTCAGGAAGGTATTCGGGGATACAGTGGTCCGAACAAAATCACAAGTGTAGAGAGTATTTTCCAAGATATCTATAGAGATTTATCAATTTCATTGCTGCGATCGTATTGTTCTTCGCATTCAAAACTCCCGACTGCCATCATCATTACACGTCCATTTTTCGCGCGCAAAATATAAAGCTCGATTCGATTTACCGACACAATCGAGGCAGCTGTTTTTTCCGGCCGCGGCATTCAAGCCGTCTGTCGATCCTTTATTTTATAGCCTCGGTCGAAATCGAAACGCAGAAGCTTTTTTCCTCTTTACGTTCTCTCTTTCTGTTTCGCTTTCTCTTTCTATCCTAGGTTATATCCATATTTTATTTGCATACGCGAAATGCGTTTGCCAGCAAGCCCATATATTTTCTTTCTTTTACTCATCGCATGTTTGCCGAAAGCGGAGTAGTAGTGCAGTGGTCCATTGACTCGTTCTCGAAGCTTTTATCGTACTCTTTTTTCCCCTACTTTCGTCTTGTTTTGCTATTTTTTTTCACGTACATTCGAAAAGCGGTATCAAGCTGTTTTTGCTGACTGCAGAATTACACTTATGCGTATAAATGCTCGAAATCACCTTTCGAATAAATGTTTTTGCTATGGAAATTTTTACATGTATCGGTTGTAGCTTCGTCTTTTATATGTACCTATTTATATAAATATTCGAAAGAAATTTGAACCTATCAATTTCGTAAATAAATATTCTTATGATATAATTTTTTAAATAGTTATCGACTTTATAAATCTATATAAGTATTTTTTCTTGGGATCTCGTATCGAACGATGTTTATTATATTTTATTTTAATTTAGTAAATTTCTTCTATTACATATCAACGTATTCTCGTAATTGTGGTAGAAAATTACATTCGTGATAGTTGGTTGGCGTTTAGTCCATACTTCAATTTGGTGGAAAATTCGTTATCTATTTCGCTTCTAGAAATGTATTAATGATTCACCAAGTTGCAGAAACTAATGGACCGTGTACCTTAGTGTACATTAGATGATATACCGCGTTGAATTATACATTTTTAATGATTTTACTTAGGATGGGTTAAATTTTCTTTGATCGACCGTAAATTGTCAAAAAGCTTAGGTTCCTATTCTGATTGTAACGAGACCAATTCAAAGGTTTACTAACGTAATAAAGTATTTGAAAGTATCGTTCATTGAATATTTTTAAAATTCATTCCAGGCAATGAACATTATATAAAAAATTAATTTATTGTAAAATAACGAGAAAACTTGAGTAACTACTATATTATAAATTTATTATTAACGAGTCGTATAACTCCGTATAAAATAATCAAGATACTTGACAATACTTTATTCAGTTTTTGTAGTTTATATACTCAAAGGATACGTAGATAAATGTCCCTTTGTTTTTGTTACTATAGATTAAAATTATCATTTCTACTTTCTACCCAGTAAAGTAATCTAAACCATATTTTATCTTACCTTTTCTCGTGTTTTCATTGCCACTTGTTTTATTCTTTTACCTTCTATTTTCCGAATCCGTACATCGTCGGACCAAAGTAAAAGTTTATCGGACCAGAAGTTTTTCAAAGCACGCACACTTCTCGTTTGACTGCATGGAGTCTTTTTGCCAAAGAGAGTCAATAGCATTGAAATTCTCGCGCTCAACTCGCGATTATCGACGGTCTTTTTAAAGGTCGCGTGTTGCAAAGTAACTTCGATGCCACGGATCACACTCGAACAATTTAACTTTCCTTCGAAACTTATTCTTTCTCATTCGCATCATAAAAGATTTTTAAATTTTGCGTCAATCTTTGTACAAAATTGTTGCGCTAACTATACGTTTACATTTTCAAGGCAGGAATATTCGAACAATTTTATACACGTTTTTGTATATTTGGAATACGAGGTAATTATTTTTATAAATAATGTTAAATATAAATAACAATAGCAGGAAATTTTATATAGCCTTGTATTCATATTTCTTTATCAATGATTCGAGTGAAAATAATTAACTTTTATAATACAATACACAAAGCAATTTCATCGATATATATTGCATTATAAATAAGTTGTTTAGTCAGCGAATAAAGTATCATTAAACTCGGTAAATTTTCGCGAGTAGAATCGAATACTTAGAAAAATTCATTGAATCGATTTTTTTGTTGAATGAATTTTATTACTATAAAAATAGCAATTTCTCATTGTCATGCAAAGCGCGAATTTCACTCGTATTATTTCACCAATCTTCTAGTTCGATTCTTTTATCCCTGAAAGTTTAATTTCCTCCAAAATTTTTCCTGCTGAAAGTCTGAAACTTTGGATACTTCGTATACTGCGATGAGAGTAAAAACTTGGCGTACCTTTTCCGTTATACCGAGTTGCGCTACTCTATTCTGTTCCAGAAAATTGAGAACGAGAGAGAAAGAAACGAATCCAGGTAGCAACGGAGAGCGAAGCTGCGGGAGAAGGAGAGTGAAAAATAGAGAGCGAAAGAAAGACAACGCATAGGGTACGAAGGGAGAATGGTATAGGAAGGCAAGAGGTCCGGAAAATTTTCTTACCATGTGCACGCATTGGCGACGTAGATGCGATTGCCTCGATAAGCGCGGATTTATGATCGAACTTTACGCCGTTCGACATTTTCGCGTGCACCGTCGATATAACATCGATTCCATTCCGATCACGTTCGCGCGGTCGCCTTCGTGGACGGGCCCTGCGTTTCTATTTCTCGGAGAGATTCGCTTACTTTTTATTAATATCTTCTTTCTTTTTTCTGCTTTCTTCGCGAAGAAAAATATACCGACTTTATAATTTTTTTGAGGGCACGTACCTAATAACCGCTGCTTCTTCGATCTAGTAGATTCTGTACAGAAAAATGCTTTTTAACGCATAGCCACACTCGAACTTGTGTACTTTTTGCTTTTATACAAACATTAGAACCATCCAAAAAATTTGATGACGTATCGATATTGTTTTGTTGAATTTTAATGGAAAGTGAAATTAATTTTTTCGATGGTTATTTTTAATCAAAGTAATAAAAAATAACTTCGAAATAAACGTTATGGAATTTTTTTCTGTTCTTCTTTATAAAAAATATGTATTTTTGCGTAACGGAGTTTAATTTAAAATAAACTGATGTATTTTTATATGAAATTGCTGGTTGGTGATGTTTCGAAAATATATCTCTAAGTATTAGTTTGACAGAAGATTCTGTATTTTTTAAAATTTAATTTGGATTTTTTTAATTGATTATACTAATAAAAATATATCTTTGTTTAAAATTGAAAAAAGTTATAGTCCAATGAATATTTTTATAATTTAGAAGTTATGACATTAGAAAAAATTTATTTAGAGTTAGTTCTATAATTGGATTGTTAATGCCAAGTTTAGGTGTATCGTTGGTCAAAGAATTTTATTTTAATGTCTTGGGTTGCTTTAAATTAGCTTTTAGGAATCTTTATCTTAAAAATCTAATATTTATACCCCATAACTTAGTAATTTAATGTAAATTATTATTTTAATGGTGGGAGTATTAAAATGACATTTCATATACGACAAATCATTTTAATTCTTATTAAAATTGGTAACTCCAAACTCTTCTTTATCGTTTATCTTGAACATACGTATATATCCGTTAAAACATTCTCAAAACTACTTTTGTAAATTCTAAATGAGAATAATTTTAAACATTTCTACGAATTTTTTAAAAAAAATATGATGGTTTTGTAAATATTACCACGAGAAAAATTTTGAACGGGTACATTACATCCATTAAATTAAATTTCCTCAAAATTTTTGGAGCTTTTCATGTAATCTATCATATCTAAATAAAGATAAAGACTTTTAAAAAAGAGGCCTCCAGCGAGTCTTCTCTAAATCGCTTTTAATAGCACAGAGTTATACACAAAAATACATTTGCCAGAGTTTCCTTGATCTAGCGATAAAACACTTGGGACTCATTGAGTTGCAGAGATTTACATTTCATGACTTTTTGCATGGACGTTTAGCTTCCGTGTACGTAAAATGATGCGCTACAATCCGGCACATCGGGAAAAGTCTTGTAAAAAACGCGAAGGGAGCAAAGGAAAACGATGACAAATGGTTGGTTTCCAGGGTCGCACGTCGTACTGCATCAGATTCCCTTAACCTTGGGTGCTTCCCTTTCTCACTCGTTTTTTTTTCGGAGATAGAAAAGAAGATTCGCCAGCAGCAACGATAAAAAGACGGAGGTAACGGAGCCATACACAAAAGAAAGGACGTAATCGTTTTGATTTATCGACGATGAATATTATCCGAAAACGAGTGTATGTCTCCGTTCCTTATTTTTCGGAGTTGGGTCCTACACGTCTGGACCCAGAAATTATCTCTCGCATGCGCAATGTCTGAATGTTTTACGGATGGTTCCTCGAGTGTGAGGGAATATTTGACGCCGGGAATTAGAAGGGCACAGGTGCCGTTATCTTTATTAGGTAGACGTGTTTGGGATTCGGGAATCTTTGGACAGAATAAGGAGGGAAGTCGTCACTGATAAACGACGACTAGAATCTTTTTTTTACGGAGTTTCAAAATATGAGAGTCTTTGTTTATTAATTGATTACTCGTTCTTTAAAACATGCTTCGGAAATATTAACTTGTTTTATGGTTGTACATTTTATCTTAAACGTTAATTAAACGTCGTTATATTTCTTACGTAACTGTTATGACTATGAGATACTTTTTATTTTGTTTTTTTCGTTTTTCACGAATATACGTAATATTCTTTACATTTTTAACAAAGGAATTATTATACATCATTTTTATTATTTATTTAGAAAGTTATTTATTTACCAATTTATTAAATATTTTATATTTTATAATTTAATACTTTTTATTATTCGTATTATAAATAAAAAATAATCCAATCCTCCATTATTAACAATAATGCAGAGGTTTAACGATGACGATAAAAATATTTTTTAATTTTTATGCATTCACCGGTTCGAATAAACGAGTCGATACGTTTCAAGTATCGAACATAAGCTACCGAAGACAGAAACTCCAATAAAATAATTGAGTACTATTCGATAAATGATAAAGCTCGAAAGTCTAGACAATGAAACGTAAACACTTTGCAATATAATTTAACTAAATTTGGGTATTATTAAGACTAAGCGATATCGTTTATCGATAAAATAAAATTTTATAGATAAATTTTTATATTTCTAAGTTTGATAAAAATTTAAATAAACCAAAAACATATAAATTTGACTAACCGGTATTTTTATCCAAGAAATTCTTAAAAATTTTGTTTAACTAAGTTTAAAAATATGCTTTAAAAAAATATAATAACGACGATCAAAGTCAGAAAGCTTAATATACGTGAATGCGTTAAGAATTGCATTCACATTTAACGAGGTAAAGGTAAATTATAAATTATGCGCGTTTCCAATATCGCACCGGTAAGCGAGGGTAAATTCAAATTTTACGGAAGGTGCGACGGTGACACGCGACTGCAAAAATCGAGTAATATTTATTTTTGATTTAATAAACACTAAAACCCGTAGTGAATTTGACATTGTTTCTTGGTATGACCACACGTAGCTGTAAATGCATCTGAATATCACTGTTTTATATCCGTGCGTGCGGCTACCACTAGACGAAATGATCTCGTGCTGTGGCTGCTGTTAAAGCAGTCTCGTATACTGGTTTAATGACTTAACGATGGCTTCATTTCCCATACTGGGGGATCTATCCATCGATTCGTCTAGCCGTTGATTACAACCGAGGCCTCGTGTGGTTGCTACATGCACACGAACAGCCTCGAACAGAAACCAGAGGCTTCGTTTCGTTCTGCCATGTTCCCGATGTAAGTCCCGATGGCAGAAGCGAATATGACGTTTCCATTTTTTTCTTTTTGTCTCTTGCTGCAGGAGCTTCGCTTATTTCAGTGAAAGGATTTTGCCGACATAATTAAGAATATCTCATGTTTTTCTTTTCATATAATAACGTATTACAAATCATAATTTCTTTGCGTTAAACCTACAATATTTTAAATATTGTTTATACAAAAGTCGTGAAAATGTCTTTACTTTTCCATAGTTCCGTACAAAAATTTTACGAGAACTATAAAATACGAAATTTATAATATCTTCGTAGTATAATTTACGATCATTTTTAAACAGCAATTGAAATAATAAACAATAACATCGATAAACAATCGATCAGTTTTAATTATTTTTTGTTACATTTTTCAAAATTAATAAGTTTAATATATTTTTTATACTATGATACAACTTGATTTAATTTAAAAAAATAAATCTGAAACTAGTAATTTATAACAAAATTTAATTTTTATGAAATTTAATGCGTTCTTTAAAAAATTATAATTTTTATAGTTTAAAAATGAAAATAACTTACACATAGTAAATTTAAATATCTAATATGAGTCGTATATTATTACTGTTTATAAAATAATTCATGTCAAGTTTGAAAGGTATATTTTGCTTTGAAAATTGAACTACTATGAAATTAAAATTCTTAGAATTAGTTTCTAGAATCATCTTATATTTTATTTTTTAATTCAATTTTCCCACAACATAATCAATATAATTAAATACAGATTGTTTATAGCTTATTAATTTTATTTTATATAGAACTTAAATATATCTATTTTAATAATGTAAAAATAACTTGAAATATTTGTTAATATTATTTATTATGAATTGGAGGTTCAAATAGTTTATTGGTGCCGATAATAACATTTATTCAGTTCACTCAAGAGCTTTTGACGTAAGTTCGAATGCATTTTGATGTTTATGTATACTATTGTTTCTATATGTATATAAATTTTCCAATTTTACTTGGGTATATATATATATTGCTAAACCACATCCGTCAAATATATATCGGCAATTACTGTATTTATGATCTACGATCAGTCAAAAGTGAATTTGCAGGAGTAAATACTAAATATAGGTTTGATATTCATAAAAATTAGATGATATATAATGATACCAAATATATTGATAGAATTACTTTAAATTAATCTATTTAAATAAATATTTCGAGAGTATGTAAAGATGTATGAGATGGCAAAAAATTCGGACAACTTGAAAAATAGAAGAAGTAAGTGAAAATCGCACGTAAAATGAGCGCGTGAAAGAAAAAAGAAAAAGTAGAGCAAATAAATAAAAGAGAATAAGAACGAAAAGGAAAGTTAGTTTGTATGAGTACGTGAATTTAAGAATAAAGGGTTGGAAATGGGGAAGCAGTTGTTTGCTGAAATAAAAATCGAAAGACCAAATGAGGCATCGATAAAATTAATTTCAAACGTTAATTTTATTAAACTGATTGTTATTGAAATTACCTTTTTATCAAAATAACATTTTATTCAATTAAAAATCTTGCAATTTCATGTACCATTCTTACAGTGTTTTTATCTACAACTTAAATTAAAAACATAGTTTAAATTTGAGTTGATTTTAGAAGTTTCATAGTTATTAATACTATTTTATTACCATTACTAAATATTTCAACATATTTAATCGAACGAATATTTTTATTTTGTTTAAAAGAACATTTTTTTAAGATTTTACAAAATTTAAAGTTTATAAAATATTACAATAGATTTTTGGAAAATAGATTTCAATACATTATCATTCAATTTTGTAAAAATGGTATTACAAGTTATCGAAACAACTTGTAAAGAACTTTTATTTATTATTACTATTTTAATATTTCAAAATAAATATGAATGTGTTTTTGCCGATACTCGAGTTATAAAAAGTATAAGATGTTTTAAAAGTGGTTTTTATAAGTTATAGTTCGAGTAATAATACTTTTTAAGTTTTAGATATTGAATATTGAGTTTCACATTGTAAGCACGTGTTTCATTTTTTATTGATAGAGCAATGAAAATAAAATTAATCCTTAGAATTTATATTATTACTTTCTAAAAAAAGACAAATATGAAAATTCATTTAGATAAAGTATACGACTTTATCATTCCATTATCCTTGATTTCTTAGTAATGATATAATTTATCGTGTGCAAATAAATTTTTATATAGTTTCGCTTAAAATTAATTGTATCGAACTTCATGAATTTATATCATTGACACGAAATTTTATAACCCATTGGGATCTTGTAACGAAACGGCAATGACATCGTTTATGCGCAACTTGTAGTATACTGATGTAGAATTTACATATATTATTTGGTTTCGTATGATCGATTGATGATCGACAGAGCGAACGATATGATTTAGTAAATAAATTTTAAAGTTGCTGCATATACGTAAATATTTTTAATAACGTATATGTATATAAACACGTTTTCTATCACGAATGAACATTGTTGGATGACTTTCCGGTAGTTTTCCTTGGAGTAAAACAGTTTTACTCCCCAGCTTCGGAAAAACTTCGAGGCCTGTTACTAACTTCCAACGTAAGCACTGTTTCATTTCCCAGTGCACTTTTTCTCATTTTCTTTTACAATCCCACAATATTTATTTTAAAAATAGATCTCGGTTAGTTATAAAAATCGAAAACTTAATTTATATTTAAATGTATATTAATGTACGATTACTCTTCTTTAATTCGTTATTATTTAGATATGTTGAGTGAAATTACGTATTTTAAATTATTGAATTTAAGTTGGTACTTATAATTAATATAATATTTCAAATAAATTAAAAATTTTATGAAATTTATTTGCAAAGTATTTATCAGATCAAATTTATTATGCACGCATATTGTAATATTATGTATTTGCTTGTTAATTGTATTTCAGGTTTCTAATTAGTAGAATATTTAATTATAAACTGCAACAGTTTATCATTATATCTTATTCAATATTTTTCGCTGTTAAAAGTTTTAATTATGTTTATAACATTTACTTTAAAAAGTAGGAAATATAGAAATGATTAATTAATTTTATGAACATACCTTAAATACAATTCAATGATAATTGCATTAAAAAATTGTTCTACTTTGATAAGTTTAATTAGTAAAAATTAATGGCTTAACTTATAGTTTTATTAAATTCATTTATAGAACTTATTTTAATTACCACCATAAATCTAACATATATCAATAAAAAGTTTGAATATAAATGTTTGTATTTTAAATTTCTTCAACAAATTATTAAACTTTAAAATATATATTGGATGATTACGGACAAAAAGAATAGTTCTAAATAAATGAATTCATATAATTATAATAGATTTTTTCTAACAGATTTGGAAATTTATATTCATTAAATTATGTTTAAATGATAGTTATTCATTTTTTTACTTATAATTTTTTTTAAACATCATTCGATATGCTGCATTTATATACATAAAAAATGACAAAAGTATATATTGTGAAAAATATTCAAAATAAAGTAATGAATACACATTGATTCAGAAAATATTACTACTCAAGTAACTTGAATAAAAAATATATATTTCATAAGATATCTTGTTTTTTTGTATAATAGTTTATTAAATTTGCATATAGTATATATAATTTGATATTATATTTACAAGAAAATATTGAAAACCCAAGTTAAGAATATGAACTTTATTTATATACATCAAATCTTAAAAATAAATTTTTTATTTCCTAACTGAATGCTTGTATTATTTTCAATCATTCTTTATCTATAATAAACAATTAATTATTGTATTTTTAAATTTATGTTATTCTTAAATATAAAGGTATAGTATTGCCATATTGATTTAATCTGTCTTATTTATAATTGACTATTAAAATAAGATACAATTATTTTGTTTTGTTTTCGTTTTAAGTATATTTAGGAAAAATAGTATAATTTTACTTTGCTATATTATTAAAAAAATCTTTGATTTTTAGTACGCGATTGTATATTAAAATTGATTTTTAGTTTTTATGATTATTAATATTTATTATTAAAAAATAACATAACTTATATTATTTAAGGCATACTCAAAATTTTTAATATATTATAAGCATCAAATTTATTATGCTGAAATGAAAAATATCATTTTTGTAATATTCTTAAGACGAATAAATTAAAATTTTTTATACTAAACTATGTTTAGTTTACCAAAATAGTATACGACTGTTAAAATTTTATACTAATCTTTATTAATTATTGAATTAAATATAACAATATATGTATTATATAAGATTATTTCTATTTTTAAGTTTTTTTCTATTTTTTATTTTTTTATATTGACTTATAATTTACTAGAAATGTATACATGAAAGCATGAAATTGTAAAATATAATTATTTCTATTGAGCATTTTATTTTTATTTTGAAATGATTATCTTATATTTAGTTTTGCATTGATGAATGTTTAATTATATTTATACTTCTTACATTTTTCGTAAAATTTCTATTATTTAATGATTTATAACATGATTTTATCATACAAGATATATTATTAAGGAATTTAATTTGAATATATTTTTAGTACGTAATATAGGGTTTTTAGTAAAATTTTTTTAATATCTAATTTTAAAGAATCGATAAATATTGCTGTCATATTGTAAATTATAGTTGAAATTATTTTCATACAACTATTTATAGATAAAAATTGTTTATAATTACTTTTAATTAATATTTTAAATTTAAAAAAATACATTATCAATAGAATATTTAATTTTATCATAAGACATAAAAATACATAAAATTTAGCGTTACCTCATTTTTAAAAATAACATGTATCATTTTTTAAATTTCTAGAAAATGTTATTTATTTATTATATGATATAATTAGACTTTATCAAATGAGTATTATTAAATTTTTCGTATAATAATGAAATAATTTAAAAGATAATTTTCATAAACGCAATATTTATTATAAAATTATTTTTATTTTTCATTCTAATATATCTTTTAGTAATGTTATTTAATATTTTCTCTTAAATATAGGATTAATTAAAGGAATAACATACGTTATATTAAGTTTTTACTTTTATTTAATTAGCTTGTAATGTTTATTCAGATAAGGTTTTTTTTGCTTATTTTAACATCTATGTAGTAGGCATATACTTTGGGTCTTGACTAACATATTTATGTATGCTATACATTTAACTCTAAAAAGGTTAAAGGTTTTGTTACTTTATAATTTACACAGAAGAGCAATATGGACTTATATGTCAAAATGTCAATCTACGTTTAATGTTAATATTAAATTTAAGTTTTTATATTATCGTTACAATCGATAGTTTTTTAACATCTTTTATCCTTTGAAATATTTTATACTTTTTCGTTTGAAAGTTATTTTTGCTTTGGGGGATTATTAAGTTTTATGCAGATAAGCCATTTAAAAAACAAAGAACATAAACTTTTTTGTATTTTGTCTTGTATTTGTTTTTAAATTTTTATCCTTTATAACTTTTAAACATATATAGTAAATGTTATATTTTGTAAAAGTTACACAAACATGAAATAAATATATATTAAATTTGAGATAAATACTATTAATTAGCCGAAAAAATATGTAATACTGGATTTATTTAAATCCTATATTCAATTTATTTCTAAAATAATTTCCCCTAAAAATTTACGAATATGCGAAAAGCCTTCGATATTTGAATGGCACTGAGTTTCAACAATTTTTTGAATTCGCAACCACAAAGACCGAAGTTTTCAAGAGCGCGTTATTTAAGCTGCTTTACTAGTGTTCAGAGCAATGTTTATCGTTTCAGCTCAGAAGTTTCCACAGCGAGTTTGTTAAAGGGAGTGTTTTCGCAGTGGCTTTGAATTTATATGGCCAGATGAGAAATATGACGATTGCTATGAAAATTAATTTTTGCTCCGGCATTCTGCCTTGTAAATTTTAATAGGAAGCGCAATAGAAATTTAGCGCTCAACGTATATCCATTCATAATAATATATAAATTTATTCAACTGGTATAATCATTTTTTTCAATATTCTGTACTAGAATCGTTAATAATACATTCATGAATTATCGATTTCGAAATGTGAATTTGATGTTTAATTAAAGTGCTATAAATTTTCATATTTTACAATATTATACGATAATAGGCGAAATATTTTGTTACGAAATAAATTTGTGAAATGTTTTTACAAAATTTAAAATAATATAAGATTGTATAAAAATTATATAGAAAATTATTATTATTACGCATTTGAAATAATAAAAACAATTTTGATACCGAGTGTTTAATTATATTTAAGGTTTTAAATTAAATCAAAGTAAATTAACTGTCTTTAATTATAAGGGAAAGAATTTTAACGTATACCCAGATATTCTGATAATTAAGAGAAACTTTTATGTATAATAGCCATTAGTTTGCTACTATTGAAGCCTGTAATTACTTCATTGATACTGCGTTCGGTCAACCGTAGTTTCCTGTCCGTGGATGTTTCCTCTCTTCCTTTGGCTCCTGTGGTTTCTTCATCAAGTTGATTGGCTCTCAAATTTTCTATCTCTCTTTCTCTATCTGTCATTACCATAATCAACCCTTGTAAGAAACTTATTCTCGTTCATTTATCGTTAGTTGTTCACACTTTCTTCGCGATTGTTTTCGTATTCTGGATTCGTGACTATGTTTCATTCACTCTAAAGATTCTCGTAGAAGCTTTTCTGCAATTTTCCGTCGTCTTTATATCCGGCTTTGTCGCGTAAATACTTCTATATTTCTACTTTTGCAATTATATAGCGATCCTAAAATCTGTACCGTGTAATCGAGTAAAGTTTTCAGTATTTTAAAGACCATTGTCTAAGCAAACGACTATCAGATTTTCTCGGCGACAACGACGTATTTTCATATCCTTCCGTTCATGGTTTGTGTTCCTTTAGTTTTCCTTAAACAACTTAGACTATTTGAAGTTGATTGGTGTTCCGTCCTTTAAGAGATTCCGTTTATCAACTCCAACCTTCTCTTTCGCAACTAGTTAGTAGTCTCCGACTAATCACTAAAGTTTCCGGTAGCAGTTAGAACAAAGTCTTTCGACCACTTTATACTTGTCATCGATTGTCTCTATAATTACAAACATACGAAAATTTTCCATAAATGACTACTTGGTGATATGGTCACACCCTAATATAATTCTAACCTATTGCCTAGAGCCCGCTACACTTGTACAAACCAACTCGATTTATACTTGACTCTGCCGAGAAACATTGGTATGCTGATTAGATTATCTAGTCGAAGATTGGTGTTTTAGAAATCCTTCAGTACATCAAAGTATTTTATACCTTTGGCAGATCTACTCGCTTAACGGCAAATTTATTTCATAAGATAACAAGATAACAAGAAGTTCATTTTAGCACCGATATCAACTTTATATGTTTAGTCTTGCTTTTTCTTCTCTCACTTCCACGAGATATACTTTAATTTTATTTTATTTGCTTATAGAATCTCAGATTTGTTATCTATCCTTGTTCGTAATGAACTGCTAAATATGTAAAATATATTAGAGCCTGACAAGTGTAGCTTTGCTCATTTATTCTTTTAGATTTTTAAGCTCCTTGAAAAATGTTCAAATTATTCGCATAATTAGCTTTATAATCTTGTATGCTTTGTTATTCGATGACTCAACCCTCATTCATCGTTCTTATCTTAATATTCATATTTTTTTAATTCACGGAAGAGAATCAAGGAATTGGAATCTCGTTTTGATGTAGATTATCTGTAATTATATTAATGTCACCAGTTACGTCAATAAGAATATAATTTTTTGTATCCGCCTTAGTAAAATCCGTCCATCTGAAAAAGCTCTTCATCTTTGGTACATAAGAGCGTAGAGTTTTATTATCTCGTATTTTTTGTCCAATTAGTTTATTTTATATTTCAATATTGGTTAATAGAATTGTAAAAAAATTCTTACAGAACAGTTATTTTAAATCGTACAATACTTTATACGTAGGGTTTTTAGTGATAAATAGTCTAATTTATTATATATATATACTTAAAATATGCTTATTTTCTTCGGTTTTAATAATTTTTTACTCATCGATCTCGGTACAAAACCCGATTAATTTAGTTATTAAGTTTTTTAAAACGTATTTCGCAAATTATTTCGCAATAGTTAATTACATTTGAAAAAGGATAATAAAATGTCGGGGTCTTTTCATTATCCACAGTTGATAAGTTTCCATACAGCATTTGTATATTTCAATATATATTCTTAATAATAAAATATTTTACGACAAAAATTCCAGCGAGATTCCATCATTCGCATTAATAAAAGAGATCATTTATTTTTAGTACCTAAATACAAATGATGCGGAATACAGGGAACAGCCAGTGTACGTAAAATAAAAGCAAAAGCAATTATTAATTATCAATAAAAAATTATCAATATATTAATATATATGATAATATTTATTATTTGTCTTTAATTTAAACGAATCATAAAAAGTCCGATATTATAAATTGTGTCATTGTCTTCGTAATACGACACAGGGTAATACATTTCTTGAAATTCGATACATATTACATTACAATTACACAACAATTGAAAATTAAAAGATAAATTATTCACAATTATAAATAATTCTAATTTAAATGCAGATCATTTTCTTTAATAATTTTCTCTTAAGGACAGAAGTCTCGATTTAATATAGTATTCCCTTTTTGAATATATAACGAAGTACTTGGTTATTCATATCAAATTATTTTACTAATTCAATGCCATTGCAGAAGAATCAAGGCATAACTTTGCATTTGAGTTTATTTAATAATATATTTAAATCGTATCGAAGGAACCAAATGTATTTTTAAAGACTTCCATCTTTGTGCATTAATTTACCCGAGCGAAGGCGCTACACAATTGTGGAATCAAGACTTCTGCGCGTTCTACTTTACGCCGAGGTAAGGCAAAAGGATTTATAAGCATCGCGCACTTAACGGATATACACATGAATAAGGCGCTCGTGTACGCTAGTCAATCTTTACCCGATTTTTCCACTTCTCCGACTCTCCTTTTTCCCTTTTCATGCCTCGCGAAATCCGAGCACGTCTCAGAGAATCCGTCGAGCAAGCGCGAGAGAGGAGAGAGGAGAGAGGAGAGAGGAAGAATGCACGCGTGCACTACTCCCCCTCCTCCCTCTCCCCCTCTCCCCCTTTCCGATGTAGCGAACCAAGCTTATAAAGACGCGGGTAAATTACCGAGCCGAGGAAGCGATGCCGCAACTTGGATCATTGTGCGTTTCGATAACGGCATGTGACTCGATGTCTAGAGCAGGTTCTCCCTTATCCGAGCAAGGATAAGAAGCTCGCGAGCGTTTTTCGATTTTTTTTATCGGAGAGCTTCGGTTCGACTGTAAGATATTTCGGCATTTCAGTTATGGAAACGATTTTATAGATCTAGAATTACGTTCACAACTCCAGAGTCTTCGCTCGGTTATTTAGTCGATGACTAGAATAGGACAAATATTTTCCGTCGCTTAATTATAGGATGATGCGGAATTCGAGTTGCCAAACGTACTTTATTCGACTGTAATAAATGGACGAATTACGTTTAACAATGCTTTCTTTATAGTTTTTCGCGTTTTCTTGTGTCTTATATATACGTGTAAGAATTTTATATTTCAACGTTTCGAATTATTTTTAAAATTATTTTAAGAACGTTAAAATATATATTTATATATTGTTTTATTTTCCAAATATACGCGTAAAATAATGAATTTACAATTTTTTTCATGTAAAATTTCACACATTCGCTGTTAATGCTTCTTTATGATTCAAAATAAAATAAAAAAATTCAGTTACTTTTGAATTACAACAGCTATAATTAAAATGCCATTACAAATTTAATATTTTTGAATAAAATTTGAGTATTAATGATCGAATTCAAATTTTAGTAAAATTTTACAACATAACGTAAAATCGTTATGAAATATTAAACGAAATTTAATAATTGAACTTTTAACGGAAAAAAGTTTTTATAAAATACAAAAGTTATATTCAGCCTGTGATATTAATATTGAAACTTGATAAAAACATTTAGTTTTATTTGATAAATAAATGTAATTAACTGTGATAATAATAATGATAATAAATTTAAATTAAGTGATTACTTATTAAAAATATAAATAAATAACTAAAAACTGTTGACAAAAAATATATTTGTATAAAAAAAGAACATCGTCTTCGCTAAGCGATAAATATAAATTA
Organism: Dolichoris vasculosae; assembly: GCA_018907195.1. Taxonomy (NCBI): domain Eukaryota; kingdom Metazoa; phylum Arthropoda; class Insecta; order Hymenoptera; family Agaonidae; genus Dolichoris; species Dolichoris vasculosae. The sequence goes on along the minus strand of JACCHY010000005.1, from coordinate 9,670,301 downwards.
ATTTTTATTTAAATTAGAATTGATTTTATACATTTAGTACATATATTTTCTTTTTTGTATGAAATAATATTTTATTAAAAACAGTAAGATCAAAAGATTAATGAAAGTTTTCATTTTGAAATAAATCAGATATGGTAGCAAATATATTTTGATGTAATATAAAAGATATTTAAAATTTCTCTTTATTATATATATATGTATGTGTGTGATTTTATATATTTTCAAGTAGTTGTAAAAGTGTAGAAACTAAATGTGAATTAATTTTGTATAGAATTTTTTATGTTGTTACTTAAAAAACTTTGCATTCATCTTTTATCTCTATAAATGTATTTATCAGGCCGCGATAAATGTACATCCGATAAAACTATTAACGTTTTTGTTCTTAAACGAAACGTCAGTTTTATAAGTAACAGCTAGAAAGATTAATCTTGAATTTATATTTTTGTATGGGCAATCATATTTTAATAAATATACTTAATAACTCGTATTCTTATTATTTAATAAGCTACAAGCTATAAAATTCAAAAATTCAAAGTGCATAATTAGTTCAAATCAAGCATGAGTAAGAATAATAAGCTTATGGAAACCAAAGCATAGTTTAGTAGATATAATAAATTGAATATTGAAGTTATGCTGTTTTTAAGTAATTAATATTGTTTAAAACAAACTTATGCATTATTGAATATACTGTATACGAATCAATTAAAACTATTAAAACTTATGAAAGTATTGCGAGTACTATACATCATTTTAATATAAAATATTTAACAATAAGTATCTAAAACAAACTACAATTTTAACAATATGCTATTTTATATAAATATTAAATAGAGTATAACAAAATTATGTATATATTTACATGCTTTATGATAGCTACTTTTATTTTTAGATTAAAAATGTTTCAGTTCGAATTGTTCTTTAATTACTTGTTCCTTATTGTAAGTTTTTTATGTTGGAGAAAATATAATAAATTGCATTTAGAAGCTCCTAGACGAATTTTTAATTCAAGTCCATAAGCGCGTGATATAGATGTATTAAAAATTTAATTGTTTAGTTTAAAAATTTAGTTTAAATAAGATTAGATTTAATGTAATGTACACTTTATTTGTTTGTACATATGCATGTGTACATATATTAATATGTAAGTTATATTATTCCGACAAATCATTTTTTATAAATAATAAACGTTAGATATTTTACAGAATTTTGTTTTAAGTAAATTTTTAATATTAGAAATAAAATAAACATAAAATAATTATTAAACAAGATAGGAACGAGAAAAATTAAATGTTTAGTAAATATTGAAGCCATGGGTAAACTATAAGTAAAATAGTATACTGCTTTAGATATTTTGTTTAAAACAAGAAAAAACTACATATCTGTAATTTCTTTTACGTTTTTAATTATTTTTAATTAGTTTTAGAAAAAGGTAGAATGTATTTTTCAAAAATAAGAAAATTTTAAATAGTCGATATAAAAATTTAATGCGGTCTGTCGAGAACCTGATTTATAGAATGACCGTAGGCCAAGTAATAATTACGAGTGTTCTGTTTTTTTAATTAAAAACATCTCAAGCTCATCATTATAAATCAGATATCTTTATAAATTCGATATATAAACTCGATAAATAATACGAATTTAAGAAAAATTGTTTGAAAAAATGTAATGAAAATTGTCGGATTCTCCGATTTCTACGAAGATACGTGACATCGTAAAAAAGAAACATTAATACAGATATTAAATGCGCTTTTTCATATTTATAACGGAATGAAATCTCTTTCCTATACTCCGGGTTCGATAATTCTCGTATGTTATATACCTATACTCCTTTCGCGTCCTCCTTGGTTCTAGCTTGAATTTCTCATTTGCTGAAAAGCTCTAATGCGCTTACGGAGATGCGTGTCTCGTTCCTCGTGCGCGAAAAGCTCTCCTCGAGCTTTTAATTCATTTTCCACCGGTAAATAGTCCGAGAGTTCCTCACGACGATCTCATGTAGATCTTTATCTTCGCACGCGTGCGGGCAATCCCATAAACGCCTGTTTGCGCGGAGGTTTTGCTTCGCCGGGATCTTATTTTACGCGACCCATCCGCCTTTGTCCCGTCCGCGCTTCTACGTTTATATTACGCGCGGGGAATATTATATGTACATATTCGTGACGGGACGGATTACGTACGTCGTAATACAGTATTTTATGGATGGCTTTGGGCTCTTTACGCTTCGCTCTTTTTTACGGTGGATTTCTCGCTCAGCTGGCGCGTGATTTTGCATAATGAGCCGATCCTTTATCGAACACATGAATAAATCAATTATGCTGGGTGTACATAAATTATTTTTCTTCTCGAGGGAGAGGGAGAGGGAGAGGGAGAGGGAGAGGTCAATGCCAAGTCCCGATAAAAAGGAGGAAAGGAACGATTTAGATAAACATCGTGACTTTCGCATTGTTTTGCGTTCTTTTGCGCTTGGAATCGACTTTCCTGTTACTTTGTGTTATGTAAAAATACTTCGTATAATAAAGGTCAACTTTATTCCTAATCCCCCCAAGAATGCTAAATTGTATATTTAATTATAATTTTAATTTTATTATCCAAAAGTATTTTTTAAACAATAATTATAATGCAGAAGTTACGTTACCTAAATAATTATAACTAATTTGTACGACATCTTCGGTTTCGTTAGATTATTTATTCTCTTCCCGATAAAAAGTGATCTTATATTACTTTAACGGCAATTACACAATATCGCTTATAAATTCATGTATGAATAACAAATTATGTTGATCTACAAAATATAAAAATTGTTAATAACCTATTAAAATCCGTATAATTAATTTATAAGCATCTCAACGTTTGCTGCTAACAGAGACTCGATGTGATTTAATTATTATTATTTTATAGGTTATTTTTCATAGTGATATCGTTGATTGGTATTTATCCGTAACAACGAATATACGGAGTAACTTGATTTAATAATTATTATAATAATCATTTTAATTATACTTTAAAAAGTTTTCAGCTGAACCGAGGAACTATAGAAACTCGTTTATAAGATTGAAAGGCAAAGTTTTACAAAAGTAATTTTAATAAACTATAATACTTAAAATAGCTTAGATAAAATTTATAAAAAAAAACGAACTTATTTTATAAGTATATTTGCAATATTAATAGCTATAATCCGATTTTACGCAGCCGTCGTTTGTAATATTAGGTAACTTAATATGTATAAACGAAGAAAATAAAACATCCGGGTTTCCTGCATTTAAAAAAGTTTGCCGACTTTATAAAAGCCGGTAAAAATGAAAAAAAAAAAATAACAGCTATCACCGAGAGAAAAGTGCCGATGGCAAATTGTGCAGCGGTGCAATACTATCATCCCACATAAAGGAATTACTAACCGCCTGCTTGCACCGGAGGCAGCTTCAGCTGCATACGCGAGAGTATGTCTGTGTGTGTGTCTGTGTGTGTGGGTGTTTGTGTTTGTGTGCAGTTGAATTAGCACGATAAGGTATTCGCGCTTGTTTCGTTCTTGCTCTGTTTGTTGTTCCGGACTTTGACTATACTTTCTCTCTCGTGCGAGATTATAAACATCCCCGTAATTTTAAAACTTGAATAAACGCACGTAACTTTCGCACTGATTTTTAATGGAGCATAACATAGCGGGTATTTGCGTGATGGAGATAAGACTTTTAAAATAGTCGATGTTTAGCTGGAGTAGAAAAATGAAAAGTTAATTTTAAAAAAAGATTGATTTCTTTGGATGGTGGTAAAACTAACAGTACAATTTTGTATTATTGTGGTTCCGTATGCGAGTGGTAGAATTTTTGATTTGTTAATGCAATACCAGTTATTATCAACGAGAATTCGTGTATCTTTTTTAATCATGCAAATTTGTAACAAGTATACGTTATTTCTGTGCTTCCAAAGCATTTCAAAATCGTTCGTTTTGCGTGTTGAAAATCAAATGACGTAGGAATGTAAAATTACTCTCATAATGGAAATAACACGTTATTGACTTTTTTATGTGCGTATTTGAAGTAACTTACGAGATTATGAATTTATTAACTTATGATAAATTAAATTTTTTATTCAAAAAACGAGATTTAGCAATTAAAAATAATTTTTTATTTAAGGTTATAGTATCATTTTAGCTCGTGTATTTTAATCGAATTAATTTATTTGATTTACCCTTATTAAAAAAAATTGTAATTATCGTTAACGTAAGAAAAAAGTTCATTCGAAACTTTTGAATGAATATGAATATAAGATATTTCAAAAAATATTTTTAATTTTACTTTTACAAGTTTCTTCTTTTAGTTAACAAAGCAAAACAATCAAGTAGAAAAAGATAAATTATAAACTCCTTAAAAATGCTTTATCCACCATATTCTTATACGGATTTAGAACAAACTTTGGTAGCGATATAATAGTCGTCGATTACGTTAAGCTATATACAGGTATAGGATTTAAAAAGTTTAAGAAAAAAGTTGTGCCATCCCCAATATTGCTCAAAGCACTAAAATATGTAAATTTGAGATTATTTAAGTTTTTATCTTTGATAAAATTTAAAAAAATACAATTTTTTGTTGCATAAAATCGCGAATTTATACATTATCTATTATTTTTTTAAATATTTTAAATACTTAAAATAAGAGAATACCAAAAAATATGAAAATCGATATATTTATATCGGTAGTTAAATATACAGCAGAATGCGGATTTAAACATAGTCAAAGAAGTGTAGAGGAGAGAAGCACATAATCATAATGTGCACTTGAAATTATCTAATGTTATATGTTGCCAATGGGGTTAACGGTTTATACTAAGGTACGGCTAAGAAAATTCGATTGTTAGAAAAAAATACATTATGAATAATTTAGCACATTTTATAGAAATGATTGTAATTATTCTACAATTCTGTAATCTTTCAAAATTTAAGGAAATCTCTAATAATAATAAGAGAATTATAATGATAATAGATTTTGTAATATTTTAGCTATTTTTATTTTTTAGAAAGAAACATACAAGTTTCTATTCGGCAAATGTATTATGACATATATTATTTTATATTTTTACTCGAGTACTTATTTCTAACATGTTTACTGACATAAATCGCCAATAAGTAAATTTATGTATACACATTATAAGTAAATTACGTTGTCAAATAAATATGAATTTATGAAAATTTTATTAGCATCGGATTAATTCGTAAAATATTAAGTTAATGTCTAGAATATGCGAAGCCGACTCTTACGTACAACAAATTTCATTGGACGATACGAAAGGTATATCTATTTCATACATACTTGTTTCATTCTACCTAACTCTTTCCATTCATACGTATCTAAATGTACTTGTTGTTTTACTTTCCTTTTACTTTTTAGCATTTTTTTAAATACTTCTTATACATTTCACTTGTATAAAAGTTTATTTCATTAGCATATGAATACTTTGAATAATGTAATTATCTCAAATATTTTAAATAATAAGTTAGTAAACGGATTTATTAATACATTCAATCTATTATTTGTTTTAGTAATATTTAATGCATTTTGATTGATACACACCAAGTAATTTTTAAATATAATATGTATATATATATTTATTTATTTATTTATTTAATCTGTTAGAAATCATTTTCTATTGAATAATTTGATTTACTTTTCCAAGTATACATCATCGATGAAATAATATATCTTGTTGATTAAACTTTGAATTATTTCAATAAAAAATAAAAGAAGAATAATATTGTAATCAGTCAACGCGATTAGAATCCACAAACACTGACACCCTACAACTTTACCATGTACGAGGATTATCCGTAAGCTCAAGTACATCGCATATTTAAGCAGTAATAGTTGATGCAGCAGTTAGCCGTTAAAGCGTGAAAGTTATTTGATCACCTCGATGACGTTCACTCTCTTTTTGATGTACGTTTTGAGTTCGGTTATCAAAGTTGTGGAATTTTAATCCGTATACACGGATACTCGTATAATTAAACTTTTCTATGGTATTGATTGGATGTTGATGGTGGTTTGCACATATTAGATTCAGAGGATGATGATTGTAAGTGATTTGAAAAGCGGAAAATGATAAGCTTTCGAATCGCTCTGGTAGATTTTCAATTAATAAAAAGAAATATTTATTAAAGCGAAAGTATACAGAGGGTTAAGATTTATTGTAATAAATTAAGTTTTTTACAAAAAATTAATTTCATCAATTTTTTTTACTAATGAATACTTTTAATCAAAGTAGATAAAATTATATTAAACGATAGATGTAGAATCGTAGTATAAAGCAATTGAATAATATGAAGAATATTAATTTTGTTACTAATGAAAGTGTTTCAATTTCAATGGTGTAATATAACTTTTAAAGTATAATTAAACTTTGAATAAAATTAATGGAGATATTGTAAAATTGTCATTACTAACTATAAAATCATCGTAGATAACGGCTCGGGCACTATTTTCATAAAAAATGATTTCCTAGCTTTTGTAACGAAAGTCAAGTTCCATCATTCTAATTAATATAAGTACTTACAAAGTAAAATTTCCAGGTATGAAATTTTATTGAACTACTTAAGGATATGTATTTCAAATTCAATTAGCTTTAGATATTAATTTAAAAATTTTAGCAAATATAATTGTATATTGTTTCAGAGAATATAAAATATTTATATATTTCGAAAAATAATTGTAATACAGATTATTTTAACGCACGATCTATATTTTGACTATTCACATATTAAAAATACGTATCTATTATCGAAGCTTCGAAAAGCCAAAAAATTTATTTTACTATAAAATATTTTATAATTACTAAATTGTCATTAAAATATACTATAAAAATCTTATTATAGTTTATTATATACTATACTTTAATATAAAAAATACATTTATTTATAATAATTTCAATTTATATCTCATATTTTTCCATTTGAATTTTAATTTTTGGTTGGTTTTCAGTTTTTGATATATCTACGATATTTGTAAAAGAGAATTAAAAAACTGTTAATAAAAAATTTTCGGTAAATTATTACCGAATATAGACGATAATATTAGTTTAAAGTATTTTACCTGAACGATAATTTATTAAAAAATATGTGGCAGTATCTCCGACTTTGACGGAGGCTAGAATTTTTTTGAAAAACTAAATATATTTTTTCACGCTCGGTATAAAAGGATCGAATGCGTGAAAAAAGTCATAGAGTAAAAAATTTCACCTTTAAAATTACCTATCGATTCACTAGTTAAACTTTCTAGTTGAGATAATGCACGTACATTACATAGAAAAGTAAGCGGATACTCGCGTAGACTCGCGTAGACTCGCATAATGTACTAAAAGCGTATACAGTCGCAGGAGAGATAATCGAACGTCCATGCCAGTAACGCAGGGTGACATCGGTTCCGTCGAAGTCAATCGATCGTAAATAATTTCCTGCATCGCGCAGAGAGACAAATAGCGCGGTCGCTATTCGTTCGCTCAAGAGCTTCTCGATGCGCTCGCGATAAATGAGGTTTGAGTTTATTAGCAGAAGTTGCGGCTTTTCGACGCTCCAATAGACAAATGTTCTCGAATCAAATTGTTTCCTGCAGTTATTCTTCTCACGAATATTTCTACCGATGGAACTTTTATTTTCGATATTTTTTTTATCTCTATCTGTAATTGTCGATTCAATTTACGATTATGCACAATAGATGTTGGAATACGAATATATATAGTTCACTATAAAATAATCTTACATTTATCGAGTATATACGTCGAAATATTGATCAAGTTATAATAATTTTTTAAATCACAAACTACATTTTAAAGTTATAGTTAAAAAGATATACGGAAATTAATAAAAAATGTAAATTTATGGATGAATACGATTATTTAATCATATATTATTATAATATAAATATTATATTATTATAATATTTATTATAATATTTTTACGCTTATTTATGTCTGTCTTGTAATGGAATTACGTATTTAAGAAAATGTTAAATTTAAATTTAAGATTAATACTCTGTTATATATAGATAAAATAAAATATTTATTATATTTTACTTAATCTGAATGATTACATTAACGATAATATATTAAATGGTTAATATATATTCATTCGATGTAATTATAAATTAAATTAATAAAATAAAATGAATTACTATTTCAAATTTTGTTATCTTTTATACAAAAGAAACTAAAATTCTGAAAGTATTCTCTAATTTTAGATTGGAGAATACATGACCTATTTTCCTATAAAATATTTGTGTAACTTTATCGAAGTTATATAAAGAAATTCAATATAGAACAAAACACATATAAATTATTCAATAGCCGAGAATACTCTAATCTAACGTTATCATTAAAATTCAGTTCCTTCCCCTCACTTATTTAGATTGATTCCTTCGTGTTCCAACTATCGCATACGAAATTCTAGATTCGTAGATCATTCGCAGAATTTGCACAAATCTCTCATTATAAGATGAGCCCTCCTCTAGGCAGTGGTTAGCGGAAGCTAAGCGTTCTTCATTATGTTTGATTTCTTCGGCTTACAATAATTTATGCGGATGTTTCGGATGACTTGATGAAACGAAAGTATTATTTTATAATTCTAATTGTAATAAGTTCAGATATCTAAAGTCAAATTATTATGCGTTGATTATACGAGTTGTAGATGAAATGATAACTTTGTATACATTAAAATTATATAATTGCTTGCAATGAAATAGAATAATTCTGACGAGTCGTAGATAAGCAACGGTAAATTTGAAAACTGGGTAGATCATTAGCAATCTTGTAATAAAATAATTTACATCCAGAATAGTTACAGATATGTATAGACATTTAAGTTTTATATTAGAAAATAATTTTAACAAATTGTGTGTAAATAGTTTGTAACTTGTTATTGAGATTAAATGAAAATTATGGATATTAGAAACAAAATTCTTCAAAATTATATTCAATATTTTTTTAAATAAAACTTAGTCGTTATTTAGTAATTAAACTTACGTATTTTAAATTAATTTATCAAATTATACAAATATATAAAAGTATAATTTTCTTTTGAATTTATTTTTTTTAAATTGACGCATGGTATAGCATCGATACGAAATAGTATCTTACCTAAATTAAAATTTAAATTTTAAAACAACATTTATATTCATTGATATATCGAGTAGAATTAAATCGATTCATTTTTTAATGGTGTAAATATTTTTTTCTGAAAATGATCAAAATCTATTTTTAAATATTATACTTAAATTTATGACTATTTTATTAACCTATTATATATAGTATTATATGTCACGGTGTGATTTTTCAAGATTTTTTAAGCCTTAATCAGGTGTAATTAAAAGAATGACCGTCAATCTCCTGCTGACTTTGAAACGTACGATACATGACGTTGTGTTATTTTGACGGTTGCCGTATGTGAAACGAAACTAAAGCGTACCGAATTAAAAAAATAATAAAAAAGGATTTGAATACGAATCAAAAGATGAAAAATAACATAAGATGAATGCTCGAAGGATATTTCTGTTGTCGTATCATCGCGCTTCGTCACTAAATTCAAGTGATTGCGAAACGAATTTTGAATTTGTTATTATTGTTTTGAATTAATGGAGAAATCATCGTAAAGAATTTCGATCAAAAAACATCTTAACCTTGATATACATCCTCGATTACGTATTGATTTTTTAACTTACTCCAATGAAAAAAATTACTTGTTTCCATGATATTTGGCTTGCGATAATAAAGTATTAATATAATTAGCGAAAGCATTAATATACGTAAATTAATTAGATCGTGTGAATCTAAAACATTAATTTTGTAATAAGTCGTTATTAACCGCCATCTTTTGAAAAACATTTAAAAAAATAATAATATGGAAAATCAATTATTTATTTTGATTTTGTAATTTTCAATTAATTTAATGATCATATTTTTGATAAAATTTACACCAAAATAATATTTGATAACTTCATACCACGAAAGACATTTCAATAAAGTTTCTCTTTAAAATTTCATTTGAAAATATAATTTTTATCAAATTCTACCCTTCAACACTTATGAAGTTTTCAGATTTATTTTTATCTGCTCAAACTTTATATTAAAGAAGAAAGTTATTTTATATTACAACATTTTTCATTCGTGTTTCATTAGCATAAAGCCACTAGATCATCAAAAATACTAATATACATCAATAAAAATAATTTTAGTTTCTATGTTATTTCTAAAAAAGCAAATAGAATCAGTTTCACGTACGAAACAACTACTCGGTTATTCGTTGCTTTAGTTTCATTGAAATTTTTGATTATAGAATATAATTGGCATTTGCTACTCCTATTGTATCTATAATAAGAGAAACACAGCGACAAACCGAGACAATCTAGATAAGTTGTTGCGAACTATACGTAACATGTGGTACGTTTGCCAGTAAGTTCTCTTGGTACCTTTTGTCTAGGGAGAAGCAACATAAAATGAGGAACTTAGAAACCTGTGAAGAGAGATAGATACACCCGTGCACACGTTTATAGAAAACATATAATCAAAGCAGATCTTTTCCAATACTACTCGAAATAAATGACAATTCAGTTGTACGTTTCTCGTTAAAATTATCAATTTTTTTAAGTATAAATACTTCATAATGCAAGCACAAAAAATATTTCGTATCGATTTTTCTTATTAATTTTCGAATTTAGAATATTATCAAATATAAAAGGCTTTAGCTGTATAAATAAAATTGGAAATACAAACGGAGAAATAATTTACTAATTCCGCGTAATACATTACAATAAATGACTTAACCAATAAATTATCTAGTAAATAATAGAACTTATATTCAATTTAGCACAATTTAAAATTTGAAAGTCAGCTTAAGTTTCTAAACGTAATTTCTCATTTAATGTTTAAAGGTAAAGAATCGTCGTCATTGTCGTCGTCGTCGTCGTCGTCTATCGTCAATCGTGCAATTAGTTAATCAAGAAATTTGAAACCACGATTCTTCATCGATTTGCTTCGTAACGCATACCGAACTTTACGCGCAATTCTAATTTTCATAGCGCACAAAGAGAAGTCGGGAACGACGCGTGGAGAGGAAAGAAATGCGTTGGATCGGATACACGGACTAACATCCATTGTCGGTACATTCGCGGACACAATGCTCCCGAGCTTGGGCCACCGCGGAGCCAAGTATCTCGTACCTTGTACGAACAGCTTGAAACGTTATACGAGAGAAGAGCTAGCGGATGATGGAGAATGGCGAAAGGAAGAGGTGGACACTCGTTATATATATCTTACGATATGTAATGGAAAGCGGTGTAGAGATTCGCGTTCGATCCGCGTTCGATTCGCGTTGATGCGATTGTGTTCGTGTTCCCTTGTTAATATCCGAGTTCGATTTGCGGATCTGCTTTGAATGAAAGGAATTGGTACCTTTCTATCGTTGTATCGAAATGATCGTTCGATCGAAACATGCCGAGCATTCGTTCATGTTTACAATTTTTGAGTCTCTTGCTGTACCGACCGGACCATCTCAAATATTAAGAATGGGTTTCTCTTTTAGCTCATTCTTGTTCGCTCATTTTTCTTTGCGTTCAAATTTTGATTTAATAAGCTTATCAAGTATCGAAAGAAAGATATATAAGCCTTAACGTACATTAGAAGGTTGGATTATATCGCTAATCGATCAACTAATTATTCTCTTCGTAATTTATCGATGCGTATAGATTTATTGCCCAAAGTGTCTAATTTTCTATAATGATGCTTACACGTATAATCAAAATTTAAGTTTTCATTATTTTCCATACTATTTTTACAAATAACTATTTACTAAAAATATCTTGAAACTAATTCGAAACAATGTATTTTTGAGTAATTTATGATATAGTGGCTGTTTGAAATTCGAAATCGTATCGCGTATCATAATTTCGCGAAAAATATACTTTTGTGCGCGCGAAAGCGATAATTAATTTTCATTTCGATAAATTTTTATCGTTCGAAACATTAGTTACGATGACGAAAACAAAAATTAAACGAGATATTTTAATTGACGCGTAATGTTCTACTTTTTACTCGAGCTGCGTATAATATTTTAAAAAGCATTATCGTTGGATAGAATTATTTTCCATCAACGTTGACGAACTTTGCATATCGTTTGTAATATAGAGAATAGAGCGAATCTTGTAACGGTATCGAATGTCAATAAAAGATAAGTTATAGCCGAGATTCGGGAGATAATTTGTGATATTTCATTTAAAATATTTTCCATAATGCATTACGAGTACTTTTGGCGAGTGGGTCATAATTTAATAAATTAAAGAACCGAGAGACCGCGACAAATAAAAAAGAAAAAAGCCGACATCTCATAATTGGATACCTCGTTCAAGATTAAGCGACATCGAGAGTTTGATGCGTTAGACCACCACGACTGCACCGCATTACATCGTACTAACCGTGAAATCGCGCGAAGATATCGGAGGGCAGTGGAATGCGAGCACGACATCGACTTAAACAAAATCGCCGTGAGAGGTTCCCATCGACGCTGCGACCACAGGTATTTGTTATTGTTAGCGTACACACCCCCCGTGAGGCAGTGCGCATCCGTGTCTTTCTCGGGGAAGGAGAATGGGGGGCAGGGGATCACGACCTTTGCTCCCGACTGGGTCTTGCGGCTCTAACAAGCCTCGGCGCTCGACGACTGCACGAGAGCCTCTTGAACTATCGATCATCGATCGCAATCGCGTTATCGTTACATTAACCACGGACGGCGATATAGTCGGTGGCGGTGGCGGCTACGGCGGCAACGGTGGTTGTAGTGGTCTGGACCAACGTCGGAGGCAATTTTCAAAGGCATTCAAAAATTATTTCCGATAGAATGCTGCCATGGAAAAATCTCAAGGAGCTCTAACGGTGCACGTCCTACGTGTACGCACGCGTACGTTCAACCTGTCCAAGTATAGTGGGACATTCGATATTTAACTCGTGCGAGTCGATATATGTACGAAAACAAAGCGAGAACGAAACGGGATGATAGAAATTGTTGGAACGTTATAAGTGGATAACGATGACATTGACGCGTTACAAATGCCGAATAGTTGTATATTATTTTTGAAGATGTCTTCCTTTATAAATATATAATTTTTATCCATTACATCGAAATAACTTGTTTCCTGATATCCTACATTGATTAAGAAAGTACATTAATTTATAGTCTTTCGCGTATCCCAATATTAGATTTTTATCGAACTTGGCGAACATCGATACTTGATCGATGAATAATCGATCGTAATAAAGTCGCAATCGTCGCGTTTTGTTTTCATTTTTTTCTATCGCGCTTGGTTTAAATAAGAACGTTTAAACCCCCGATATTATTGAATTTGTAATAACAAAAATCAGCGGAATGAGAAGCCTAATCAACGTAAACCCTCCTTGAGAAATGCACGAGTAAATAAATAATATTTTTCGCTATCGGATGCATTTGTAAATGAGATTTCGATACGTTTCTAATAAAATTTGAAAAAAATGTTGTTTATCGCGAACCTTTCGAAGTTGAAATAACGAACAGCAGCGGAAAGATAAAAATACGCGTAACTAAAGGTGACTTAGTCATTTAAAGGAGTAAAGGTATAATTAATTAAATAAGTATAAATTGAGTTAGAGTCATTGAAAATTCTTTCGCGCGTTTGGAGCAAGATATTTGGAGCAAGGAGAATTGGTTGGTTTTTTTTTTTGGAAACGACGTCTAGAAACTAATCGCGTAGCCTCCGACCGAAGACTGAGAAACGTGATTTCCTGAAAATCAGGCACGTAATTCGAAGAACAAAGCTTGCGCTCATTGGCTCCGAGAAATCGTAATATCGTCTGTGTCGAGCCTCGGCGTCTGTCGTCATTGTTCCGGGCTTCCTATATATACTTGGCGTTCGTGTCTGCTTTCGACTTTCCTTTCCCGCCCTACGTTTCACGGCGATAGCTGCGAGTGTGTCAGCCTGCAAAGTTATGAGCTCGTCACCGCGAAGTAAGTTCGTAACTTTTCGGCTCGCTGTAGCTCCACTCGATGGTAAGCGCAAATTGAGCTCTTTTTCGTTCCGCAGTTTCTTCCTCGCGTTACTTTTCCGTCGTGTATAAATTCAATTTGAATCCATTTTCTGCTCTATTATTTTAGTGGAATTTTTTACCGAGTAAAAGATTCGTAAGAATGATCGATGAATTTGAAAAATCGGCTTTCCGCATTAATAGGAACCGAGAGTTAGGGAAGTTGTATCCCGAGTTGGAAAAGAGCAAACGACGAATAGTCTCTAAAAAGATATTTTTATACGGTATCGTGACTTGCTTAATCGCATACTTAATCTTGGGATATTTGTACATTTCTCAATGTACGGAGATATGACATTTTAAAGTATCGATTACATTTATTTACGAGTCTTGTACTTTTTATACGCAAGATTAAGTTCTTCCGCGTACTTTTATAAAACTACTTTTCATCGACCTTGACACATTCTTCGAATCATTCTTAAATAATTAACGTTGTTTCAATTTTTTCAAATTAATTTCGTATTCCATCGACATATAAATTTATAATACAAGCAGCAACGAACAATTATATCGATGGAATATAATATTTGTAACGGTTGCTGCTAAAATTAAGTATCATTTTCACGCTATAAATGTTGCAATCCAAAATTAAAAATTTTCCGAAAAATTGAATTTTATTCTATCAAAATTTAAATAAATGTAAAGTTTAAACGTTTCCGCGTTCGGAAAGTTTATTTTGAAAAATAAAAAGACCGGGTGCAGTAAAAACCTGATATATTGGAATATAGCGTTAGAACTTTGATTTTAGAATCCGTAAAGCGTAAAGGAAGCGTTCGAAAATTTAAAAATATTTTGAAAGCAAAGTTTTCGCTCCGTATCTGAGACACCATTAACGCTTGTAAATACGTTGGTATCAATATTCCAAATATAAGCTGAACGCGTATTAGCGTATATACCGGTAGCCGGTATATCTCGCACCTACATCTATCGCGTTACGTTAACGTATCCAAATAACGCGTCCGGATCCGCATACGTTGACTATAATTATTCTTTCGCTCAGTGGCACCGACGTCTTTTCATTCACACAGCCAGAATAAATCTCTCATGCACCATCGGAGCCGTAGAAAGAAACCCGGGCACACTCGAACGCACACGTATACGCGATACGGGTCTCGAGTCTCGAGTCTCGAGTCTCCTCGTAAACGCTTCGGCAGACGTCGATGTAAGAGCTATCGGTTCCTCGCTCCGCGAGTCATGAATCATCTTCTTGCTTAGGTGTTAGGGGGAGGCGCGCGATAGCTGCTCGTGATTCGACTTCCAAAGGAGGAGGTTCGCCCTAGCCTATCGGTCTTTGTTATCCGCAGGGGCCTGCAATATCGATACGAAGAGCGGCCCCGTCTCCTGTTCCGTCTCCTCGTACGAAACATCGTCTCGAGAAGGAGAAAAAATTTCGTTCGAGTTTAATAAAGCTTTTAGCGCGAGTATCGGGGCTCCGAGTCCTCGGTTGCTTCGGTCAGTTCCGCATCGTTTACGATATCGCTTCTTCTTCCGACGGCTTTATCGAAAACAATTCTTACGGCTTTACAAGCAAAGACGCGCCGCGATGGATGGGATTTTTATTTCGTCGGACGCTCGAGATGTTTTTCATACGTAATCTATACGAACCGTATTTAAAGTTTAAAATTTAATTTTACACCGATGATCTCTCGGGAAGGGAGAATCGGTTAAATTATCAACGCGAGCTACGCGATTACATTCGAATCGCGATAACGTCGTATTCGTATTTTGCGAACATCCCGTTATCGTAATTATTATTCGAAGCTCGAGACGATCGCATCCCGTTCATCGATGTACGAGTTCGTCAACGATCATCGAATCACGATGCTTCGTAATTCGATAATTATTTTCCACACTCGTTGGATTTTAGCGCGATGAAATAGACGAAAGGATTGGGAACGATTAGCGTTGCTCGCACGAAACGCCCGAGACGATTCGATCGAGATTGAAAAAGCTTATTTGCTTACGGTACGGTGCATACGTCAAAGCACTCGAGCATATGTTTGAAATAAATAAACTATCTCCGGATACGCTCCCCGCAACTATCTCTAAAACTCTGCCCCTTGGCTCCTTCCTCTCGCTTTTTCACCATACCCCGGTGCACGATTCCCCGGAGAGAACTTGAATGCTCGAGCATGCGCAGCGCATTAATATTACCGCTCGCCGCTGCAGTGGTACGCCACGCTGCCGACGTCGTGTTATATCGCCCCTTGTGAGTTTCGACCCTGATACTAACTAGGTTTCCCTCCTCGCTCCCTCCTCGCTCCCTCCTCGCTCCCTCCTCGCTCCCTCCTCGCTCCATCCTCTCCCCATCCTTCCATCCATCTCGTTTTCTCTCCTTGCTAGTTTACTGCACAATACACCGACTTCCTTATTTACGTCGCGTATGTTACTCGACTGTTCCGCGCACTCGTGTGCCTTTTTTGGCTTTTGTTATCGGGATCGTTTTCATTATTTTTATTGTACGCTAATCTTGACGAATATTTTCGGTGGAATTAATTCCGACTGGATGTGCTCGAATTTAGAAGTACTTTAATGGTTTTTTTTTTAGACTTCGTTTGAATTCGAAGACAAATCTTGAGTTAATTCTATGCATTCTTTTCTCTAGATGGTAAAGCGGAGGTAATGCAAGGATATTTTTTAACGATGAAATTGCTAAAGCTGACAAATGTTGGCGCAAACAATTTGGTTTGTTATAATTTTGATAATTAAAAGCAATTACTTCCGTAATGTTTCATTTTTAAGATCTTTTGACAATTGTTGCGCTAATAAAACAAGGTAATTAAAGATTGCGTTTAAGCGGAGAAAAGGCGTATATCACCGGTAAAGGGGTGAAAAGAAAAATGAATTTTGGAATAGTGGAGTCGTAAGAACAAAAATGTCGTAGACGTAATTCGGTCGTATAGATTAACCAAAAATACGTGAACGAAATTTCGAAGAAGTTGCTTTTATATTTTCTCTTAAAAGTAGACACTGAAGAATATAAATAAATACCTTTGGGCTATTAAATATAAAATCGCTGAAAAACGCTTTACGAATTTCTAAAGAATAAATATATATATATAGTTCGAGTAATCTTGCGAATCGTGTTATTTTTATTTTTAAATGTACATATTATTATAATGCGAGATGTTTTGTGTTTAAAGACAAAGAAGTAACTTAGTGTTTCGTATCTACCAATAAATTTTGGATATTAAAATTTTCGTGTAAGTGATATTACTGCCGTATATTTCTTGATTTTTTGAATCATGTTTAAATTTTTCAAAAAATTTATAATTTCTTGAGTTAAAAATTTTTTTTTTAATTTTTACAGTTTTTAATAAAGGTTGATCGTAAATTATTTCATGGATTTACCCGTGAGTTTTTGTACTTTAGACGCTCTATCAAGATTTGACTTTTGTAGAATTCATGTTTTTATTTATTATCGTTCATTTTATTGTTTATAAATATAGAAAGATATTTTATTAGATTTTTTTATTGTAAATACAAAAATTTTACTTTATTTAAATAATTAATTTTGTAAAGATGTGTTTCTGAATATCGATAGTCAACTTTTTTAAAAATAATTTATGTACAATAATAAATAATATAAAAAATTTAATTACATGAATTTTCTAATAATTTGAAATCTATTAATTAGTGATAAATATATGGATACTCACGATGTTAACATTTTTACGTAGGTGTCTGTATTTTAATAATTAGTTATCTTTTAATAATCTTACTGTCTTAATAATTTTAGTAATAGACAGTTTTATCGACAGTATAATAATATAAATATAACCTTTCGTGATTAGTTACTATTAATCTAACGTTTCGTGTCATTTTAATATTATTCTTTTATTATATAAATTTATAGGACTATCAAAAATTATTAATTAGAAAAAAATTACTTAGGCAAAACTTCCATTTATTAAAATGAAATAGCAAATGTTCATGTACGAATGAGAGGGAATGTTCGACAATGAAAGGATTTCTGTTGCTTTGTTGGCATGTGCAAATCATAATGTCGTGGGCGCGTCGCTATTGTCTACGTCGAAACATTTTCGCATTCGAGCTGTTTTCTCTCGAGCTCTTTGATAGAAATAACTATAATTTGTTCTGCGTTTTAGGGTTTTATTTCGAAATATTATTTTAAGTTATTATGTATCTTTATTTTATAGCGACAGAATTAGAAATAAAAATTCCAAAGATTTGGTATTTCAGTTAAAATATTTGAATTGGAAATATTACTACACTCGTGTACAAAATTTACCATTCGAAATCTATTTAGAAATCCTATTATTAAAGTTCGTCGAACGGTAACAAATAAAATTTAACAAATAATTAAAACAGAATAAATAATATATATATATCATAAATAACAATCTTCTAATTTCGAATAAAATGTAATAGATAACAGTAAATAAACATTCTTGATAATCGACAAAAGGAAAGCAATACTCGGAGTTACCCATAAGCTCAATGGATAATACAAGTTTAGGTAATAGATCATATACTTCATCATAAATAAAAGAACGTCATAATTCTCATTTGAGAAATTGCAAGAGAGCCATTGTTCTTGTTTACATTTTATCGGTAAAATCTTAATGTCTTTTATGTATTTATCGACACTCGGCGCAAACTCGATATCTAATTCATTTTGAAACAAAATTCTCAAAGTTAAATGCATAGGAGTTATTTGAAGGTTTTGTAAAAATAATGGAGACTCTCGTGAACGTCAATCGGCAGCCCATAGATTATACGAGCTACTTTTGCATCGCGGAAGACCTACGTTCGAGTGTTTTAAGTCTCTTGCGAATTTATGGCTCTATTATTGAATACCGTTGGTGCATATCGCTGGAAGGCAAGTATTGGCAAGAGTAGAACCGCCGGTAGCTAAAACTATTTCCTTCTACATGATTTTTCGTGTATGTAGGAAAGAGGTATCTCTTTATGATCCCACTTGAATATCCACACTTGTTCTCTGGAATTGTACCTTGTAGCGTATGGCATGCGTACTTATCATTATTCATGGCAACAATCGTCATTATAACAAAGCAATAAAAGCGCCTTGTTACTGTATTTATCTTTTGACGTTTCAACGTTTGAGTATCGATGTCTTTCTTACTTTATTTTTTGTAAGAGAATTGTGAAATAATATTTCAGTGAAAATAAAGGTAATAGCTTAATAACTGTAAAGAAACAAAAGTTTAAAAAAAAATAGTTTTTGTTGACGCTAGAGTAGTGATAACGTTCGCATAAAATATTTTAAAGGTTTTTTACTTTTATTATTCTTGTTATTATTATTACGAGAATATACTGAAAAAATAAACATGGAATATTTATATAGCGAATACTTTACGAAACTGTACACGAAAACATTATGCGAAGACAAAGAAAAGAATCAATCCTTCTTTTACTATGATAAATCTTTATTTGTTATAAAAATAATCTAATTATAATAAATTATATAGTAAAATAACTATTGTTTAATAATAGTAAATTTAAAATGAGAAAGTACTTAAAAAATTCAACATTGCTAAGTAAGATAAATATAATTAATAATTCCATTTGAATCCTAAAAAAGTCTATTGCTTTTCTTCTTGAAAATAAATATTCAGTATACGAAGTTTGTATTGACTTTGAAATATTATTTGCGTACTTGTAAGGTATCTTTTTTATTTAGAAATTTAGATTTATAATTTAAAACCTACATTTTTAGCTATAATTTATTATTTATAAATTTTACTTACTTATTTTTTATTTTAAACGTGTATTTAACTATTGATACGCGCATAAAAAAATAAAAGAAAAAGTTCCAATAAAGGTAAATATTTATTATTTTTAAATATTCTTATTTTAACTTTCCTGAAAAGTAATGAAATAAAAAATAAGTTTTAAACAGTAGCTCTCCTGAATATTGAACTAGTTACGTATATTTAAAACACATCGAATTAGCGTAAAATAAATGATACTACATTTTCGATTCAGATTAAACCGAAAGAATTATCGAAGATTTGCTGTTGTCTTAAGAAACCCGACATATAAGTATAGTAATATTTATAGGACGTTGTACCATTAACCGTTATAATCTTGATATCTATTCAATACGTTTTTTAGTCGCGTATTATAAGTTATATCTTATTGTGCATATAAATTAATTTTCTATCCGTATTTAAAAATCATATAAAAAATCATAAACGTATGCGTCATCTTAGAACAATATTATTTAGTTATTTAAAATGAAGCAAATGCCTTTGGTCTCTTAGAGTTTTATGGAGCAATTTTAATCTTGTAGTGGGTTGAAATAAATAGATTGCATTATTACGTATTGTTATCATAAATTATCTTTCAGTATCTATCAATTACATTAAAAATATTTACTCTTTGAAATACGCTATTTAATTATTTTCAAATTTATCTAAGTCTAATTTAATTTAAGATAAAATATGACCCAATAATATTCTTAACTTTTAAATCTAAAATACGAGTATCATTATGTACTTAAATAATATATAAATAGAAATCTAAAATTTTATAATATTATCATTATATTTTATTCCATTAAATTTGGTCTTTAAATCTATCTCTTTAGCGATCGATAAGTTAATTTAACGCAATAAATGTTTCAATTTAAATTCAAGTATTCCGGATAAAGTGGTGCAACCAAAAGTGATTTTAGAACATTCAACATTGAAAGATCTTCTCATCAATAAGACCAGAGAACGAATTTAATTTGAATAATAGCACCGAATTATAAAAGTATAAAGA
Organism: Dolichoris vasculosae; assembly: GCA_018907195.1. Lineage (NCBI taxonomy): Eukaryota > Metazoa > Arthropoda > Insecta > Hymenoptera > Agaonidae > Dolichoris > Dolichoris vasculosae. The sequence continues at coordinate 9,649,472 of JACCHY010000005.1, read as the reverse complement.
AACATCGCGAAATACTATTTAATATTAAAAATTCCAACTAGCAAGCTACTCAAATAACTCACCATCACCGACTCTCCTGAGAAACCCGACACCAACTACTCTAGACACGGTTTTAATAGCAACTTTAAGCTAATGCTCGAGAACCTTTATAACAGCGATAATCAATCCCCGAGCACATTTAGGAGAGACGGCGAAGCGTTCGTCCTGTGTACTCAAGAAACGGATTAATTTGTTTCACAGGTGAACGAAGCGTGAGGCACGACTTGTTCCTGGGTGACGCACCAGGATCCGAGAGGCGCCAACCCCGAGAAGGAGATGAAAAACGACCGAGGCGTCAAAAGCGGCCTAAAAAGCACCAACAGCAACAGCAGCAGCAGCAGCAGCAGCAACAGCAGCAGCAGCAACACCGACGGAAACAGGCGTCGTTAGCCAAAATCAACGACACCTTCGCAGCTACGCTTGACACGAGCTGTTACGGAAAACAACGCGCCGGCAAAACAGCCGTTAAACCGCCCCTCGTTAGCAACGCGGTTTCGTCGAAGCTTGTCAGGTTTGTTGTCATCGTTTACTTTTTGGATTTGCGGACGTTTTTTACACGCTTCGGAGGTATTTGCTCGGAAACTATTGTTCGATCGGTTATTTCTCTGGATTTTTAATTATCTTCTTTATCAATGTCTCTCGCGTATATTTTATGAATTTACTTTTGCATTTATATTGTCACTAAAAAGAGTAAAAACTTTTATTGAATTTTCATTTGCTTCGATTAAATTATCGTTAATTTTACTAAAATATAAAAATTAATAAAATCGTTTTAAATTGTTTATTATTTGCTTCGCTTATTATTGCGATTATATTCGATTTTATATATAAGTATTTATTACAGGTTTCGTATTTTATAGTTTCATTTTTATTTGTATTCTATTTATAATTTATAGTAACATGAATTCAATGAATACATATCTGTAACTATATTTAACGATCACCATTGGTATAAGTAATTTATCGTAATCTTTCTCCAAGAAAGTTATTCGAGAACTAAAATTTTTCATTATGTATGTATAGTTATTTAAAAAATATAAAATATTATTATATAATATAAATATCTTAGTATGATTTATTACAATTAAATTTAAATTTTATGTAAAATATTCGCTTAATATTTATTTTAGATTGTTTTTACGCAAGAAATTTATTCGACTATAAATAATGTAAATTATTATTAATTTAAAAAAACTAGTGTACGATTTCATCTTTTAAATTGATATATAAATAGCTACAATATTATTAAAACTAAAGAAAAATCTTAAAGATATGTTTTTGCAAACTTTATTAATAAATAACATTTATGTTCGTAAAATAAACGAATACTATTTTAAAAGCATAATAATTTGATTTTTAAATTGTGTTTCTTTAAAATACTGATAAAGATTTAAATTTTTTATGAGTTTTGATTGCATAATTGTTCTTTCAAATCAAATAGCGAACGTAATATTGGAATGAATTTGATAAATTAAAAAGATTTCATAATGAAATAATATTTGACTGAGAGAAGTATTTAAAAAAGAATAGGCTTAAGAGAAAAGTAATAGTGTATTGTAAGTATATAACGTTATTTATAATTAAAACGTAAATATTAAAATATAAAATATATTATTCAACATATTTTATTTGTAGTATCGCGTTAAACGAATAAATAATCCATTCTTCTTTATAGACGACTAAAAAAATAAAATAAATAAACTTGATGTCATTTTCAAGAGTTTTAAAATATATTTTTATTGAGAATGAAATATAATATGGGACATCCTTAATTAATCGAATGTCTCATTTTAATATTATAAAACTTTTAATGGATATGTATAAACGAATATAAATATTTTGGAACAATACAAAATTCTATAAATGTATTTATACAAATTTATAAGTAAGCTAAAATGTGTAAATATAAGAAAGCATTTTATTTTATATTTTTCTTTTTATTTTGTATTCTTTAGAAAAAACTCTGCACATCCACTGAATCGATACCAGATGGTAGTTTACGAGTGTGACGAGGGATTCGTGCTTAAAAATTCTGAGCAAAACCGGCTCTATTGTAGCGCAAGTGCGTGGCTTGGTCCTGTCCCCGAATGTATAAAAAAGGATGGTGGGTATTCCATTAATCGGAAATACACTTTTTTAGCAAATTTTATTTCTTTTGTAAAAATTATTTTTCTTATTTTCCCTATTAAAAAGAAAAGATGCGCTTTGTGTTGCTAAAAATGTTGTATCGAATATAACTTCTGTGAGTAGATTATAAATGTAATGTATGATAATTTAATTAACTTTTTAAACTTGATAAAAACTGTAAATTATATTAAAGGTTATTTCAATATATTATAACATAATATTCTTAAAACAATTTAATTCTATTTTTTTACATTTAATATATTCATTGTATTAAGTTAATAAAATTAAAACTTTGTATAGTTGTAAAATTATATTATCGCGTTTAATTTAAACAAAATAGTTTCATTACATAAAAAAAGCTCTTCTCAAAAAAAAGTTAAGCTATTTAATTCAACGAGTTAGTTAACTTCGTAAGCTTCGAGCGCATTGAAAAAATTCACGTTGCAAAACGTTTGTAACATACATACAAAATTGGATTAGCCGATATTTTCAACTTTCTCGGGTTGACATTCCTGTATATTATTTCAGAACTGTTGAAAGTCGAAGGCGAGAATATCGTTAAAATAAGCATCAAAAGATGCGAAAGCGAGAAGAACGTTTGCAAGCAAGTGTGTGTGGACGTTGAAGATGGTATCAGGTGTTCCTGTTTCGATGGTTATCGTTTGGAAGGATCTTCTTGTATAGGTAAGATACATATCTGTTCTAATTTAGAAATTTCTTTGTTCAAAATTTTATATTTCAAAATTCAATATTGGAAAATTGTAAATGTAAATTTTAGAAAATTTTACAACAGCGTAGCTATTTTAAATTATTTAAAAATAGGTAAACGCATCGATTTTAAAAAACCAAAGTTTATCTTATAACCTAATAAATATTATACACAATTAGATAAAATTTAAACATAAATAATCTCCATCGATCAACATTTTTATACCGTACATTAGTTTTTACTTCTGTAGTTAAAGTTTTTAGTACTTCGATTATAAACTTAAAAAGCATTCAGAAAACAGTAAAATCTCGCCAATTACTTTGGGTAATTTTGTAATTAACAAAAATTAAAAGAAATTATAACGATAACGATAACGGTAATAAAAAATTTAATTTAATATTTTTCGCCATTCACATAATTACATTGGCAGATACGATTGTAAAAATGAAATTTAAAAATCACAAGTATCCGTAAATTATACCTTTAGTTTCTGTTTAACAATTAAAACTATTAAAATTTATAGTAATTGGATGTTCAGCCCTCGATATAAGTTAACGAATATCAACATCTGGATTAAATTTCTTTTCAAATTTGAAACAAACTATTCCTTCCTTTCCAAGCCAGAACGTAAAAATATGTAAAACTGCTGCGACCTTAAACTTCCTTCCACTCGAAATCGAAGGTGATCCCGACGTTCGTCACTCGGTATTAGCGAGTCAAGGTAACGACGTTCCGATAGAATTGGATCATTTGTGTAAACACGAGACCTCGACCGATTCGAACAGGGTCGGAGCCCCGCGGGTAGGAGACATCCACGTCGCCTGTACCTTTTGTCGAACGCTTCCCTCGGAGGGACGTTCCCTTGAATTTTCACCGCACTCCCAAGTCAGCCGAGAGTTTAGAACGCGGAAGTTCCATTGTTCCTCCGGTTAGGTGAAGCGCAACGACTCGCCCAGGGACGATGATTCCGAGGCGGAGAGATTCCAATTGGGAAAAGTAATCAGAGCCAATCGCCATTGGGTCGACGTCGTTACAATCGATCGTGAAATTAAGCGTTCTCTTGTTGCACGTACGAAGCTCGCGATGATAATTCATCAATTTTCATAGGAAATGTAGTTTCTAGGGTAGATTTTTGTTGCAATTTATTCCTTTATTCTCTCCGATATCATTTTCCTATCGTATTTTATTACGGTTATACTCATGTAAGTCTTTTGTTACTATGCATAATTGAAGCTACTGAGTTACGATCTTTGCCATCTATGGGATTTTCAATTATGATTTTATTACATATCTGATGAGTTTTAGAAATTTAAGTACTGTAAAATCGATAAATTTTAAATTTCAAAATGCTTCCAATAAAGTTTTATCTAAGCTTTAAAAATATTTATATTGGTGAAAGAATACACCAAACTATGTTCAAATGTATTAATATTCAGCTCCATTTTTCATAATTTTTTTATTTTAACGTAATATTAATATAAAAAGTCTTTAAATTGCTAATATTTGTAATACTTTGAATTTATTATCTAAATCGTTAAAATATATGAAATTCTACGCTAAATTAAATACCTTTATGAAATTTTTTTTATACTAAAATGAATAAAAAAAGAAATTGCTTTAAAATGATTATTAAATAGAAAATTATCGTGTATTTGCATTTTCTGTGTGTAGTATGTTGAATTTTGTACTTAAAAGATAAATATATTTATATATTTATAGACTGATAATAGTCGTCCAGATTAATGTATGATCACGAATACTTAGTTCTATTAGTCAGGGCATAACACGGAAGACAGCTTTGAAGATAAACGTTAAAAACTCGGAGATTTTGAAAAAGCCTCTTGAAGATGTCAATTTTCATCTGATATTGAAATGGATTTGCAGGTAGTTTGGTTTTCCATTTGAAATTATTATATTCTTAAAAATGTTGATCCGAAAGATGTTGTTATAAGGCTTTTCGTTCAAATCTGTAGATATTATATATAAAAATACTATAATACACGATATTTAATATTCCTTAGAACTCTATAAAATTCATGAGTTGATATATTTTTAAATGGATATGTTTTAAAAATATCTTCCGTTTGGAAATATATACAAAAACTTAAGTTTACTTTTTGAATTGTTAATTACAGCAAAACATGTACTGACAATATTAAGTATATTAGTAACTATATTTATATGACAAGGAATGAAATTTATTTATCTTAATAACAACTATTGTATTTAAGAAAACGGTATACATTATACATTATACATTAAAAAAATGCAAAGTTATTATTACTGTTTACTAAATATAATACGTATTAGGTAGTCAATAGATATATATTATATAGATAATATTCATATAAATTAATTTAGAATTTGATTATTAAAAATAATTTAGTATTTTATAATAGGAGATATAATCAATTATTTAGACTGAATTATAATATATATATTTTATTCAAATTATTATATTTCAACTGCCACTTAAAAAAAGAATATTTATTCCGGATCCTTTTTTAAAGATCATTTTACATTACGTGTACCGAGTAAAAATAAGTTAAAATATATATTTTTTTAATTTTATTTCGTTCGACGAATAGTAATCGGATGACATTAGTTTGAGATAAGCCGTAAATACTCAGAAGCTATCGTACATTTAATTTCGTATTTTTCTTGATATACGAGTTGTTTATTATATTACTGTTCTCACAAAACTTATTACATAATTTATTGCACAAGGGTTCTTAAAATTTGTAAATATATATTTTAAATAGAAATATTAAATTAAAAAAATTATCAAGTAATCGCCAAAATTGCTTTTTTATTAAAAAAATTCAATTTTTTATAAAATCAACAAAATATGAAAAATTTATTGCTGAACGACTTTTTAATATCTACATTTATTTTATAATCACGGTACCGTATCTCATATTATTATAATATCTATAACATAAAAGTAAAAGACCATATTTTTTAAAACCTTTTTTTAAATCGCTACACTTGTCAAAATATAACTTTATTTAATTTTATCCATTAGCGATTATAAAGAAACATATATTAACATTTATTTTATTTGAAATATGTATATACATATATAATTTATAAGAAAATAATTTTCAACGATTCTATATTTATTTTTTTAATTGTAAATATATTTTACCGAAATTATAAAACGTCAAATTATAATTATACTCATTTCGCGTCGACAACATAAGCACATGGATACGAAAATATAAAATTACATCGATTAACCGATAAAATCTAAGTTAATTGGTTACAAAATGTACGCGTTAATATAAAAAATATATAGCAGAGGAAATATAATTTCACACAAATATAGTTTCATAGGATGTTTTAAAAAGAAAGGAGAATATTTTTATTAATATTCTTTTGGTTAATATTTTTTACGTCGTATGTTGCAGATATTGACGAATGTGCCGAAGGTAGATCTGGATGTTCGGATATTTGTCGAAATGATCTGGGTTCTTTTCATTGCGATTGTTCTCCTGGTTTCCAACTGGGCGATGATCATAAATCATGCAAAGGTTCATCAAGATTTATTATTTTCAATTTAACGATATTTCAGGATATTAGTATCAACCATGTAAAGAAAATCAATTTTTTTTATTTGTACATAGATAAATGATATTTAAATAATTGACGTATATCGATAAGATCGTTAATAGTAATTTTGGTTGCTGATACTTTTGTAAGATGTATATTAAATAATTGATATTTACGATTTATCTTTAACGAAAGCTCAGTTCCCCGATGGATCTTACAATGTAAAAAATTAAAAGTTCTTTTTCACGTAAAAAATAATCGGTACGTAACGATCTTAATTTTTTTTTTAAATTTGAATACGCCGAATAGATTATTATCTTCGATATTGAAAAGGATACTCGCTTTCGCTATAAAAGGTATATAAAAGGTAGAAACATAAGATAATTAAACCGAAATTATTTTTATGCTGGATATATAAACGTGCGTTCATTTGATTAACGAGGAAACAATGGTATTTTCGAGTACAGATATCGACGAGTGTGCGACGAACGACGGTCACGGGCCATGCGAGCGGATATGTAACAATCTGCCGGGTAGTTATGAGTGCAGCTGTAGCGACGTTCCGGGCTATAAATTGACGTCGGACAATCGCACTTGCGAGGACGTGAACGAGTGCATGGAAAACAATGCTGGATGCTCGCATACCTGTGTCAATACTCCCGGTAGTGTTTTCTGTCTCTGCCCCAAAGGTTTTTTCCTCGACGACGACTACAAAACGTGCAAAGGTGAGTTCTTTCTTTCGTTCAACTGCTTTTCGTAACAGGCCTTATTCACATTTCATAACGTTAGTCTTTAGTAGAGGTTGAAACTTTGGTAGTTGCCTAATAAAAAACTAATATTTTCGTAGTCGAGTCTTTACAAGAATAACGTTAAATATTTCGTATTTTGATTCCGTGGAAATACGTCGAAGATAAATTAATTTATGATATTTTAGTTTTGATAGGGAATTTATTTATTCTATTTAGTCACGACCAGTGTTCGATGTCACGGAATGATTCGTTAATTATTTCGCATTCTTTCAAATTTATTAGTTAAATTACGAGGTTGCTTCGTTAAAAATACTCTGCACTTTGTGGTTATTAATAAGAAAGTTAACTTTCCGAAAAAGAAGGTTTGTTTCGTTCTTCTTAATGTATTAAAAATAAACCGAACAGGAGATTTAATTATTATAAAACGATGCTCGATTCATCGAAATTAGGCCGTTAAGATTTCACAGAACGAGTTTTTAATTATTTTGACAGATGTGGACGAATGCAAGGATTCAAAATCAGTCTGCAAAGAAAAGTCGGAAGAATGCGTAAATACCAAAGGCTCTTTCAAATGTGTAGCAAAATTAAAAAAAAAAACCAAAGTAATTCAAGAAGAAGATTACGATGCCGAGGATGACGACGAAGAAGACGATGACTACGACGACGACGCTATAACGGAATCTTCCGCGGATGACTCGTGCGAATTAGGATTCAAGAAAGATGATAAAGATGTATGCGTTGGTGAGTAAAGCATTTTTTCGATTATTACAAATTAACAGTTTATTTTTATTTTTTAAAGCGAACGATGTTGGATGATTAGATTTTTAATATTGAATAAATAATACAAATTAATTCTACAAACTATATTAAAATATTTGATTCGTTCGATTAATTTTTATTGGATACTGAAAAAATTCTTCGTTTCGTATTTTATAGATATTAACGAGTGCGAAGAAGACGATGGAGAAAGTCACGGATGTGATCATAAATGCACGAATTTATCCGGTAGTTATTTTTGCGAATGTAATCCTGGTTACGAGTTAGACGACGATACCACCACCTGTTTGGATATAAACGAGTGCTTAAAAACTCCGAAACCATGTTCGCACAATTGCAAGAATACAGAAGGATCTTATACCTGTTCTTGTCCGAATGGATTATTTTTAAATAAAAATAACTCAACTTGCGACGGAATGAAAACTCTAGAAAATTGTGCAAACTCCAAAATTTCTTGTTCTCACACGTGCCAAGATACGGTCGATGGACCGCGTTGTACTTGTCCCAGTGGATACGAATTGGCTAACGACGATACCACTTGCATCGATATCAACGAGTGTATGCAAAAGACCCACGGATGTAGCGAGGAATGCGTCAACGAAATCGGAAGTTATAAATGCATATGTCCCATGGGATGGTTCCTCAAAGAAGACAATCGAACATGCGAAGATATCAACGAATGCGAAAACAATAATTATTGTTCTTACAAGTGTACAAATACTCGCGGCTCGTATCGTTGCGATTGCCCATCGGGTTTTATTTTGAGCGACGATGGAAGAAGTTGCGAAGACATCAACGAATGTGCTCGAGGAATCCACGAATGCTCTCACAGTTGCCACAACGAAAACGGTACTTACACGTGTTCTTGTCCGATCGGTATGTATTTGATCGAAAGCCTAAAGTTATGCGAACCATCTTCGTCGTGCGAGGCTCTAAACTGCTCTCATAAATGTCTTAAAGAAAAGGACACGTACCGTTGCGAATGTGCTCTTGGTTATATACTACAAACGGATGGTAAATCGTGCGAAGATATCGACGAGTGCAAAGAAAACGAACACGATTGTTCTCACGATTGTATCAATAGTCCAGGGAGTTATAAATGCGTCTGTCCAAACAATTCGAAACTTCTACCCGATGGTCTTACCTGCGATATTGGAAAATGCTATTCCGGTATGAAGCAGGGCGAAAACGGAGATTGTCAAGACATCGACGAGTGTACCGAGAATGATCACAATTGTTCTCACACTTGTGTCAATCTTCCTGGTTCTTATCGATGCGAATGTCCTATTAATTTTATTCTCGACGAAGATCAATATACCTGCAAGTCCTTCGATTTGTGCACTAATTCCACGTGTTCTCAAAAGTGTATTCTTACGGATGGAAGTTTCAAATGCGAATGTAATATTGGTTACGAGTTAGAATCGAACGGCTTTACTTGTAGCGATATAGACGAGTGTAATAACGATATTCACGATTGTAGCCATACGTGTAATAACAAACAAGGAGGATACGAATGCGTTTGTCCCCCGCGATGGATTATGTCGGAAGATTTGAAGACTTGCGTGTCGGATGAAAACTATTGTTCGAGAGTACACGGTTGTTCTCACGCGTGCGAAGAAGACGAAGGAAAAATTCGTTGCGGTTGTCCGGAAGGATTCGAAATATCGGAAGATGATAAAACCTGTAGAGACGTTAACGAATGCATCGAAAATAACGACTGCTCTCAAAATTGCGTGAATACCGAAGGTTCTTACAAATGCGAATGCAATAAAGGTTACGAACTTCTCAACGATTTTAAAACTTGTCAAGACATTAACGAATGTACTTCGGGTGCAAATTCTTGTTCGGATGGATGTATAAATACACCGGGTAGTTTTAAATGTCTTTGTTTAAATGGTTTCAAACTGAGCGACGATGGACGTACTTGTATCGATATAAACGAATGCGTTTTGAACTTGCACGGATGCGAATATCATTGCGACAATACCGAAGGAAGCTACAACTGCCACTGTCCTGATAATTACGTTTTAAACAACGATAACAAAACTTGTAACGAAATGAAGCTGTGCGAAGAAAATCACGATTGCTCTCATAAGTGCTACGTGATAAATGGCGAGAACAAATGTCAGTGTCCGGATGGTTTTAAATTCGAAGATGACGATAAAACGTGCCGAGACATTAACGAATGTCTCGATAGCAACGGTGGATGTTCCGATAATTGCGAAAACACCGAGGGTGGAATGCAATGTACGTGTCCAGAAAATCGACAACTGCTCGACGATGGAAAATCGTGCGTCGAAATTAACGAATGTTTCATCGACAACGGTGGATGTTCTCACGATTGTCGGTACGAAAACGATACCGTATCTTGCGCGTGTCCAAATGGAATGATCTTAGGGAACGATCTATCAACTTGTATCATCGATAGCGCTTGCAATAATAATAACGGCGGTTGCAGTCATATTTGTGGATCGATCAACGAAACAGTTTTTTGCAGGTGTCCTAGCGGAATGCGATTGGGTTACAATAATGCGACCTGCATCGACATCGACGAATGCTTAGAAAACAAAGACAATTGTACTCATAATTGTATCAACACTTACGGTGATTACGAATGTGCGTGTAATTCGGGTTTCGTTCTGAATACTTTGGATAGAGCTTTATGCGATGACGTGAACGAGTGTTTTATTAATAATGGAAATTGCTCTCAGATTTGTATTAATTCGGTTGGTAGCTTTCATTGCTCGTGCTTTTCCGGCTTTGTTCTGACCATTGATAATTCCACTTGTTCGGAATCAAAAGTTTGCTCGATAAACAACGGAAACTGTTCGCATTATTGTCAGGTGGATGTGAATAGCGATACGGCATTATGTTCGTGTCCAGCCGGTTTCAGGCTTCTGTCGGATTTAAAAACCTGCGAAGACATCGACGAATGCGAGGAGTTTGAAAACGATGTTCACTCGGGATGTTCGCATAAATGCATAAACGTGGAAGGTAGTTATTATTGCGACTGTCAAAAAGGATACGCGCTTTCTCCGGACGATAAAAAAACTTGCGTAGATATCGACGAATGCGTTACGTCGTCTCATAACTGTTCTCATAATTGTTTGAACGTGCCCGGAAATTACTGGTGTACTTGCCCGGAAGGTCATTACTTAAACGCGGATAACGTCACGTGTAACGATATCAACGAATGTCTGCACAACAATGGCGGATGTTCGACTTCTTGCAACAATACAGTTGGAGGCTACAACTGCCATTGCTCCGAAGGTTTTCGACTGGATAACGATGAAAAAACGTGCGTGGACGTGAACGAATGCGATAACGGACACACCGTATGTTCCTTCGAATGTCTGAACACGTTAGGTTCTTACAAATGTATCTGTCCCGATGGACACGTTCTAGCTAACGACGCGAAAACTTGTATCGCGGCTGACAGATGTAAACCAAACAACGGCGGATGTTCTCACATTTGTTACAACTTGGCAAATACTATCAAATGTACGTGTCCTTTAGGAATGTATCTTGACACGGATGAAAAAACTTGCGTCGATATCGACGAATGTGCCATAGATAACGGCGGATGTCCGGAGATTTGCGTAAACGTGAACGAAGGATTCCACTGCGAATGCTCGAAGGGGTACGAGCTCAATTCCGATGCCAAAGTGTGCGTAGATATTGACGAGTGCGTATCAAATAACGGGGGTTGTTCTCACTTTTGCCAAAACACGAAAGGCAGCTTTTATTGCGAGTGTCCCGCCGGTTATAGTTTAGGCCAGAATAATAGAACTTGCGAGGATTCGAACGAATGCGAAGTCGATAACGGTGGATGTTCCGACATTTGCAACAACGAAGAAGGTTCGTACACGTGCAAGTGTCCGGAAAATTATTATTTAAAAGAGGGTAGAATCTGTATCTCCGATAATCCCTGTGGCAGTGGCAATAACGGAGGCTGCGAACATATTTGTACGGAGAATAATGGACGCGCAGTTTGCTCTTGTAGAGACGGATTCCATAGCTTGAAATCTAATACTTCGGTCTGCGTCGACATTGACGAATGCTTGGGAAATCATGACTGCGAACATTTGTGCGTAAATACCTATGGATCGCACAAGTGTAGATGTAGGACTGGATATCAAATGAGAAATAATGTTTGCGTAGGTGAGTTTCAAAAAAATTACCATCATTATTTTTTATCCGCTTTCAAAAATGAATTTTCTAAAGAATTGAAATATAAAATCAACTCGGTATTTTACGTGATAATATATTTCTTTAATATATGCGTATAAATATAATTCCATGACTCGTTTAATTTTGTAGACATAGACGAATGCGCTGAAAATACTTATTGCGAAAGGGGATGTGTAAATACACCTGGTTCCTATCATTGCGAATCAGCGTGCAATGTTGGATTTAAGATGGAAGCAAACGGATGCGTTGGTTTGTAAAAAAAAGATATTACAAAGGTTATAAATTTTGTCGAATATTTTTGCCAATTTATCATGATTTATCTTTCAGATCACGACGAGTGTCAAAAAGACAATGGCGGATGCGAACACATTTGCATAAATGGTCTGGGTTCTTATGCGTGTTCTTGTTACTCTGGATTTTACGTGAATCGAAGGTAATTACGTTTTTAAAATACTTAAAAACTGTATCGACGATCGCGAATTAAATTTATAAAAATTGCCTTCAGAAATACGAGCGAATGTTTGGACATTAACGAGTGTCTTTATCGTAATGGCGGCTGTAACGGCGACTGCATCAACACTCCTGGAAGTTACTATTGCGTCTGTGCCGACGATTTAATACTCGCTGACGATGAGAGAACCTGCGTTTCGAGAACTCCTAGATGCCCGGCTCTGGAACCTCCAGCCTTTGGCGAAGTACAAATATTTATGATTATCTAAACGTACAATACTTTGAATTTTATGTTCGTGTTTATATTTTATGTTTATCCTGTTTTAAGGTTTTCAACTAAAATTAATAATCTGCAAAAAGGAACAATTTCGTGATAGTAATATTTTATATCTTTATTATGAAATTATATATATATATATTAGTCATAAATAATTAAAATTAAAAAATTACCGTTTAAAAATAGAAAAATATTAAACGAATACGAAGAAATACGATAAAATAATTATACCATAAACCAATGTAATAACAGCAATAGTAGGAAAATCGTTGATCGAAAAATTTTATACACGATAAAACAATAACGGATATACGAAACAAGGCGAAAATTCGATAAAATGGATTTTTATTCGTTACTTCCGAGGTTTAATCGGTTACAAATGCACTTACAGATGCGATGTCCTGGACATTCATCGGGTGCTACGGATTATCCTCTTGGAGCAAAGTGTCACATAAGGTGCAGAAGAAGCTTCAGATTGGAAGGTTCTTATCTGAGAACATGCGAAGTAGGAGGGAACTGGGATGGTACAGAGCCGGTCTGCATTCGGGATTACACATCCGAGGCACGACCTCATTACGCAGGTAAAAAAAATAATACAAGTAAAATGTATGGCTTTTTTTTTCTTTAGAAATAAAGTATTATATTTTGTTTTAAAATCTTTATAAAATATGCACTGGGATAATTAATCTACGATCGAATAATTTTAACGATTGCTTTCGATCGCGAGAGTAACTAATTAAGTTTATCATTTATTAAAATAAACGTTTCGAATTCTATCGAAATAGTTTATTTAATAGTATTTGTAAAGACGTTTAAATACCTCGTCAAATCCATTTTGCCATAAAAACGCATTTATCGAATTAAAATTTATGAAATATAGAACAATGTACAAATAAATTGTTATAAAACAATGTTATTATACGTATGCATCGTTGTATCATCGATACAAGAATTTACTATTATTTAAATTATATAATATCACCGTTTGTAAGTTCAAAAAAATTACCAATACAGTAATACCAAAAAGTTATTTGTTTGCGTGTAAACGAAGTAAGAACGCGAACAAGATAGATTCGAGAGATTAGTCCAAGTACGTATTTCGTACGTAAACTAATCGGTGCACAATTATCAGAATTATCGTTGCATAGAATAATTATAAACACAAAAGATGAAGCATCGGTCGCAAGGTAAATTTTGCGTGAAATTAGCTCGTTGTAAGGATCAAAAGCAAGGTGTAAAGGTGTAGTAAAGGTGTAGTAAAGGTGTAGTAAAGGTGTAAGTAAGGCTGATTCGAGTGGAGGTGCGCAGCCAATGTTCCGAATAATAATCAATCGGCGGGAGTTAATCGTCCGGCTATTAAAAAAGAAAGTAATAAAATAAAGAGAACAATTAATGGCTTCCGACGCGAGGTATACCTACATCGGCCTCGAACAGCCAAAAGTTCTCCCTCGGAGCACAAAAGCGCGAACAGGAACACGCGCCAACCACTAACGAGTCCATATGTTAACGCCACTCCTTAATGAGCTTACGCGGCTTCGCATTTGGCTTTTTACGCAACGGCGCCACACCGCTTTCTTTTCAACTTCTCACGATTCTTTTCCTTTTCTTATTTTACTCTGGTCGCGCTTTTCTTCAAAGTCTTTTTCTCCCCGACGGAGGAATTTTTACAAGAAAACCTTTCTCGCCGCTTCGGATAATGAGCACGAGAGGTTTTGCCGCTCGCAACAAAGATGATAGTCAGCGTTCGTCCTCGTCTATTCGTCTATGTCTTAAAACCCGAGTCAGAGTCACTCGTTCCGCTCCTTTCTTTTAATCTTCCTATATTCCTCGCTCTTTCCTCTTCCCTCCTTCCCTCTCTTTCCGTTCCTACTTTTATTTCGTTCTTTGAATTCGCGGCTCGATCGATGCCGTTAACGAACCGAATTTCCTGCCATACAACCAAGTATGCTTCGATTGGTTTTGACGTGCAACCTTCGAAAAGTTATCTTTTTCAAGAGATAGATCCTACGAATCCGTTCGAGTACTTTTGGTAATGAACGCGAGTACGAGACTCCATTCGTATACAAAAATGAGATGAATCAGTTTTTATAATTTAAAGATGTTCGACCTACGATACATTTCGAATGAAATATTAGGTTTTAAAATGTAGAATTAGCTTTTTTTATACATTCGCTATCAGCTTATTAAAAATAAATTTTAAAGGATTTTTTAGAATTCTTTTCGATGTAGTTGTTACTTATATTTTATAGCTACGTTTTCGGAAAAAAATCGAGTTTTTATATAAATTTTATTATTATTAACTTTTGTTAATAATAGTAATAAATAAGGTAAATTTAAAGTTCTTATCTATACTTTGATATTTTAAAAAATTTTTTTAAATACTAATCATTCTAAGTGTATCGTATTACTCGAAGGCACAAAAAAAATATAAAACTAAGAAAAAAATATATACTTAGGAAAATATGACGCTTGAAAATAATTGTACAAATCCATATGTAATATCGTATTGTATGGTTATTTTGCGAATTTCGATCTTGATATCGTTGAGCCGATACGGCATTGTTCGCGTAAAATAGATTCAGGGATTCTTTTATTTACTTATCAACGCTTTTGTACATTGTTTTTTCCTCGTTTAGGGTGTGAAATTAACGCGGAACACTTTGATAGATGAATTTCCAGGTTGTGGCCGGAGCAACGAACGACCGGAAATGTATTTTCTTTTTCCGTGCATTTATTGGGGCTACCCAAATGCGACCCGTGATTAATCGATGAAATTCATTCGATGCATTGGTTTTCCAGCTCCTTCGACGACGGCTTCGCCAAGGCCCTACATCAGATGTCCGAACGATCTGGATGTCGAGTTACCACCGAGACGAAGTACCGCGCGTATCTCCTTCCCCCAACCAAAAACAAACGTCGATTGGTATAGGTAAGGACGCAGTGATTTATTATGATTTTTATTATACGCGATTAGCCGAGAAAAAATCCGAGATAAATTAATTTCAAAATTCTGATCTCGACGTGATGCAGACGGAGGTATTTTTAATGATTATAGTGTGAGATTATGAATACTGTGAACTTCTTTTATATAAGTAATTTGTAAAGAAGTAATAAGTTAGCAATTACTAACTTTAAACTTTTAAAGTGCAATTATTATTTTTCGTAGTAGATGCGTAGTCTTGTATTATATACCGAATAAATTAAAGATATTCGAGTAAGATTTTAATTTACGATATTTATTTAATATATATTTATATTCTTCAATTGAATACACCCGTGGATCTTTATCTTATAAGCTACTATAATAATATAAAGTTTAAATAATATCTATTTAAATTTCACTTTGAATTTTGAAAACAACGCATTTTTCTGTGTATTAATATTATTTACGATAAAACATGCGTTAAATATGAAACTTATCGGATTCATAATTTTAAAGTTTCAATTTTTTCTTTACGTTCGACAAAAATACTTGATTTATAATCACACTTAAATTTATAAATCTGTATTTTTGTAAGTATTTTGTAGCCGTAAGATCATCTTTAAATTTACTTCAAGTGATGTTTCTCCTTCATCTATATCAACTTTAATTTTCTATTATAAAATATCATTCTTTTATTTCTCAACATAAAACTCGTTTTACAAAAAAAATTGTTTAAATTCTATCGTTCTATCGCAATACGAAACTCGCGTCGGATCAATTATATTTCTCTTTAAATGCAACACCCTCTAAATAAATAAAAATCCAAATCATTTCAATTCTCTATGCTTTTCAAGTTGTGTATACATCTGCAAAACATTCATGAAATATTGATAGCATTGTATGTGAAATATCATTCTTTATCCACGAACCTCTTTGTTCTTGGCACCGACCCTCTTTCATTTTCCTTTGTCACCTCGAACTCGAAGAGGAGTCTGGCTCTCGTACGCGCAAGAAGACCAGAGTCTAACCTTTCATTTTGTCTCGAGAGTCTCAATCGGTCGCCGAATTCTCTTCTCCCGTCACCTTTCTTCTCTATCTATCGATCTGTCTATTCGTCTGCTGCGTACGGTTACAAGTATATCGATTCTGTAACGTCACACTGGTTCCTAAGATTCTATACGTATAAGCAATGCGGCGAAGTGTCGGGCAATCGCTCGAAGGGTATAACGTCGATCATTGGCATCTTCCTTTCTCGATAAAAAATTTCACCTTTTTATTTTTAATATATATATGGTAAGTAGATGATAAAATTTAGCAAGCTAAAAAAGAGATACTTTAAGGTAACAAAGTAATGTTTTATCTTCTATGCGCTTCATATTTTTCACATAAAGACGATCGGATATCATGAAAATTCGATAACCCATCAGACCGCAATTTTTATACTTTTTGGAATCTTCGAAGAACGCATTATTGACTTATTGTGCAAAAATCTATTAAAATATCTACGTGCATTGATGAAGAAAGATGAATGAACGATAAAAAATTCAATAATTTTTTGTTAAAAAACTTATTTGAACGAAAGGATTTACTGGTTCGAATTGCAAAATTCGCTACTAGTTTTTACAATATTTTGTAAACACAACAACTTTCGATCGCTATCAAATGAATTTCGTTCAAATTAATTTTAAAATAAAATATAACGTATAACTAATTAATGTAATACTTTATTAATAAATTTATCTATTCTAATAAGAAACTTTATAAAGTTTTTAAAACTGATATTCTTGCAGTATAAACAATCTTTGAATTGGTTAAAAATATTTTATGAATATTTTGAAACGTATTCAATATCGATAATTTAATTGGACAAATATTTCTTTATTTACCTGGAGGTAAAATAAATATTATAAAATACATTGTTTTGTACAAATGTCAATAGCGTTTAAATTTAATTCAAATACCTAAAAATATAAAACTATTTAATAATTTATAAGGGTATTTGAATTTTCTGAAAATACCTACGCAATTTTATTTTTTAATATAAAAATGTAATTAAGTCTTTAATATAAATAACTTGTATTTTTTGTTGAAAATTAAATTAAAAAAAATATATTTGATTTCAATAGTATACGTTAAAATTTAAATTGAAGTCTATAAAAATAAAATTTCATTGGGGAGTTGATTGTATCGTAATTATAACAAGTTTGAAATCGCAAGTATCGAGAATAATCGTTTCAAACTTCGATGTTAGTTATATTACATGGAAATTATTCAGAATCGAGTAAAATCGTATAAATTTTAATAATGTTTATTTGTAAAAATGGACCGTTTCGTTTAAAAATGAAATTACTCATTATTATTTCGTATATTGTTATTTACAGAAACGTGGAGTCATCACCGGCATGGGGAAAGCAATTACAAGCAGATTTGCCTTCAGGAACTACCGTAGTGACATTCACTGCCTGGTCTTCAGTTTCAAATTACACGAACGTCTGTAGAATGATGATTAGAGTTCGCGGTAAGTTTATTTCGAAGATTTTTGTAATAAAAATTTTTGCGTTTCCGTTGTTACGTCGTTTTAAACGTAATACATTAAGTCGCTGCGATTTTGGTAAAAAGCTTATATATTTTGTGTACGATGTAAGATGCGATAAATTTGAGAAGATTTCATTCTTGTGTTCTTATTCTGCGGATTATGGGATTTCTCACAGAAAAATTACATCTGACCAAGAATTGGAATATATCAAATACTAACACCTAAGTAATAAATATACGTATTCGAAAAAAATTACTGCTTCTTTGTATCGAATATTGCGAAATACGAAGGCAATTTGTACGTATCAGTTACTTTTAAAAAAATGAATAAATTCAAAAATTTAGCGTAAACACGGTAATTTTTTACATACGATTTTTCTCCGTATAGCTGTCAAGCTTTCCGTGGTCGGAAGAAAGGTTACTCCTCGAATACAAGAGATAGAACCTTAAAATTCTTGTTTAGCGACATCCACACTTTTGTGCGGTCTCACGATTCTCTGTTTCTTTCATTTTCATTCGTACCCTCGTTGCATTTGCACATACAAAATTTATCATATTCTCCGTAAAATCTCTCTCTCACCGCAATCCGGCATAAAATTTCACATCACGCTTTGCCGGCTGACGCGCGGCTTATTTTGCTGCATTTTCGTTCTCGCGGAACGAAATTTTTGCGAATCTCTCTAGTCAGCGACACGACGGATTTCGGAAATTGAACTGTGCCAAATAGTTTGGTGGGATCCTTCGAACAGGGTCGATTTGTCATGCTTGAGAAGCTCGATTAATCAATCGTATTTATACTCGAGCTCCTGAATTATAGTGTCATTGTAACGGCGATGCGGGCGTCCACCTATTTCTTCGAGCTTTGAATTATTGTTCCGTTGACAGGTAACACAGACTAAGTTTAGTACGCGTATGCGGAAGGAATCCAATTACGCGCTTCGCGATGGAGTCGTAAAACGCATTATATACGCCTCGTTCGATTCGTGATTGAGCTAATGATGTTTTCATGAGTGAACTCGTAGCTAGTGAATCAAGATGCGCAATCTCGGTAGAAATTTGTAGGAAGATGTGCTGGATATTGTGGATATAGGGTTTTTTAACTTATTTTTATATACCCATTTTGCTGAAGTTTCAAATTTTACCTCAAATATAGGTATTTTAAAGTTTACTTATAATTCATTGATCGTTTAAAATTGATAATAGTCAGCAAATTTATTATTATGCGATGCTGTTTCAAGATAAGATGATAATTGAATGATTCATGATTTTCGTTTTAGGAACAAAAACGTGACTTGGAATATTACGGTAATAAATTAAAATACTTACTTTATTAATTTAACAAAATGTCTATTGTCTCTTGAAAATATACAATTATCTCGTTGCGAATTATTTTGCATTATTATTAATCGAACTTCTCCGGAGAATTATAACATATTATAAATTAAAAGGTAAATACTTATCGTATCAGAATGCTATAACTGAAAGATCTTGGTATCGAGTAATATTATTAAAAGGGAGCACTTTGTAAGATAACTTTTTTTCAATTCGTTGAATTTTTATTCAAATTTATCATATAAAATTTTCAAATTACTTAATCAAGTTTTTTATCTGGTAAATCATTTTTCTCCAATAAAGATTATATAAAAGGAGAATTGGTAATAGAATCAAAGTATTTTCATAATAATAAATATTTTAAATTCAATCTATAGAAAGGATATTTGAATTTTCTTTTTATTTTTGTTATTCAAATTTGGAATCTTTTCAACCAGAAAGTTTTAACCAACTCTAAATATATTATAAAAGCGATGAATTTCGAAATAAATTCTCATAAATTACTATATTACGGAGAATATTACGCATATATAAGTTTTTGAAAAAAATGAATTGTGAATTAATTTGATAAAAATAATCATTTCGGTTTTTTAATAATCTTTAAGTAACAATTTAATAAAAGGAAGTTAATTAATAATTTAAACGTTTAAATTATTAAAATATATTTTTAATGTTATTTATGTAGAAAAATCTGAGAGATGATAACTTAATTATATTTATTATATTTCCAGGCTTATTATAAATCTATTTTCGTCAATTATCAGAAAGGTTTAAGAGTTTATTTTACATTCTTTAAATTTTTTAATTATAGTTTATTTTGAAACTAATTGGTAGTATGAAGTAAATACAATAATATAATGATAATTAATAAAATTTAAAATACGTACATAAGTAAACAAATGAAAAGTTTGATGCAGTTAAATAGAAAATTTATATTAATGGATATATATATATATATTTATGCAGTTTCTAACTATTTTATATATTTTTCAATGTTTTAAAAATATTCCAACAAATTCAATATAAAAGAAATTTATATTGTTATAGGAGTAGAATAATATATTTTCTTTATCACGTCATATCTGTTAGTGTATAGAAATTTATCATGAAAAAGATACTTAATATATTTTATTTTATATCCGATGCAAATATATTTTCATTTTTGTATATAAATTTTTATTATAATAAGTTTACAATTTGATAAACAAAATTAAGATTAAAAATATGTAGAAGAAATCTTATAGAAAAGTGCAAATTTTACTTTTTTATACAGATCAACTAAGTTATATTGTATCCGAACAAAAAATAAAAATAAATTTAAACAATCCTACAATCTCATGATAGTTTATTGTATCTGCCTTCCTTTAATCGAGTACTTCACTGAATTTAAAGTTAATGCAATTAAACAAAGCAAACCGTCGGCAGAATTACATCGGTGAACCAAATAAAAGCATACAACTTTCTATGGTACTCTCGCGTGACCCGTAAAAACTACC
This sequence comes from Dolichoris vasculosae, assembly GCA_018907195.1. Lineage (NCBI taxonomy): Eukaryota > Metazoa > Arthropoda > Insecta > Hymenoptera > Agaonidae > Dolichoris > Dolichoris vasculosae. Next base: position 9,628,315 of record JACCHY010000005.1, on the reverse strand, counting down.
TTGAAGAATTAAACCACTGAATCCACTCCGTAGTTTTTCTTTTCGTTCAACTTTCTTCATTTCAGAATATAATGAAGAATACACTGTTTTTTGTTTTTTAATATGATACTACTCAATAAATGCATACAACTTTATTTCCTTTAAGTGTTTTACTGGTAAAAATGATACTTAAGATACTTCCAAAAATAGTTTTAGAATCATATCTAACGAACCATATGTTATTTTCATATTAAAAATTAATCAGATATAGTACATATAGCAATTAATTTAAAAGTTGTACGAATATGAGTAATTATTATAAAAAAAATCTGAATATCTTAGATGAAACTTATCGGTAACCGCAGACGCAAATTTTATGATCGAGGTATAATTTCAGTAACGCATATTACAGAAAGTCAAAGTCAAATCATTCCAAATATTAAATTTTGGTAAAAAAATTATCAGGTTTTATACATTAATTTTTATTAATAGATATTCAAATTCGACAAAGTATTTCCATGTAATTTTGAATCGACATTTTCTTTAGATTTCTTAGTTTTATTTTATAGAATAAAAAAAATTAAATCCGATACTAAAAGTTAAGTAATTTTCCTGCAACTCATTCTACCTAAAAGATACTAGTTTTCTTTAAATCAGGTCGCACTAGTTGGTTCTATAATTTAATTTCATTTGTATAAGATTAATGTTCAAAATTTCGATTCAACATTTTTCTCTGTTTTGAAGCTATTTTTTTTTCTGTAAAATGTTCCGCATATTTTATGATGAAATATTATTTTTCAAACTAACTTTTAAGACTTTGAATATATTCAGAATTATATAATTTACGAATGAAAAATATATTTTTAATTCGCATTCTCTAATTTTCCTAGAGAATAGTAATAATAATAATCATAATAATTTAAAAAAAAATCCGTTTAAAAGAACGCAGCCTGTAACGATCGAGGCAGTCAGAAATCCAATCATTCTAAACTTAGATTAATCTCAGAATCTTAAAGCGAATCGAAGACTTAATTTTTCTATTTTTCGCAGATACGGAGAGTCCGAAAGTTTTGAGCTGCCCAACATCTTTCGAGGTACGCTTGAATCCGGGCGAACGCGAGCGAATGATCTTCTGGCAGGAACCAGCTTTCAGTGATAACACGGGTATTGAACGTACCTACAAGTCCAGGGTAAGCATCGTCTTACAGAGTTTTTTCTTGATGCCCCTTGTAAAGTTAACCAAGCTATTTGAAATTCAAGCTTTTAGTTCGCCTTTAGGTCATTCGAGTCCGCTACCAGCTATTCGACTTTTAGAGACAACAGGGCCTTAGGAGCTTTAAAAGCTCAACTGCTACTCTTCGGCTTATCAAATGATTCAACTAACTTGAAATGAGCTGAAGATGTTTAATCCATAGTCAAAATTTTTAAAGATAGCTCGCGATTCGAGTAATCGAATCGTAGTTATAATCTTCTTTTTATCCTGTAGCTTTCATCCGTCTTTTTTAAATAAAAAGTTAGGTATTGGAAAATCGAGGGAAAATACATAAATTTAGTATATCTATATAATATTTACTTATGACATTATATCAAAAATATTATTGAAATTTGGAAAATATCTCAAAATAGGTGATGTTAAAAACTTGTAATAGACTCTAGACAAATTAGTTTTGTAACTTTATCATTTTTTAATATATATTTCTGATTTTTCATTAAATATTCCTGAGATTATAAATATAAATATATAAAAATTATTAAATATTTTACTTTAGTTTTCTAAAAAATTAACTCCATAAAAACATCAATAAATAATTATAATTAATGAAAATTATTATTTCATATAAAAATTGTAATAATATTAGTATTTAAATTTAATTTAAATAATTATTCTGTTGGAAATAATTGGCAGGTTTAAGAGAAATTTAGATAGTTTTAATTATAAACGTTGTAAATGTAATAAGTAATTCTATAAAATTACATGATAAGGAAGTTGGCATAGATAAAAACTATATCAAATTTGTGAAAAAAATTTATCATTTTATATGATATGAGTCAAGTTTCAGTTTTTAGAGAATATAATAAACTTGCTACTCATAATAGTCGATTAATCTATAATGACTTTTTATCTTCAATGAATTTGATAACTTGGTATCTTTCATTATTTTTATCTCAATTTAATAAAATAGTTTTTATTCTAATATCTATATTATATAATTTAAATACAAAAATTTTGTATTTGTAGGAACCGTACGAATGAATTAAACATAAATGTAATAAATCTTCTATATATAAATATATCGATTCTTAGAATAATTTTATAAAGATTAATGATTTTCTTGAAGCATTTATGCAACAACTAATTTCAACGTAAATAATAAGTTTTCAAAAGGAAGAATTATAACTTGCAAATGAAGTTTGAATTCTGAAAGGTTAAAATTTCTTTTAATAAGTTGCAATGACTCAATGTGATATTTTAAAAATAGTTGAACCAAATAGATCGGAACATATCACTTTTATACTCATTCAACTTACTTTTACAAACGTATTCAATTATCATCAATTTTTTCAAATTTATACAGGAACTTTTCAATTCCACTTCTATTCTGCAAGTTTCAGGCATTCATGAAGCTATCTCCATCATCAAAAAGTCTCCTTTTAAACAAAACTCGTTTTCAAAGCTATGTGCATTTCTCTTTTCCTCTCTGTAAATATATGCATACATACAGAGACAAACATATATATAAAGCATTGAAGTTTAGTCCAATAGTCCAACATCAATTCGAGCAATTTCTAATCAATGTAGTCTGGCCAATACCGATTTCGACCCATTTCTCTTTCTCTTTTACCACTACAAGCGATTACTATTAGTTTTCACTTTAAACATCTTGGGTATAGAAATTATCTGTATAAATACATCATACTTCGTATTTTATTAATTTTATAGATTCTAGTTTTGATTTATAATCTTAAATTTATAATAACTAATTAATCAAATATTAATTTTAATTATAGACCATCTAATTTGACTTTTATTTTTTGTTCCTCTAGATTTTATCATATACACGAGAAACTTTATAAAAACACATATTATTTTTCAAAATAATTAATGTGTAATTCCTAGGTTTATATAATTTATCACTTTTATTTATAAATTTTTATCCTATTCAAAAAAGAATTACAACAAAAAAGAGACATATGAGTGATATAGACTTGCAGAGTGAGAATGATGATCGAAAGAGAATATGAAAAAGTAAATAGTAGAAAATAGTTATGTCTGAATTTTCATTTATTCGCATTGCAATATGGATATGAAATTTCAATAATCAAAGTACTATCAATAAAATATATTGCACAAAATATATTGATCTACAATCTATTTTATCATATTGATTTCATTAATTAATATAAGCTTCGACCTTCATCATCTTATTTCGAAATTCTTGATACAATTTAAATAATTTAATTGTAGGTTAAAGTTTGTTAGACACTGATAAAGAATTATTAATAAATTTATTGATAAAATAAATTTTTAACATTTATAAAAAATGTAAAATAATGTGTATCACGCATTATCACTTTTTGCTTTTAGAGACAAATAAAACTTTCGGGCCGAAAAATGAAAAACCGAAACAAAATTTTTATCAAAATTTAAGTAGCGAAATTGTTTTCATTCATGCGAAGGTAACTTTCTAGTTGATTTACCTTTTGGGTAGAAATGCAGAAAACTAAATGAGTTTTCAAAAGTGTAATTTAATAAAGGGGATAACCAATGAAAAGCAATGAAAAGCAATATCGAAAAATTTTCGATCACAGTTCCAACGTGTAAGTAAACTTAGATCCCATCGATCAAGAAACCTTCTGTCCTTCCCACTTTTATCCTTGCGAGTCTGTTCTCGGATTTTAATTCCGATCAGAGGCCGTCAATTAGCGATAATAGAAAGTACGCCTCGGTGAACCGCTGCATCATCCAGCTTCCAATTACACAGGCTAACGCTCATAGAGTCGATTTTCACGCTTTGGCTTGTTGTCGCATTTTCCAGGAACCTGGCCAGGCGCTGTATCCCGGTGTCCACAACGTGCGTTACATCGCTTCGGATGCTGCGGGAAATCGAGCCGAATGCCACTTTACTATTCACGTACGAGGTGTGTATAACTTCTTGTACCGACTTTTATCACTCAGAGATTATTACAAGCTTACACTCTCCTTCCATATACGAGTGTATCAAATGCACGGATCGATTACGCATATAATTTACAAACATGCTATTGTCTTTATTAATAAAACAACTTTTAGTTCGATAATAAAAACGATAATTTAATTAGTATATACTTTTTGGAATATAGATTATTTGATTTTCTATTATTGAAATTAATTATATAAAATAGTTATAATTAATAGAAAAATTTGATTCTATATTTATTTTTTAAATGTGAATACAATAAATAGTAAATAATATATAATCATATAATAAATAACATACATTTTAAAGTTATTAATTTATTTATTTAGGAGTTAATCTTTTAATTTTAATATATCGAAGTTTAAAACTATTTAAATAAATTTTAGAGTAAATTGTTCAATATAACTCACATATTTCTTAACCAAATGGGATTTTTTATGCAAATTAATAAATACTTAGGCTATTTTTACTCGCATGAAACTCCATTAAAAATTATAAAAAGTATTTTAAAAATATTTTGTTATTTATCGACGTAAGCTTTAGGGTTAAATCGAATGGGAGAATTTTTTTTATGTACAGAAAAATGTTGAATAATTTGCGTTCATTAGAATATAGCAGTTTTAAATTTTCATTTGAAATTATATTCAATGATTTAGTAGATATCAATATTTCATAATATTATATACATCGATTTTTAAATATTCAAGTTTTAATTTATTATGTGTAAGTAAACGAACATTAATGAAACAAATTGATTTGTCAGGTATGATCAAATATTTCATAGCGATAAAAAAATTTTTTCCGAAATTTGAAAACATGAGTCAAAAATGTTCTCTTTTAAAGTAAATCTTTCATTAATATAATTAAATAAATATCTATGTATATTATTTTTCTCTACGTCTAAGTGAATAATTAATTACGATTGACAAAGTTCAGATAACTATTTTACAGAAGAATTTTAAGTAAAAAATAATGTTTGTTTAATATATTGTATAATAATAATACGAATAGAGAAAAATTAATTCTACAAAATATTTCTAATTTCCAATATGAAATTCTATACGATATTAAAATAATTATTAACTTATGTAAAAGGATATCTATGGAATTAAAAATGTAGCTAACCTGAAACGAAAAGGCTAATAAAGATAATAAAGATAGGCGTATACTAAGAGTAAGCACGAGGTTAAATTTTAAAGTATAGTTGATTTAATAAAGTAATAAACGAGTATGAAATAAAATGAGCACAATTTGCATTTATTAAAAATCATCTATATCGCATCGATTTAAAAAGCATTTCACAGTATCACTTCCAGTAACATTGAAAAGGGACTACCGCGTAAAGTTTGCTGTCTCATATCGATTCCCTAGTGTATATTTCATTGAAATCTGCAAAGTGTTGGGAAATAAAAACTCGATTTTCATTTGAATAGCTATTAAAAAATTAAGATTTATTCCGTTTACGTATATGTAACTGTATGCGATACAATTCGGTATGGTTGGTGGACAGGAATACGAAAAATATGAGAAGCGACACGTGATTTTGAATATTTATTTTTTACATGTTAAATTAATCCATATCGTATAGGTTGTGATTTGAAAAGATTATTTTATGATCAATGCCATATATCAAAATTATTAGTACAAAATTATTTTAAATTACAAGCAACATATTTTATCGATTAATTAAAAAGATATAAACGTTATTAGTTTTTGAGTCAATTCATATCGTATTTATTCGATAAATATTACAATTTTTAATACAGCGAATTTTTAAAATGAATTTTCAAGACGCAAAATGAAGAGCAAATTTGAATTATTTTCAAATACATCGATATTAAATGCAACAAAGATCTCTATAAAATATATTATAAAATTTATATTATACAAATACTATCTTTTAAAAAAGGGTAAACAAAGATATACTTCAATGTTACTCGATGAATAATTTTTAAAAATTATTTTAGGAACAAGATGAATTTTATATTTATTTATCGTAAAGTTGAATTTTATATTAAAAATTGCATAAAAGTATGAGTTGTGTAAATCAAATATTATCGTATACTTTAAACATTTTTTTTGAAAGCTCAACGATACGGTCCGTATGGAAGTTTAAATTTAATAAAATACATTTTTATTCATTAGCGATTTCATATTTCCTACTTTCGTTTTCGAAAACAAGTAATAACAATAATATTTTCTCACATTTTATTATGTATATGAAATCATGATTATATTAAATCGACGCGTAAAAATAATACAGTAAAAAAGTTATCGAACGGATTATTTACGCGCGTAAAATGAAAATAAGAAAAATATTTAGGCAAAATAAAAAAGATAAGTAGGTCAGCTTACTCGAAGAAGGAAGAAAAAGTTTCTTGCATAAAGTAAAATAACCTTAAAAATAAACAAAGGGAAAAGGGAATAAAAGCGTGGCCTGTGTCTTTGCAGAGTAACAATGATTGAAAAACGAGCGTGCGAGATCTGCTCATCTTTAAGGTACATTTTGCCTGTCTTTCTCTCTCTTTCTCTGTCTATTTCACTCCTTATTCCTCTTTCACCTCTTGCTTTCTTCCGGCAGTATTTTTCCTTTGTACGATTTTTAAGAGTAATGTAATTTCCTGTCTTTTGCAGAAGCTGAACGGCGAGCAACGGAACCCGAGGTAAGTCAAACGAGGTTGTTACTCTACAGTTTTTTATCACTCTGCTCGGGATAGGAAAGATGCGAAAGATCCGTACGAAATCCTCTTTTAGTATTTTATCTTTTAGTGGAAAGCGCTCCATTGCTGCACTCTTCTATTAATGCCATCTACCATTATTTTTCGTTCGGTTGCATAGAAGGTAGTGTCGTGTAAAATTTGAGTCCCTCCGTGTGCTTTTATTATACGAAGCAACATTGATTTTAACGGCAAAATACGCGATGATCTTTTCTCAAAACGTATAATATATTCATTAAAACACCGAGTTCCGAGTAAAAAATGAATATTAATACCTTTTATTATCGTTTGTAATACTAGAAGATAAAAATGTCTCTTATTATGTGTTGTACAATGTACATTGTCGTACATGTGTTGTAAAATATAAATGTATTTTCATAAATTAAAATAGCTATTTAAACATTTTAATTTTGTACCGTTCTTTGAAAAGTATAACAATTTCTTAAAATAAATTATGTACATTCAAATCTATAAAATTCTTAATAATAAAATAAGAAACGTGATTTAAAATACTATACACTTTCGCATATAATTAAGTCGGTTATATATAGGTTATTTGATACATTTTAATTATTTTTCGAGATATCAAAAGAATAAAATTAAAATATATTAAATAAAGAAAAGCTACAGTATGTAACGATAGCTTAATAATGAAAACTGTTAGATATGTTGTACGACGTTGGAGCTGTCCTTTTCATAATTTCTATTTATCATCCAGATTTATTCGTTTCTTAACCTGACCTGTAATTACGCACTATTTATTGTTACTGTTGTCACAGTAACGTATATGACATGTTTCTTTCTTCTCCCAGACTCTTATATAATTTATGGAAAGCTTGTTAGCACGCGAGCTTCACTATTGTATACTTTAAAAGTGTGCAAATGACATTTTAAGTACAATTTCTGAACTTTGTTGAAAAGTGGATGTAAGCAAGATTTAGCATAATCAAATTGCCTTGATCGTACGTCAAGAATACCATAAAGCAATTATATAAAAATTATTTGTCATAAATAGTTGTTACTTAATTTTTCAACGGATTATCATATATTAAATTTAATTTAAATTCGTACGATTTTTAGTACATTTAATCTCTATTATACAATTTTAATATCCATATATGAATTAAATCGTTTGCTCATTAAATTTTATTGATTCATTATTCTATCTACTACTTTTATGAAGCAAAATCTAATTGAATATTCTATTACGAAGCTTTTATTAAAATAAAAACTGTAATAATATATTAATAAATATATATATATATATATGTATGTATGTATGTATACATATATCACGTTTATTTGCTTTACTCCTCTAATGGTAATAAAGTATGTCGTAAAAAATAATGTGTGTAATATAACATATATTTATATTGTTTCAGGCACAACAGCAAGCTTATCAAAGAATGTTAATTTGTCCCAACAGGCCTCCACAGGAAATTCCACTATCACATAGGGTAAGAAATAAGATATGTTGTTTTTATTAAAAACTTTTTTTTCAATTAGTAAAATATTTTTTTTCGCACTGTACCGTAACAACTTAAAACCAAATTTTAATTAAATAATAAATAAGGCCAAGAAAATTATATATTATTTTGCATGAAAGTGTGATAGATAGTTCATTATTTTGTTTAAGAAGAACTTATACTAAAGAGTCATGAAACTTTGTTGAATTCAGAGAATCAACATAAACATAATTCCTTCAAATAAAAAAATTTAACAAAATATTGTTTAGTTTTTAACTGTATAAGAACCTTTAAATAATATATTTTCTAAATTAAAGATAAATTTTTCCTAATAAATTTATAACATACGAATGCGTGACACTTTTCTTGAAAAATTTGCCACGAAATTCCTCGTCTCTACGCTACTACATAAAATATAACATTTTGCGCACAATTGAGTCACACTGTTTCTTGAAAATATACCGTTTTTAAGCTTATATAAAACGAAAAATTTTGAAACAAAAAAATTTATTTAAAATTAAACAATTATTTCATCAATTGTGAGAAAAATTAATTATACTGTGATTTTTTTCTGAAAATATTTTAAATTGATCTTCTAATATTTAATTTTATAAACATAAATATTATAAATAATTAATTCATATATTTATAATAGTTATATAGATTTTACGAATTTTATTTATCTTCATTGTTAAAAGAAACTAAACAGAATATTCTAGAAATCAGTAGTTTTTCGGTATTTTTCCGTTCTCATAATGAATTTCATTAGTATATTAGATTTCCTTCTCCTTTGAATTCATTAATCTTGTAGTTTCTCAGCGAAATATTTTAAAACGCTAAAGTTACGTGCGTTAGTTCTAGAGATAGAAAATTAAATATTGTGAACTTTACGAAAATATATAAAAATTATGTTCCCTTGTATTTTATTTTCTCAATTTAGAAGATATCTTCTAAAATGTTTTTCTTCTTTTTTCCACAAGTGGCAGATCCCTAGTGGCTGTTATATGAGATATACGCGAATCTTTTCTGGAGCGTATACGATGCATCACTACGGGAGTGATGGCAACGGTAATATCGGGGCCGGCAATCATTATCAGCGTCGGAGCGAGTATCAGAACTCAGCTGCCGCTTATCATGAAGTCCATCCGATGCGTCGGGCACCAACTTCCAGCCAACCGCAGACACGAGCTTATCCGCTCGTCAACTGTAAGTGTATGTGTTGCTTTTTTTGTCTTGTTTTGTCGAGCTTTTATATGTTTAACTGACGATGTGGTTATCATTTGCTTTGGTGAAAATATGTTACTTGGAAATTTATTATATTCTAGTGCAAATTAAGCGAGGAATATATTTAAACAATTTCATATACACTATAATTTACTTTTTCCTTTTTTTATAATATTGACAGAATTATAGAAGTTATAGAATTACTAGCTCTTTCGAATTCTTTTTATTTACTTCTCTATTGAAAACGTTATGTTTAAAAATATATTCAAGTTCATTTCTATAATTAAATCTAATGCACTTTGGTAAATTTGAAGAGATTTTATAAAATAAGTAAATGTACCAAAACGCACTTGAAAATATTTCAAAAAATTCTTCTTTTTAGATATTATATTTAAATTTCAAACATATTTTCACCAATGACACTGTAAATACATTCATTTACAATTTATATTTTATTTTGTATAGTTTCGAGTATTTAATACATGGCAATATTCGATTACAAATATTTTCCAATATTCATATATGTTTTTGTGAATATTCACGTAATTTATTATTTTTGAGGATATTTTGCATCAATCAAGGTCTTCTGATTTGTGTAGTTAATTAAATTTAATTGAATATAAATATTTTTTTGAGTATTCAGTTTCAGATCTTAAAAATTGAACAAATTTATAAATATAGTGAATGAAAAATAATTAGTTTATATTTTTAATTTATTAAAATAATAAATAGTTTATTAATGTTTATTTAACATACACATTTAAATATTAATAAATACTATATTCAAATACTATTAAACATATAATCATTGATGTATTTTTATTTTGTAGATTTAATAGGGTGAAATATAGATTATCAGAATATATAAAAAATAAAGCATTATTTTAATTTTTTAACTAAAAATTCTTAATAAACTTTAATTAATTACTAGAAAAATTTAACAAGAAAATATAATATCAACTCACTTTTAACTCTGCCAGTTACATAAATGGAAATATAATATGATAATTACTACATATTATATATGCATGTTTAATATAAAAGATCATTTCGAATGTATAATAAAATGTACAGAATATCACAATGGATATTAAATGTCGATTTTTCATTAGATAGATTTATAAATTAATTTATGAAAAAAATTATTGATTAAAACTTTATCAGTTAAAATAATAACAATGCTGTTCTAGAAATACAAACCAATTAAAAAAGATCATATAGTTAGAATATCACAACTAATTTTTGACACATTTATTATATGAATTATTTTAATTAATATAATTGATTGGTTAATTTAAGTTGTTATAAAGCAAAAAAAAATTGAAAATAACGCATATATATTTTCTATCCAGTATGACTACTTCGCCTTCTATAAATGAAATCTGTTGCAACTAAAATTTTATAATATTAAAAACATATCTATATTATAACTGATTAAATATTTTTTTCTAATTAATATTATAACTAAAGTTAATTCATCGTAACTAAATATTTTGCATTGTAAGTTGAGTTCGTAGTTTCAAAATTAATGAAAAAAATTTGAAAGTATAATATATGAAAAAAAATTTGTTCGTATAGCCAACTGTTTGATTTCTCACATTATTGTTTACATAATATTGTGTTTATACATTTGAAAACGAAAAATATGTGAGAGATGAACAACATTCATTTATTCTTGATTACATGTTTCAATAAGAAAATATCTATAAAATAGTAAACGTGCTTTTTTGTTTTATCATTGAAATATAAAAAATTTATATGATATATTAAATCATCACCTTATATAACTTATTAAAACTGATAGATTTTTAATAATCATAAAATGCACGCAAAGGAATGTAATAACAAATTTATTTAAAATATATAAATTTTATTCTGAATACGATTATCTTTTAAATACATTATGTGAATATATAAATGATATTAATTTAGAAGACTAATTAACTTGAAATAAAAAAAATGAACTTTTTTAACGTATAATCCATTAGGAAATTTTTTATAAAATTGACATTTTAAATTTTGCTTTTTAATTTTATATTTTATGTTATATTTAATAGTAGTGAAGGAGCATAAATGTTATAATATATTAATTAAGGCTATAATAACCAAAGTCGAGTAGTATCTGTTTATGAAACATATTTACAAATTTTGTATCAACGAGTGTTTTGTTTCAAATTATGAAATGATTATTATTAAACAGATTTTAATCATATATATATTTTCAATCGTTGAGATAGAACTAATTTATCGAATAAGCAATTATATTTGTCACAAAAAAGTATCATGAATATTTAATGTAGCAAATCATTAGAATATAAATGTAAGAAACTGATTACTAATCGATAAAGTTATTAAATTTTACTATCAAAAAGTGAAAAAAATATTTATATAATTTTAAATAATATACTTACTATGATATTCTAGGACTAGACAGATATAATTTAATGTTTCTTTTTATGATTATATATAAAAATAAAAGTATCATTTCAAGGGTAATATTTGTTATTGCTGCACAGAGAAATTTGAAATATGCATGTATACAAAATTTAAATATGAACCAAAAAATGTAAAAAGTGGTAAGTAATAAAATAAGAAGAGATTTTAATTCGGAAAAGAAATTTTTTTCAAAGATAAGTATATTCCAAAAATATAAATGTATCACGATTTTTTATATCCTTATATTCTTGCATATACTTTTGTGAATTTTCTTTTTTCTTTAAATCAACTATGTAAGTATTTTTTCAAGCCCAAAATACAAAAAGCCTTTATCAGTACAAAAAAATAATGTATCGCATAAATGAAGAAAGCAGCTGATTCTTAAAATCGCGGTATTATATTCTATGGATAAAAAATGGATATACCTCTAATAACCCTCTCAAAAGTGCCAGAAACATTTTAAAGATTTTATTTTTAATATTAACCGGAGCCACATTATTCTCAGCAAGTAACCGTAAGATTAAAATACGCGTATGAAAATCTCAAGAGTGAAAAAGGTTTCTCTACAATATGAGCGACTAAATCACTCGTTCTGTAAAGGCAACAACGGTATAGTTTCGGCGAGGGATTGAAAAAGCTGGAGTAAGAGAGTCGAGGAAGGAAACACATAGAGTACAAAAGAAAGTGCTGGTTACGGATACACCAAACGTAAGTTGGCTAAAATTCCCGCGAAAAGTGGTCCGAGATTGCGGCGACTTACCGTCTTGAATATACGCGCAATAGCATACGTAAGAAGACGAATGAATGCGTTAGGTTGATGTAATATGCATCCGGTGTGTGACGTATATTTTTCTGCGCTTCTTATCCTTTTGTTTTTTTTTCGAAAATATAGCAGTGGATTTCTTACGTTCAGTGAAATTTTATTTTACCGATGATACGAGGATTACGAGGAGGATGCCAACGTGGCTAGAAATGTTGTGGAGAGCATTATGAAAACTTGAAACTATATTTACTTTCTAATTATTTTCAGGGTGGAATTATCGAGTGAGAACTTATTATGAATCGTTAAGTTTATATGCTTGAAATTAAATTTACTTAAATATGTTTACTTCGTTAATTTAGCTTAATCGACGTAAAGTAATAAAAGCAACTTTTTAAAAATTTTTATCGAAAATATTATTTAAGAGCGTCGTAGATACTTTTAGTTTTAAATATAGATCGTATTTCAAAGAATTTTATAAGAGTATGATATTAAATCTGCCGAATGTATATAAATTCTAAAATTCTTGAAAAACATCTATATTTCGTATTTTACAAATATTCGAAATATAGAAAAATCATAATTTTATTTTAAATAATAAGTTTTACGAATCGCGAAATAATGTTTTTGTCTTTTTCGAGTAAACTACACGGATCGGAATAACCTAACGAGTAAATTATTGTACGTAGCCATTGACCAAAGGTAAAAAGCGAGACTTTTCAAACGCAAAAGGTTGAACTCGAGTTAACAGAGGAAGCAATTCTTCACCCCGGAGAAACGTAAACTTAACCCGATGTTTTTTCTCGTATTTATTTTATAAATTCATGTACACACGGGAGTGTGGAAGACAACTTTTTTTTTTTTGCAATCTTTACTGTTTCAAATAATTTTCTTCTCTCTTTTCTTTTATTCAAAATATACGGATACGATATCATAGAAAAATAATCGTTAGTTGCTTTCGTGTTTTGATAACCAGGTCAAAATATTTTTACAAACAATGAGATTTATAAAATTATTACGTTCCTATATTTTTTTTAAATAACCTTAATTTAGATAAAAATTATAATTTAGCGCATTCATATATTTCACATATATTTTATTATCTTAAATATGCAAGATTTTTATGCATACGCGAGAAATAATTAATTTTAAAAACAATTATTGTAATGGAATCCTCGAATAATAATGAAAAATGGATATAAAAGTATAAATTGAATTACGGTCCAAATTTACATTTAACGTAAAATTTTAATTTTATTTACGGATATCGTTGTACAAAGCCTTTGCACGTTTTTCTTTTAAAAACAGTTAGCGAAATATATAAAAATATAGGATAAATAAAAACGAGAAATAATTAAAAATCATGAATTAATAACCAAAATTAATCGTTACACTTTAAGGAGATAAACCTGAAAATAAGTAACGTAAATAGAATTTTAAGTTATGATCGATTATCAATAGAACATTACGATTGTTAAAACTTTCGAAATCGAGAAGATATTACCCGCGTAAAATAATTCATCGATATCGTCGACGTCACTTTCCAGTCTAATCGTATAATATTTGAAATATCGAAAAGCGAACTAGTAAAAAAAAAGAAACGAAACGCGTCGCCATCTTAACCAATTTGTGATCACTCAAAGGTTGCTTCTTCCTCCATCGGGTTCGCGTATAACTCGTCTTAAATGCATAAGGTTACGTTTCGATCCCTACCAACGGTGTCGCATGCAGAGATGGTAAAACAACGTGCTGAATAGACGAGGAGTCCGACGAGATGGTTAGCCACGTATCCTTGGGTCACGGCCTGCTGACCTTGGGCTCGCTCAATCATAGTATGTTGGAAGGAGCTTTCGCAATCATCATCGTCGTGGTGCTCGCGCTACCTTTCGTCTTCCAAATCCAACGGTTCCGGGTACGTTTTTCTTTATGGCTGGGGCTCGTGCATAAGTCGGACTTGGGGATGATTAGATTAAAGCGAAATCGCTGGGCTGAGTTTCGTGAAGGCATCTTTTCTTTAGCGGTGTCGAGAGAACGTTCAACTCTTGTGTGTTGTTACGCCAAGTGGTTGTTAATTAGCGACAAAATTAAGTTCGGGTTGTGCAATACATAATAAAAGGTTCGTGAAATACTAAATTTTGCATCTTAGTCGACGGATTTTATATCATTGAAAAATATAACGTGTATCTTATTTTTTTAATACTGTGTTCAATTAAAAGATCTTTGATTCGGTTTGAAAATTGAGGTTAAGCTTATTATTTACAACTTCTTTTTATAAAATACAAATAATTCACTTAACTATGTTTTATATGAAATTAAAGTAAATAGTAACGAATATAATGATCAAGGAGACTAACAAATTTTTTCAATTTTTTTATTTCTTTCAAAATTGAATCATCGATGAAATTATTAAGATACAGTTTGTTTTTTTAGAGATTTTTTCCTTTTTTCAACGCGTATGTTTTTACTTAAAATTTGTAAAAAATATTTATAAAATATTAAAGAAGTATCGTTTTTATCGAAAAAACTCTTTTTTATAATGTATAGCTTAATTTCAATTATATGCATGCCTATTTAATTCTAGCAGCGAGAAGTTACACATATAATGACATTTATTTATTATTTATGATTTGATAATTGATAACATTAGTTCTTAGCTTTTTGATTTAAATCAAGTTAATTTATCGAATTATGCATTTTATGCATGGAGACTAAAGCATTTATATTCAAAGTAAAAACATACTATTTCATCGTCATCGAAAAGTATATTATTTTTACGTTTTATTTTATTTAATAAATTAAAATTTTTAAATTTTAATTTTGTATACACAAAATTTATACAGGATGAAGCACATAAAAAAACAAGACGTCATCACAAGGCGGAATCCAAATACGAGTTAACTCAACATCCAAATCATACAATAGTAACAAATTTTTCGAATATCGAATTGTCACATGAATCATCGTCTAGCTTAAGCATCCTCTTCGATTTTCCAAATACTCAAGATTCACTAACATTAAGTCAAAATCAACAAAATTCCAATCGACAACCAAACTCAATATTACAAAAAAATGAAATTAAAACTTTCGACGGTCTAAACATCAATAAGGTTGCAATGGATTCTGCGATACGTATAGAAAATTTATGCCAACCAGTGTTGGAACTCCCAGATTTTGACTACCGTACCTATAGACAGAAACTTTTAGAGGACGTATTTAGAAAATACTATTCGGAACGTCAACCGCCTGGTCAAGTTGTCATGAACTCGATACATTGGAATAGGATAGATGACCCTAATGATAACGCTAATGTATGAGCACATTTTTTTCAAAGGAAACTTTAATCAAAGAAATTGAAAGATTGATTTAAAATACTCTATTTTAATATTGGTGTTTGACAAAATAATATCGATAAAAATTTAACTCCTAGAATTTTCTTTACACATTTTTATTGTGAGTTTTAATTTCTCATTTCTTTTATAATATTATGTAAAGTCATTTTTTAAATCATGAATATACGAAATCAAATAATTTTATTAATAAATAATAATTATTATTAACATATAGATTTTTATAAATATTCAAATATTGTTAAAACCTTAAATTTATTAAATATTATTTATATTTTATTTTAATTGCATATTATAGCTTGCAAACAGATTTTATATTCAAACTAAAATCTATAATACAAGAGAAATTGCTAAGTCGTTTTGATTTCTCAAAATCTTTCCTATAATATAAATGCGATATGATTCTATAGTAAATATTAAAAATTTATCAGATAAGAAACAGTCAAGACATATTTCAATTCATTGGAAAAGCGAGTGACTCTATGGAAATGTTAAAAGGTCAAGAACCTCTGTATACACACCCATTAGACAATTTTTTGCTGAATAGTGGAAAGCGACCTGCGACCGAGGAGAAGTGCGTTGCTACGAAATATCGATCGCTCTGGTCAGTTCATGATACGGTATCTGATTGTTTACTCAACAGTGCTAAGAATGTCGGAGATAACTTAGCGCATTCGAAACTTTCTCATCCACTTCGAAATCGATTGAAGATTAAAAGAGAGGATCCTCAGATGCGGTTAGAAATATATACATTATAGCAAATTTATCATTGATTTAATTTTAGTGCTTGTGTAGAGATTTAATTACACCTAATTTTAATATGAACATAATATGTAACTTAAATTATATTCGTTTAACTAAATCATTTATTTATTGATGAAAATTAATCAGTATTGATAATTAAATATAAATTAAAAAATTATGCGTATTAATTATTTTCACATTGTATGGTAATGCTAAGATTAATATAAAAATACTTATAAATTCCTTGTTAGTTAAAATAAATTGTTCCATTGGATTTTCTATTAATTAACATTTACAGAATATTCGAGACATTTTTTAATTAAAATATTATGAAATAGCCTTAATTAATAATAATTGTTTTTATTATTTATATCGATAAATACCGCGATTACAAATCATGACAATTATTTTGAAAAATACATTACCTTTTCTATTTAGGTAAAAAATACTTTTCCCATAAGAATAATATATATACCATTCTAAATAAATTATGTAGATATTTTATCTCAATGTAGTGAAATTTTTATATAAAAATACTTATAGATGAAAAACTATTTAAAAAAATTTACCTACATAAAAAACGTAATTCAAGTTTTTAATTTTTAATTTTGATTAAGTTCGTCAATAATATATTTAGTTTGATAATTGAAATATAAAAATTATGGTTGAACGTTCTTGTTTTTTTAACTTATATTTTTTTCAAAATAATTTTGAGAGTGAAACTTTTTAGAATTCTTTTTCACGTAAAATCACATAAATCGTATGAACAGCTGAATAATTCATATCATTGAAACATAAATTGCGTAGGCCACTCACAGCTGGCGAAAGTTCGAGTGACTTATGTAGTTCTATAATCGACATAAACAATGATGGTAAACAGCGGGTGGCAGTCAACAGAGAAGAACGAAATACAAAGAGACCTTGGTTGGTGTCCTCACAACCGGAATCTTTTAATCGCAAATACTGTAAACGCCAACGAGATCTAATTGAAAAACAATGGCGTTCCAAGTCCCAAGGTCAACGCGCTGCATCACCTCCTTTATCCACTCGACAAGTTACAGGGGAACCTAGCTTAGTTTCAATATTGTCGAATCGAACTCCGAGTCCCTTAAGGTCGAAAACGGCTCCGAACCAATCACAGATAATTAGGGAGGAGGCACCGTTGAATGCGAACACGCAAAATGGCAACAAATCTAACAATTCCAAAATCAGTCCGAATAATTCGATAAAAAAAACGAATTTTAGGAGTAATGCAATACGCAATAGAGTAAAAGCCGAGAGCGGGAATATCAAAAACATGAATGGTAAAAAGCAAATTTAATCAAATATAAGAAAATTCATTATTATATGTGAAATTTATGACATGAACATTTTTTTTACAATTTATTTCGCTTTTAGTTTCTTAAGATAACGAAATAACTTTTGTATCGATTAAAATAATGAAACTTATGTCTATCGATAAATTATGTAAATATAAATTAATTTTTATACGTGTCTGATTTATTGTATAGCTTACTCGATAATAATGAAGCCATAAATTATAAATCGACAACGCTGTAACAAAGAATTTCCATTTTACTTATACGAATGAATTTTCTCTTATGAATTTCTCAATCACAATGACCAATGATTTTATTGAAAGAGAAAAAGGAAAGAGGCCTTTCCATTTCCCAAACGAGGATCGCGTTCATTCCAACTAATCTACTTTGTATTGATCAGGATCTGCTATCTCAAATATACCGGCATCGGTATCGATATCCTCGACAGCAACAAGTTCATGCAGTACGGTACGACTTAATAACTCGCGACTACCTTTGCACGTTAATTCGAGGAAGCCAATAAACACCTGGGTGAAAAAAGATGGTCAAATGGAGTACGACAAGTCTCACGTGTCAACGTATTCGGGGGAGTCATCGATATGTCACGATTCGATGAAGCGACCAAAAACTTCGAGTAGCGCCGTCCACAGAGGAAATCAGAGAATGAGTATTGAAGATGCAGACAATCAGTCACGAATAACAAGGGTTAAAAGGATTTTGCCGAGACCAAAGACCTCTGATGGTGGGGAAAGCAAAGGCTGCTACGATGTGGAAGAAGAGGATGAGAGCAAGAAATCGTACAACTGGATTGTTAAGTCATCAAAGAAGAAGAAACCGTGGCAGGATATCGTCCCTCAAACAGTCAATGAAGTAAAATGCTTTAGGATATTTTTTATTCTCTGAAAGTAGGAAGTTGCAAACTAATATATTTCTCAATTATAAAAATTTTCTTAGATACGGTATTACTCGATTTAAAGATGTAGAGGTTACTTCCACGTTGCACTTTATTTAATTTAATAGCAATATTTTTCATAGTATATTACGGATTACTTTTTCAATTCTTACGTATATAACATACGATATATATTATTTATTCAATCATATTTTCCGTTTATCAACTTTCTTGAGATTTTAAATAAGAGACTTGTTAAACACGATATAAATCCATTGAAACAAAATATTAATAGATAGATAGATAAAATGCTATAATTATTGTATAATTTAAAATAAAAACTGAATTCAGATTTAATAAATATTTATGAAATTTGAAATGATAATATTTAACAATAGGAACCTTAAATTTACATATCTAAAATAAAATAGTTATAATAATTAACATTTCCTTCGATTAAATGTTAAATTGTACAATGATTAAATTATAATTATAAAAGATTAAATTATAAATTGTAAAATTTTTTAAGTGACTACGGTATATTAATAAATATATATAGACTAAACGCATTAAAATTCAAGAATCTTTATTTACAGTGAATATATCACTTATATGTTAAGCAAAAATTTATGATGATTTATTATTTTTCTGCTAATTTAATTTTTCGAATTTTAATTTTTATCTACATTAATTTCTCGGAAAAAATTTAATTAAAAAATATTAGATTTGGAATTATTTGGAATTATTATCAACTTTTATAATAAATAAAAAAGAAAATTATATAATTAAGGTCAGATTCTGAATTATATTTATACTTTGGAAGATATTTAAATGTAAATCTAAATATATACTTATCTTTCTATAAACGTATCTTTTTAAAAAAAAACTAATTGTAGGATAATATAACTTACAAGATATAAAAACATTTAAAGTGAAAAAATATCTTTTTAGAAAATGAATATTCTGTACGAAAAATTTATTCCAGAAAGTAAAAGTACTGAATTTATAAAACTGAATGATTTAACTTATTTATATTCGGTTTATTCTTATTATAAAAATTGAAGATTTGTATTAAATTCCTAACATATAAGGATAATTATATTTAATACATACATAAAATTTTCTTTCTGAAGTTAATTACAAAATTAAAAATCTTGAATGAATGAAATGAAAAAGAATGCACAACAATTAAGTTTTTAACCATTCATAGTTTTTATGTAGAACTTTTTTATTTATTCCCTATAAGTTTCTTCTTTTTGCTAATTTTTTTGAATTCATATTATAACTTAATATTCATTTCAAATATAAATATTTAAGTAGATAAAAATAAAAAAAATTTTATATTCATATTTCAACTTTGTTTTTATGTTGAAGTTAATCTATATAAATAATCTTAAATTTGTAATAAATTTAAGAGTAGTATAATTTGAATAATCTAAAATATAATTTAAATTAGATGTAAAAAATTTAAATTTGCCAAACTATTTCAATATCTTCGAAAAAATAAAAACTGAATTAAAACTGTTAACTCATATAAAGTTTATATGAATAATTTACGTATAATCGTAAAATATATGATATTAAATTAGTAATTATTTGATAATATTCTAAAATTATATACTTATAATTTAATGGGTAATATATGACATTATTAAAAGTATTTTATTTTTATATAGGGCGTACAATTTTTAATAAAGCTACCAAATTCTAAATTGATAATATATTTTATATTTAAATATCAAAATTTACACAGATTTCTAGAGAATTACAAATTTAGATTTAGTGAAAATAAGGTGAACAAAACTACATTTTTCTAAAAAATGTGTAATTTTTTCATGTAAACTGTTTTTAACTGCTTTGTTATAATAGCAGTTTTTATATTAAATTTTTTATTACTTTTTAAGGATATTTGGTTATATATTACATTTATTGACGTTTACATATTTTCTTGTCAATTATTTTGTCAAGTTTTTATTAATATACATATTTACATTATCATATACTGCCTGGATAAATCTTGCTTTTCAGAATGTGATAAATTGATGCTAATTGCGTAACTTTTCATTTTTACAATCGATTTTATTTCCTCGATGTAATTCCCTCAGTACATTTTATTTTTTTATTAGCAAAATTGTTGAAATTCTCCAGTTTGCAAATAAATAAAAGTGTTTTATCTCGTACTGTTTCATCAAGCAATATTAATTTTATTTGGGTCATTTAATTGATTTTATTTTCTAATTACAAAATACATTTAATTTTATTTTTCATATTATTTACATTTAAATTTTAAATAAAAATTAAATTTATTCAATTTTGTATAATATTAAATCTGACAAAGAACTTTAGCTATGATTTATATATTTTTAATCTTTAGTCTTTAGTTTCTTGGAAATATAGTTTCTGACAAAATAAATGTTATTTAAAGTAATATTAAATTTTTTTGACATATTTAGTTCTTTTAATTGCAACAATATATTTTAGTATAGAAGATTAAATTAAATCATTTTATTTCATTACTTTTTTCAATCAGAATAATTTAAATATTAGTTTTGAATGTTAAATATTATTATAATTTTCATTTTAATCTTTTTTATATTTTTTTTTATAATGAATGTGTCCTAATTGAGTAACTTATTCTTAATTTTTCAATATAATATCTTTAAATTAGGCAACTAATAAAACATCAGGTTATGCCATTTCTCTTAAGTTCGTACAATAATATTCTTGTTAAATATTATTTTAACTTATAAGTTAACATATATAATATACAATGTTATAAATATTCATAAAAAATATTAATTATAATTAGCTCTCACCAAAATGAATAACTTGATTTCGATATTTAGTCAATCTTCTAATAATGGATTTATATCGAGAACATAATTTGTACAATTTAAATATATATTAAAAATTTTAATTAACTTGAGAAATGAAAATGATAAGTAATTTTATAAATTTAGGAGCTATAGATCTTCAAAGTTCGATCTTTTTGTAAAAGTATAGAAATTTAATTTATCATTTTTGAGTATTTACTTTGAATCTCTTACTAAATATTGCAATATTTAAGATAATTTATCAATATTTTCAAATAATCAACACAATAAATATTTATTAACAAAGAGCACAGAAGAGCTTGAAACAGAGGAATATAGAAAACACAACGAACTTCCGTTAACCCGAAAAAGCAGCCCGAAGGTTAAGGTTGCAGTGAATCGTGGGCTCATGAACTACATCGAGAAACTAAAACTTCTGCTGGTTGAGATACGGGAGAATTCGCAAGCTACTAGGCAAATCGATCTGGACGACCTCAATCTCATTGATATGCTGACCGAGATCGAAGCCAATCTTAATTCTGAAGAAATACATGAGCTGAGAAGCATCCTACAATTGGCAGAAAGAAGACTTGCACTAACGAATAATGGTTATTGACACCTGTCGGAATACGTATCGATAACGATACTCATAGTATCGAGATTGGAAAAGCACCTTTATTTTATGATATTTATTTTGCAATAGGCCAAAAAAATTTCGAATCATATATAAAAGTAATTTTTTTATATTGAAATTAAAATCAATTTGAGTAAAACAATTTGAAAAGAGTATTTTTAGGCCTCGGACATAGATTTACTTAGCTTATTAGATATCGTCCATTAAATAAATTGATCTTTGTAATGTTGGTATTATGCTACTTTTTTCGTTACATAAATACCAAAAAATATATTTATGTATATAAACCGATTTTAAACATTTAGATGATCACATTTTAATATTCGAAGTATTGGTAAAAAAAATTTTCTATTAAAAAACGATAAGTATTTACAAAATAAAATTCAAGAATTAAATTACGAATACAATGATTACCTAAAAAGGTATCATATAATATACATTTATGTTTCTCCGGCTAAATTGATTTGTCATTTATTTTTGCTGTTTATAATTTGATTTAATAATGTAAATAAATTCAATGTTGATCCATAAACATGAGCGTTGATTCTTCAAAAATTGAAGATTAATTTGATCTGTGATCGAAGATTTTAATACTCCTTCGCAATAAAATATGCTTAGAATTTAAATTATCGAAATAAATCAGACTATGAATCTCATTTCGTATATCGATTTCGTCGATGAGAAGAAACGTCAGTTCTAAAGTTGAAAATATCTTACAACTCCTCAATAGTATTAGCGACAGTGAGCATGAGTTTTTAAAAACTCATTAGCACGCGGATAGAAAAATCCATCTGTAAGAGCTGACAGTGAACCGACAAAAAGTTCGAAACTCTCGGAGTACTACGCGACCTAATTTGCAATTTTAAATCTTGTCAGCAATACTTCAATTCGAGCAGCCGCAAATCTCGCTTAGAGCTTAACTTATCACGTACGTTCCAGGAATACAGTCTTCAATTGTTCCAATGACTAATAAAAAGCTGAAAATTTCAAAATTCCAAACTGCGTTTAACTTATACTCGAGCAATATTGATGGAAGCGGTTTTAATTTTTGCGATTTAAAATGGCATATTGCTTAATGCAAAGTAGTAAGTTTCTTGGGCTTGAGAAAATACCTTTCTATTTATTATAAAGAAAAATTTGTTTTCTTTCAATAATAATTAATTTATTTTTATTTTATATAATTAGATTTATTGCCGGACAAAAATTTATTCTAATTTATATATATTAATAGGAGTTATTCATAATTTTTCAAAAATATTAGTAATAACTATTTAGTACGTATTATTATATTCAATATTTATATGCATTATATTTACTTTATGATTATTATGTATTATAATATTCCATGCAGAAAGGAAAAAATGAATTTCATTTTTTTTTTATACATTATTATTTAGGGAATCAGATACTATCAATGTACTATTTTTTTGTGTACAATGTATAGTTTATGTGTATATATACATATATATATATTTGATGTTTTGTCCACATTAATTCTTTGGAGCATGTTGTGTTCGTAATAACAACCGTCGAATCTGTTCTGTTCGATTGTAAATACTGAATTACAAAGATAGAAATTGACTTCATCGTTCACATTTATTAGTTCTTAAATAAAATATTACGTTATATTATTTGTAAATATTTATTATTTAATTACTAATATTAAGTAACATTATTTGTAAATATTTATTATTATAGCTACCGAGTACAACATATTCGCTTTACATTATGTGCACCTCAACAATTTACTAATAAGTATTGATTAATTAATAAACTTTTTTATTAATTTATACTACTGCAACATGTAAATTATTGAACTGCATTTCTATACTTTTCTATAGTGCAAATTTTATACTTAAAAATTGGTAATTCTTATTCTTCTGTAACTTATTTATTATCAGTACGATAAATCTCAAGAAAAATTTATTAAGATATTTCGCATTTATTGAATTTTTGGTTACGAAAGTTATTTATACCAACTAATAAAAATTATCACGACTTTTTAATATAATAATTAAGAATGAGTATTTTAAAATAAAATTAAGCATTTAAAAATACTTAAAATGAAACATAATTAATTTTAATTAGAAAAAATATCTCTATAGATTATTTTCTTACCGATATAAAAGGTATTCAATGTGACAAAAAGAACTTTTGGATTGTACATATTTCTACGGTATACAAGGGAATGCCATAAAAGCTGTAAACATAAAATTGCTTTTATGTTTCGAACTTATTTTTGTGGCATGATTAAATTTTAAAATTATTAATCCTGATTAAATTTTATTTAAAAATAATCTAGGTAACAAAATTATCACCATCCAAAAATAAACAATGAAATGTTGGATGGATCGTTGATATTTTTCTATAATCAGGAATGGAGATATTACTACGTCTTCTCGAATGAGAATGTCAAAGAATACATTTTTGTTTGAATTTTTTTCGGTGAGTATACTTTACGTGAAATGACCGAGTATGAAAGTTACTCGTCTAAAATACAAAAAAAAAATATTAGAAAAAATTCATCCTTTCCGTAGTAAAGCAAAAAATCACAAATATTTAATAAAAATATCAAAGCTTATATGTAGCAATATAATATTATTTTCTTAATATTTTTAAAAATATACAGGATAACGTAAGTATTAAAATTTTTTATATTTTATGGTAAGTTATACGATATCTTTACGGTATAAAAATATAAGCATATGTTTTATATTCGATTAGTCTATACTTTTCTATTCGATAATAAATAAAAAGAGCTCGATTTACCGATATTTTAGAAAACTCATATTTTTATGATGATTAGCATCACCTGTACAGTTTCGCATCGTATTTTTACAGATAAAAAAAGTGAACGAAATTCGGATTCGTAAAGTCAATTTCTATCGGTGCATCGATCAATTTACAATTTTTCTTTACAATCAGTTTTTAAAGTTCCAGGAGTCGCAGACACGATCGAAATAGTCCATTTAAATAAGTAAACAGAGAACAGTACATGCTTCAAGGACTGCTCTAATAAAACATGACCCATCATTCTGCGGCGTGTGCCTCTCGATGATTACAGACAATCGGCAGTCGCATAGGCAGGATTACTCGCGCCTCCAGCAGTTGCAGCGTCAAAGAATCGCCCAGAGGCAACATCACCAGGAACAGCTACAACGACCCCGCGAACAAGTCTACTATCCGGGTCCCAGCAGCAGCGGTGCCAGCGGTGCTCATCGTGCGATAGACTACGAAAGACAGACGAGATTGTTGCAGCCGAGGCGTCACTGCTGTCCATCCTGAGACTCCTGACTCCTTCGCCCTTACACTTCGATTTTCGGATCTCGGTCGCTTGCATTTTTCTTCTTTTTATCTTGAGTCTTTGAGCACGAGTTCTAAAATACAAGCTACTTGCGTACGTGTGTTTATTGTTCTCCTCGGTTAATGGTATCGTATGACTTTGGAAAAATCCGAGATTTATAGGTTCGAAGTTCGTTTAGGTGAACTTCGATTTAGGTGGAAAATCTTTGAATAGTTAAAATGGACAAAAGCAATTCAATTTCTTTTATTCTCGATTAATTCGTATTGTAAAATTATTTATCGATTATTGGATTCATCGAATCAGTTTTTATTATGGTCTAGTAGAACAATAAATGCAAAAGATAAATACCGGTAAATAATAAATCCTAATTTATTATATTCTTAAACAAATATCTTAATAATATTTTATTACTATATACTTACGATAGTATACTTAGAATATTGCAGTAAAGTTTAGTTAATTAATTTCTGAATTTAATAATACATCGTATTATATAGAGGAATTCATGATGTTAATTTATATGCTACACTTGACGTGCATATGTTTTACAATCAAAAAATAGAGGGAAAATCAAAAAGAATATTAATTCAATATAAAATGAAATCAAAATCCAAATGATTATTTTAATAAACCAATAAAATTCTTACTATTATGTCTAAAGTCATTATATTATATAAGTAACACATATATTTTTATTAAAATCTATTAAATATCACACGATAATAATAGAATTTTTATTTAGTATCAAAACTTTGAAAAAACAATGAAATTATTATAAACGAAGTTAATAAAATTTGAAACGTTGATTTAAAAATTTCGTAATAATAAAATACAATAATACCGTTATTTCTTTTATTTTAGATGCATATATTTTCTTTTGAAGTTTCTCTTTTCAAAATCTCGGTGTTAAACTTAAGTCTCGATAAATAAATGCATAAATATTATTTTAGCATTTGCCATTTTTATATTTATTTAATTTACAAGTATGCTTATATTGCTGAAAATAGAATAAGTTTTACTATATTAATAATTCGCTACCAAATAATGAAAAATTGTTTGTATTACAAATTCTTTTATTTGGTTTGAAATATAAATTTAAGAATATATTATTTACTATTAAGTTTTTGATCGAATTTGATAATAAAGTTTAAAAATGTTTACATATAATAAAAATTTAAAAATATTAAATTTGTTTTAGCTACTTTATTAAGTAGAATATGCATTTTTATATTTTTTAATCAGTTTCGATTAGCAAGTATAGAATTTTTATAGATAATTTTGTAATATTATTGAATTAAATTTTAGTGTTCCACATGGAATAACATATATTAGCCGATAATAAAGTAAAAATAAAACTATAAAATTATATAATTGTAAGCAAGAAGTACTATATCAATATTTTAAAACATATATAAGTATGGATAAAGTTTATGGATAAAGTACAATATTGTATTCGTAATTATATATTTTACAAGAAAAAGATTCTATGAATAATTATATAATTGTGTGTTTGTGGAACGAAATAAATGACAACTCGTGTTTTACATATTTTATAATATATTTAATAGTTAAATTTTATACATTTATAATGCGTCACATATTATTAGTAGTAATTGAACGTCATTGTAACACGATGTGCGACTGGCGTACGGGCATAATGACAATAATAAATAACATACGTATATCATTACATACATAATCGATATAATGAGGTTAACATTCGATCTTTCATTCTACCTGTTTTATCTTTTTCTCCTTTTATACTTAAAATAATTATTATTCACATTATTGCCTCTTAATCCTAGAGAAATCTAATCTCTTCACATTAGACAGTGGCAGCATCGTCAAGTTGAACTTTTTATGTATGTAGCCGATGGAAATAAAACTTTTTTTCAAAAAAGAATTACATGAATCGACGATCTACGCCTGTACATTTGTTTACTTAGCTTTAGTAATCAATTCGATACATGCACATATTTTTGTGTCGATCATCGATACACAATTTACATCGAAATTAAATTTCTCTTAATAATTGCACAACGCATTAATAATTTGCATATTATTTTCTTAATTATATTAGTCATTCGTATTTTATTATACGTCGTGAAAAAAAATTATTCTGAAAATTTGTAAAAATTGTACAATGCGATAAAATATTGTAATAGAAACACAATTTGAAGTTCCATTAACATGAATATTTTATTTTAAAATGTAGTTCACTCGAATTATAAAAATAGAACCACAAGTGTCTTTTGAAAAAATTTTCTAGCATAATAATCGATCGAAGTAGTTTTGTGTATATAAATTTTTAGCTTTTTGTTCATATTTGATCTTTAAATATATTATTTTTAAGAAAGAGAACTTTACAAGAATTAAACATATTGAATAAGTACATATGATTAATATTTACCTCGTATTATTCGGTACAAATTGTTTTCACGCGATTCCATCAAAATATTTCGATTTTTATATTTTTGTAACTAATCTTTGTTTATCATTAACGTATATTAATTTATACGGTATATTTTATATAATATAATATAAAAAATAAAAGATATTTTCATTTGAAACTATTCATAATGAATTTTTTTATTTCTTTACGAAGACAAGTCCTTTTGTTAATTATCATAAGTTTTTGGTACAGTTATTACGTTATATATGTTTGTTTTCGTTATTATTTAAACGAAACTAGTTATAAATTTAATTAAATTCAATAATTATAAATAAATAATTAATATTTATATATTGAAAAATTTACAAACTATCGTGCAAAGCTAATATTTTATTGAAGTTGAAAAAGCTATTATTTCAATTAAAGAATTATAAAATAATATTAATTCTATACTATAATTGTTATACTATTTAATTTGACGAGAACATGATTATTGGAAAAATTTTAACTTGTTATTAAATGAACTTATTGACGAAAAATATTTTATATCTATTTGAAAAGTAAAGAATACAATATGAATTTTTTTTAAGAATCAATTATTAAGACAAACTGATATTAAGGTAAAGAATAAAGATGTAGAAAAATAAAATATCAATCCTGAATAAAGTAATCGATAAATATTGCTATCGCAAATAAAACGATGCAAAATATTTCTGTAATTAAGATCGTTATTTTTTTTTATTAATAAATAAATTTGAAAAGCGATTCACATCATAGTCAAATTTCTCACGTTGTCACAGTAAGATTTGATTGGAAATCCAAGTTTTGTGCTGCTTGCCGAAAGTTTGTCTCTTAAATAGCTATGACTTCTCTTTTGTACAAAGAAAATCTTTATATATATACAACGCGGTGAAACTTTAAACGCGGATGGTTTTACGAGGGACACATTAAATTTACGTTGGCAAGTGCAATTGCGGCAAGTTGAGTGTCTTTTTGATACTACGGCACCTACGCTTAACTTAAGTCATTCGTAATTAACAGCCATCTTGGGTCGAGCCCTGACGCCCCTTTTATCTTACTTCCATTTTACACTTTATTCCTTTCGCACTTATATAATAATCAAAGAACAGCTTTTCACATAAAGTGCAGAAAAAGTATGTAACTTGAAATTGACTTCGCGCTTTAATGCAATATTATATTTTTCTAATTTCCATAGCATAATCTTTATTCTTAATGACAAGGAAAAATTTCAACTGGTT
Source organism: Dolichoris vasculosae (assembly GCA_018907195.1). Classification (NCBI taxonomy): domain Eukaryota; kingdom Metazoa; phylum Arthropoda; class Insecta; order Hymenoptera; family Agaonidae; genus Dolichoris; species Dolichoris vasculosae. Next base: position 9,598,851 of record JACCHY010000005.1, on the reverse strand, counting down.
GCTTTAAATTTTTATATTTATTGATGCATAAAATTATTGCATGCTTAGCTTTAAAAAAGCATTTGAATTTAAATCGTACAGCAAGTCATATTTTCAATACAACTTTTATTTTCATAGGTTGCAATAGGAACCGTTATTAAATTTTATATAAAAGTTGCAATAAAAGATTAAATTATATCGAAAAGGTTCCTAATAAAATTAAAAAAATAATGCAGATAAAGTTTTATTATAAAAGAAAGAGAACAAAATATTTCGATACTTTTATGAAGTTACTATTTGTAACTAATAACAAATTTAATTAAAATTTTTAATTGAAAATACCAAATATAATCCGACGTAAAAACAGGTTCTTTAACATTAAAATGAAATTATTAGATATTGATAAATAATCAATAATATAAAATAAAATTGAATAATTATATCAAGTACGAGAATACGAATATATTATTGTTTGAAAAAGTTTTTGAAATTAAACTTTTAATGAATTTTATAATTGTATCCTAATTAAATGAATATTTAAAGTAATAAATAAAACTTCTACGAAGAAAAATATATTTTTAATATCAAAACAGTTTATATTTTAGCTAAATTTAATTCTTTTTGTATAATATTTCCTCAATAATAACTAATAAAAAAATTAATTTAAATTTATAAATTCTGAATTCTAAATTTTGTTTATAATTGACATTTTAATAAAAGTGTTATCGAAATCTAGTCTCTTAAAAATACATCCATAATATTACTATAAATATCAAGAAATTATGAAATTCAATAATAAAAATATCAATGGAAAATCAAAAAGTGATTACAAAAACCAAATAATCATCCTTTTATTAAAAATATTAGAATTTATAAAAGTCCGTAAAATGTTAAATCAGAAACATGAAATTTTCAGTTTTAATCTCGAATCGCGGCAGAAAGAAAAGTCCAAAGAAAAAAGTCATCAAGGCTCCGCGGCCCCGAAATAAAACATTCTTGCGAGTTATCAGCTAATAACCGAATGTACAGGCGCAGAATTGGCGCATGCGCGAAAATCGTGTGTCTCGGGAAAATCACAGTAGGAGAAAACAAAGTTCACATCCATAGCAGCGTGAGGAAATGCCGAGGAAGCTTTTGCGCTTTCGTTCCGCGGTCCAAATGATCCTGAATGGTCTACCCGGAGTAATTTTCACCTCCGCGAATCTTCAGCAACGTGTTTGCACGTCAGTGCGTTGATTACATCCGCAGGAATTTCACCCTGCCGCTTACGTAAGCATTCGCTAAGCGAGATTCGTAAATCTCGACGCCTTTCGCGCTACTTTTTTTCTTCGTCGTTTTTTTTTCCATTTTTCAGTTTATTTCTTTTCTTTTATACAGATTTACTTTTTAATCCTTTTCTTTCTTATAAAAGTCTAGATAATCCTTACGAGCTTATAAGATGAAAATGGTTGCGTTGCTTTACAAAATTATGCAATGTCTTTATGTATTCGAGACCACGAGGAAAAGAGGAAAGTTTGGAAAATTTTAATTCATTAAATTTAACTTTTACGAGCGCTCGTTAGCAATTTTAAATTTTTCAATACAGCTGGTTTGAAATACAGAGTAAGTTATGTTTCATACGCACGTTAAATATGCTAAATTAGCACATTAGTATGCGTATATACAATTTTATGATATTTTTGTCTTTGAATTTCATTAAAATATCTTCAATGATAAATAATTTTATCACGAATTTAATATTTAGCAAATTATGATTTTAACTAAGGTTTTTAAATTAACATTGCATAATTTTGTGTTTTTAGCCATTTTTACAGGTATTTCCTTCGATATTTATGACTGACCAAAATATAGTATTTTGTCGCAAGAGAAAAATCTTTGCAGGAGAATAATTTTAGAACAGTGTTTTGATGTGTAAAATACGATTTTCGATATTCATTTTAGACTCATTCGTTATTTCTTAAGACTTTTTTTTCACTTGTGACAATAAACTATTTTATCAGTATATAAGAAACAATGATTACTCTTATCAACGGAATATTTAAATTCATTTTGAAACTTACAGTTTTAATTTAAATTAATTCTTGTAATATCTTAAAAGATAGAACGTAAATGATTTTCAAATTTTTTCTATTCATCAAACTCAAAAATTATATTCCTCAAAAATATTGCACGTATATTATCATTTATGCTAGATAAACTGACTTTATTTGTATTATTGAAAACATCTATTAGTGAATAAATGCAACGAGTAATACTAATAAATATATTACGATATCGTACAGACTAACTTATCTTCAAAGATTAATGGAAAGTTTAAATTTATTATACATATTTGTATATTTTTTATTGTAAAAAATATATTTAAATTATTTGAATAATCGATAGAAACTTAAAAATTAGAGTTTCTAAGAACTAATATTAGATTTTTCTTTCACTTATAAAACGTAATCTTTGGTTTTTAAAGTTTACCGAGTCGATAATAATATTTGATCTAAAATGAAATAACTATTTCTTATGTTAACGACTAGAATGTTATTACGAGAAATTGGGACTCTAACGCAAAAAATTTTATACTTTATATATATACGTTTCCAATTTATTTACAATTGTTACATAACGTAATCAAAACAATTTTATTCTTGGAGACAAAAGAAAATATCATTTGGTGTGTTACGTAGTATTTATAGTTTATTTATTAAAAAATACGAATTAAATAATTTTCAATATTCATAAATAAAATCCTTTTAATTTTAACTAATATTTAAATATTTTTGAAATCGTAACTATAATTTCGATAATTTTGAAAAATGTATCAATAAGAAGGTCGACGATAAAATGAGTTTGTAAAAAAATTGAATGAGACGAGACGCGCAATAAATACGTAACCGATGTAAAAAATATATCGCCGAACGCGAAAGTTTATCGAGTAAAGCTCTGATCGCTAACCGTTAAAACTGAAATGATAAACAAGCTCTCGATGCTTTGGTGGCTCACCTTTTCTTTCTTCTTTTTCACCTCTTGACGAACATCCCGGATTTTTCTGTTTAGCCGCGGAAATCCATTAGCGATCCGTCGCTCGATAAAAGCGAGGAAGCCGCGATTTCCATTTAAATTACCTCTCGTATTTTTCCGCCCGGCCTCTGACTCCTCTATTCACTAACGGGCCGCAACACGACGGTGAAGATACACTTGGTCGTCCAACCTGCCTCGTCGCTACCTTCGTATTCTATCTTGTGACCGCCGAGGCTGAAAATTCGTCCAGGGCTCTGCGAACAGAGTAGTTAAAATTATTGGTTTTCCCATTCCAAGTTTTTATGACTTTTTGAATTAAATTTTCTTCCTTTTTTCCTTTTCTTTAAATTTTTTTTCAAAGAATTCTTAGTAAATACATGATTGCTTTGATTATTATGCTGAAGTTTTGATTGCTTATCTTCTTTCGAAGTTTTTTTCTCAACTGGTCTAATGGCTTCGTTCGCGGAGTTTCTCGTAGAAAACGTAGAAATTTTTTTCCACCGAGTGAATATTGACACCGCTGTTTTCATTACTTTTACTTGATTCTCGGGATAACTTGGATTTTCAATTTTAGGTAATTTTTTAACGATTACAAGTTGACAAATATTTTAATTACTTTCCGTTTAATTGCTATATAATATGTTTTCTTTTTCTCTGAATTCTACATCTGCAATTTAGAAAATTTCTCGATATATTAAAATAAGAATGAAAAGCTTAGTAACCGCAGACTTGGTATAATGATCCAAGAATGCAAATGTGTGTACAAGAAAATTTATTTAATGGTAAAAGTTTGCATATTTCATAGGTAATTTTAAGTTGCAATTTCTTTTCTCAGAAACGATTGTTCAAGTACGAAAGAATAATACTATTTTTATGCATCACGCTAAAATAAGATTTCTTGGACTGCGTTACACTCGAGTTTCGTGTCTTCCGAGCGTGAGTGTCTTGCTTTTATACTAATAAGCCACGCCTCTAATGTAATAACAAATCGCACCGGACGTACAATGATCTTTTAGCATGATATTTTTAATACTATAGCTACATTTTTTATGCATGCGCATGACTAGTTTTATTCATATTTTTTATAATGCAACTGTAATAAGGTGGAGAACGATGAGGAATATAACTAGAAATATGAAACTGTCATTTTGTTCTTCGGTAATTTAACCTAATCCGTAATAGGACATGTAAATACCTATAAATTATTTTTGTAAAACAGAGTCAAATTAGGTAATAATAAAAGTTAGTAGTATAAAAATTTATTTTAAAAGAATATGGTGATTGTTATTTATCTACGCGAAGAAATTAGCTTTAACCATTAATATCAAAGTTTGGATCTTTGATAAAGAATAACGAATAAGAGTGTAAATTTGTCTCTACATTCTGGACATTAGATACGATTTACCCAATCAGATTATTTTTCGTTTAGTAATTAGTTTAGACAATTCAAATTACTGCAAAATTAAACCATATATATTTAAATTTTTTAATTTATAATCAAATAAAATAGAAAAATAAGTTTATATGTTAATATCCATTATTTACAAACTCCGTAAGTCTTATTCTATTTAAATAATACATTTTTTATTTATATATATTTAAATGTTTCTTATTACATTAAATAATTTTTTTATAAATGTATTAATTTTTTAAATAAATAATATTCTAATATCTCTTTAGAAAACTCAGATGAATGATAATATCACAAAATGGCTAATAATACTAAATAACGAAATTTATATTTTCATAAATATAAGATATTTTTATTTATATATAGTTTATATAAATTCGAGTAATAATGAGATTCTTATAATATTCTTCTAAACTAAGTAATATGTTAATTGTTAAAATAATTATAAAACAAAATAGTAACATATATTTTTATTTCACTTTTTTCATTATTAACATAAGTTTCTTTTTGAAATTTCATCGAAAATTATAATTTTTATAATCTATTTATATATTCTCGTCGCTTCTAGGAATTTTTAAATATTTCTTTTAATATGTATATAATTGATTTAATGAGTTTTATAATAGAAATTTAAATAACGTACTAAATTATTTTAATTCTTATCACAATCATAATTTGATTATTCCATGATTTAAAAATAAAAATTAATTAGTTATTTTTATAATTATTTATAAAATATTAATTATTTTTAATTTCTCACTGTTTCATTTATATTCTGTATAAAATTTATTATGTATTGACTCTTACGTTCAATTTCATAACTTTATGAATAATTAATTTTATCGAGATTCTTTAATTTCATGCAATTGTCAATACTTTTTCTCATATTATAAATATTATCGATATAAAACTGAAATATCCTTACATTTTATTAGTTATAATATTATGTATAATTTATTACAATAGAATTTATGATAATTACAATAATAATATACAATAATATTCAATTAAACAATTTTTTTTAATAGTCCTACATATAAACGTAAAATATAGAATATAAATTCTGTTAATTTTCTTAAGATTAAAATATTTCTTTCACATAGAATTAACTGGGTTATTATTTATCACACAATTTTCATTATTGGAGCTGTATCATAATATATCGTACATTATCTCATGTTTTTCACTATTGATGATACGAATAAAAATATTACATGAAAAATATAATATAGAAAATTAATAAATTATATTATATACTATAAATAAACAATTCTAGTTTATAAAATAATTTATTTTAAAAACTCTAACGAATCGTTTTGTGTTTCATAGAAATATAATTTAGATAAGAGTTTTATTATTAGCCACAATACTATAATTAAAATTTTACACATTTTTCACTTTATGTTATTAAAAGTTTAAATAACTATATTATGATATTAAAACATCTGATTTCAAAAGATAAAAAATGTTCTTGATAATAAATTTTAAAAAGAATGTGAATATTTATATCCAAAAATATGTTGAAAAAAAAAGAAAAAAAGTGCAGGAATTTCCTTTCATTTTAATATCGACCATAGATTTTCTTGATAAAGCCATTGTTTGAAAGGGCGTGAAAATTCGATGACCGAATCAAAGGCATTACAAAGGGTTTAAGAGATCTTGTTGTTGTCGAGCTATACAAAAGTTTTAAAGTTAAGTCATGGGCAATACTGGAAAATTTCCATTCGTTTAAAAAAAGAAAATTTCACGTAAGACAATAGACTTTTTAACTAATGCGAGAAAAGAACCTCAACACTATTTAAGCGACTGCTTTATTTGATCGGAAGTTTTTGTATTCAAGCTTCCCTTGCAACACTTACAGTATTTGCCTAAAATAGCCGAGGCTAACAATTTATGACTTTGATCAGCTTTATTCTACGATAATTTTATTCAATATCGGAGGTAACGTTTCTATACTTTTTTGATTTTTAATCAATTACAGTATTAACAATAAATTAAGTTCTTTATTTGTTAAGAAAAATATACTTTAAATAATCAATGATTATTATAAATCCTTAGAAAATAATTATAAATACATATTTAATTAATTTTAATTAATTGAATTATCATCGACAAAATAATGCCTGAATTCGATATTATTTTAAATTAAATTTATTATAATTTTCACATTTTTGCACAATTAAATAATTAAATATTTGAAAATAAATTATAGAAAATTATAATTTAAAAATATTTATTATACTGTGTTTTAAAAATAGCAAGAATAAATGTATAAATTATTTTAAATAAAATTTGATAATAACTTTAGTAAATCAATGTTGAATGAGTTTTTCATACGCGTGAATTAATTAACTCTTTTAAATTGAAATTAAATTGAACTTGTAAGAGATTAAACTTGTCAATTATTAACAATAAAATTGAATGCGCTTATTGAATTAATTATTAAATATTTTATTCGCATTAAAAGTTCAAATTTGCATTGAATTTTTGCTGATTGAATATGCACTTTAAACTTGTCAAAAATAATTTATTTAAATTATATTTCATGAATGAAAAATACTTAAATACTATTTAAATTTTATAAATACAATATTATAAGAATTTATAGATCGAGTCGATTAGATGATACTCATTACTTGTATATAATTATTAATTTGACTTAAATAATTGAAAGTACTTGTCGACTTTAAATAAGTCAAAATTACCACTAATTTCCCGATTAGTCGATAGGCTACAATCAATGATACTGTTCCTTCAGAGTTAACGAGCTGCACCGATACGCGAAACCAGAAAAACTGACCTCCTGCATTTAATTAAAACTTCGTAAAAGCTACCGATTTGAGAAAATTATCGTCGCTATACAAAGTTAAAAATAAAGCGAAAAGAAAGCATCGTAAAAGCATCGACCCTCGCTCTTACCGCAATCTCGACTCGATCGGATATATCTCAACGTTCTATTTACAAGTTTCGCCTGCAAAAATTAACCTTAGATATACGCAGGGACGCACACAGAAGCTATCATAGAAAATTACGTATAACTAATTACGGAACGAGGTGAGATTTCATCCCCGTATCCCCCTTTATTTTTTTTTTTTTGCATAGGTTGCGCGAAGAAAGGATTCGTTTCTATTGTTTTTTTTTTTTTCTAACTCAACACTGGCACCACCAGCAGCAGTACTATCGCTAATTTCCATTTCGTTGTTATGCTCGCATTAACCCGAGGCTGTTTGCAGCGTTCTTTTCTATTTCCAAGTGCTCGTTCGTGCCTTCGACCCTGTTTATCGTAGTAAATTGCATACCCTCGCGTACAGCTACCTTTTTTTATTTCTTTCTATTTCCTTTCTTTCTTGCACTGTCGGCGAGCTTTTTGTTTCGCGTTGCCTTCGTGTTCTTAATTATCGTATCGAAGAATATGGAAAAATAATATTTTAATACCTAAATAGTTGTTTATCGGTGGCATTGTCGTGTTAAATAATTCTAGAATCTAAATTCAATTCATTTTGACGTCAATTTTTTTGTATTTAACTATATTTCATTTTGATATTTATACGTTTAGTTCGTGAAATAAACTTGAACATATCAAAATTTATATCAAAATCTATTACTGAAATAAATAGACTTAAGGTATTATGTAACATCTTTTATTAATTTGATTAGAAATGGAATGTGAAAATTTTTGTTCAAGTTTTTAACGTTTCTAGAATAATATTGTAAGCATACGTTATATTATATTGCATATGTGTTAAATTAGTTGTTATATTATAATATCCACATTTTATTTTAAATCTGAAATAGTCTTAAACGTAGTTTCATTTCATTTGGAAAGAAATAGTTGAAATACATTTAGTTGATTGTATTTTGTTTCTTGAATTAAAAATAAATGAATGTGGTACTTTTTTCGATTATATAAGAGTATAGGTTAACGAAGTACAAAATAAAAAGTGTATTCGTAAGGTCTTAGAAAGAAAATTTTATTCAAGACCTTTTTATCATAAATGAACAAAAAATTTTTTAATGTGGTTACGTGTATTACACTTTTCAAATAGGCTATGGTTTGTAAGCAGTTAATAAACAGAATATTTTTCAGCTGCAAATAAATCGACGGTTATTTTGAAGTATTTACTTATGCAATTAGAATTCTATTTGTATAAGAATGTGAAAAGTTTATCGCAATTCGATTGTATTTTGAAAATATTTTTTTAATGACATAACGATAGAAATTTGTTTCCTATTCAGAAACATTCAATTCGTATGAAATTTGAAAAGTATGAAAGTTGTAAATATGTATTAATATTCTGTTCGTTAACGATTATTGCGAACGATTTAATTGTATATTTTAGCCAGCTATAAAATTATAACATATTTTCATTTATCGATTAAAAATACCTCATTGTTTGTTATTCGTGTGACTTTGATATTGTCGGTAAATACAGGCTCGATCCACGTTATTGCTGACCCGTTCTTTCCCGTAATTTCGGTGTCACTTGGGCAACCTTTGACCTTTGGAGCTTCTCCCTCTGTAAAACAGAAATACCGTCTCTGAATTTACGAGAAATTGTTCAATGCATGTTCATGTTACGTAATGAAATATTTGTGTGTAAAAAATACATATAGAAGCTTTGACTTTTTTTACCTATTACATAAAATTTCGTCACTTAAATTAATATACGTGTCGTAATTAGTTTATTACTTGCTACTTCGTCAATCATACTCTATATTTTCTTGGTAAAGTTATTACTTGTTTTTAATAGATTACGCCTATTAAAATTTCTATCCGTGTTTTCGAAGCGAAACTAATGAATACCACGGATGAGAATCGAAAACAATGAAGAGTATCGATGCGCAAACTCTCGTTGAAAATTGTTAGGAAATTACATGTTTTTGTGTTATACTTTTTCTTAAAAATAATTTTTTGGTAAATTATTTCTGTATAAATTTTTAAATATTTTTTAGTAACTCTAAATATTTACGTTCGAATACTCATTCTCAATCCAATGTTTTAAAAAATCATAGCGTTATCAATTAAATATTTGAGGGTAAATTAAATTTTTATTTAACTAGACATAATTGTTTTCAATAGCTAATAATTCTATAATATGACGTGATAAGTTGAAATTATACGATATGAAATTCTTAGTGCAATATGTAAAAATATTTAATAAAAATTGATTTTCAATAGTTTATTAGACTCGTGCATTCACATTTAATGACAATTTGATACATTTTTGTAAATATTAAAATAAATCTAAATTCATTTTATTATATTATTGTATATATTTCGATCAATATAATATAAAAATATCCTTTTTAAAACACGTTTTATAATATATATTAATTATATATATATTAATATATTAATTTTTATAAATCTATTTACAATATATATTATCTAAGATTTACGTATAATTTTTTTAGTATAAAATCAATTTCTATGAATTTATTCACTATTGATATTTTCATATATTTAAGTTTGTATAGTTTATTATAAATACAATAAAAAATTGATTTTATGTCTAAAAAACCAAGAGTATAAAATATATTGAATTATATAAAAAGTAATTTATAACCTACAAAGTTTTTATATTCATAAAAGGAAAATATTAATAAATGAGCTAATATTAATATTTATTACAAGGTTATTGTGGAAATATAACGACTTATTATCAAAATAAACGCAGACTATTCTCGTATAGTCGTTTGGCAGTTTGTTGTGTACTTTGCAAATGGTCCATAGTAACAACGACTGCTGATCTTTCATGTTTTTCAAATGAGGAAAGCTAAATGTAAATCACATAATTGTACGTTTTTGCAAGCAATTATAATTGCACAATTACTTCGTGATTTATACTGGTTATAAAAATTTTTTATTATACCTAAATGAATTATTTGTTTGATGAATTGTAAAACTGAAGTAATAAATAGATGGCTTATAAAAACATGATAATCACTTATTTGACAAGTTTTCCTTTAAATGCATAAGCACAGATTATAAATAAAGAGTTTCAATGAATGTAAATTAAAATTTTTATAAAATTAATTTTTATTGTGGAAAGTAATATAAATGTTATTGAATAAAAATTAAATAATGAATAATTTTCAATAATTACAAGAAATGTATTGATAAAATATTGTCAATTTATGAGTGTTTGATAATAAAGTATTTGCAGGCTTATTATTTATTTAATGAACACTGCTATTTTTATTTATCGTCAAGTGCAATAGTCAAGCCGTTAATACGTTGAAAATATACATAATATTATTCGTGTATTAAACAGCAAAAACTGGCATTATTTGTCAAAGTTCGTAAAACGAATTTTTTCTATTTCGTATTTCCATTAAATATTTCATTATATGAATGATAATAAATATACGTTAATTTTTAAGCAATTTGAATTCTCGCTTAAATTGCTCTCTTTAATTGTACATCTAAAATTTTTTAAATTGAAAATCGTGATATTTTTAAATGAAAATACTCGAAATAGTTGCGGTACTTTTACGCAGATGGGATTCCAAATTCCCAAAAGGCACCGAGCCGATATACCTGGACCAAATACACAAGGCAAAAGCACAGAGAATCAGAGAATTTAGAGTTAGTCTCATTAAATTATCTATTCCTAAGCCACATAGTAGAATAATCTCTCTGTATTTGTCATTCTCTTTCTCCTTCTCTGTCTCTTTGTCTCGATTAAAGCTTTGTATTCGTTGAAATTAGACGTATGCTTGAATGTGAAAAAAGCATAATCTATTTAATATTGAAATTTTCCACAATTAGTTGTTGGAAATATTAAATCAACCTCTTTTTTAGACAAACAGAATTAAAGCAAAATTTTTGTCTCTATTATGATTTTATACATTTTATGTAAACAAAAATTTTTATCTAATATTTTCATGAAGATTTTCATTGTTTTTATCCGTCGTTAGCTTTAATTTTTAGCAGATTTATATTCTGCTTTTTAAGTAAAACTGTCATGGATAATTTATCATTTAAATAGTCTTGTTTACTTATTTGTACCATAAATTACCCGGAACTTGTCAGGCATACATTTAAAATACAACTAATTTGCTTCAAGAAGGTTTTTTTGTATAATATAATTTTTTAAAGGTTAGATTAAATGCTTATTAGTAATTTTATAAAACTCGTTAATTATATTTTAACTTTTATTATGGATTATTATATTATCTGATTTGAATAAATATATAGAAATATAAATATATTCGTAGATATTGAAAAATAAATAATAGTTACCTAATTGAATAATTATTGTATTAATATTATGAATATATAAGCCAACCTTTTAAAACTGAGTTTCTTAAAGTATTAAATTTTAAAATAATTTAAATTTCTAGAATTAAATTAAAAATATATATTCTAGTCAATTAGAAATGTTATTTTAAGCATTAAAAATATAAATGAATTGTATATTTCTCACATAAATCTTATTTGTGCGTTATCAAAGATTTTATATAAGTTTTTATACAAATTAATAGTAATTAATTTTGTATTAAATTATCTTTGCGTCAACTACCAAGTATTTGTGAAATAATATAGTGGAAAAGTGGGTCAAGAAAATTTTATTAGAAACGTAAAAACAAAGGTAAAAGAAAAACGTTAACTAAATTTCAAAATAAACTTACTTCATACCAAGTTTTCATAATAAGTTTAAATACAAAAAGTTCTATAAAGTTATTTTATCTACTAGAAGTACTTAATCATTTGATGCTATGAAGTTTATTATTATTTAATACATTTTACAAATTCCTGTTTAAACTAAAGGTTACTCTTATGTAAAAGAAAAAGTTTTAATCCTTTTATATGATGCGGGGAAGGAAACAACTTTGCAATAACGCTATGAAAATTTATGATATATTTGTGAAAAATATATCCTCGTAGCAATAATTTCAATAATTTCCAGCAAAAAATATTAAATTTTCCTATCTTATAAAACACTGAATAATAAATAATAATTTTCTTGTTAAATTCTGTGTTTGCCGATTTACATCACTGTTTTCTGAATTTTATCGTGTACTTACATTACGCAATATTTTACGAAACGTAATATAGTTGAACCCGATATCTCGAATGTCTTATATCACAATATGTAATAATGGTTAAGATCAATCATAAGATTCGTATCTCACCTTCGACGGTTATTTTGAGTGTGCAGCTGGTTTGTTTCTTGGAGACTGGGTGGCGAGCATAGAAGGTGATTTCATGGACACCCTTTTTGAGATTGGCCTCTAACCTTGTGCCCCAAGATGGTTTCGAACGCACATAGCGAAACCAATCGAGATCCGTGGATGGCTGGTCATAAGTCACGAAGGCTTCCTCTCGTCCCGGAGGCAATTCCGCCACGATATCTTTTGGACAGTCCAGTCTCGGCTTACTGTATCCTATAAACGTGGAAACATTTTACGGTACAGAAAACTTCATAGCATCGATTTACGTCTATAATCCGAGAGCGATGTTACTAAAGAATAGTTTCATGGGTACGAAAAATTTAGAATGAATGAAAGACATCGAGTTTTGAATAATGAATTACGAGTTAACGAAGTCGAAAATTAAATTTTCTTTGTTAACTTAAAACAAATGTACTGTTTTTTTATGAACTGTACTAAGGAAAATAGTAAAATACTTCGCAATTTTAGATAAATGTGTAAATTAAATTATTCAAGATAGTATACATTTTTTATGAATTATTTAATAATAGGTTTTGATCACTTAACTATTACTTTTTTTTAAATCTTTTGAAAACGCTATTCGCTTATTCACCTAAAAAGCATATCATCGATAAATTGAATTTTCCAGAATAATTTTTTTGTATTTATCGTAACCCTATAACAACAGCTCCGATGAACTTGATATATATTTAATCCATTCGATCAAACTGTGAGTATTAAAATATAATATTTCATCCGTTGATTACCCTTCGAAAAGTTTCGTCTAAATCACGCGTTACAATTTTTGCCATTACGTTCATAAGACTTTTTCGATCAAGTAAATTAAATACATAAAATTTCATCGATGATCAAAAACTATCTTCGAAAAACAAAAAAATACACTTTATTTTCACAATTTTGACTGACAATTATTCTAAATGTTTTCGTAGCATTTGTAAAATAGGATACTTACGCAAACATTCGCCGTGTTTGGGTCCATCCCAGGTACCATCGACCCGACAGGTAAGTTCGTATTCCCCATGCAATTCGTATCCGTGGGGACACTTGAGGCGACATTTGGTTCTGGGACGTATCGGCTGTCGGTCCACCTCATCGTCCTCCGAGTCGGTTTTGTGTTTCGTCGTGGAGGCAGTCGACGTCGCCTCGCTGTCCGAGCAGATGAGATAACCCCGACCCGCTAGATTTAGAGGCGAGCATTGCACGTCTCCGACTTCGTGAAAACGCATACTTAACGTTGCCTCGTGTTCCAAGCTCTGGAAACGTTTTTCTGCAACTGTTGGCCAAGCGGATGAACTTTGAGTCTTTTTCGCGAGATTCGTAAGAGATTGGTTCGTAATAAGTGAAAGTTTTCAAACTTATTTCTCGAATCGCCATTATCTAAAGACTTTATCCAATACTAAAAATTTCAGGCTAGTAATCAATGAACTGCGAATATTATTCTTAAGACAGATAGGATGGAGCTAATTTATTCCATCTTAAAATCTGAAGTGAAAGTGTGGAACAAAGATAAACTATTGAATTTTTAATTTTTAATATTAATTTCATTCGTTTAAAAAAGTTATTTAAACCAAGTATGATGATATATTTTTTTCTCTTATAATGAATTCATCATTCTATCGAGTAATATATTTATTTATAAATTTATTACGCGTAAAACAACAAAGACGTTATGAAAATATTAATAATGTCGTAGAAAAAGTTGCTTTAAAGTTTGAAAATTTAATACCTTCATTTTAAATTAACATTCGCTTTAATGTTTATATTCGTTCCATAATTTTACTAAAGCAAACCTATAGAAACAATGTTTAATTAAGAATGACAAGAATAATAATGGGACATAAAATATCTACAATCAAGTTACGAAGAAAGTTTTCATAACTTACTAAATAATTGAAAACCATCAAGATTACATAAATATTATTCGTAAGAGAATAAATAGTACGCATTGATTTCACGAGAAACCAGTTTCAGAAATTAATACATTGGTCAGAATGCAATCACGAATGTACAGCAAGGACTAATATGACTTACATCACGATGTCCGGATAGACGGAAGGGAAATAGCCTCGAGATTCGGCATTCAACGTAGAGGAAAGGAGGATTCCATGCGAATTCGTGTAACTGTCAGGTATGCTGATTCGATCGAGTAAATTTGCAAACTACGGATTTGGCTATAAACTGTTTCGAGTCTAATTTTGGAAAATCGATCTATCTTTTATTCATAAAATTAATAATAAGACATTGTAATCTTAAAAACAAATTTGTGTTTTGTACGAGTGAAAAAAGTGATACAAGAATTTGATCGAAGCAGTATCGTTTCGAAACCAGGGTCGAAAGAATTCGCAGTATCAAAATTTAAACGCTAATCAATTGTCGAGTGACTTTAAATGCATTAATTTCTTCATGTTGTTTTTCTGGTATTTGCAAATTATAAATTTTTCTTAAAGTTCCAGAAACCCTTTTGCTACTTTATTTTTTAAGAAAATAAAGCTTGAATTTTATACATATATTAAAGCCACTTGATATGAACTAAAAACCAGAAAACGTAATATGTTTTTCATGCTCCAAAGTGAATGTACGCATAGCTCAACTTCCCTTCCTCTGTGCCGTCGTCTGGTATCCTCATCCTCTCCAAGTGTCAGACCGAGACCACCGCAACAGCCGCGGTCTACACGTTTCTATGTATGCGGTAGTGCATAAACGTTAATTGTCCAAATATATGAAAATTTATATGAATTATTCCTTCAAAATTTGTAATGGTATTTCTTTTATTTTTATATTATAGTTATATGGATTATTATATACGCACGTATTTTTCACATCGTTTTTTAATATAATTATTTTTCTTGAAACGTTTAGTTCCATGTTTTATTCATCATGGCCATGATGTCAACGTTTAATATCAAGAAGAATTTTCCTTTTTTTGTATATATATATATATATATATATATATATAAATTTATTCTTCATATAATATAAGTAACATTATTTTAAATTATTATAACACAATTAAAATATAATAATTGTAGAAGTTTTAAGTAACATGTTAACTACGTATTTCTACCAATTGGTGCATGTGGAACATTAATAATACAAAAGAATACATTTGGTAGATTAATAATCTTATATAATATCTCAGAAGGATTAGTAATTTAATTTTCAAAAGATTCTATACACGATTTCAAAGAAAATTGAATTCTTTTAATTAGAAAATGTTATTAAATAAAAGAATAATGATTTGATGAGTAGTTTCTCGTTATATATTTTAAATATTTATATAAAAAGTTTTTAGAAAGTTATATTTTGTACATTTTAAGAATGTTTATATATCATATATTTTAAAAAATTAAAAAATTCTAATATTACAATGTAGCGTAATTTTTAGTTATTTTTTACTTTGGATTCTGTGCTAAATTAAGTTGTTAAAATGATGTTCTATTTACATACCGACATATTGAGATAATAATATATTATTCTAATAATAATGAACCTAATATCTTCGATAAATATTCTTTATGAAAAAATATTTTACAGTCTTCAACTTAAAGAGTTTTGTACTTTCAAACGAACATATTCATTAAATTTAATTTGATTTTAAGTAATAAAGACTAAGCTGCTATTATTATCCTGATTTGGTAAGTGTCTTAGTTTCAAAGACAAGATTAAACTGTTGAGTACAGTTGGTAAGTTCTTTTTACAGTTATCTATAATGTAATATAATATTACTTTGATCGTTAGTCAAGTTTTTTTTCAGAAACTCAAGTATTTATAAAAAATAATATTTTAAATATAATTAAAAATTTTTCAGATATTTTATTAAGATAAAAGTTACAAATTTAAAAATTTATATTATAAGTTGTTTTTAGCTGAATTTGAAACTAATATTTCCGTTATTTGAAGAATTTAGAAATAATTCTATCGAAAAATTATAGCGAAATATAATTTTGATGTATATATTTTACTATTTTATTATATAAGCTTGATTAAAAATATAATAAAAAATACAATGCATAACATTTTTGTGTATTTAATGAAAATTTCAATAGTCGTGGAAATATTACTCCTAATTAATTATTTAATAGCTTTAATATTCAAATGATATTAATTATTGAAATAAAAAATTTTTTATATCAATTTGTTTATAGAAAACTAAATTAAAAAGTTAATTAGTTTAAAGTGATATTTATATTGGAGCAAAATAAATCCTTATTTTACTGTACATATGTATTTAGAGTAACTGACAGTTTTTGTTGTATATTTTGAACGTGTAGATTGTAGATTGTAGTTTAATTGTAAAGGTATATAAAACATGAAGTATCTATAAATTCTAATCTCAGCTATACAGACTTACTAGAATGTCTTTAAATACGTGCGAAGATGGCTTCGAATCCACTAACTGTAAAAATACTTTCAGAGAAAGATATATTGTGAAACATTGGGTAACTCAATTCATCAATACTATAAAAAGGTTTAATGAAGTAACGATTTTCTTAACACATTGGTTTGAAAATTCCCATCTGGAACTTCCTTAGATCTGTAAATTTTTTATTTATTTTTCGATATTGTTGTATTTTTAATTAAGGTCATCATGATTTATTAAAGTATTGAAGCAGTTCTAATTAAAATTGAATCCTTAATTCTATCATTGTAAAGGTATACTTCAATGTACATAAGAAAGTGAATACACAAAGAAATTAAAGGAGCAAATTCAATGGGTAAGAAAGCGATATAAACCAGAGAAAATTATTCAGATAATATCTTAAGATTTGATTACATTCGTTATGATACATTATTAAATCTTGGGTCAAAGTAGAAAATTTCGAGAATAAACGAAGTTTTATACCAAATTATCTTATTACAACAATAAGTTTACATTTATTAAAGTTAAGAAATATCTAAAGTTTTAATAGAAGATTGTATACATTATTAAATATGTATATATATATAAAGTAAATATAGGTTCACAATAATTCATTTACCAATAGTCATACTATTGCTAATTAATAAGATCGTCATAAATAGAAAGGCACATTTTTTTATTCCATCATAAATAGTGTATTTATACTAATTGTATTATTAAATTTAAATTATCACAAAATAAAATTCAATTAATTTATATACACTTTTAATATATTCTTTGATTTAATATAAATTAGTTATAATATATTGCTTAAAAACTATTTAATATTCAAATAAAAAAATTTTGTATAGAATAACTTATCAAACCACTGACATTAATTTCGTATTCGAAATAAAGTATTTTAATATCATAGCTGTAAACACCAATATATTTGTATATATTTTTAGATATTAATTTATAATGAACGATATGTTACAAACTTACCGATGCACGATTTTTTATCCGAAGATAAAATTCTCTCGTCACCTTCACAGGCACAAAAGTAACTTCCTTCGGTATTTTCGCACACCTCACTGCATCCTCCATTATTCGTGGAACATTCATTAATGTCTGAAAAGAAATTAAAAATAAACTATGTTAAAAAAAATAAGATAAATATGATAATATTTATAGGCACATGTGTATAAATTTTTTTATACTTAATAAAGAAGATAATTGATGTGTTTGTAAATAATTCTTTCATCGATTGTAGACACATGTGTGTAAACTGTCAGAATTATTTTGTTTATTTATTTAAGTTACTTAAAATTAGTTTGAAGCAATTCTAATAAAATTATTTTAAATCATATTACATTAATAATAAAAATTATCGTGATACAACGAAGAATTTGAAATAATAAAATATTCGAATTTATTAAATTAAAATAAATTAAATCAATTTTAGATAGTTAATATAACCCAGTTTTAACTTATCGAAATTCTGAATTCATTTACATGACAAGAATGTATTATATATAAATCTCAGTTGTGTTATATTTAAATTTTTTATTGTGATTAAAAATGACAGGGGTTTTCTTTTTTAATGAGATAAATTGCAACACTAATTATTTCATTTCATATATAGAGAGTAAAAATATAATTGTTTAATTAGCTTATTGATAAAAAATATTTAATATAATTATTAAAGAATAATAAAGATGTAATAATTTAATTAATATTTTCAGGACGAAGAGATTTAAGTAAATAATACAAATAATTGCTTATTAATTACGTTAAACTGAATAGAATATCTTCGTAATAAATTCTACGAAGAGATAATTTAATTTAAATATTTTATTAAAATATTAAGCGGTAAAATCTGGATAATTAGGAAAATATTATATTTGAGACATTTATGCTAATATTCTGTTAATAAAATTTTTCATATGTTTATGGAATTCAAAAGCTGGAAAGAATAAAGTAATAATGTAGTAATGTTCCTTGTTGCAAAAGGAAAAATATTATAAAATTTACAGAAAATCTGTTTGCAATATTTGAAAATAATACACTTAAAAATTTTTCAAGTGAAGGAAAATGAAAATAGTTGAAAATTTTGTAGATAATAAACAGAGATATATTCAAGAGATACGAACATTTTATTACATACCAAATACTAGAAGTATAATTAAATCATAAAGATTAAGATAGACCAGTTATATAGTCAGAGTGAATAATGAAAGCGTATTATTATGTACGACTTAATTAGAAAATAGAAAAATTTTAGACCATTATGCGAATCAAAATGAACAGGAAATAATATTATAAAATTTAATATCGATAAACAAGTATTTAAAAAAAAAAGAAAAGTTTGTATTTATTATGAAAGCATGATATGAATTTAACTATTATTATTTGAATAATAAACAAAAAAATTCAGAACAATTTTTACGTAATATTTTGTTGAAAAATGTCAATTGAAAAAAAGAATATTTAAAATTATGTAATTCTGTATAATATCCTTGGATATTTCAAATATATTATGTATGTAAAATATAAAATAATATTGTCTATATGTCAAAATATCCATATATTTTGATACTATTAGTTTGTTAATGTTACTTATAAATTTATATGGTATATTTACATTTGAATATTTTACACGAGGTGTATTTATTACTATATTTTTTGTAACTACTTAATGAAGAAATTCATATTTTTTAATATATATTATATATTTTGGATTAGAAAATGGAAAACTTAACTAAAAATGTATCTTAATATTGTGCTGAATAAGATTAAAGTATCAATATTAATGTATTACACTCGTGGAAATTGTACTTTATATTTTTACGTAGACATTTGGTAGAGCTTCTAGATTTTACTATTCATCAAAGAAGATCCAGGAATTCAGAAAGTAATTTGCATCGAGTACTGTTATATAATTGAAATCAAAACGACCGGTCGATAACTGAGCAAGAACATGTTTACAAGAGAACAACATTTACAAATAAGATATGAGATTGCTAACGTGATGCGAACTGTACATTTCGGATAAACATTTAAGATTTACTTTTCAGTAGCAATGTAAATTGTAAAATTGCACCGAGAGATTAAAGTATAACGATTTAGTCGTTAATGTCCTCATTCAAATTTGTGAATTGAAATGCTTATCGCATTGCTTGGAAAATCAAAATTTCTTCAAAGAATTTGCTATTCATAAGATTTTCTCATGAAAAGGAATATTTGCGCCCTTTTAGAATGATTTACTATTGTACAAGTTTAAAAATACTTGAAAGAATCGCTGAAGAAATTTTACTTTATTATTGAACAAAAGGCTAATCTTTGTGAAAATAATATTTAAAAATTATATTTTATTTAAGCAATAAAAATATTTCTTTTATTAAAATAGTTTATTTATATTATAATAATTATAGATTCTTTAGTATTAATTTTAATTAATATACTTTGTATAAATTTTAAAATAGATTTATGTTTAAAAATATATAAATATAAATATTGCGTAGAGAATAATATAAATTTTGAGCTAAATTATCTTTTGATAAACTTTATTTTCTCTATTAAAATAAGCTAAATAAATATTAATTATTATTACGACTGTGCAGCATTAAGACACGCTTTTATTTTAAATTTATAATATTTTATATTTCATAGAAAATTTTGAAAGTTCATAGTTATAATTATAATATTAAAATTAATTTTTTTTTATTAAAAATATGAAGAAAAGTAATATAGAAAATATAGGTTATACATTTATGAATAATAATTTAATTTAGTATAATTAATTTTACAATTAATTTTATAGTGTCAATTTCAAGTATATAAATGAAAAATTCATTATATACATTTCATGATTTATGTCATTTTTATGAAAAGAGCTCCATATTTTACATATCCGCTTATATTTTTTTTAAAATATAACGAAGAATACTGTGATAATTTGTAAATAAAATTGGTGAATGACATTTATGTTACCGATTGCTAACGTATATTTTATATGTTTTTTAATTAATTGTAAATCAATATGAAAAAATTAAAATTTTGTCATCAATTTTTTATTTTTTAATTTATTTAAAAGTATAAAATATTTGTGAATTTGAATACTGAGCGAGTATAAGAATAATTAATTATATAAAACTTCGACCACAGAATCGCTTACGATAATCATTATATCTTTGATTTAAGTTTCAAATGGAGTTAAGGAGATAAGTTAGTATACTTTTTAATGATTCTTCTCACCGACTCGTTTTATACAAATATGTATAGCTTTTAATATATAATACTCCATATTACTTTGTTCGAATACCCGTGTATAAATATAAGAATTTTTTAATTGGAAAAATTTTTTGTCTGCTTAAATTATGCTCTCACATTAAAGTTCGTATTAGGATTATCGATTAAAATTTGCAGATATATTTGAAAAAATTATAATAATTTGATGAAAATCTTCAAAGCTCATAGTTACTTTATAAATGTATAATACCTAAAAATTTAAAATTATGAAAATTATAAAAATATTGTTTCAGGTTCACTTGGTTTAAAATCACATACTATGGATACGATATTTAATTTAAACTACAAATAATAATTTGAAATCTTGATTCGCTACTTGATAACTTATATATTAATTTTTTAGTTTATATTAAAAAAAATGTTCCTATAACCATCTATAATAATACATTTATCTACTCAATAATAATATTATGAAAACTTATATCAACCTTTCATATCGCCTGTATGAACTGAAATATCGTTCTTTCCTTTATATTATGGTTTTAATGGCTGACGAGAAAAAAATGGATTACGTGTAGTATTGCTCAGTCTACACTATTTGTCCTTTCTTATAAGAGCTACACAGTCGTTTTCTTGAAAGGGAATTCAATGATTCTACTAAATCATTGTCACATTCAACCAACGTATAATAATGTCTTGAATTTCCGAGGATATTATATAAAGTTTGTTCAATATTGTTGTCATAATCGCATTGTACTTTTTATTCTGCTAATTGATTCTATTTATTTTTGGTGGTTTGGAAATGTCAAACTATTTTTAGCATAATCTTATTTATATAATTTGGTATATTGGATTGAAGGTAATTCTTATGTTTGCCAAATATAATTAATAATTTCATTCTTTAGAATTTCATTTTTTATAATTTTTTTATAACCATGATTCAAATACTATCAACTATTGCAGAAATATTAATTATTTAATCAAAGGATAAATATTTGATAATATTATTACCCGATTTAAATTGATCAACCTAATCTTATTTAGGTGATTAGATATACTATTGTATCGCTTAATTGAGTTGAGTATCCCTATTATGAATAACAGTAGATAGAATACGGAATAATTACTTTAAACTTAAACAAAGTTCGGTAACGTTCATAACATTCAAAGTGATAATATAACTTGCTATTTCAGTTAAGCTTAGGTTACTCGTCCAGAACACAGTTAAATAGACCGTTAGCCCTCATGAAAGCTGATTCTAGTAGATAGAACGCCCAGCTCTTCTGAAATTGTTAAGCTTGTTGTATATATCAGTTTCTTAACGCTTAATTTGCGTACGTACTTAAGTCTGAACCTTAATCTTAGGAAAAATGAGACAAGAATATTCGCAAGAGTAGGATAAGTTATTCACTTAGAAATTTATTAAGTTCTCGGATAAATGGATAAATAGAAACGTTTGATTCATCGCGATTGTAGAATAAAATAATAGTAAGATAATAATTTTTCAATGTTATTATTTATTTTTGTTTTGAATGTGCTTTTTTATAATATTTTTTAATTTAGTTATATGTGTATTAAAATATTTTCAAACGTAGATCCAATCATTATCGTTATTCTTCCAATTATTATCATAAATTGTAGTATAGAAATACAATTAACATATTAAACTTTCATTTCAGCATATTAAATTTTAATCATTGTAATAATTGCGATAGCGATTGTACTCTTTTATACACTTTACGATAAAAGTATACAATAATTTAATTGTATTGTTTATAATATGAAATCCTTCTCTTTCGTTATGGAATTTAATTTAAAACTTATTTTAAATACGAAAATTAAACATTACGACAACATCCTTTAGTTTAGAGATACATCGAAATATTAAATATTTATTACTTTTATTTACCATTGCATTTCTTCAGTTGCAGTAGAACAATTATTTATGAATTATATAAGATATTTGCAATAAGTGGTTAATACACGAAGAATATAGACGAATAAATTAATGATTTTATTTGAGTATGTAATATTTTATCGTAATATTTTGACCTGCGTATTCGAAAAAAAGTAGAACTGCTTGGGAATGCGATTAAACCAACGTACCACAATAATAATCCCCAAAAGAGAATATACGTGTGTAACTACAATGCGGCCTTTTAACGAGATTTCAACTAAGCAACCGACTAATACTTCGGACTCTACTAAAGAGTACCGCACGATCTAACCGTCAAATCGAATAAAACTATACGTGATTTTAAGAATGTTCTCTGCTTCTTTGTGACCTCTCTGATTATACAGTTTTTTATTTTACTGTTACTGGTTATAAAATGCAAAATTTCGAATACTAGAATTTAGAAAATAAAGTGCAGCTTATCTTCGTTACGGAAGTAGATTTTCATTTCTGAAAAACACGAGTGCGAAATTTCGAAAGAAAGGTTTCTATGGAAATATAAATAGTGAAATTGTTTTTTCAGTATTCACTTTTCGACTATCTTGACTTGTTTACGATCCAAAAATACTGACTAAATATTATAGAAGTTTTTTATGGAAAATCGTTTTAAAACTGTTACTCTTATCGATGTTTTCGTATTCTAAAACTGAATCAAAATAAAAAGTAAAGAATTAAATTTTTAGTACATAACGTTTCTTAAAGGTACCAATTATTGAAATGTAGATTTTCATAAATCTTTTATCATTTTACTAAATCTGCAAAAATATATCAGCGTTTAATAATATTCTAATGCGAAATTCAAACTTATTATGTACTTTTATTATATATAGATATATATATATATCTATTATATAAATTAATTTTTAATTATCCATTAAGCGTCTATCAGCTTTATTTAAATTTTAAATTTGTATTAAATTTATTAAGAATTTTTCTAATTTACATTAAGAAAATCGTATCTCATATCTGAAATAGGTAAATATTCTTGTACATAAATAATATTTCATATTTTATAAGTTTAATTTATCTTCTAAAGCTTCCATATTTTAATTTCTGATAAAATTTTATTTAATAATCAAAATTTATTAGCATATCTTAATTATGGGCCACAAAATTTAATTATGGTATTAATTAATGTTTTTATTAATGTATCTGGTCAAAGAATATTAAATACTTAAAATTTAATGAAATCATTATTTATTATTTATTATATTTAAATATATTTAGGATAATAACATAAAATAAAACAATTAGTTTAATAACTATAATAGAAAATGAAATTAATCGAGTTATTTCTCGATGCATTAGTTTCATTATAAACGAAACAAACGGTGAAAAATTCGTAATAAATAACCAGTTAAATTTAAAATTAACAATGACAAAAAATCCCAATACTCCAACGAATTTTTCATAAATTATAAATAAGAAGATCTCATTCTTGTTAAAAGAGCACAGAAAATGTCAGCGTACCCTCTTAAGTATACGTAATACCTCGCGTCATTTATCTCGAACTTCTTCATTACCGCGAGTAAAACGACTCTTCTACGGCGCATTGAGCTTCCATCTCCTCGAGCTACATTGCAAAGGCTACGACAACGACGAAGGTATAAGTAAGGAGATTTCGAAGGACGTCGTTTCGAGACAAGGAACGATACAACCTCTCATCGCCACGCCAGGGACTTTGTCAGATTTGGGATCCTCATTAAGGGTTAAGTACGTTGTTCGAGCGTAGCGAAAAAGATCAATTTCTTCCATATTCCATGTGACCTGTCTTACAAATATATATTCAAAATGATGTCTAGAATTATCTCTTAAGTTTAATGTTTGATAAACTAATGGATAAGCCTCTTTAGCTCGAAGATTTATCGAATTATAGCACAGCTTCGTATACACATACGGGTACTTTGTTTCATCAAAGATAAGTAGCGACTAAAACCAATATCTGTTTTATAAAATAAATAGAATATTATACAGTTAATTAACAAATCATGTTAATATATTTAACCAATCCATTTAACCAAAATTTCATTTGAAATTATAATAAAATTAATATTTGTATTTATAAACATTGATTGTTATATTATTTAATAATATTTTTTATATTATACTAATATCCAAACATAATATTATTTTCTAGTTTTAAATATTATTATTTTTATTTATTTAATTTCAAATATATACAGAAAAAATATAAATTCGTTATATTGTTTAATTAAATCGAAATATAATAAGTTATATTGAATATCGTTTTTTTTAGGAAATTAAAAATTAGTATGTTCATAAAGATAAACTGTATTTTTAAAACATCCTTGTAAAATCGTATTTTAAATCTATAAGTTAACTTCCTTGTTTGGAAATGGATGTATTGTGTGAAAAGAATATATGCATATATATATATATATATATATATACAAACTGAAGAATGAGAATACTAGAATTTAAGTGAGAATATAAAGAGAGAAGCGAAGAGACGTAATCATACACTCGAACACACATTCTCGAACTGACTTTGTCACTTTTCTACCGCGATACAGTAAGATTCAATTATGTCTCATTTAATGAATTTCTAATTGAATCTTTGGTTTATGGGTATGTAAAGCGAATAAGGTTTCGCATTCTCTTTGATTCGTGGCCAAACTTGAGGAAATTCTTTCGTTTATATTCTATTCATTTTATCTCTGACATTGGATTTTTAAAAAAAATATTTCAATTTTTAAAAAAAACTAAATTTCTTGTAATTTTATGAAAAATTAATTAAAGATTTACTTTTTTATGTCTTATTTTATTTTAAAATATGTATAAAGTAGTATGATAAAGCAAAATAATCATCACACTAAAAAAATTTTATAATAAAAAACATATTTTACATTCATTATAAAATACATTTCCAAATATAAATTTTCAAGGAAATGCAAAAAATTAAAAATTTTATTATTTTAATTTAAATAAAAATATATTATTTTAGCCTTTTAAACGTTTATAATTTTTTTTATCTAAAAAATGTGTCTTGAAATGTGCGATTAGACAAATGTAAATAGATCCGACTGTTATTTCTTTCAAAAATATGCTGAATGAAAAATTAAAAGATCAGAATGTTGAAATGGATATGAAAACATAAATATTTTCTTTAACTATTATGAGATTCTCAAAATTACTTCTTTAAAAATATTTTTACGTATTTTTAATTTCATAAAAATGATTCAATGAATTCTCATTTGGATTAAAAAATAAGTAATTAGAAATTGTTTGAATAATAAAGAATAAGATTTGCCTTTTCTTGTTGTACAGTCTCTTTTATTATACAGAACCAGGAACAAAAATTTTGCGCATATATAGATATCTACGTTCGATCGAATATTTTCTCTATTTATTTCATGTAGATAATAATTAAGTTCAATAAAATCTAAATGTACAATATTGTAACCATGAAAATAATATTTCTAATTTCAAAATAAATATTGTATTTTAATATCTTATTTAATAATTAAAATTTTTAATTAGAAGTTATTTAAAAAATTGTGTAAAAGTTAATTTTGTAGCATATGGAAAAATTTTATGAAAATTTTAGAGAAATAATCACGATTAAATAAATTTTTTCAAATTTTTAAAATTGATCTTCGCAATAAGAAAATCACGAACAGCGATTAATTTATATTATATTAAAATAATTTAAATGATATTTCGAATAGGGAAAGTACTTTATTAAAAAATGTATTTAATAACATTGACTCAAATTTACTATTCAATTATAGATACAACTTTGTTAAATTCGAACAAATGTATTTTGTTTTCAGTAACTTACGTTTGTATTTACACGAATATTAAAAAAAAATAAAAAGATAAGAGAAAAAAGAGCTTGCAAACATTCGAACTGTCGAAACTAATTCTATTTTGTATTTTTAAAATATTGATTTTACTACATAATATGAAATAAATGAAGCGATATGTATACCCAGATTGCAGAAGTTGATAGTATAGTTTGTAGAGATTATTGGACTTTCGAAATAAATAGAAATAAAAATCACATTTAATTTTTACGTATTCATCTAAAAAGGTTTCGATCTTTCGTTCTTTGTTTATATATACAGTACTAAAATGTCTCTCGTAAAACGAATACTAAGTAATTGCCGTTGGAAAATGCAATTCCATTTTTTTTCTTTTCCTTTTTGTATATATAAAAATTTTTTATTCCGAGTCTTCAATAATCAATTAAACGATAATTTAACAAACCTAAAAAATGTTAAGCATGTAAAAAATTGGTTTAAATAAAAAGTGAATGAAATTTTTTGCAGAGGCCTCAATTTTATTAAACCTATTAGAATTTCCATCACCATTTCTGAATCGGAAAATAATCTTCTAGTACGTAAACTCAGGTAACTCACCCACGCAGTTCCTCGTCGCGGTAACCTCGTAGCCGATGAGACACTCGCTCGACCTCTTTGGCACCCCTTCCAATAAATTCAGCGACGGCTTCGATGGCTCACACCGATAAGATCCAGGAGTGTTGATGCAACCGTACCGGCAGACTTCCGTTTGCAGGTCTGGAACTTCGCACTCGTCGACGTCTGTACAAACGAAACGAGAGGAATTGATAAATCGATTTGATTTTGCATCGCTTATTTCCCCTAGAAGTTCTTCCTCCTTTTGCGTTGACTGTGCCAAGGTTGATTTCACGAATGCGCGTAATTTTCCCCGCGGACGAAATCGTTCGTCTTCCGCGAACGTCTTGGGGGATTTATGGACGCGATCCGATATAAAGACGACTTTGCTATAAGGAAATAGGATTCGAAATATTTTGAAGAAAACAGGAAGTGGTAGGATATTCGTTGAAGTACCTTATCTTGCCAAGCTGCATAATGTTTAATCCATACTGAATTTTGAAATAAAACTTCGCTTTATATTTATTATCAAAAATCTATATTAAATTCTGTGTTTCAGATTTAAATATTTTCTCCAATATGAAATAAGAAATAAGAAATAAATCATAAATAACGTTATTTTATTATTATTTAAAATTGTATCGTACTAAAATAATTATATATACTAAGAATTTTAAATTATTTTAGGGAATTAATTATACAAAAATGATACAGCTTTTCTCTTACATCGTTGAAGTACCGATGCAAAGGTACGTTAAACTGATAAATTTTTATTTGATTTTATTCGGAATTATTTGAAACCGTAAATAACGTAGAAACATATATTTTTCCCGGGACGATAAAACTATTTATAGCCGAACGCAGATTTCAATACCATCGGCGTATAACAGATTCATTACGATTCTCATCAGCCATGCAATTGCCACTCGCAATAGCCAAACTCGTCGAAGCAAGTTAAAAGCTCACTCTATAATTCTCGCACCTGTGCAACTAAATTTCCTGAGACTCACTCCACCCGATAGAAGCTTTAATCTCGAGCGCTGAAGTCGAGATTAACTGTCATTTTAATCCGAGTGCATGGAGGGTGGAGATTTTCGCATGAAAAACTCAGAGTATCTGCTTACCAAACAAACGCACCCTTCGCTTTCCTCGTGGACTCGTTACGGATAATCGTCACAGAAACGAGGGAGGCGAGGGACACGTTCATTATCTCATATAACGTCTGAAAAGAAAATGCTGGTAAGGGGTAGAGAAGGAGAAGAATACTTTCTTTATGTTTGCGATGGTTTTTTTTCTCATTGTGAAAAAGGAATGGTACGCGAGGGTCAGATACTACTATTTACTGTAAGGGTTTAAAGAACTCTTATACCATCTAATTATACGAGATGCGTGATTTCTTTTACGCATTTTTCTTAAGTTTTGCTATTGTATAATTTTTCTTATCTTCAAGCTATTGTAATTTAATTAATAACGTTCGAGTGCTTTTGGTTAGGATATAGATTAAAAACTTTGTAGGAATTATTTAACAATAAGAGTAATCGTGTTGTATTTCGGTCTTTGTTACGAAGTATAACATGATTAAATTTAAAACTATTTTCATTTTAATAGTTAGTAGAAGTTATTATTTTAGTTAGTTTTATAATATTTGATAATATTTGTATTACAAATAAGTTACGCTTTACACAAAATTTTACATTAATTTTTGAAAGTAATGTGATTGAATTAATAATTACTTTGAAAAATACTTTGTTAACTAGAATAAAATAATATAAATTTATTAATGAATAGCATAAAATAATTTTTTTAGATTAATATTTTAATCATAATTTTAAGCTTAATTTTATACAATAAAAACAGTGTACGAACGAATAATACTTTAAAGTTAAACAAGATTCGTATGTTTGATTATTTATAATATAATTGTATAAGTCGTATCTAATCTCATTTAATATTTAATAACGTCAAGTAAAAAAAAATTTAAACGTAGTATGTTTGGATTAAATATTCAATTGGTAAACTACGTTATTGGAAAAATTCATCCGAATAGTACAATGAAAGAACCATCGAATTGTGAAGTATAGATTTTTTCTTGGCTAAATAATTAAAATTATCTGCAAAAAATGATTCAATTTATAAAGTAGATTAAAGTTTTCTAACCAAACTTACATTATACCTGAAAATCATCTTGTATCTTTTTCGATAATAGAATATTACTATTTTTATTTGTAATAATTACATGTAAGCGTTTATTCGATAAAATATTCATGATTTTTTTTTTATTCGAAATTAAAAAATTTCAGAAATATAGGAGCAATCGCTACATATGAAGTTATAATGGATATAGACGCGGTGTTATTTAAGTTCCTTTAAAATTATACAATACGATGTCGAATTTTGAAAGGTATTTCAGACTTCTATAACGAAAAAAACAAATATTTTTTCAGATTTGATGCAAAAATACGACTTTTGTAATTAGTGGAATACGTCGTTAGTATGAAAAAATATTGAGGTTTCGGAAATCAGGTATTGGGACTGATGAAGCGGATATCTGGACGAGATCACGGCTGTGTGAAAAGCTTTATTGTCGACACGCGAATGGAGATCGTAGGGGAAAAATTCGTTGAAAATATGACAGTGGAGTAACCGCAAGGGAAATTCGAAAGTATGAAAAAGAGCGTGGAACGATGATTGAGGAAATTCAATTTCTTTCTTCCAGTCTTCTAAAAGCAATTAATTTCGTCTCATTAATGCATTCTATTATTATTATTATTATTATTATTTAAAATGAAAATTGTAGCGCTACTTTATAAAAATACAATACGTACAATAAAATAAATATGATAAATATGTTATATATAAATTTTACAATTACGATAACGTAAAATTTTTTTTATTATTTTAATGAGATAAAATGTAATTATTTACCGTTCATCAATGAATAGATATTTTAATCAACTATGTAATTTCATAAAATCTTTTTTAAGGTAAAATGTTAAATATACACGATGAAAAGCTAAATCTAGTAAATTTTCATAATTAAATAATTTTTTGTGATTTCGTTTCATTTGTTATTTTAAATACTTTATAATAATTTGAAAAATTCTCCGCGTTGTAACAACTATCATTTAAATAACATAATAAATCGGTAAAAATATAAATCTCTAATTAAAAATAATATTACGTTCTTAAAACTTCATTATCTAGAGCACGTTTTACAAATATCAATAAGCCGAGATTCGGCTTTGATTGGAAATTAATCACGATGAATTGCACCAGTTTGTAAAAATGAAAAAAAAACATTGATTTACGACTCAAAGAATTTACAAACGATAGAATCAACTTAGATTTTATACGAGCGAACAATTCATTTATTTATACAAAAATATTATAAAAAATTGTACAAATGTTTGCAAATGCATTATTACGTAGGTCCTTTACTTTATCTTGTATCATTTTACGTGGTTCTAAGATAAGCATTCGAGTTTAGAAGGACAAAGTATATATAAGTCTATAAAACTCCTGTGTACATCGGTTTAAAAGACTTATCGAAATGTCCACTCGCTCTTACAACGAAAACGGTAAAACGGAAAAGCAGAAGGAAGCAAAGAGAAGGTCGCATACCCTGACAGGTTTTCCAATCGTCTTGGAGCATGAATCCGTCGGGGCAGAGGCAGAAAACCCGACCCATACTCGCCAGGCAAGTGTGCGAGCAACCGGCGTTCTCGTAACTGCAAGGTCCAGCTCCGAATCTCTCCGGTTCCTGGCACGTGCGATTATCCTGAGCTAGAACCGTACCTGGACGACTCTCGCAGGAACAGGCGAAGCCGCCTGGATAGTTCCGGCACGTATCCTGACAAGGTCCGTGACCCTCGTTCGCTCGGCACTCGTCGATATCTGTGGAAAGTAATCTATCCCTGGTTGCCGCTTTTTTTACCAAGGGTTTTGTTGCGCGAGCTAAGCTTCGGGGAATGTGCTTTTCGCTTCAAGCCCGTGAGCTTCCGAATGTGCGTATTTCAGCGTTTATGTGTGCTTTTGGAAGTAGCTTTTCATAGAAAAAAGTGCGAAAGTGCAGAATAATAGAGACGATATTTTAAAAAATCTTTTCACGTTAAAAGAGTTGTACCCGGGAATCATGACTAAAAGTTTTTCTCTGTACTTTTTCTATCTTTGAAAAGAATTTTTTAATCTAATCTATGATGATATAAATGATAATTTTTGCTATTATTCTTTTATTATGATCCACTATTCATTTATTCCGTAAAATTTATTGTGCATACATAAGTGCTGGTTTATGTACTTATATAAATCTAAGTTGCTACACAGAAAAACAATAGTACGTGGAAGTTTATATGGATGTGTTTATGAAACATATTCTGGAAGAGCCGTATATTATTTATTTCATATTTATGTGTATTAATAGTAAGAATTATTATTAAATTTCTATTTACATTGAATTTTTAAGAAGAATTTAATTTATATCGTAGATTATTTTAATAAAATAGTGTTAATGAATTTAAAACTGATTATGTATAACAGAACATATAAATAATCTGTAAATATTCTCTGTTTTACATCGAAAGCGTTAGTAGATTATTATGCATACACAATAGCATAAAAGTTTTGAACTTTACTCATGTTTAAAACATGTAATTGAAAATTATATATTTATCCGAAGGAACATAATGTCAAATAATGAAAATACTTTTAGTTATAACATCGTATCCTTTTCCGAATTAATTGAAATTATTTATATAGGTATAAAATAATCAAATATATGAAAAAAATCTGAACATATTGAGCATTAATGTATTCTTCATAAATACTGTATTAATAATTTTACCTTACATATAAATCAGCATGATTCTTTTATATTATTTGTTCGATAAAAGTTATTTTTATTTTAAAAAAACAGACTAAATTCCATGAAAAGTATCTACTTTGGTTTTATATTATATTTAAATTAAATAATGAAAGTGAAGGGACTGAAGTTAATTTAATAACTGAAGTTAGTTTAATGTCATACGATTAAATCCATTCAGTTATACTAGAATGTTTATTCATTACTTGTTTAACTCGTTACAAACCATACTTCTATTCGTGAATTTAATATTTCAATGTATTTAATTATAAATTTGTTTATGTGATTATTTATATGTATATGCATTTTACGTAATAAAATTTATGTAACTGCCTGACACTCATCTATGCATTTACGTTGGTATCTTTAACAAAGGCAAAGAAAAACAAAGTGAAAAAGGTAAAAAAGTTTTTATAAATCTTACTTTTCTGCCTTTGAATTGTCAACTAAATATTTATTCCCATTGTAACTTATGCATAATTTATTTTCTTTAAAAGTAAAATAAAAAATCATTCAAAAGTTCATTGCGGTTTGCAGAATAAACGGAAAATATAACGTCAAACTTTATTTAAAACTGATTTTGTTGAAATGTTACTTTACATTAATTTATAAATATATATATATATAAATATTTACATTTTAAGATAAAAAGAATAAGTAAGGTATAAGGAGAATAAATAATATAAAACTTTCAAAATTAAATTTAAAAGTATAAATTTCTAATATAACAGTTTTTTAAATTTTTAGAAAAATTTCCGTATAAAATAAGAATATAAAAACGAATAATTATATTTGTATTTAATTTATATAAAATTTTATATGTAGTATAGTTACATTACATAACGTTAAAAAATTTCATACTGATGCAAAATATAGGAGAAATAAAAGAGCAAGTAAGTCATTATATGTCATTTGACTATTTAAAACCAAATTTCTTTCATAAATATATTGAAGAAATTACATATATAAAAAATAAAATTAATTAAATATATATGTGAATATTTATGTTTTGTTAATTTTTGATTTTTAACTTTTATTCATAATATAATGAAAATGAAGCTATCAACAAATTTATTTTCAAACCATTTCTTGTATTTTTATATCTATAAATTTATAATTTTATACTACCAAGGATAATCATATTCTATCAATAAAAAAGTTAGTACATCGTATATATTTTAAAATAAAATTCTGCTGTCTGTAAAATTATCTTCATCGATTTATTAAAAAATTTTATCAATCACGGTATTATTTAAAATATGGTATGATTTACTATAAATCATTATTTCATACAAATGAATGATTTCCAAAGATTAAAATAAAATAATATTTTACTAATAAATCAAATTGCAACGATTCAAATATTGAGAATTATATGGAAAGACTAATATTTTTGAAATATTAATATTAAAAATAGTCAATCTATTAATACAATTAAATACATATAGAATAGATTTATGTATAAATTAAATCTTGGAGAATTATTAAATTCATTAAAATATATTTTTTATAATATTACGAAGTGGTTTATTCAGCATCAATTTTTTATGTTTCAATGTCATATAAAAATATTTTTATGATCGATACATGATATATGTTTACAAAATATTATAAATTGAAACATGAATTATATATTGAAAATATAATTTGCCAAACATTTTAATAAATGTTATATCGTGATTAAAACTTATAATAATAATATAATAATCTACGTATAATTTATAGTATAGTTATACATACTTAATTACATGGTACGTAAGTGTAGCAACCAATTATAAATTCAATTAAAATGTTGAATATTATGATTTTGTAGAAAGCATACAATATCGTTATATTATTATAGATTAAATTAATTTTTTATAGTTTCAATGCAGATTAAACGTTTTAGTTAAGAACTGTTGTATTTACCAAAAAAATCTTTATTAAATGTTTTTATTTGAAAATATTCTTTTTTATGATATTTTATACGCTTTTACTAAATTCATAATTATTTATTTCAGTTTAAAAAAAAAACATATATTTGGTTAATAGATGCGATCTCAAATATTTAAAGGAAATATTTGAAAATAATTGAACGGCTCGCTCGGATTATTAAAGTGGAATTTTCAGTTCATCGCTTAAAGGGCAGTAATGTTTTTCTAAATACGAGATAGAATAATTGTTACAAATTCCATAAACCAACTTAGCTTAAACAAATTGCGCGGATGCTCGACTTGAAAAAAAATGGATCTATATATCCGTATTTATAATTTAATTAAATTTAACGATCGACGAATGAAAGATAGCAAGAACAATTTTCCAGATTACAAGCTCAGTTCGCGATCGCGCGAAAAAAGGACCGAATACACTTACCTATGCACCTGTGACCTTCTATACGGAATCCCTCCCGACACAAACACGTGGCCTTCCCCTCGACGATTCTGCAAAGCTGCTCGCAACCGAGAAGTGCGCAGGTGGTCTCGTCGTCACCCGAGAACCTACACACCGGCAGTCGTCCGATCCAACGTCTGTTGCTGCAGAGGAGACGAGCTCCACTCGCGTTGTTCACCATGACAAAGTCTCTCTCGCACTCGTAGTCCGCCTCGAGGTACTCGTGTCCGGGTCTCGAAGATCTGTTTCGAGATTTCGTTAGTTGGTCGTCGTTGGTATCGTAGATGCGAGTTTGTTGAAACGAAGTCGGTCGCTGTTTTTTCGGTTTATTTTTTATCGACGTGGGAGGAGTGCCAAGGGCTTCGAGGATGAGAAAGAGCTCGGTTTGAATAAATATGTTGCGCTTTTTATTACAATACTTCCGTAAATTGAATTTTAGGAACTTCTCCGGGGAAGATTTGAGATAGTCGAGTATTCGACTGTCACGGACAGCTTATGTACTTTTAGTAATGTAATACGGTATTAATATTTTTTTTCTCTGCTTGTTCAAAATGGAAAGATATTACCGTTGTAAATTTTTTTTTATTCGATTCAACATAAGTATTACAAGTATTGAATTCTATATTAACATAGAATATATTATATAAATAAATTACTTTCCAATTAAATATTTGTTTATTAATGAGCTATAAAACGTTCATTATATATTATATACTATAGTTTACGTATCGATTAAATTATATTTTTCTATTTATACTCTTGAACTATATACATAATTTTCTATGAATTATTACTTTCGTTTTTGATTTATTTTACTTCTAGATATCAATTACTTACATTATTTCAAATACGTTATTTATTTGAATAATGATAGAAATTTATTAAAATGATGAAAACGAAAAATATTAACGTATTCGACGATCGAATGTATTGGAAATATAATTTACAAACTTATAGGAAATGTAGTAATAAAATACATTTAATAATTATAGATTTGCGAAAAAGATCGAATGTAGTAATATTTAATTCGGATTTATTCATATCGGATAAAATGACTAGATTAAAATAAATGAATTTATTTCACATAGTAAAGTGCACAAGATTTAATAAGTTAAATAAATTAAAAACCTTACTGAAAACTAAGGAAAATTTCGCGAATCTATTCAGGACATCAGGGTTGACTTCATCCGGGACTTTTCTCCACGATAATTTCCTCAAAAATAGAAAAAAAGAAACGAACTTATTCCATTACTTTCTACCTCTTAATTATATCCGCGCTTGAGTCTCTTTCGTTACTCAAAATGGTTTCTACTCTTTTCGGGAAAGCTAACTTTAAATATCTTTTCGGAACTTCTCTATCTCGAGTGTGTAAATACCGAAAAACGAACTTCACTTTTGTAAATCTGATATTCGACGGGAAAACTTATTTTTTAATCTAAGAATCAATCGCATTCCATTGAGTGATACTAATCAAGAACTAAGAATCGCTCAGCGTATATTAAAGGACACTTTTTCCACGTCCAAACGAATTATTCAAATTCTACTCACTTTACATATTTGATGACCGCGTGGCGAATAGACGGGGCAGGTACAAATGTTCCGTTTATGCATGACAAATCCCCTCGCGGGTCATCATCGTCCGTTAAGAAAAAGACCGCCTCTGTTGAACTGGACAAGGACGATTCTTTAGCTGTGATTCCTTGGAGAACGGCTCCGGAATCATCCTGAAACAAAATCAATAATTTTCTTTCATTTAGAAATCGTTGGACATATTATTTTACGTGTAAAATCTTAATTATATTTTATAAACATATTGAATTTAAATAATTTATTTTTTTCAACTTATGCAAATTTTCTTAAATATATTTACCGTGTTAAAGAATTAATTATATATCTTTTCAAATTTTTTTTTAAATATTTATTATATTTTATTACATAATAATTAAATTTATTTATTTATATTATATAAAGTTTACTTAATATTCTAATATTATTTTTCATAATATATGTAGATTTTTTTAAATGAAAAATTTGATCATAACTTTATAGAAAAACCTATGCCATCAAATTTTAATCAATTATCACTAATTTATTATTATTTATTAATACAAAAATAAGAAGGTATGCAACTGTATATGTATACAAGTTTCTTATTATAGTTATCTATGATTATAAATTTTCATTCATAAAAAATGTTCATATTGAAATGAAGATTATTACACTATATTGATAAACTTATATTTATTGCTTAATAAAAACAGTTTTATGAATTAGTAAATCAGTCAATAGATTTTCTATTAATTCTACAGAATAAAATAATTTACTTTTATTTTAAATCCATTGAAATAACAGAGATACGTTTTTATTTAACTTACGAAGTAAATGATAAAACTCTTAAAATAATAAAGGTAAATTAGTGTAAAAAATTTGATTGATTTCGCTAAACAAGTTAACTGAAACATTAATTTTAATTTTCACAGTTTTTTTAAACATGTATTATTGAATCAATTATATTATACAAATAATTAAACGATTTTCTAATAATTCTGAAGTTTCAAACGTCAACTTCAAAAAACGATTGGGTAAATATTTTATTCCACATTCGATACGATTAAATGAATTCTGATAGAATAAAAATAACAATTATAGAAAATAATAAATCGACGAAAGTGATAGATATTTTAAGTACAAATTTATTCACATTTATATCATGTTCATATCGATTATATAATATTTATAGTCTCAAAAGTTCAAGAATATTTCATTAAACTATTCAAAATTTTAAGTATTAATATCATTTTATATTAATTTGCACAGTAAAATTATAAGTATAACTATGTGGCCATAATTTAATTAATTATAGATTTTAAGTATCTGTTGAAACATTTATTCATCTATTTCTTTATTGTATTAAAATTCCGAACAGATACTTCTAATTGTAATAATACAGTGAACTATAACTATATTCAATAATCAATTAAAGGAAATTGATAATTAAACGAGCTATAATCTTATGATAATACTGGAATTTTATTTAAAAACTTTTGTTTAAAAATTAAAATAATAAAAGACTGTTTCGCTTTATTTTATATTTAAAAAAATTACGTTTTTGTTCTCTATATTATAAACGAAAACATGAATTTTTAAACATAATATTACTTCTTAATTCTTAAAGAATTAACTTCTTAATTTATTAATCCCTCAAGAATTCTTATTTTTAATTAACTAATAGCAATTAGTAATTTTCATAACTAAATTCTACCTAATATTACTTTAATATTTTTAATTACTTAATATGTAATCGAAACTTTTTTTATAAATATTATATATGTTTTAAAACAATTTGTTCATTTATTAATTCATTTATCTCTACTATCCAGTATCTGTTCATTTCTTGTATTAAATTGTATCTATACCTTAATTTTTAAATATTTCTTTGATTATTATTTTGCAACTGATACAATTTTTTTTCATTTTACTATATTACTTTTAATTCTTCATTATTAATTACTACTTATAATATTTTTGTAATATAAATTTTACAATTATATTCATAGTATTTAGTTTCGAGTCGCTCATTCTTTTATATTCTCCATGGAACTTTACGCTGTGAAGCAATTATTAATGTCATTTCCGTTCCTTTTATTGCATTACATTAAAATTATATAATTTTATTCTATTGCCTTAATGCTTTTATATATAGTATCCTAATTTGAGTATTAAACGATAATTACACGTATGAAATTGAATATAATTTATCGAATAAAAGCTTTTTTAGATGGTTTGTATCTAGAAAAAATAATCTATGTGATACCTGTTTTGAATTTGAATTTTAGCTAGTTAAGATTTTATTCATAAAATTAATATTTAATTTTGTAAAAACTAAAAAGTTGATAAAATTATTATTTTCAATTTATTTTTATTTATAATACTGTATATAAATTTTTCTTCCGTGCTTTATTTGAAAAACTACACTCTCTTCTTTTTTTTTAAAGAAAGTTAAAAGAAATTACCAAAAATTTATTTGGTTTATCGCATGATATCCTTCAATTATTCTTCGTTATCTTTTAGAAAATAATGAAGATTAATAATAATAATAATTATAAGTAATTTTCTAAAGTAAAGAACATAATACTGTTGTATGTTTTCCTTATATGTATAATTTCATAAACTTTTTTCTTATATTTTAAAGGACTTATTTTCAAGTTTTATCTTCGTAATTACTTTCAATGAAAACATAGTTACTGGAAGTTTGCATATACGTTATTTAAAGATTGTATTTAGTAAAATAATAATTACAAACTAAAAAATGTTGCTAATTACTTTTCCAAATGTATATAATATAAATAGAATATAATTATTATACATACTTAAGTTAAACTATTTATTTTTATTTATATATTTTTGCGATTTACTCGAGCATTATCTTAAACATGTGTATTTAAAAAACAATGAGAATAATTATTCGTCATTGATTCAATTACGTAGACACATATACTATTTCTTTATTTCGAAAACTTTGGGCTTACCTTAGACTTTCCGAAGTTAGCAGCTTTTGCCATACTGGAGCTCATATACGCGTTATAATCCTTAAGTGTTCTTTGCAACACTTCTTTTTCCAGATCCAAAATCGGTAAATCTTCATCTGTTCTAGAGTAGCCGAGCATCCTCTCAGGATCGAAGGGTGCTTTAGCCATTTCTTCGGATTGTTTCATCGTTTGCGGGTATCGTTCGTCGAATCTTGGAAAGTCTTCGTCTACTTCGTTCGTTTTCTCTTCCTCCTCCTCCTCTTCATCCTCTCTCTCTTCCTCGTCATCTTCGTCATCATCGCGTTGATTATTCGCAGTTTTTTGGTTTAATTGGGCCCGCGAAAATTCGCGTTCCATTTGACGAGAAAATTCCCGCTCGGTATCACCTGGATATACGTGATAATGCGTAGTTGGCTCCGGTGGTTCAGGTATGCGTGATTCGGTCGTTAGCTGAATTGGATAATTGGGCGACGATGTGGCGTTTGTAATTTCCAACATTTTTAAGTTGCCTGTAGATTGGAATCGAAAAATTAAATAGATTTTCGTAAGAATAAGAGTTAAATTTGTGTAGAAAAATATACAAAAATATCATTCTCGTGATATTAATCGGTTATTTACAATTCGTTATCTGCATTAAACTGTTTTAAAATTAATGTGGTTGAGCTACGCGATATTTTGCAGAAGAATAATCCGTTAGATAAAGAACGATTAAACCAACGCGAACTAAGATTATGCTTATTGTAGTCCAATTAAAGAAAAATGTACAAAGTATAATAAATGTACATTTTTTAATTTTAAATTTATAATTAACGAGTAAGAGTATCTTTTATTCCGAACAAATTATATTAAAGTTTAAAAAGTTCATCTTTCTTTTGTTCATTATTAAACTTCCTTTAAAGTCTTATTAAAATAATTATAGTTTTAAAAGAATTTTTTAAGGAAATATTTTTATAATTTATATTATATCAATTTAATTTTTTTTATATAATTCATAAATAATTTATACTTTAAGATATTTTATAATTTAAGGTATAAAAAAAAATTTCTTTTTCTTTAAAGAATCTAAAAATATTTTATATAATTAGATGACGATATTTTAAAATTTA
Source organism: Dolichoris vasculosae (assembly GCA_018907195.1). NCBI lineage: Eukaryota > Metazoa > Arthropoda > Insecta > Hymenoptera > Agaonidae > Dolichoris > Dolichoris vasculosae. The sequence goes on along the minus strand of JACCHY010000005.1, from coordinate 9,558,485 downwards.
AGTCTATGATATAAAATTAAAACGTGTATTATAAGAAGCGGCGAAAATATTGGGTATATGAGAATGTTTAAGTATAAATGTTACAATACGTAACTTTTGATCAATAGATTTGCGATTAACGTGAGTTTTTGTTCGTCAGTTTCAGTCCGGCATGTGTCGGTGACCTTTGAAATGTATTGTATAGTGTACCAGAAGCATCGAATTAGAATAACATAAACGTTTGGCCGTGGCATCAATAATGGCATACAAGGACTAGAATATTGTAGATATCTTACAACGAGCTTCGGCAAACGAGTCGAACGTTTGGTTCAACGACAACTGATCTACGTAGACGCGATGCGACCGAGAATTTAGAATATTTTTTCTTTTACGAAATTTTTACGATTATTCTTTTGTGTTGCATCATTTTTTACTATAAACGCTGAAGTGTCTAAAAGTACATCGCTTGTACAGCCATATACATTGTAATAATAGTATTCTGTTTGTAAAAAAAATGTGAGAACCTATGAAAAATGAGTTACGTGTAAGCTCGAGCAAAGAATAATTAATAGTGTTTGATGGATAGGTTATTCTTTACAATGAAAATTGTTGAAGCTTCGAATTACGGTATATAGTTATAAAAAAGAATTTTCTTTTTACTTTATTGAAATTTTTTCACGAACTATTATATTTTAGTTTTGATATTTTCGTATTAATTTTTTTTTTATGTTCTATAATTTGAATGATATTACCATATTTTCTTTTAAACTTTGAAAAGCCTCGATTTATCGTAAATATAATTTTATACTAGTAGATAAAAACATGTTTAATTTAATTTGAAATCAATATATATATATATATATATATATATTGGTATGGTATGTAAAACTAAATATTGCGAAACGTAGTTGTAATTCGAATAAACTTAGATCGTTACGCGAAATCAAGACCCTTTTAATTATTTAAAAATTCGTTACAGGATATACGTTTCAGTTTTCAAGTGTACTCGCAAAATTAATTTAAAGACCTTTGGTAAAGTTAAGTTTCTTTGATGAACTAAATTGATCGTGATTATTAATTGGTTTGGAAATGGATCGCTAGACTCACCAGCTTCCTCACCGTAGTTCGTCATCGACAAATTGAGGGAGTTTTCGCTCAAAGGGTCAGCCTTCAATGCTGTCTGCTTATTCAACATCTTGACAAGTCGCGTCATTAAGTTGTCCCTCCATTTGGGGTCCCTGCGTCGGTTCTCCAGTCTGTTCTGTCTGTGGTCCCTGTTCCATCTTCTCACGCTCATGTCTCTTTCCTTGTTTCGCATGCGTCTGTTGCGCTCTCCTCGCTCCTTTTGTTCCTTCCGCATACGCCTACGACGTTCCCTTCGATATTGCTTACGGCGTTCGAGCCTCTTACGACGGCGATCAGCTCGGGCTTCGCGCAATTTCAAAGTTGCAAGATCTTTGGGAACGGTTATTAGTTAGAAGATGTAGGCGGATCGTTACGAATATTCGATTAATGCTTTATTGAAAAATGTGGTTTTGGAGTGCTTTATTTGATCAACGTTATTTTATTAACAATAAGAAATACTTAAAAACCAATTTTCATCGAAAATTAAAATTGTAAATCGTATTTTAAAAAGCGTTTTTAATATTTAAATAATTTAAATAGTTAAATATATTACTTGTAAAGGTGCATAGTAAAATCGAATATGAAGTTTATAAAGTTGATAGGTATCGGTACGATTTGGAAAATAATGACTATCGTATACGTAAAGATAAAATTTTATATTTGCACTTAAAATAGTTTAAAAAATAATAAGTATTTTACTATTCAATACCATCCTATCATATTATTTTCTCCAATCGAGTAATTTTTCTTCCAGGTACTTGCATAAAATTGTAACACGTATTTTTCACTGTACACCTTTAATCGAATTTTATGACTATAATAAAGTATAATATTAATATTAGTTTATAAATTATTGATATAAATCATATAATTGGTTGATGAAAAATGTTTTATCATATTTTCTAATCATAAATTAACACTGAACTTTATTTGAATGAAAGCAAATTATTATTACTTTAAAAAATTTATGAACTTTTGTGTTTTTACAAAGAAATTTCGTACTTATACAAAATATTTTTTTGAAATATAATTATTATCAACGTCGTTTTTTAATATATAATTTTTCATAATTTAATAATAAAATAAATAAATTATAAATTACATTACGCGAGACGATAGTCTATGACCCAAGTAACTTTCTATCTAAAATGAAATAGTGCTTTTATACAAAATATAGATATAATATTATGATTCTTATATTTCAAAATAAATTTACGTTACTGTAGGTAGATAATGTAATAAGAGTTTTGTGTAAAATTATTATAATATATTATACAGTATTATACACAGAAATTCGGAATTTTACAAAAATACTAAATTTTGTAAGTAATTGTACGATGTGTTTATAAAATTCTTCTATATTTACATGAAAAAGAACTTTTACTATATAACGAAAAAATTAATCTGATTTATTTCAAATTTGTTTTAATAAGTAACTCTAATCAACTCAATCAATTATAAAATGATTCTTAATTTATTATCTTACTACACCAAAGATCATATACAACAACTTATTTTACAGTTGTATTTTTTAGTCGATTTCAAAAAACAATTATATTGAAGTCGGAAATTTTAATAATTACCTAGAACAAAAATATAACTTACAAAATTTATATAAACAAATATTTTTTATTAATTAATTTAGTTGTTCCTGAAAAGTATTATCAATGAGATTTATTATTATAAGAAATGTTATTACAAAGTTTCTAAGTTTTATATTTTAATATCGTATATATTTCAAAAATAAAGTCTTTAAAAACTAACTGTAAATAAAAGATATTATATTTATACTGTAAAATGTTCATAAAATAAATATCATTTCGAAAAAACTATACTATTGAAATATTATTTGCAAAATATGAAAAAGAAATTTATTTTTGCATTCGTTTAAGAGAAAGCTATAAAATATTTCTAGTTTTCTTATTTTTTTAAAAAATTGATAATCTACAAACATCGTATTACTTTTTGTATCGTATTTCAAAGCATTATGCAAAAACTTGGAATATTATTTTATCTTGATTCGAATAAAAAAAATTTTAGTATACATAGAAAATGAATTTAAACGTTATACTCAAGATTGTTTAAAATGTTAAAGTTAGAGTAGATATATATTGTAAAAACATATCGTTAATACGTTTGCTATATTGAAGTAGATTTGAAAACCGTGATTCATACTATATTAATTCATGGTACAATAAATTAAAATAATGTTAAAAATAAAGAATTTATAAGGATCTTCAATAATCCATGATAACACAGGACTTTCGAAAGCACTAATCCAATCTTATTTTACTCGATATTGTAGTACACAAATTCCCTAGACATCGACAATCTCTTTCATCTTTCATAAACATGTACATTGAGGTATGCTGAAACAGTGGGTTACGGACCCCAATGAAAATTTTTCATGCCTCGTACACTCTAAGAATTTCAAGAGATAAAACGTATATTTTGTTCTTACTTGCATTGGTAGAGAGTTGGCCCAGGAGGTCGAACGATTCCCTACGGTTCCCCTGGAAAAGGGTAGCGTTCTCATTTCCGCTTGCTCGCGGCGACGCCGGAGTTGCTTCCTTTACCGGCGACGGAATCCGCTCCTCGGCATCCAACCTCATCGTCTTCGATCCCTCGGGAGGCACATCCCAGCTAATGGACAACAAAGCGTTCACCTCTGTATCCGTTGACATCTTAAACGCTCGCTTCTAAATAATCTACTTGAGGTTAATTTTTATTTAAGCACGACTACGTTTTCTCTTTGAATTTGCGACGAGCAATAGCATTGAATAAATTAGAAACGCGAGTAGCATTTTCATGAATAATATTGAAAACGTCCTGTTTACCTTGTAAAATATATAGAAGACGAGTCGCATAAAGTTGCGGTGTAGAGTCGGTTACAAAAGTTATATCTCGGAGTTGCATAGGTATGTAAACGTTTTAATTCCAGAAGGATTTCTTGAAATTTAAAAAATACCTAAGTATGTAGGTGTATGTGTTTTAAATTTGATGTTAGATCTATGGTATAGCGTGGAAATATCCGAATTATGTCAACTATTGCGGTACGTTGTTGAAGAGATTACTTTCTCATACTTTCAAAGAATTATAAAACAATTTTATTGTACATTATGAAAGATTCCTTTATACATTGTATTATACTAAATTTTAACTTTATTATTATTTTATCGGGTGAAAATGTAATGTATCGAACGAAGTAAAAAGCTCTGTAGAAGGTTAATATGTAAATATATATTTATATTTCACAAATTAATTTTGAAATTCTTTTATGATATGTAATACACGATTCTTCATTCTTAAAGAATTTATATAATAAAATATTTAAAAAATATCTATTTAAGATATATAAAAATTATGATCACAATTTTTATGTTGATTATAACGACAAATTCAATATAAATAATATTCTTAGTAATAAAATTGATTCATGGTTCAATTATGTTTATAGAGGTATGTAAGATAGCTTGGTAAGTTTATGTTATATAATAAAACTAAATACACGATAACATAGTCTAGATATTAAACGAGTAAATATGTATACATAGTTTATTAAGAAATTATTATGTAACGTCAAATTCCAATGGAGTTTTTTGAGTTAAATAATGCCACGATATTATTATTCGTTTCTAATTTTCAAGTTAAGTGATATTAAAAATAAATATAATTGAAATCATATTTTCCTTTATATTTATTGCGCAACTTTAAAAATAAAGTTACAAATACCTTTTAAATCAGACATTGTCTAAATATGTAAGATTGAGAAAAAATAAGAAAAATAATTATTCACTTTTACAAAATATAAATTTAATTCATAGACGTTACTGTCTATTTAAATTTATAGACATACGTAATTGATATCATTGAAAAAAATATAAGAAAATAAATACTAAATAAATAAATATATATATTTATAATTATATGCGATTTAATAAATACATCATTTAATAATTTATAAAAGTATATAAGAATTTAATCGAATATAATCGATTATTTAGTATCAAGTTATACTTTATCGTTTTTAATATGTAAAATTTAATTATGTCGTGAAGTTGAAACATAAAACTCCTTGTGCTTATAAACAAATACATACTTCATTATAATTATAAATATATATTAATAATATCTTAAAAATATAATATTATTCATGAAAATTTGCCAATTATTAATTTACTAAAGTATAATAAGTTTATAAAAGAATAGAATATCAATGAGAGTTTTAACATAAATTTCTATTATAATGCTTGTTATTGAAAATAAGTAAATTTATATTAAAATTAATTTTTCTTATAATTTATTATGATAAAATATGCATAAAATATGTAAATAATGTGATCATGCTTAAATATAAGTTGAAGATAAATAAGAATTTTTTATATAACAAATCATAAACTAAAATTTTATTGAAAAATAGAAATCGAATATTCTATAAGAAAAATGAATTTGTAAAAAAAATCAGAGAAATATTGCTATTTTTTCTCAAATTTGCTATTTTAATTTGAAATATTTTACATTTACGATCATATAAAATTTTATAATTATTCAAAAACATATTATTCATATCAAGTTTCTGTTGTTATAAAAAATGTCAGAGTATAAAACTCTTTTTAATTATTATGCACTCATATCTTTAAATAATTTTCTGATTTGAGATAAGAACATTAAAATAATTATTTTATTTTTAAACTAATGCTAATTATGAATATTTAAATATCGTGAAAATTTATTTGTCTATAAATTTTTATTTGTTGTACTTTTATACCTATAATTTTTTCTGTCTTCATAATGAATCGGTTCATTAATTTACTCCCGTGACTTTACAAGAGATACTTTACTACGAAAGAAATGTATTGCAATACTAAATTTTCATAAAGGATTGCATTCAACTTATGTCTTCGATAATTCAATTGGCACAGATGTAAAGAAGTAAAGAGTTTAAATTGTTTCCAAGAAAATTCGAAATCTGACTATATACATCGAAGATTATGCAAAGTCGATAAAAGTAGGTCGACGGGTAAGGTTATTATTAATTCGTCAATTAACTTTTCGCGCAAAACTTGTCTTTGGAAATTGACTTGCCAAGATTATTTATACAGTCAAAATAGAAATAGAAAAATTTCGATTTAATTAATTGCGAAGTAACTATTGTCATAACTTAAAATTTCTATGAATTTGAACTTCGATTTTGTCGATGAGTTCATCTTTATCATTCCTTCATTATGCTTGAATTTTTTATGTGATTAAAAAGAGAAGGATAAGAAAATGAAGTGGGTAAGCTTCAAATGGCTTATAAAATCTTTTCATTTTACTTGGAAATATTTTTGAATATATATATATATATATATATAAAAGAAAAAGAAAATGAAAAAATAAAGTAGTGGGATACAGAAAAAGAAAGGTAGACGTCTATTACAGTATAGCTATGCTACAAATTTCCGAATTAAAAGAAAAGTAAAGAGAAATGAAATAAATTACATTACTTCAAATATTGAAATGAATAATATAATTTTAAATTTCTATTTCGATTTCAGAGAATTTTATTTTTAATATATATTACAGAGTTAAAAATTTTATATATTCGGTAGTTTAAACAGCATAAAGAATTTTTAAGCAATTAATTAAGTTAAAAAGCAAATTCAAATACCGTATATGATCTATAATATCATGAATAAATTAAATTTAATAAAAACTATTTTTTTATTGCTATGTAAATTAATTAAATAAAAGCAAAATATATTAATTTCATGTATAAATGATTCCAAATATATATTGTTTATTTCCTGAAGAAAACAAAGATAAAACTTCTAATTGATTCCAATTTATTGAAACTGTTAATAATAATTTAACATCTGCAATTTAAAGCATAAAAAATATATACGTACAAGTCATCGCGCTGGTTTTCAAAATCTTGATAATGTAGGCCTGGTTCTGCGTTCTGGCATAAACCTGGAAAATAATAATTTCTTTTAGAAGAAAAATAGTATAAAATATAAGAAAATAATATATACGATTATTATGGTTAATTTTGATTATTGTATAAATTATATTATTTTATAATAATAATATTTACATTAATATAACATTAATTCAACATTTTATAAATGTGAAGTTAATACATCGGTTTTATATAACAAAAGTAATAACGATATTCATAATAAAAGAATGTAATAATTTCATATTACGAAACGTGTAAAATTAAACGAACAATTTTTAACGTAACAAGTCGAACAGTTTTAGTTAGAAATAAAAATAATAGAATTATTAATAACATTGCGTAGAAAAATATAGAATTGTTAAATTTTTCTTATAAAATAAAAATTTTAGATCACAAAGAGATATTCGATTTTATTCGAAAACAGTATATAAGTTTGGCAATAAAATATTAATTTAACTAATATTGTATCGAACCGAACTTACGCTCGGTATTGACTATCCGAGGAAAAAAATTGAAGAGTACCTTTATAAATAAATAATATAAATTGAAACGAAGGGATGATTTACACAACTTTAGAATCCATATAAATAGGAAGAGTTCGCCAATTTCCTGAAATGTACAAAGACGTTACATTAACGTATAAAAGTCTGCAAAAGTTTAAAACCGTGAAAGCCGAGATCCGTATAAATGAATTGCCATAGAAAGCACAAATGAAGTAGGCGACGCGCTTGATTCCGCGAAAAAGCTCGCGCTACACATAAAGGAAAGCTGCAGACCCGCAGGATTGAGAAGACGTTCGGATATATAAAGGGAGAGAGGAGTAGGAAGCGGGAGAAAGTGAGAGAGTTGCTGCAAGGTAGCAACGGAACTTCCGGCGTCTACTCACGACGCTTTCATCGAGCATATAAGTAAGACGAAAGTTCACTTACAGGAAGACGCACTCCGTCGAACTTTATTTCACGAGAGATGGAAAAAGATGGAGCGAGAGAATGAAACAGAGCGAGGATACGAGGGGCAAGTCAATGGGAGTTCGTTTTCCAATACTGTGCAAGTACGAGTGAGCCCGTGAGTTCCTTGATATTGGACTTTTTATTGCGCACACGAGCCGTCGTCAGTCAACTGTAGGAGTGCGACCAGGAGAAACCAGCGTATCTAAGGTAGTGCAAGAAGCGATCGCACCAAGTGGTGGACTTTTTATTTTTTTTTATGTTTCATCGGGACTGCCAAACCGGCATTTCTCTCCCTATTTCCCTTCTCCGCGATACATTTCTTAACTCTTTCTCTCTTTATTTCCACTCATTCAATTTTATAAAGTGCGAAGCGTCTTTCGATGGTTCAATTAACCGACGTATGTTTTTCTCAAATTTTTATCTAGTATTTTAATTATTGAATAAGCGATACCGACTTCAAATAATTATATTTTTTAAATGATGCGATAAAAATAATAAATCAATTCAGATTTACGCGTTAGTTTTACCTTTTATGGTTTTAATATTACCTAAGTTATTTAATAGTCGTAAATTAATGTACGAATTATCGTAGAAATATAAACATATTTTGTACGTATAAAATTATGCATTTGATTTTCAAAATAAGGTATATCATAATTATTGTTTTTAGTATCTTTTATTACTTTTATTTTTTAAAAAATCTCTTTCTCTCGCACGTGATTAATTTACCTTTTTTCAGCGTGATATTTATATTAGTGCATCATCTGTTTCATTTTGTATAAGAAAAGTATATTAATGAAAGGATACAACTTTTTGTAACTATGTAGTATTTATCTCCATTCTAAATTTTCTTCCTGAATTTAATAGGGAAAATTTTATGATTTCTTAAAAGATTGTTAAGACAAAATCATAAGTTTTTTATAATTAATTATAGCAAAAGTAATGTCTCCGGAACTTCATTCGATTATACGTATCATCGATTTCTTTCTTTTAAGATATTTGACGACGAAAAATAAAACACTGTAAGTTATAGTAGAAATATTTTTTTAAGCAATACAATCATGTTTTAAATCAGCTTTGGCACATTCGATACAAAATTCACTATCAAATTTAAACTAGGTCATCCAGTTTTCAATTCGATTGTGAATTTATAAACGAAAAAGAACGTTTTTTTTTAATTTGCAAAACCCTTAATCCTGCAAACAACTGTATAAAAACAACACTTTGTAAAACAAGCAAAATTTATTAAAAGGATTATAAAACAATTTGTAAAGTAAATTTTAATTTTAAAAGTGATTGTATAAAATTGTTAGAATGTCATTTTTTTAGTTGATTTATACGCTAGATTTAGATTATATATATATATATATATATATATTTCTCACTGAAATAATATTAATATTTGTTATATTATATTTACAGCGAATAAAACTGACGCGATACGTAATGTAATTTAGTGTAACATATGTTAGAAAGATTTATATATAACTTAATAATAAGTTATGGTTGAATGTACGAGTACAACCTACCATATACTATAAATGATTCTTTGCGATATAGCTGTTTGCGTTAGAATGAATTTTTTGTTTACTTCTGGAAAACTTTTCTTTCTTCTTGATGCTATTTTGAAGAAAGTTATATTACTTGACCCGCGCTCCGAGTGGTAGGTATCGCGTACCGTTGTAGGTATAAAGTTAGTCTGTACAAGACCTTTTAGCAGAACAACTGCTTCCTTTAGGTTCAAGGCGTTACCTCTTTTTTTCAATGCTAAACTTTTTCTTAATAACGTACAAGTCATATTTAAAGACATTAGTTAAATTACTTATTATTTATAAAAATTTACCGTTTAAATGGATATATATTCCATTCAAGAATTTCATGCATTAATTTCACGCTTAACATATTTTCACGGAGTTTGACATATTATAGTACAAGTAATTGTATATCTTTAATTAATAAAGTTTGGCAAGGTTTGACGCGTTTCATATCGTAATAATACTTTGTAACTTTATTTACTCTGGGTATCTCTTATACAAAAACCAGGATTTATTTTATCTGTAATTTGATTTACATTATTTGTTTAGTTAGCTAACGATGAAAAGTTTTAGAAATGATACGTGTTTGGGATTATAATAAATATTTATGAGAGCTTAAAAAGATAAATCAAGTTAAGAAACAATATTTTAGTAATAATTCCTTTAAGTAAAAGATAATACAACTAAAAATTGAAAATTATAAATAGCTTTTATAAAAAAGTTCAAGGCTTGTATGAAAGATCGAAAAGTTTTATGGGGGGAAAACAAACTTTGCTGAAATTTGAAAAATAAAAATTTTTGAATTATTTTACGTTATAAATAAATCTGAAAAAAATGAGTATAAATGAAATGGATAGATAATATAAAACTAGTTTATTCATTATACTCGTAATTGCCGAATAAAGGAACTTTTTCAATTAGTTAATCATGAGCTTTCATTTACATGTATAATCTATCGTATGTAAATTTTATAATTACTATTATTGAAATGAGCCAAAAAATAAAACAAAAGTAGCACAAAGCTTGGTAACTTTTAACACACTGAGATTAAATATAGATTTTGTTTACGTTTATGTATATTTTTGAACATAAAATAAAAATATATTTCTATATTTTCATGTAGTAAAATTAGAATTCTTATCTACATAAAAATTTTTCCCTTCATCTATAGATATATATACTCTATGTACTTTTAATGGAATAAAATATATAAAGAAATAAATAATTACGAAATAAAAAATACACAATATCAACCAAGAATTTTAATTTTTATTATTATTTTTTATATTCGTATAATAGTTTATGATAGTGGTTATCGCTTTGAAGTATAATTTTCAAAACATAATTTTTGCTAATTATTTGTTCGTAAAAGTTGAATATGCTTCTGTAAAAAAACTTCTCGTTATCATAAACACATAATTTGTAAATGGCTTAATTAATTTATGTTAAAATTTATATATATTGATTTAAGTATAAATCAACTAAATGTATAATTAATTTATTTTAAAATTTTCAATTACGTTACTTTTAGAAATTTCTACAATTAGAACTTTGCATTATCTCAACAGTTGTCTAGTTCCAAATTCGAGAATTTACATAGCGACGCGGCTGTATATAATTGTGGGCGTGATTCCTGAATATACGACACAGATATTTTATTACCTTTTTATTTTAGAGTTTCAATGTTTACTTGAAATTTTAGCAAAAAAGTTTTTATATTAGAAAATTTCTCCCTATTTTATTATTTGTTAAAATTAAAATTAAATACATATACATAGCTTATGTGTAAAACTATAAAATATATGCCAGGTAATAAAAATATGTTACGATTATTCCAATTTACTATACATATACTCATTTAAAAATCTTTTAGTTATTTTAATGAAGAATACTTTTTAATAAAATAAACGAAAATTAATTAATTCAAATATTTATAATTATACTTTATGTTTTAAAAGTAATAGATTCTCGTTAGCTAACTATTATTAATAGATCTTATAAATGCATGCACACATAAAAAAAGACACATAATATTACTTTAAGTAAAATATACATATAAATACAAAAATTACGTAACAAATTTCGAAATATTTTTCTAAAAATCTCTTGCTGGTATACCGAACAAGTAGCGCAACTCTTTCTGTTGAAACAACCGAGGAAAACAAAATATAAATGCAATCTCTATTCACCATCTTATTGTCTTGTTTCTCTAAGTTATAAAGCAATATATGATTGATTTTGTGGGAAAATCACAATTGCTAGAATTTATGTGTACGATTTATTTTATTTTATTTTCAATATATTATGTATAATAAATACATTTATATTACTGTACTTACTTGTACTTATCAACTTTAAGAATTATATAAAAATACGAAATCGTTTCAATGTATAAATGTATCAAATATATTTTAAACTTTAGATATTTTATATTTATTCATATTATAAAACTAATATGATTTATGTATAATTAGGTTTTTAAATACTGTAATATTTGCGAGATTTTATTTTATTTTACTTTAGTTAATTTAGTTTCATTGTTCATTTTTGGTTAATAAAATATTTTCATTAACATTATATAGTTAATGATAACACTTATCAGAAAAAATGATAATAGTTTAAAAAAAATTTATATTATCTACAATTGTTCTATAAAAAGAACCTACCAATTTAACATACCTGATAAATCTACAATTTGTTCATCATATTTAAAAGAATTTTAAAAAAGTTGTTATACCAAAAGTACATTTGTTGTTAATATAATACTTCAAAAATAATCTATAGTAAGAAAAAATTATTTTTACTTTTTCTTCATTCAAATATTTATAAAATAAATAAAAATCCTTAGTTTTGATATATTACACTTTTTTTTAAACCAAAAGAAAGTATCTTTCCTTAAATATCAAATACACCTATCAACCAAAGTAAAATGAACACTACTTGCACAAAATGGAAAATCGATGGGAGGTTCTGTATTTGCCGAAGAAAAAAAAACCAGGTAGGTATTTGCACGTCGTAATGAAAACAGAAATATCAGATAAGAGAACAGTCAAAAACGAGAGGTTCTGATGCAAATCCTATCGATGATATGAGATCCTTTTTGCACGTAAAGTGAGGGATAGAAACCGACTTGGGAATTCCATAGCTGTTCGCAAAATTTTCGTGAAACGATCGTGTGAAGGAAACATAATTGTGAAACAGTCGATTTTATTATATTTGATTTATACAATAAGTAGACATTTTATGACAGTTGAAGTATTATTACTTTTTTATGTATACATCACAAGTTCTAATAAGATTTATTCAACATTATTTTATTGAATGTTTAAGGTGCTTTATAACATTTTGTTTCTGATAAAAGAGAAATTCAAAAAATATAGTAAATGATTATTTATATTCCTAAATAAAATTTTGGCTGAATTTTATAGAATTTTGAAAAGGAATAACTTACAAAATCGACAAAGTCAATAACCATTTTAAAAGTATTTCACGTAATTTGTCGAAAATAGATGTAAAGTTAAAATAACTGTTGCGTTTGCCTTTATTCGTAAATTCATTGAAAATATAAATATTCTATTGAATTGTGCGTGAAAATTATATAAAATTTCGAAAAGAAAAAATTTTATAAAATAATATTCAAGATAATATCAATCTATTCTTTTATAAATTATGTGAATATATGAAATAATAATTGAATGCGATAGTAACAAAAATTTTTAAAGTTAATATATTAATAAAATATCTGATAATATTACCGAATATCGTATACAATTTATTTCTTCATATTTATGTAAAATAATTTTTCTAGTTTCACTTATAATTTACATAATATTTCGTATACTTATTTATTTAAATGTTTCTTATGATTTATGATTCATTCATATTATATATGATATAAGAAAAATTTTTAATGAAATACAAATATTTGATTATGTTATACGAATTTTCTAATTTCACTAGTTAAAAACTGTTATTCTTATAGAAAATGGTGAAAAATTGGTCTGATAAATTATACGGGGATAAATCCTCTTAAATTCCTCAACCTTTATTTCATAATATTTGAATACATTTTCTGAAACACAGAAAATACATTTGTCGACAAAATAGACGGATATCACGTATGCATAAGATACATAAGAAAACTTCGAATTTAAAAAAGGATCGTCGAATCTACTACGTATATTCTTCACTTTTTTTCTATATTATGTTGCCTCTATTATTTTTATACATACGTGATCTTGAACTGCTTCTTAGATTGACGTAATACATTTTCTATTTCGGATTTAAGTAATACTATTATATATATATATATATATATATTATCCAGTTAATTTTTTATATCACGAGGATGTATTTTATAAGTTTCAAATATTCCTTTTGTTTATTACAAGCTATTTTTACTATCAAAACATTGCATACTCGTTCTCTTCCTTATTATATAAATTCTAAAATGAAGTGGAAAATCTTTATATTATTTTAAAATTACATAAATTCTATTTCACGAAAATTTATATTTTACTCTTTACGTTTTATATCTTGTTAATAAGGCTAAAAGATAATAAAATCTTCGTATTTCCATTATTTTCTTAATAAACTGATGAATGTAAAATTAATCATTCGGGTGTGATAATTTTCCACCACCATCGCTTTGTACTAAAATCCAAAACGAAAATCAGTTAGATACATTAAATTCTTAACAAAGAAGAAAAGCCCTTATTTCCAGAAACTGTCAAGTTGGCGCAAAGTTAAGGAGGTCGCAAACCCGATTTCTTTTAATACTTCGACGATAAGATTTTCACTCGGTAGAGTGCGCGTCATTTCCTTCCATCCCAGTCGGTACGCGAACTTACATCAAAAGTTAGCGTTGTAGAGACAGTTAAGGTCCTCGTCGTCCTATCCATTCCACAGTGAGAAACTTCTTGTAAATTGCAGCTCAAGTAAGAAATCGACGCCTCCTTCGGGCTTATCTTATACGTACAAGAAGACACAGCATCAAACTTGCTTGTCGCATGCGTAACTACCTTCGCATACACGCATTTACATTTTCTGCATACTCTCAATTGAGTGCATATTATACGACAGCGTTTTAATTTTGTGATTTAACGATTGGTTAATTAAAAGAAGGGCTTTTATACAATTTGTTTAAATATCGAATAAAAAAATATTTCGAGTATCTAAGAGTTCAGAAATATAAATAAATATAAATGTTACAAATTAGTTCGTCGGCAATTATAAACTTGTAATTAACTTTAAAAAATAACGAAAGAATGGAAATTTAGCTTAAAATTAATTATATTACTACAAATGACTTATAGTTGATCTATTATTGGAGGTATTTGTATTAAGGATTTTTAGTTTTAGACTAGTTTTAAATAATATTAATTTTCTTGTTATGTAGTCGAGGAAGAAATTTAAATGATAGATTGATTTCTAAAAGTAATTACTACAATGTTTGAAATAAATTTTCTAGTTATTTCTAATTAGTATTTTAACGAAGTTAAATGGTATTTCGAACATAATTAATGAAAATTAATTTAGAATTCAACCAATTTTATGCGAACATTATAAACGAAAATCAATGCTACTGATTTATAAAATTAATACAAAGTAGCGGTTACACTATCTATACAATATATCGAATAAATAATCAATAATTTTTCATATACATTTTTTCAATAAGAAAATTTTTAATATAACCGAATAAAAGTATAATTATATTATCTAAGAATTTAGATAACATTAGTGTTTTTCAATTGAATTGCTTTCGATATAAAACTTTTACAACCACTAGAATAAATCTTCTGAACTTATATTTACTATACATTATATTGTCAAAAACTTTGAGTAGAAGGTCAAAAAAGGAAAAAATATACGTAAAAATAAATGTATATATTTTAATTTTCAATGTCGTGCGAATTTCAAATGTAAGTTATTTGTAATTGTAGAAAATCGTTTCCTTGTGATTAAAATTATATGTGTAATTTTATTACAACATTAGGAAAGCGAACGAGCAACTATCGATCAGAATCGAGTGTTCAGCTTCAATGAATAGAAAAGTAATAAATTTAGGTTACGTGGCAATAAAACAAAAAACTATTACAGAAGATAAATGTTTGATCTTGAATATTTCGTTAAGATTTATCGAGACAACATTTAATGTAATAGTCGTTTAATGGTAAGTAACATATTATCATAATTTTATTACGTATATTAATTTGATTACTCTTTAATTTATAACTGATAATACAGTAGAATAGCAATATATAAAAATATCCGATCACACAGATAGTTTTCGGTTTTTAACTACAAAAATACAAAGTCTTATTATATATAACTAAGTATCCATAATGTCTGAATTGATAATAATAGATTTATTAGAAAAGTTTAAATTTACGCGAGTTTTACTAGTTCCATTTGTAACGAGGGCAATTTTCACTTGTTAATTTTTATTACAGTTTTCAGCCTTATCTCGTCTCTTCGCAAAAACTTTCCCTAATTCTATTTCTTAATGCACTTCTTTGACTCTCTCCGATTAATTCATGAAGAGTTTTCGATAGTTAAATCTTTGTATAGAGGTTCTTAGCTAATGAAAAGAGAAACATAAGAAAAACTTATCGATATACTTATTAATGGCTGTTCAGAATTATATGAATTTAAATTTATACTTTTTATTGTTTTTCTAAATATCCAAATACAAACATGTTTGTTTCAGGGCCGAGTTTAGTATTATTTTTAATTATAACATTTATTTCCTTGGAAAGGATAGTAAGCCAAATAATAGGAGACTCAAAGAATAAATACTCGAAAGACTGTTAACAATTTTTCCACGTCACAGTTGTCCTAAGCTTTAACTATGGCCGATCTCGCAGATAACTCGAAGAAGACGGACCAGGTTGCCGGTTCCGGTATCGTTACTCTTCTTCGTGTCTCAAATCAGCTTAGACCGGTCTCTCGACCAGTTGATTCTTTCCTAAGAACTTCTTGAGTGATATTGAAGATGGCAGTCAGCCTGGCAGTCGATTCGGTTTCATCTCCACAAACCTTCTTCGGATATCTTTTCTCATTTGAGGTTATTTTTAGAAAAAGCGACTACTACCTTCGTCTGCGTATAAAACTAAGCTTGCAAATTTTCTCTTTTCAATTCGGTCACACTTTGTCAAAATCCATTACATTATTTTTTTATATAAAATAATCTATATTAATATTCAACTCTGGTCAATCCTTTACTAGGTTTGCTATCTTACTTGACATTTGAAAAAAAATTTGTAAAATTATACAATCTAGAATTAACCGTATCTAAAGCAGCTTATAGTTTTATATGATTAAATTATGATAAAGCACACGAGTATTATAAAAATATGAAAATATTCTTTTCCTGAACCAATTATATTGAAATTGCTTTATTCTTACTGGTAATGATTTTTTCATAAATCTCATCTGTAATACTATCACAGCCAATTTTATAACTCTCTAATAAGTTTAATCAACAAATTTATCCAATAAAATCAAAAAGTATATATACTAAAATAATAATAAAAATTAATTTGAAGAGTCGATGTAAACATTTTAAACAATATTAAACTAATTAAATAAAATATTTGAATAAACTAATAAATGTTATTACAAATTTTTATTTAAATATTGTTTCGAAATTTATAATACTAAAAATTGTTAAATACCATATAAAAGTAGTTGAAATATCTAAAAGTTATATTCCAGTTAACTATAAATATAATTACTCAAATTTTTTTGAATTGGTATTCAAAACTTTATAAAGAAAGAATTTTAATCAAATATTAAGGTCATTTTTCCACGAATAAAAAACTATAAAAAGAAATATATTTGCATAATAATTAAAGAATAAAACGAAGTGCATATTATTTTAGTACTCTAATATTATCGATAAATCAAAAAACAAAATTACGATGTTAGTATCTTTAAAATATCATCAACGTTTAAGTAATTTCAATTTAAAATGAAAAATAATTATAAGTAATCGAAATAAAATTTTTCCGTTGATCATAAAAATAGTCTTTTCAATTTATTGATATTAGAACGTAATGAAAATAAAAAAATTAACAAATCCGCCTCATTAAAAATGATCTGTATTGAAATAATTTATAAGTAAACAATAAAAGAATATCAATATTAAGTAATTTGTTTCCCTGTAAAAAATTTTATAATTATGCGAAGTTTAAAAACGGACGAAGAAATAAAACGAATACAATAAAGTATAATATGTACAGTATTATTTGGGTAAACATAAAAACGCAATGGAATCGATATAAAGTACAAAAATAAAAAACTTAGTAGGATGAAAAATGAAATAAATTTAAAAATGTTTACGTTTATACTTATTACCATTTTTATTACACGTATTTGATATTTTCAAAATTTTACGTATAAATTTATAAGGATTTTTCCAGTTTTTATTTCACAGTAATATCCCGTGAATATGTATAAGGATCGAAATAAGAAACATACGACCGTAAAAAATAAATGAAAAAAAGTTTTCGATAGAAGTACGTACGGCTTTTCGTTCGATACGACTAGACAACGATAGTTGAGCGAACGCTACCGATGTATCGTCGTATAAAATATATCCCTGACGCGCACACTTTGGAGTGGAAGGACACGAGGACGACGAGTACACACGGACTAGGAATGGAAATTTGTCGGCCGTTCCGGCTATAAATTCCTCCGAAAATTGCCTCCGAAAATTGCCTCCGAAAATTGCCGGTACGGAAGCCTCGGACCGCGGCGACAACCTTAACGAGCCGAGTGCTTTCGAGAAGTCGGGGGTAGGAAGTTCGCGCATGTCGCCGGTCACTCACGTCCACTAACTCATCTTAACAGGCGTCGTAATGGCCTGGGATGGGACCGAGGGTGGAAGCTTAAACTTGAAACCACTTATCGCGGGTACGATAGCGCGACTCGCGCGTGTTGCTTCCGCTGGTTCGCATTTAAAGCGTCCGCGGTGCCGACGCCGACGAACGGACACCTTCTCCGAGTCTCTCCTTTATGTTCTTATACGTGTTCGACGTTAACGCATCACTTTAAAACTGATCGCTCGTTTTATAGCTCCTTGTACGTACTAAAACGCGACTCTATCGACTGCAGTTAAGGATTATTCGAGTCTTGCGTTTCCACTTACTTTCGATGAGCAAGAGTTTTCTGACAATCTTTACGCACTTCTGGATACTTTTGAGGTATTACGAGTAATGGTTCTATCTTTTAGGATATCCATTCCCGGTTCAGATATTTTATAAAATAACTTGCGGACGTAATTTAATACATTATTGATCAATGAGTGCGAGTCTAATTTTATTTAGTGACACGTGCATATAGTTTCGTGTGAAATGTACGTTTCGTATAAAAAATAAAATATGAAAAGTTCCGAGTCGCTCCGAACAAATATAATAAAAGGAAATAAAAACTGTCGTTGTCGAGTAAACTTATAATTAGATAAAAAACGTTCACCTAGACGAAGAGTATAAAATTTAGATACCGCACTGTGTATTTTTAAAAATTATTCCAAATAAATTTATGACTTTTTAATATATGATTTATGAATTTATATTTTACACTATTTTTATGATATTATTTAGCTTTGTTAAATATATAATAAAAATTTCCAGATAGAAAATAACTTTTCCTAAGATTCAGCCAACATTGTATAATGTTTGAAAACGTAGATTTGAAGAAAAAATTTCGACCGTCTTTCTGAAAAGAAAATATTGTGATACAAATGATGTCAAAAGTACAAGAATTTTATAATGATTAAACATCTTACAAAATTTTTACTATATCTGTAATTTCAAGATTTGTATACACTTTATTGAAATTTAATAGAAGATCAGAGACGGAAAGTGTTAAATTAATCACTGAATAACATTTAATACGATATAAATATTTTATTTTAAAAAAAAATTTTATTTGAATTTTGTAAAATATAAATCAGATTATTAAAATAAGAATAACTTTTTAATTATTATTTATAAAAATTAACTAAAAATTTCTGAATGTAATATTGTGGTATTAAATGATAATATTTATGCATATTTATGAATACTAACTAAAAATATGATTATATGATTATATTTTTTTTATAGAATATCAAGGCATTATTCAATCTTGAGTTCTATAATATTTTTTATATTTATATAATTAAGATATAAATATAAAAATTTTATAAGAATTTAATAAAAATTTATAAATGATAAAGATTCTGTATGAAATATATTTTTAAAGATCTTCAATTGTATTATTCTTATTTTTATTTAATGCTAGATGCAATGAAACAAGTATATATTTTTCAAATAAATAAATATAGTTCTATAAATAACAAATCCAAAACTATTAAATTATTCTTTCGATTAGAACTGTCCGTTTTAGAGATTATTATATATTTATTATATAAAACAATAAATTTTTTAAAATCTTTCTTCTATATATGTTTCAAGAAATTAAATTTATCAAGGACATTAAAAATTCATATTTAATTATAAGTAATTATAACTTTTTGCAAATTCGTTCTTTCAAAAGGCTAAACTTCTTTATAAAAAATATTTTATTTACTATATTGAATAAGAATTTGATACATGTAAAAAATGTATGGAATAAATATTTGAATACATGAATATCAAGATATCTTGATGAAATTAAAAGAAATTCGTTTTTATACAGAAAATTTTACACTCCATTCCTACTACAATTCAAAAAGACGATTAACACGCAAAAAGTGCAATTTAAAAACGAGAAATATGCTACCGTTTTATGCGCATTTATGGAAAAATAACACAAAAATGTGCGGAGATACAAAAGAATCGGTATTATCGCGCCGCTCGAGGCTGTAATATCTCTTTCAGGTGCAACTTTTATATGAATTGAGCGGGCGGCTACTGAATCAAAGCGGTATGAATATCTTCTTTAGATTAACCACAACTCAAGCCATCAATCTTCCCTTTCAAATGATTTAGCAACTTATTCGTGGTTATACGAACTATTCCTCCACGCGGAATAATGTGAAATCTACTACTGGTAAAAGCGAACAATTAAGCGTAAGTAGAAGAAAAAATAAAAGAAAGAAGTTTTTTCTTGAAAGCAATGCATTAGCTGAACTTTATTGTATGTGCATCAGTCTATATTTGATGTAATTGAAAAACATAATTGATACAGCTAAACTCAATCGATTCTATTGTAATCTTAATTAAAACCTTTCTTATCGGTAAATTCTCATTTTGAAAAGCTGTATCGAAAATAAAAATTATGCAGATATTTTTTTTATCGTATTCGTATATGTTTAATATTCGAATAATTCTTGTTTATATATTGTTGGTAAAAATTACAGTTTATCAAAGGTATCCAACTAATTTATTAGCAATCGAAAACTCGAAATTTTGATATTTTGTAAATTAAGAAGCTGATATACTAATTAAAACTAAATTCATAAATATATGTGGATTTTAAGATACAATATACGAAAGTCATTGTTTATCTTTCTTTTATTCGAAACAATATTTAAATTATGCCGTTCTTTTATTATAAACATAAGTTAAAAATATAATTTCGTTATAAATTTCTGTTACTATAAGAAAATTAAATTATTATTATTTTAATTATATCAGTGGTAACAGTCGAATTTTATTTTAATAATTAAATTATCCATAACTACTTATACTACTACTACTTTATTAAATATTGGGTAATAAAATTAACTTATTTTCAAGAAGAACGTTTTTAGGACAATTTTTTTTCGATGCTGATTAATGAAAGTACGAAAGAAAAATGAAAAGCGTTTTTACAAATATCTTATAATTAAGTCTACGCTTCTTTTACGAAATCCTTATAGTCTAAGACAAAGGATTTGCAAACTTACGTAATGACTCTTTTAATATGAACATCAATTTATGAAATATTTATTTTGAACATTTTTTCTTATACAAATAAAGATTGTTTGTCTTTTCAGGCATTATTTTTTAATGATTTATTAAAAAACTTTTTAAATACATATTATCCGATAGACACATTATACATGAATTTCCTTTTTAAAAATGGAAACAAACATTACATGCGTAGATTAAAACTTTAAATACAATTCGTTTTTTTTATGAACTTTGAATAAGTTATGTAGTTATATATAAAATAATTATAGTTTTAAAAATAATTATTACCGAATTAGCAAAAATTGGAATGAAAACACATATTTTTTAAATAAATAAAGTAACTTTTTCATTTTACTACTGTTTTTAATGTAATAGCATAATCTTTAATGCATCTCTTTGAAGATACTAAATTTTAATAAGCAATTTTTTTATTTTAAAAAAAATCTATGGAATATTCATCATAATGTAGATATTCTACGTTTATTTAAATATAAAATTATATTTTTGATGAAAAATTCAAAGAAAATCAACAGTACATTATATGTAATATAATAACACGAAATTTAAAAAGGTAATATAACGTGAAAAATATTCTTGAACTACATTTTCAATGAGTTATACGATATTTTTATATCTATGAAATTTCGAGTGACTTGAAAAAGCGTACTATATAAGCTATATGGATATTAGGCTAATGCTTTCTTAGATTTGATATCGCAGCAGACAATACAAATCCCTTGAGGTACATATACTTATATCGCCTATTGTAGAACTAAATAATGGTCACGAATATGTCTGGAACTTACTTAGGTCAAAGTTTTAGGAAGTACCCGATATTATGCATAATTTTCTAAGAATGTTTCTCACTTTCTCTTTACTCTCTATGTTTTACTTCCTTTCAATTTTTATGTATGATATGCATTACGATCGCAGGGTTATTTTTCAGTTTGCGTTTTACATGTTATTTTTCTCATAGGGAAGTTCGACATTAATAGGGTACGATAAAGCAAGATTAGCTATTAAGTTAGAAGCATTGCTCTTAACGAATGAATATACGGCCATTGGCCATTCATGGTCAAATAAATCGAAAGCTGGTTTATCTATGGAGATTGATAAATGTATTGCAGGAATCTGATCGTGTGTATACCGGCATATTTCAATATATACACTTATTTATATTCAATGCGCATCAAAGGCTGCTTATAGTTTCAATATATTATTAAACATATAGTAGAATCCATTGAGTATATTACAATACAGCAAATGATTTTTAATTATTATTAATGCGATAATATATAGTTTCATATTGGAGGTTTGTAGCTTTTTGAGTGAAAGAAGATCGAAGCCAAATAAAGATGGTTATAATCTCTAATAACCTTATAAATTTTAATTTTTGTACGTAGTTTTATAACCACACAAAATTCACATAGGAAATGTGTATTTTATGTTTCATATCATTTATACGATTTTATGTATGAAATTTTTCATAAATATTGAACATTTTCAAATCAAATTATTTGTGAATATTTCTACTATAATGTAAACTATTTTATATGATAATTCAAAATGGCTCATAATGAAAAATTATATAGGATAAAATAAGTTATAAGAATAAGTAATTTCAGCAGCTTTGTAAAGTTACAATAACTAGTACTTTGAGAAATAAATATTAATGATTTATAGATATATATATATATATTACTCATCTAATTTATCCATAAATTTGAATATTATGCTTTTCAATTTGATAAGATGCCAAGTCCATATAATATTTACATAAATTTTATTGATATTTTATCTTGCCGTAAGAGTATTTTCAAGAGTATAAAATTAAAACATCACGCACATTCGATATGAGAATCTAAAAGTTATAACTACACTCCCTACGTAATAATAATAAAAGGCAACGTGTAAATATCATAAAGGATTATCGAATTTATACAAATAAATGAAAAGTATATGTCTTGAATTTCGAAATATTAACAAAAATATTATAACTTTGTACGTTTGATATATTTAAGAACTTTTGCATCAAATAAATGATTATTTCGTTTTATAAAAAAAATTTTAATATTAATTATTAATTGATTTCATAAAAAAACTTTTTTCTTATATTTGTTCGAAAAATTATTATTAATAATACTATATTAATAAATTTAAGTAAATATATTTACTTATAAAAAATATATATCAGTATAACAAAAGCAGAATTTTTAATATTTAATCTATTTTCATTGAATTTGTTTTATATTTTTGTATTTATATTAGAATATTATATAAATATTATATAAATTATACTATTACACCATATGTACTCTTTACTAACGAAATGCTAAAATAAAATTCATAATTAAATTTCAAATTTTTGTACAAATGTAAATTAATATAAATTTACATTCTTTAAAATTTCTGCAATATACTATACTTTTCTTTGAGCTGTTTGAAAATATCGATAACTTACAGGTTAAGTGTATTTTATTTTATCGTTTAATCGAATTTTATATTGAAAATCTTTCTCTATGAAGAAGCACCCAATCTTAATAATCAAAATTAGAACATTCTTGTGTAAAGAAGATATTCCGAATGTTCATTTTACGATCATATTTCTGACAATTTTTTTCATGATTTACGATGATTATTATTTTTAGCATTACAAATATATTTTTAAGAATTTAGAAATAGAAAAGTTTAGATAAAAAGATCAAAACTGAGAGAAAGATAGAAATAGAGGTAGATGTGGTGAAAGAGAGGGGCATCAACAAACAATGGAGACATTTTCTAAAGCTCTAATGAAATACGATGGATTATCATACCTTATACAAAGTGTGAGATGTAAGTGAGGACTTTCCTTTGAACCATCATTTTGGATTTTGAATGTAATATATATATATATATGCATATAGCTTATAGAACCCCTGGGACACAAAGATTTTCAAAGCTTCCTAAGTATCATGTTATCACGCGGGCACCAAGTATTACAGAATACTTGCAGATGAATGAATTTAGAAGATGTAATTTAGGATATGTATATAAATCGTGTAAATGACATGCTTGCTCTTGTTTTAATTTTCATATTACATACATTCATTTGCTTAGGAAAATGATTTTTATTTCAGAATATAGGATCAAATATAATAACAAAATGTATCCGATCATTATTTTTTTTCATGATTCTGAATGTGTTATTTATATCATATGAATTAGAATTCAATTTTTCAAATAAGTCGATATTGTTACAAAAATTGTGATTATTAAGCATCTTATATATTTTTTGTAATGTATCTAAAATGTCATTTTTTTAATTGATTTAAATTGAAGTATTAATAATTTGTAATATATTTAATATCACGATAAAAAATTTATTTACATCAATAAAGTTTTATATTTTTAAATTAATAATGTTAAACGTACAGTTTTATGAAAGATTCTGATACTCGAATATATCAATTTGGATATATACGAAAAAGTAAAAATTTTAAAATGAAAATCATTTTCTTAAAAAAATATATACGATTATTATCGTATTTCTTTATTTATAGTATTTAAATAATCCAAAATCATTAAAAAATAGCGTATTATACTAATTTACAAGGAGAATGTACTAATTTCAAGGATATATTTACATATTTACATTACGCTGTAAACATTGTCACATAATTTATTTTTAAATTTGATACAATAATAAAATAATTTGTACGATGTCTGCTGGTCCTTAGTCCCTCCTTAGCGGATTTTACGGATGTATTATACGACCACCCTTCAACGTCTCAAGTGGCGGATGTATGGCAAAGGATGATAATAGAAGATAGCGACTCGCGTGGGCGAAGAAACAATGGAGTTACCTCGAAGTATTTTAAAAAGATTTAAAAAAGAGGTCGTTCAAGATTCACGCAGCTTTTGTATTTTTCTTAAAAAAAATTATTTGTTACTATTAAGCCATATCTATATTTATACTCATTTGAAATTTACGATTAATAACTGAATAACATCTATGATACATTTCAAGTATATTTCGAAAATATAAATATTTTCTTTTAATAAATTGAATTATTTTTAAGATTAAAATATTTATACGTAGAATTTTTTTTATTTAGAATTTTTAAACTATATTATTGAATAATAAATGACTATAAGCGAAAAAATATAAAATTCAAATTTATAAAGTTATATCTAATTATAGCTTTTCCGTAAATTGAAGAAATAATTAATAACCTCACCATTATGTTTTCATACGTTTTGTATAGGTTATATTATATATGTATAAGATAAAATTAATTATAAAATATAGTTTAGTAACGTAAAGTTGAAGGTTACTTTGATATATCGTAGTATTTTACATTTTCAAAACTGATTGATTCATCGTAAAATATTTTTAAGAAATTTTTTTTTATTTTGCTCATTTTCTTTCATCTGTAAACTCAATTTAATTTAGTAGTTAAAAAATTGGATTAAAATCCTTATGAAAAATGGAGCAATGCAACTGTCAATTTCACAGCTGAAGTATTGATCAATAAGTAATTATATTTCAGTAATTCGATTTCAAACGTATATTTATTTATAAATATAAATGCATTGTTTTAAAATAAAAATTCTTCAATTATCTAAAAATTATATAATATTAAAAATTTTGTATTTGTGCGCCTGAGAATTTGTGCTTTTAATATGAAAATTATTTATAATATCTACGTTAATATGGTTTATGTAGATAATATAAAATAATTTATTTTAATAATTCTCCTAATTGTTTTATCATAATTTGTCAGGCTCATTATTCATTTTAAAGCCCTTTCAAATTAAACATAATTGAATAATAATAATAATAATAATGGTTTTTCTTACTTTTGAAACATGCAAAATTGCTTGTGTTTATTTTTCGGTGACATTAATATTCAAATATTATACATGGCTAAAAACAATTAATTGATTATTTTCACCAGTATTTAAAAATATTCGTTGTATATCATTTTTCATTCATTAATAATTAATATTTTGAAGTCTATTAATAATCAACATAAAGAACACGCTAATCTGAGCTAAAATTACTAATTGTTAATATCAGTTATCAATCTTTATATACGCACGCAAGTACCCACACACTTACGTACACGCACACATTAGAATAAGTTGAAAGTTTGAAATTCCTAAATTCGTTACTCGTTAATAAAACGCCGATATGAAAGATACAAACAATATGATTCATTCGCTTTCCACGACTCTTGACGATCCTATCCTTTCCTTTTCATTTGAATATTTTTCATTTGCTAGTGCGATTGTTATCTGCTTGAAGAGAGCCACATTCTTCGTTAATTATTGATAGAAATTGCAAAATATTACTCATTGCATTTCAGTCAGAGCTTTCAATTAAAGTTTTATGATTAAAACAATTTTTTTTCCTTGATAATATTATGCAATATTCATTAATATAAATTTTACATTTTTATTAATATTAACATTAATTTGAATATGTTTTAGTAAATGCTTGTCGGAAATTTTATATTTCGTATATATACGTATACAAATAGGTATATATATATGTATTTATTCCATTTATTTACGTAAAATAGCTCCAATAATCTAACAAAAATTAAAATATATTTGTCGTGTGTAATGCAAACTTCAGATTATATTTCCCAGTTTTAAATGTTTGCGTATATGTTATAATTACATAGTATCCAAATTAGTTTTAATAGATAATTTTATACAATTCTATAATAAATTGTATCAGAATAACTTTAACACGAAATAGTTTTAATTTTTATTCCCTTAACTTAATAAGTTTATATTCACTACAAATCAAATATATATATTTTATACCAGAATTTATGACTATAAAATATATACCGAATGAAACTTTTTCTATGAAAACAATCAGTTTAAACAAGGCATTTGATGAAATTACGATTATTTCATATTCAATAATATTAAGTTCACTTATGTATGGATACATTTTTACATTTTATATACGAATACAAATAAGTCACTTAATTTAACTTTAAACTAGTTGTATTTGTATCAATATTACTATTACTTTTTGAAATTTTAATCTTTTATAATGCTTGTATTATTTCAATTTATTTATTTATGAACTGTACAATTATAATCCATCAACGATAAAAAATATTAAGTTTCGACAACTCTGATTTTTAAAAACATGTTTTTACCAAATTTGCTTAGATTTTGGTTTAATAAAATATAGTAAAAAAAAGTTTCGCTTGATCGTTACACAATTATGAATAAAACCAACACGTGCGATGCCATTTTAGTTGCAGAAAAAGTGCAATTATTTTGTCAAATATAATTTTCGCTGCTTTTAAGATACACATTAATATTCAAATTAATTTCCAATGAAATTTAGCAAATTAAAGTAGGAAATTTGAAGTTTACTAGAAAACTTTATTCCAAATTACATTGCTCTCCGCAAATTCAACGCAGTTTCTTAAACTACCTTAGAGTGCACTAAACTAGAAAAGTAAGTAGAAAGTAGTAAGAAACGCTAATGGTTATGTATCTTCTACACATATATTTTTTAAGCGCGTTGCTAGAAAAATGAGTGTTGTGTTTTCATTAAAAATGACAGTTATACAGGGAATTCTATTTTAAACATAAGTTTTAAAAATTATGCTTTGCAACGAATATATATCTTTATTTGTATCAAACTCGTATAATATCATAAATAACAATATCTTCTTTAAATCGTCAAATCTCGAAAACATTTTCAATAAGGAAACTTTTTAAAAATAATAGAAGTACCGTTCCGTATATTTAAAAAAAATGAAATGTAAGATTTGATGAAAATATTATAAATATCGAATTATAACTTCTTCAATTTGCTAGTACAAGAATAAAAATCTATATCAGGCTTATTTGATATACTAAGCCTTATTCGAAAGACATTGTACAATAGTTATCAGAAAGTCTCATGATTCATATAAATAAAATAAATAAAATCACGGTTACTAAGGTTACGTTCGCCTTCAGCGTCGGTTTCACGGTTTCACCGGTAATTCGAGTTCATCGACAAATGTTTGTCAGAACCAGAGTCACTGTCCGGCCCAAACTCACCAAGTAAGGCATTTCTTCATTCTCTAACCACGCGTTATATTCACAGTTCTGTTCAGAATAAATCAAAATTTCCTATACGCGCGAAATCAAGCTAGCGGAAATCTCCCACGAACTTGAACTCCGAGATTCGAGCTTCGTACGACGGGATCGCTTCGGAAACTCATTCGTCTGAATAGAGCGTCTTTTGGTAGACCTGTAAGTGAATTAGAAGTACGATTATCGAGTTAGTCCTTGGGAAGAGAGCCAGTGAGGCGAATGCACGTATGAATGTGCGTCAGCGAGACCGAAAGCAGATTCAGTTAATCAGTTGTAGGCCAGTCTCTTGAATCGTTCATTGTATTTTCAACTGAATTCTTCTTAAGCTCGATTATGATTAGCCCTGAATAATGATCTTTTGTCGATTTTATTTAACCATGCGAAATATTTCGACAATTTTTTTGTTTTATATTTTAAATATTCAAGTACCATCGATAGAAAAGCGGACTTTTTTTTTTAATTTTAATATTTTTAATCTATTCTTTGTTTATCTGTAATTATTAAAGTCACCGATTTTAAAAATTTGAAAATAGTTTGTATAAGAAATTTTTTTTCAACATTTTTAATATTCGTGTCGTACAATTCATTTCATCAATCGTAGCAAAAATTTACTAATAAAATGAAGAGCTTTTATATTTTCATGCTAGATTTCTTGTCGAGAGCTGAATATGAAATAAACTTAAATTTAATAAATAACGTTAGGTTTTAACTTGTTCACTAAGTTTCATTAACTAATGTTAACGAACGTTACATTAATATAAAGGTCGTATAATAATTTGATTCGAAATTCTGAAATTTTTGTATCTTTTTCGTTATTATATAAAATTCTCTTGATTTATTTGCTGTACAAGAAAATAATTTAAATATAAGGTATTTCGGACGAAAATATTTTTCGAATTTTGTAATACTGAAATTCAGTCTTATTATTTACCATTATTTATTTAATAATACGTTCGGGCATATTTTTTGTATTGCTGTTAAATTTAAAAAAATTTTAAAAATTTAAAATGCGTAATTATTTAGCAAATTAAATATATTATTTTCAAAGAAGAAAATAATAAAGTAAATGACTATAAAAATCTATAATGTATCTCCACGATACGAAAGTAGATATCAAAGAGCAAATATATTTTATATGAAAATTCTTTCTATTTGTAAAATTTAATTTAAAAATAAAACTATAATTTCGAAAGAAAATTCTTAAAATATATTTTTATTAAATTACAAGAGAATTCAAATAGAGCGGAAAGCCTTAGAAAATCCAATTTTTATTTAAACTTGAAAAATAAAAGAAAAATGAAGTAGTTCAATGTCCTCCGACTCTATTCATCAAACTAAATTAATATCGAGAACTCGTAAGTTTGTAATTGTAAAGAGAGGGAGCAACGGGCGGGTGATCCTTCGAAATTGCGAGGTCATGCCTCGTATAAAATCATCCTTCCCACGGTCCATGCGTAATGAAAATTTTCTACCAGGCCAAATCGAGAGCTTGAATTACGCACTCGAGCAATGCGTAATCCGCTCGGCGCATCTTGAGCCGATGGATAGCTCCGGATTTCTACACAAAGGCTTTTTCGCGCCCTTTTTTCCTTCCCTTCCTGGCTTTTTCCTTTTTTTTTTTTTAAGCAAGACGACGACGCCCTGAGCTCCGGGATTGGGGTAGCACATCGTAAAAGCAATTTAATGGCCGTCGCGGGGACCATTTCATCGTTAGAAAAAGGACGACTAGCCAAAAACGTCCGAACGCATCTTTCTCCATTTTGTCTTTCGTTTTGTTAAGAGTGCTTTTTCATTGCCCGAGCTGACTTTCTTTGTAGTTTTCTTGAGTGATTTTACCGTCGTTGAAGGCACTAGGAGCATTTTTAAGGATGTTTGTACTGGAGGTTGCTTCAAAATTTTTAAATTTTCCTAAATAAGAAGTGAGTGTCATTTCCTAGATTTTTGGCTAAACAAACTTTATATCCCTCGAAGACATTTCATTCTATAAATCTTAACGAGTATATTTTATAATATATGTTCTTAATAAATATTAAAATCCAAAAAATATATGCAGGTATCTTCATTCCTTTTTTTTATCGATAATTGTAGATTTTCGACGAGAGTTCATTTTTAATTCACATTGTAGAAGGCGGAAATCTACATAAAAGTATATGTTCTATAGATTTACCTATTCCACAGGTACAATGTCATTCATGTTACGTTAAACCACTGTTTCCGATGTCGATAACAGAAGGTAACAGAAAAATTTCTCCATTCGAATCGTAAAAGTATTAAAAAAATGATAAGAATATAGCTTCGGAATTTGAAATTAGATTCTTTTTAAATTTTCCAACACAAAATAAAATATCTAATCTAGACAAAGAAAATTCTTCCTTTCTTCGGAAAAAGAATAGTCTTTTAATCAGAAAGCTAAAAGAGATTTTACGGTGAAATTACGCGGTAGAGGTAAGTTGTACTTTTTATTCTAGTCGTTCTCATTGGACTACTAAAGGTCGGTATATAAATATATTTTCTATATACCGCATGTAAGATATCGGTTATTGTGTCAATAATGTGGATGTTCACTCAACTGTGAGAAATTTCTATAGAATACTTCAAATCAGTTTAAAACTCAAATATAAATTTTGATTACATTTTGATGTAATATTTGGAGATATTGTAGAGTGAGAATGTACGAAAACTTATATTACGAATAAGAATCTTGTATCATCGAGAAAAGTTTGTACGTACTGGCTTTACTTTAATATTTCTTAAAGAAATACTTACTATAGAAAATGAAAGCTGTATATCAACGGATCAAATCTTACCCTTTGATTTTTGTATACACTCTATACAGTCGAATAATAATGTAAAAATTATATAAAACGGAGGAATTGGTTTTAAAAATAATTAATATGATTTTTTTTAATAAGGATAATCAGTACATTTCTAAAACAACGTTCGAATAATATGAAGGATAAATAAAAAAATTCTTATAGAACTGAAACCTTTTGGTTTAAACAAAAATCTATCCATTTGCAATTAACGTCGATTATTGCAAAGAAAAAATATTAGAATTACAAATGCAACAAGGTTAGATGCGCATTTACACTTGGAATTGGATCGTGATCCGAATATCGTCGAAAGCGAAGAGGAGAGGTTGAAAAACAGGTATTTCAACAAGAAAATTCAAATAAAATTGAAAAAGAACAAATCTCTGGAGTGATTCGCTTCACGTCTCACCGCTTTGCCGCAATCTTGCGTATATTTCGAATATGATACTTCCCTTGTAGTCCGGCGATGCAAGCGCGAGTCTCACGGGCCCCGTTTCCTTCCTCTTTGCTTTTACGACTACGAGTAAGGGGTTCGTATAGCTCCGAGTTCGGGGGCGTGGGATGGAGAAAAAAATAAACTCGCGAGCATCTCCGGAAGGGAGAAGAGAATTTTTGTTCATGGCGAACGACGCATGACGTATCTTCTCGTTTTCCTTATGCTACACTTACTGCAGCTTCCGTTTATTGCCAGTCATTACGCGAGTGATTTTCGTGTACGCATCTTCGATTTAATGATTGCTTTTGTTTACTTCAGTTGCTTTTTGCAATGTGAGTTTTGCGAATTTGTAACGTTAAATGCAAATAAATGATTTGGTAACGGTCTACTTCGATCGTTGGAGTATCTTTATATATTTACTTATAATGTTTAACTAATAATGAAAATTATATTATTATAGTTGATATAAATAAAATAAAATTTCTCGAAGAATTCATGAAATTTTGAAAGGCATACGTATACAGTAATAATTAAGCATTGATTATAAAAATTATATATTAACATAGTTGGATGCATTTTTGTCTTAAATATAACATTCATATTTATTTAATCTACTTTGTTATTATTTTACTATATACTTATATTTTCAATATATCTATAATATTTTGATAAAATTGGTGTCATTCTGTTTCATTTTTATATTCCAATTTCAAAGAGTCAATTAATACATTAGGTAGCCTTCAAATTCTCAAATATCCATAATGTCGAAAGATTTGCATTTTATATTAATATCTAAAGATTAGAATATCTCTTATTCTAAATTTTACAAAAATCACGAGGGTTATAGTTTAAAGAAAACAACTGAAAAATAATTTATTATAATTCAATTGTAATATACGTTATCTCCTTATAAACTCTTCCTAAAATTGTAAAATTTAAGTGTTAAAGTTAAGCCTGTAACGTAAAAGATTTTTAAATATCACATATTTGCATTTATGTTTTAAAATTTATTCTGTACTTTTTTAATTTAAAACTTTTGCATATATATATATATATTTATACACTTCCATTGCATAATATGTTAAATTATAGAAATAATTTTTATCTGCAGGAAAAGTTTAGTTTTTTCCATGATTTATTATCGTGGCAACGATACAAATTAAAGGACCAAAGCTATTATTCTCAAATAGTATTAAGTTAAATCTGATGAAATAAAAAATCTTTACAATCTTAAACTACGCAGTCGAATGAATATACACGTAAAATTCGATTGACTGATCTACAATTATTCTCTCAGAAAAATGAGATATTCTGCTTTTCTTTATTTGCATCGTCTCGTGTTAACTTTATAAGCGCATCTTCTATTCGTCTTTTTGGATGTACTTTCTTTCTCTCTCCCATTCTTCTTTTGTAATCTCCCATTATTTGCGCTTGTTCCGTTCAGTGAACAAGAATTTTCGCATGGTAACGGCATCAATCATTCATTCATGGCCATCTGTTGAGATAACTTCGTTTAGATATTTCATTTTCAACTATTAAAAATATTATATAAAAATAAAGAATAAGATTAAAGGTAGCAGAATAAAATTAATTTTTCAAGCAGAAAACGTGTATTAGCGTTAAATTTTTAGTAAGTATTTCATGTTTTACATTTTTAAAATATTAGAGAAAATAATTTGATATTAATTACAAACATTTTTGTAATTGTTAGTTAACTATATTCTGCATTTTTGTATCAGATTATTGAAACTTAATAATAAATTTAGTTTGAAATTTGTAATTTTTTTACTTTTGTACTAGGTATAATTATTTAAATATAATTATTCAAATGTTACCTCATTTATTTAGAAATTATTGTATCCCCTTTAATATACAATTTGTATCTATTTTTGCGGTTGTAATTTTCCTCGAGACAGAAAATTTCCCAAGATAAATAAATCGAATCAAAATAAAAAAAATATATATTTTGTGCCGCTTACCGCTTTTATTCTCTGATGCTCAATTTTTCTTCTTTTCTCACCTTTATTTTTATTGTACATACTCTTTCTTACTTTTATAACTCCTTCATTCTCTCATATACTCTTATTTTCTATCTCTAATTCCTTTTTTCATTATTCTTTTTCTCTTTATACACTTCTTTATTCCTTTTCCTACATTTCTTACGAGGACTTACATCAAGTTTTATTAGGGAGAATCTGCAGCAAAATAGATTTGCAGCGGACGCGCGGCTCGATAATGCCGTTTCCATCGGCTGTTTCTCGCCTTGCAAGACTTCATCCTTTAGACCTCTTTTAAAACCAGATTTCAAACTCTAATATGCTTTTTAACAGTATTGAAATTACCGTCGATAAACAACTTAATTTTTTATAATGCATACAATATTATGAATTTGATTTTTTTATTTATTCTAATTATAATTCAATACTTTAAGATTTAAATCTATTACTGAGAGAAACCATATGATTTTTATATTCGTTTCGAATAAAAATTTATTTTCATTGGTATCGTTGTTTTCTTTTTTTTCCTACCCTTGACTCGCTAAATTTAAGAACTTACTTTACTTTTTAATAATTTCATATTATTGTTTCCGCGATAATCTGAGAAAAAATTTATAGAAGAATTTATTGTTCGGTTTAAACAACTTGCACTTTTAACTTCTACATATCCACAAAAGCAGATTTTTTTAAACATAAATTTTTTATTAATCATTATTTCTAAATACCGATCAGTTTTAACAATTATTTAAATTTATTAATTTTTATTAATTTTTTCAAATTTTGTTCAAATTGATATATGATTATATTTTTTAAATAATCATCAGATTTGTTATTAATTACTAGAACTTTTCAAAAACCAATTGTACAGTCTTATATTTATTCTATTTTAATTAACATAAACACTTTTTAAAACTTAACTCCTTTCGTATATAATTATTTCGTGATTGAAAAATGTAAGATATTATAAGTAATATACTTTGAATAATTTATAAGAAATAATTTATAAATTTTTGTAAAATTTCGCAAGTAGAATAATTTTAAAATAATTTTTTGTATTTTTTAATAATATCTTAAATTTTCTAAGTATAAAATATACTTGCATACTTTATATTGAATTATGTGTACTAAAATAAAAAAAGAAATTTATATAAATATATATTCTGTAATTATTTTATTTAACGAAAACTATTTTAATTAAAGTTTTTAAAATAAAATAAAATTCTCTCGATCCGAAAAGTTATGAATTTTATTATGGTTAAGTATTAATTATGTACTACAAAGTACATATACTGTAAATACCATTCGCAGTATTTTTGGTTTGATTAAAAAAATTTAAAATGTCAATCGGAATTATTTTAATAAATCATTTCAATATGTTGAATAGTTATTACCTTCTCAGAATTTTCTACTCATTTCGATTCTAGTAACTCTGAAAAACTTGAATTATCATATTCATAGAACAGGGAATATATATCAATAATTATTGTTTATTTACAGTGAAAAGGAAATTTATCCTGATACATTTAAAAATGGTCTAATTATGTTTTTGTTGCATATTATTTTCATATTAGACTGCTGCATTCTCGGTAAAATATTACGTTTTTATTATATTATACATAAAAAAGTATCATTTTTCTTAACAACTTTTTAATTGGCTTTTTATCCATTTTAAAAAAATTATTAGTACACTGGTAAAATTCAAATTACTAATGTCAATATATTTTTTAAAAAAAGTTAATTATTTATTTTATTAGACTATTCAATAAATTTTTTTCATAAAATATTATATATTTTTATAAAAAATAATTTTTTATGTAAAAGAATTTATATTATATTTAAATCCTACATAATTTATATATAATTCAAAATAATTTCGCTTCGCTATAAATCTGTAATCGAAAATATATATTATAAGAATATAAAAAATTATTAAATAATAAGTTTGGACACAATCATTCTATTTTTATATTCTGAATATTCAAAGAAATATTTAATAATTTTCTGTACCTTTATAAGTATAAAATAACAAATTTATCGTTTTACAAATAAATTTTATTTTGAAATGTGTAATTAATTAAAAATATAAAAGAGTTGGTAGTATTTAAAAGTAAAAAGATCGAAATTTTATGACAAAAAAATGATGTTCTTAAAAATAATAATTACAATAAATCTAATTGAAAAAGTTGCGGAAAATCATTTATCTTTCGGAGAAAATGTATATTATGTCAAGCTGTCATTTTACCAAGTTAACGACCTTTATTCATAATAATAACGCTTTTTTTAAATGCATATTTGTATTTTTTAATAATCTTTCATTTTCTCAACATGGGGCTTTATGTAATGGAAGCTCTCGAGTACTTTCAGAATTCAGACTGAGGGTTAAATTAATTCAATTCTACTAACGAGGAAGGGCTATGCGCGAAATGCGAGAAAGCGAAGCGCACTTACGAAAGATGACCTCGGGAAGCGATTTCCTTTATCTGCTATGTATATGCATGTTTACGTAGATACAATATATGTATATATATATATATGTATATATATATAACCATTGTTAACCGTTCGATGGGTCCAAATAAGATTCATTTATTGAGAATACCGGCGCATCAAAAATATGTAAATGTACTTTCATTAAATTGATTAGATTAAAACTTGAATAAAATAAGTTTAACTCTTATTTACCATTACTAGATAAAAGAACAGTAATATTATGATATAATAGTTAGAAAAATCAATCAAAATTTTAAATATAAAAGTCACATTCGTTATTTTGATATAAATATTAATTTCGTGACGCATAAATAAGGATGATAAAATAAAATATATTTCATATAGATAAAAAATATATATAAAACATTAACTGTTTGGTAGTTCTAAAATATTCATGAAACAATTTTAGAAACTTTATTTCGATAAAAAATGTTTAAAATATTCGTCAACCTTTGGTGTAGGTTTTTTCAGTCTTACCTTTTCTCTAGAAGCGCTTTCGAAATAATATTTATTATTTATCGGTATTGTATTTTATTTTTTAACTAATGTATCTCGATCTTTTTTTAAATTCATGTTTTGTATATACTATAAATCAGAAAATAAATCTCACCGATTATTTTCGTAAATAAGTTATATCGTAAAGAACTTCCATTTTAATAAACGTTTGAACAATATAGAAAATACTTTGTAAGAAAATGAGAAACAATTGGTATTTTTTTATTAAAATTCTATAACAGATATATGTAAAATCAATAATTTTACTTCAAATTCAATCAGATGCGATAAATTGAGTATGTTAAAAATTTTCTTTTTTCGTATACCATTTATTTAATATTTATTGTTTTAAATAATTGTAAAAAAAATGATAAAAATTTAATATTATATCAGATATTATATAAATATTAATAACTTTTTAAAACATTATAGAAAATAAATTGATGTTTAATTACATTTAAAAACTATATTCTACGTTTCAAATGAATAACTATATTTAATATTAATTAAAAATAGATAACTTTCCTCTTTTTACCTAATTATATATTATAAGTTACTTATTAAAATATTAAAATTCCGTTCGTATCTTCGGCGTCTATAGTTCGATATATTGCTATTCTTTAAGCTTTCAACTGAAACAATGGCTTAGTGGAAATTGAACACAAACAAAACTTGGAACAAAAAAATCAAGAAGAAAGATATCCTTCTATGAATATAAATAATAAACTTTAGTTTCAAGATTTTTAAAATCTCGGTATGTATTTTTATTTGTAATTCATATTATTTAAAAGATAATTTCTTCTGTAAATCCAACGGTACTGATTAAGTAAATACTAACGATTAATTCTTGAAAATCAGGGGCTTAATGTTATTTATACCCTTATTCTATTGTTACTACGTCTCTGATCGCAAATTCGGCGCACATTTTATTTCTTCCAGAGACGACGAGGCTACTTAAAGCCACTTGCACTCGAGATGAGAATTTCCAATGAGGATAACCACGCTAAATGATCTGACCGAGAGATTAGCTCTCTCGTGGCTTTTTACGCCAACGGAATCGATGAAACTTTATCCAGAACTTTGTGATTAATTGAAACTTTTTTTCCAGGTGATGAAGTTTGGTTCCAAATTTGGCTACGAAACGACTAGTTTACATGCATTTAACTCGCGTATATTCATTAGATGATAGGACAGCTTATGTGACAAATGTAGTTTGATCAAATCGTAATCAAAAAGAAATCTTTAAATATTTCTCATTTAGTACTTTTTAAAGTATTTTATATTACTTTTCATCGTTTTATATTACCAATTTTTGCTGCGAAAGATACTTATTCTAGAGAATATAATATATAATCAAAAAATTTTATTTCAACTCGTTATGTATTCGTTATGATGATATTTATTTTTACTACTCTTCGGTTCTGCTTTCAGTTATAATCATGAATTCGATCTTTTTTAAATCCATATTGTTTAAAAAATTTAGAATATGAATAATAACATTTTTTACGCAATAATTTTTTACAATAGATAATATTAAAATATATTCGAGAAAAAATATTCTAAATAAATTTTACTTAGTTTGCATTTTTTATTTTTTGTATACAAATGCACAATTTTATCATAATCGTTAGTAAAATAGGTAAATAATGTAGTTGAATTGATTTTTCTCTATGAAAAAATGAGAAAACTAGAGGTAGATATATTTTATATTGTAACTACTATACATTTTTCAATATCATGATTTCGAATATTGGAAATGGGTTTCTAAATTTCACATGCAATATATTTGATTAGCAACAATAACTTAGTTTTTTCATCTTTTATTATGATTCGGGTATTCATTTGATATTATTAAACAAATTTTTTAAATTAAAAGAATTTAAATTTCTCAATGATTCGTAAAATAAATTTATGTATATTTTAAATAAAGTACCAAATACTTTTCAATTAAAATTCAGTATTACTTGATATTTTAATTGTAGATTCCAAAAGTTGCTGCATTACAAATTTAGTTATATATTAAGAAATTTGTTAAAGTAATTAGCAAGTACGTGTTACTATAATGTTCTAAAAGATTAATTTAACTTGTTCTTGTTGAAGATTTACTTAAAATTTTTTTTAACAAAGTAAAAATATTTTATATATACTTATTAAAAATGTATGCTAATTTTAAAGTAATTATAATATTAATTATAAAGTTATTTATATTTTATTTTATTTTAAAGAAAACTCTTTCTTTTCCGGATTATTTTAATCTTATAATATATTTAATGGAATATACATTAAATTTTTACGCATGCTCGAATTTCTAAAAGAATTTAAATTATTTTCAACGCGTCTTTTCATTCCTCACTTTTGTAACTTATCAAAATAAGTGGTGAATACAGATTTAATTACTTGCTTTTGTGTCTTTCACTTTTTTACCACGAACTTTATAAAAATTTATTTTATAAATTAATCGAACAAAGCTTTTTTTATTTTAAAATTTAAGCATGTAGGACGGATTTATGAAAAAAATGATGATATTTTGCGAAATGCTACAAACATGTACCGTATAATCATATATATTTAAAATTTTATAAAACATTTTTAAAAAATGTATGTTCTACTTTTAATTTAAATATAAAAACATTTTATTATTTAATTTATCATTTTATTATATTTTATAAAATATTTTATAATTTTATAAAAACTAAAAATATCGAAGGGAATCCTTAGAGTACCAAAAAATAATATTACGACGAATAACAATTGATTTATTTATATTCATTTATATACACAACAGACGTACCTTGGAATTTTTCTCAAAATAATATCAAATTTAAAAATATAAATATCGAAAAGTGCGTTAATTTCTACATACAAACAATAACGCGTTAATCGTAGCATGGGAATTATTTTCCAATAGAAATAATCTATTTTCGAAGAATAGAATAACGGCGTTAAAATCTCTATTAAATTAGATATTCACCGCGCCACTATTAAATTCATAAACTCATCAAATAACATTTGAAGTATTTGCAATTAAATGCACGTAATTGCCTATATATATCATACACAGTCCTTCAACTCAGCTCTTAAATAAATTAAAGACCGAGTCAAAGGAGCCACGTCATTTTGAAAATCCCTCGGCTGAAAAAGATACATCCGCGAAAGAGGAACACAAATAATCCTCGCTCGATCCGCGTTATCCAAACGAACCCTCCACCCTCGAGCATCGAGTAAAACACCCTCAACTCCCTCTTCGTACTTACCAGAGCAGATAAAAAGTACGGCGACCAGCACCAAAGGCATCGCACCTTTTCCGCACATGGTTCTCACGACCGGCACTCCGGAACTCGCGACCGAAAGCTCGAAAGCTCCGTATGAAGCAGCGCGCGCGGCCACTCGCGTGGCTCTGAGCGCCCTTGCGACGTCCGCGAGGTTCGGGGCTGTCGACGCCGAGGCCGAGACCGACGCCGACGCCGACGCCGACGCCGACACCGACGCCGAATCCGCCGCCGTCGTCGTCGCCACCGGCGCTCACCCCCGGCGCTCACACCCGGAACTTACGCACAGCTGTTTCGCGGATCTTGCTTCTGTCGTTCTCGAGTGCTTTTCGTCTGCGTTCGAGAGCTTTTCTTTGTTTCTTTTTTCTTTGCTTGTCGAGTGGGCAAAAAATGCCCTTTTCTGGGGCTGGAGAATTTCAAATTGGCGTCGAACTGACGCATTTTAAAAGCGATTTTTACAAACTGTTGGAATACAGATGTAATCTTCTATATTTTCTACAACTGTTTAAGAAACTCCTCTTTTTGTGGCCGAAAAGTTTTTACCGAGGATTCGAGGATTCTCGAGTGCCATCCAGGAGCTGAATCACCTTTGATTAGATAAAGCGTCAACTTTTAGATCGATGTCTTGGCTCGATTGTCTCATCGGTTTTATTACGTTAAATACCATTTAGATAAAATTTATTTAGTAAGCTTTCGTTTATTACTCGTTATATCTTATTGACTCGAACGTTTCACTACTGTAATAACTGAAAGTAACTAAAATAAAGTAATGAAATAAAAGTAACGAACAAGCGAAGATAGTTTTTATACTTTATTACCTTTTTCAAAAGACTTTTTGTTTTTGTTAGTTCGGTAAGAAGGATCTCGGAAAATAGATTATATTTTTACTTCTTAAATTTATTTATGGTTGAAAAAAACTGACTTAAATGGTGTAATAACAATTTTGATACTCCGATAATTTAGTGATGTTTACACTTAAAATGATTAAAATTAAACAATGATTAAAAAATGATTCATGTTGAAAATTTTAAATTTAGTTTCTTGTCTCCTTTATAAAGTTAAAGACACAACTACATGACGTATACGGTATCGATACTTCGAAAGAGGTTGCCTTGCATTCTCCGTTTATTTTGTACTTCAATTTCTCGTATTTGCGACAATCTTTTGTCCAATGTCTGGTAGCGAACCTCGTTTCAGTTTCACCTAAAACTTTTATTGCAAGTAGATATGGATGTCCAAAGCGTATGTACCATATATACTGGCAATCGATGTCGTTGTTTGTTACACAAGTTCATAGAACAATCCTATTCATTTTTTATAATATCCACTTCTTCTAATATATATATACATTTATATTTATATATACATATATATATATATATATAATCATACTTTTTTATTTAAAATTTCTTTTATCCATAATTTTCATGATATGAATTTTATATTTCTTTAGAATTATTCCAGGAAGAAATAAATTAAACATGAATTATAGAACAACGTCTTGATTAAAATGGAAGTGTCTTTCAAAACTGCTATTTTGCAATTCCAAAATGTACGATTATCATATCTGTAATTTTTCTAATATATCTATTTATTTTCTTTTAGTCAAAGATGAATGTAATTATTTTATTTTTATATATTCGAACATGTATTCACTTTAATATGCTTTTTTGTTATTTTTGTATGTAAAAGATTCTTTAATGAACTTATTAAATTGATTAGAAACAATTAAATTTACTTTTTTACTCTAATTAACATAAAAATTCAGTGTATTAAACACCATTTCATACTTTTTTTACATCCTACTATGTAATTTTATTTTAATATTTTATAAATGAATAGACATACATACGTAACTAACGAGAAATTCATAATTTTATATTTTTTATAACATGTTGTTTAGTTCTTTTTAATTATCATTATTATTCATTTACAGTTCTTTTTTTTTTATTGATTTTTTAAAAATTAACCTAAATATTCAGTTATATAAAGTCATTAAGTTTAACTAAATAATCCTTAAGATAACATTAAATTTGTTTGAAATAACATAAATTCACATTATATTCTATGTTTTAAAATAGAGTATCGTCAATTTATTTTCAAACTATTTTTATGTTTATAATTTATAGCCCATTCGTATTCATTCTAATTTAATTAGTTTTATATATTATAAAAGATTATAAAGTACTACTAAAATTTTAAATGAATATATTTTTCAAAATTTAGTAATTATTA
Organism: Dolichoris vasculosae; assembly: GCA_018907195.1. Classification (NCBI taxonomy): domain Eukaryota; kingdom Metazoa; phylum Arthropoda; class Insecta; order Hymenoptera; family Agaonidae; genus Dolichoris; species Dolichoris vasculosae. Next base: position 9,516,237 of record JACCHY010000005.1, on the reverse strand, counting down.
TATAAAAGTAGATCAACGGGAATTAATTATTTAAATTTATTTGAAAATACTCTACTCAATAGTTTTTATTAAATTCATTATTTCTTTAATATCTTTAGATTATATTTTGAATTCGTACATTTTTATATATTTTATATTATAATATCATATATATAAATTATGTCTTTTATAAATATATTATTATCTTGTACTAAATAAATATAATAAGAAAATTAAAAATATTAAACGTTTATTGGATTCTTCAAAATTATTAGATACATAAATCTATTTCATAAGCTATCATATGAAAGAACTTGTCTTTTATTTTAAAAATGAAACGAACGATGTTTCTAAAATAATAAAATATCATGAAAAGTCTTGAAACAATTTTAGAAAATGCATTGTATAATATCACAATAGTTTTCAAAATATAAAAAAATGATTGGAAAAATAAATATACCGTGTATTTACATTAAAATGTTTATTTATAAAATTGAACCAATTGTTAAATACAAATGAATTTTTGTTTTAATTTATTTCTTATATTACTTTTTAATCTTTCTACTCGTTTTAATAAATATTCAAAAATATTTAATTAAAAATTTATTATTACTTTATATAAGAAAAAAAGAAATCGGATATCCTGTGCATTCAAAGATAATATAATATGATGGATTATACTGGATTAACCAGCAGTCGGACGTCCTTGTAGTTTAAGTAATAGAAAATCCAACTATGCTTTTGAAACTTTTTGAGAAGAATGTACTCTTCCTCACATAAGGAGAAAAAATACACGATTAAGAAGTTCACGAATTTCTATGGTGAAAGAGTTGTAAGAAACGGTGGTTTATGAAAAGTTCAAGAACTTTGAATCTGTCGGAAGAAGTAACCTAGAACAAGTCTGATTTAAAAGATAATCCTTGTAGTTGACGGTAGTATAGAACAAAAAAATTTCGTTAAAAATCAAGGCGAGTAACTTCAATTATTACTCACTTTCGATATAAAGCGACGTCAGCACTTTTTAGACAGATCGTACAGTTCAATATTGCTAAGACATATCAAACGATTTTACTTAAAATGTAAGCGAACCATTAGTGATTGGATAATACAAAGTTGAAAAAAATAAAAATATAATTACAAATTCACAGATTTTTATAGATTACAAAAGATTTTTATTTACATAAATCTTACTTTAGCTTAATATATAGTATAAGTCATTGCACGTTAAATAAAAATAAATTATTATTGATAATTCCTATTACCAATAAAACACGAACATATTATAAGAAGCTATTCAATAAAATAAAAAAAGATTACAAATAAAATAACAGTTTGCAAACTTTTACATTCAATATATCAATAATATTGTATTTACATTATATATATTGAATAAAAAAACAGCTATTCTATTTAGATTAGTTGCATTTTAAAATAAGTAAACAATTTATTTATGATGTATATAAATGTAAAATTTTAGTGCAATTGTTTGCATTAATTTATATGATATCAGTATTTACAACTTTTGGAAATATACAATCTAAAATAATATAAATATAATCGTCATCGATAGAATAAAAGTTACAATTAATATATACGACAGTGGATGTGATAACTAAATAAATTTATTTATTTAGCGAGGCTCATTATTTTTTATATAAAATTAAATTATAACTGAATGAAATGACATAAATCATTTAAATATATGATTTTCATTATTATTTATAAGATTTTTATGCATATTGTATTAAATTAAAATTTACCGAAATAAGAATTATTTTATTATTTTGAAATACAAGGAATATTAATAAAAGACCTTCGTTGGATAAAATTATAATTCGGAGTTTAAATATGACAAATCTAATTTATTTTTGGCGAATAGACTTTGTAGATTGATTTTTCATGTTACTTAATATATACTTTTTTATAAATGTAGTTTTAATAAATTATTCAACAAGTCTAATTTATTTCGTTTTTACCTAAAAAAATATTATTTTATAGTATTCTACAGTTGTTTGGAATATTAAAAAGATTATTTTATAATGAGGTAAAAATTGTATTATGCCAAGATAATTTATATATAGAAACAGAATAATATTAATATAATTTCGTATGATAATATACAGAAAATATGGAGATTTTCTATTCATCAAAAGAGATAACTGCACAATGGTTAAATAAAATTTCTAGAAATTCAATTACATAAAAAGTATAATATTTTATAACAACAATATTTTTATTATAAAAACTTAGTTATGAATATTGATTTTATTTTTATTATTAAATAAATAGAAAGTAGGCAAACGCGTAATTTTAATTATACAAACTTTTGTATCAATGATTATTTTTAGATATTTAGAGCTATATTATATATTATTTAGAGATACTGTTCTTATTAAATTAACATATATCATAAGTTTTAATAAACATTATATTACAGAATTGATAAAAAGACATTAAGTATATTTTTTTGATGAAGTTAATTTAATAATTTCTAATTTCATAATTCATGAACTAATTTATTTCGACTAAAATACAAATCTAAATTTATTTATTTTAAAGAGCTTGTTCTAATATACGAACGAATCATATACTTCTCAGCTTTTATTAATAAGTCATTGTACACCTTATTTTAACTACGCTTAGAATATTTCGTAAAAGTCAGAAATAATTATATTAATTCTGAAAATATATAACCAAATTATACTTTTATAATTTTTCGAACTATACTAATTCTAATTATATCTTATAAGTTTGTTATTTATTATTTTTAATATAAGATATAAATTTTTTTAATATTTAAATATATATATATATATATATATATATATATATTGTATAAAAAATATTTTAAAATATTTTCATAAAAAATGAATACAATATTCCGGTGTCATACCAAAATATTTACATATTAACGATTTTTAACAATGATACTTGATTCAAATGAATAATGATTGGAATAATTTAAAAATTATACAAAGAAAAAATGTTTAATAACTTCATTAATTTTGAACTTTGAATGTATATTTATGTAATGATAAAATCATTAATATTTTTACGAAATTAATAGGAAAAAAACGAATAAATTTTTTTATGCAAAATATAAAAAACTGATTTAATCGATAATATTTTTTATGAAAATTTTTACACTGAATCAAATCTAGGGATATAAATATATTCAGAAATTTGAATAAAATGTTAAAAAATTGCATAATTGTAAATTTTTTTATATGTTTCACAAAATGATTAATATTTTAATATCCATAAGCACATTCTCAGAAGTTATTGGTAAAGTTTCCTTCTATTGTTTTTTTATAAATAGTTGAAATACTCTAGCGCTTTCCACAAATTTCGTGGGTTTGTAATCGAAGCGCTTCTGACAGCGGCATCTGGTGAATTCCAAAGTCAGGGTAACGGCACTTTCTACTTTACTGTATAGAGATAAATTTGTGCTAGCAAGAACAATATGTATATATATATATATATAAATGTGTATTATAGATTTGAATTGAAATTAAACTTTTATATATTTCTCATTGCAAACTTCTAGTTAATGAATATTTACTAGATCTGTAGTAGGATTCAGAATTTTGTAAGATAGGAAAAAGTTCACGAGAAGTTTTGCTTTTTCTAAAAATTCAATCCTGGAAATATTGGATAATAATAATTTCTTACAAGTTATGAAATATACTTATGAAATTTTTTTTTTACAAATTATGATCCAAATTATATTTTATAATAAAGTAATATTATAAAATTATATACTCAAAAGAATCGATTTTAAATAAGTAATTGCATCATATTGTACTTTTATTCATCAATTTACATAAAGAAGGAAGTTTCACATTTGTGCAGTATAAGAAACTACATTCTCTCCTTATATGTCTCAACATTACTCGCCGAAACCGGATCAATGATTAAATAAGTATACTATAAATGAATCAATCGAAGTCGGATCACCAAAAACATTAAAACGTGACATTTCATATTCATAGATGGGTTAAGAACAAAATTATATTATTCGGCGATAATTTTTTACCTTGTATATATACTAAAAAAATGAAATTTTTGATGGAGTTTGTATTCTTCATTTCATTTGCTTTACATTGTTCTTTCAAACTGGACAAAATAATTTTAGTTTTGAAGGATCGATATAAATATACAAATGAAATAATACATGAAATAAAGCAACTAATTTATTAAAAATATAAACTTTAAAAAGAAAGGTAATTTAAAATAATTTGAATGTATCTTTTTGTTTTGACTTTCACTCAAAATAATAGTAATTTTATGCAAGTTGTTCTTGAATTATGAATCTGTATTTTAATTCGAGTGGAATAATGTTTAAAAAAAAATTTAATGCATATCTTATAAAATTTTTAGAATATGAAAATTTTCATACAAAACTTTAGAGTTAAATCAGTCATAATTCAAAATTGTACCTATGTAGATTTAATATTATACGTTCTTTGCAATATTGAAACAATAAATTGATGGATTTGACTCGTAGAGAAGATTTAAAATGCAAACAAGCTCTAAAATTGAGAAAAATAATGTAAAAATTATAGATTTAAAACTATATTTATTACCAAATTCATTTTAGAATTCAAAAAAAATTCTGAATTTATAAAGTTAAAAATGACTATTTTGCCATTTCGATTCAAGTATGTAAACGAGTATACTTTCTTCAATATCATAAAAAATAGTTTTAATTCTGAATATCTCTTATAAATTCTTTAGAATTACTATTTTTATTTTAAATTATTTTGAGTTAATCCCGGTATATATAATTCTGACTCTTATTTTAAAATATCGATAGTTTGCTAATTACGAAATAGAAATTTATAATAGAAATTAAAAATTTATAAATGAATTTAATTTATTTATCATTAACTAACACTTATTTAAATTTTTAGTAAAATCTAGAGTACAAAAATTAAGAAACTTTCCTTCGATACAGTCACGTTTCATAATTTCAAACTTTAGTTTTAAAAAGTTATACTCTAGTAAATAATGGATGTAACGCTATTGTAATTATAAAAAGTAATACATTTAACTAATTATAAAAATTCTTTCATTATTTAAAAAATATAATTATATTTATCTTATAAATACAAATTTAGATACTTTTGCAATTTTACAAAAAATTTTTTTTAATGCTATTAAGAAAGTGTATTTGGTTTTAACAAAAAAACAATAATTGATGTATATTATCTTCGAAAAATTTATTCTATTTAAATATTCTTTTGTACAAATTGTTTTTTTGTAAGATTTTTTATTAATTAATTACTAAAAATTCATGATAAATTATTTAATTTAAATAGCAAATGGTGAACTTATTGTATCTGTCTCCATGTTTGTCTTTTATTTTATATATACATATATTTTTTTTATTAAGTTATTACGTAACGTTGAAGAAGCAAATTGCTTTGCTCATATATAATATAAATTGTGTCATAAATAATATAAAATTAATTTAAAATTGTTATTTACTATACAATGAAGTATAATACTATAATATTGGCTTGGTAACCATAAGAGTAATCTATTATATATTTTATCCATTATGAAATCGATGATATTAAATGGTACAATATAGTGGATCAAGATTATTTTTATATTTTTACAGTGACTAGTTAATATATATTAATACAATTTTCGAATTGAAACGATAAGACTGATAATCAAGAGTAATATTTTATTATAAATTTTTTAAAAGATATTATCATATCTTTAAAATATTTAATTCGTAAAAAAGTAACTGAAGTTACTTATGTTATAGTGACTAAAGTTTCTATACTTATATTATTCTGTACATCTGAGAAATATCAACTCCTCCTAAGTACACAGTTTTTACATTAAAATAAATTTTTAGAACATCAGCCAACGAAAGAGGAACAAAAATTAATATATAATATTTACTTATGTTATTTCATTGTCATATATTATTATATAGCCAAATATTGTAATATTATGTATATGACAAAATCATTTCAAAAAGATAAGAAATTTTTTACACACTATGTCATATTAAAAAAAACAAAATAAATGTCTTACTAAAATCACATTGAAATAACTGAGAATTAAATAACGCACAAAATAATAAATATAACACATAACACATAATTTATTATTTCTTTTCAAAATGTAAAAATATTATTTAAAAATAATATAAAATAATATAATATAAAATTTGATCGGGAAATGTTCAATAAATCGAGTAAAATTATGTATAACAGTAAGATTTATATAAACTATTTTATATAAGTTTATATTAATTACTTAAAAATACTTTTTCAATATTTGTTTCTAGTTACTTTATAAAGAATTAGAAATTATTTTAAGATAAAACTGTAATTTATTAAAAATATTGTTGCGATAGTATTATGATGTAATTCTCAGGGGATTGTAATTCTTGGTGTTTTGATAAGACTATAAATTAATGGATAATAAATTATTTAATTGTAAGTAAACATAAAATAGGTATAATAGACAGTAAAATTTCATTAAAAAACATTTTAATATTTATAAGAAGTAAATAAACACCACATTTATTACATATTATAGCAAAAGTTTTAATTTCAAAGCAATAAATAAAATTTAAATATACATTTCGGATTGAAAGCATAATTATAATAAGTTAAGTAATATACTTGTTGATTTTTGATGCAAAAAATTTTTGCAAAAATTTTAATTAATATTTGACTTGGGTCTACATTTTCTCTTAGAATTTTATAGTACTCGATTTATTTTATATTTATCAAAATAATATTGTCCAATATATATTATAAAATAAATTGATATATGTTTTAAATAAATCAGTAGTGATATATGTGATATAGTTTCTATCAATGGAAAAAAATATTTTATCCAATCCGTTTAAAAATTTATAAATTCTAATTGATATAGGTATTTAGTATTAATTATGTAATAAACAATGAAGATATACCATTTTATGTACGATGTAATATTAAAACCTAATAATATAAAATTTAAATTGTTCTTATGCTTCTAGTTGAATCAATCTGTTTAAATTATAATCCCTAAACTTTAATTTCAAATTTCTAATTTAGAAACTTATTTGCGAATTAAAAATATAAAAAAAGTTTTAGTCTATTTAATACACGTATCCAAAATATGTACTTAACTTATAAATAGGTATCGTAGTTAAAAAAAATTAAATTGTCTAGTCTATTCCTAGATTATATCGATATCATTGATACTATCCAGAAATTAAAATTATGAATAATTTTAATTATATCTGTAGAATGTCATATTTATATATTATATAATTACTCTTATTATAGTATAGACATTTACATCCATTTAATCAACTAAACATTTTTTTTAATCGTTTCAAGAACAATAAACTTATAAATTAAGTAAATTATTGAAAAGAATAATAACTCTGAAAAAATAATTTGCACAGTTACATTAAAATATCTGCTAGAATGACCGAAAATTCAGAAATCTCTAACGAGAAATGAAACGTACCAAAAAGAAAGTATTACACGTTGGACTTATCAGACGTTAATGGATCCTTGATTCGATCGATGATTATAAATTGATCATATAATTTTTGAAGTTTATTGATACTTTCCAAGTGTACACTAATAGAACCGGACACGAACATCTTTTCGCTTGTGATAGGTTGACTGTCACATTCTTTCCTTTCCCACGCACCGTAAAGGCGTGGATAACTCGACGGGTCCTGTTGCGTTGAGAGTGGAAGCTTAACGAATGCTTAATCAGTACGTTTGAAGCACTGAAGAGTCAACAGCTGGAAGTTAACTAGCTCTTTGAATAAAAAATAGGTGAAGATGATGAGCCAAAAGAAAGAGATTCAATTACTCGGTGAATCACCGCCTGATAAGGTAAGATTAAACATGTATTAATGGATTATTTGATTAAAAATTATTATTTTTTATTCCTTTATAGTTTACTATATCCTGTATCAATTGATATGATAATTTCCCTATATTTTTATAAATTAAGAATTCTGTTATCGGATTATCAGTGTGTCCTAGAGGTACATAAATACTTTTCTGCTAATTTCTTTTACATTTGCTCATATCATTCATCATATATTTAATTTAAATTGCAACAGAATCAAAAATAATTATTTTTATAATTATTTTTATATTATTTTTTTATTTATATTTTATGATATTAAATAATCACGTATTTAGTTTACTAATTATATAAATAGCCTCATATTTAACTTTTTTCATAGAATTATAATTTTTAATTATTTTATACAGAAGCTTGATTATTAAACAGCGTAAACTCTGAATATTATTCAATAAACATCTTAGAACGTAGTAGTAAAAATCATAGATTATAGCTTGTCGCAGTTTCAAGAACGATCACTCACTTGCATACTGACAAAACCTGTTTTTATCGAAGAGATCGCAAATTTAAAAATCGAAATATAGTTAAAAACTTAATAAGGTCTATAAATTTACTTAATAGTTTATTTTTAATACTTATTAAAAATTAAGAAATATAAAAAATCACACAATATACTGATGCTATAATACATTATTATTAATATTAAGAGTAAATGAAATTTTTTCGAATATTATAATATTGCTATAAAAGATTTGTCTGCATTATATTATATTTTGCAAATATTCAAAATTACACTTTTAAAAATATAGATAAATTATTCTGAAAATAAACTAGAACTTTAAGTTAAAATTTATATAAATTAAACAAATTTTTTAATATTTTCACAAACAATATACTTAATTTAGACAATATTCTACATATGTTAAAAATATATAGTAAAAAGTATATTTTAAAAATATCTGACTGTATTTTATGTATATTGGTATTTTTGAAAACTATCAATATTATTAAGTAATTTATAAAGTTAAAATTATATATAAAACTTTTAACTAAATGCTAATACTAATTCAAAGACAAATTCAAATTATAATTAATAGTCATTAATCAGTAATGGTAAACTTAAATTTAGAAATAAATTTAAGGTCTGCGTTTATTAAATAATTTTTTACTCTTGAATAGAAATTTATGAAAATATTGTAACTATTTTATTATGAAGTAAAATTTAAAACATCGATACTCAAAAAAATTAATTTGTATTTTAATCCCGACTATAAAAAAAAGTAAATATAAATATAAATTAAAGTAGTTTTTGTAAGTGTTACATAATTTTGGTAAATTCTTTACAAGATTTAAATTTCAAAGATTTTAATTTTAATTATGCCCTGACAAAACTCATATTATCTAAATTATAATTTATTTTAACTGAATTTTTATTATTTAATTTCATATTATATATATTTGATTATTAAAGTATCAATTTATTTTTTACTGCAATAATAAATATAAGTATATTTTCGTAATATATTTAATTTTGTTGAATTAATTTATTTTTAAATTAATTTAAATATATGTATAAATAATGTGAAATTCTTATTATTTATTCTCAATATTATTTGAATAATTTTATGTAACTATACTTATTAAAAGTATGCAAACTTATTTAAAGATATTAAAGTTAAAAGTCATCATCATAGAAAATATGAAATGGCTATCACATATAATATAGTACTCTTATCTTTAATAATGCAGGGTTTTTAAATTGTGGTTGAAATACATGTACATGACATATGAATCTTTTTATTTTATTTTAATAATATATATTTATTTTTATAGCTTTTTATATTATAATTATAAAAATAGTTATCTAATTAAATTTTTTAAATATCTGTAGTTTAAAAAATAATATTAAAATATTTTCTTAATTTATAGTTTAACTTTAAATTAATTAAAATATATATCTAACAATGTAATCTATCAATCTACGTCAGAAATTTGATTTTGTTAAAGATTAATCTTCAATAAAAAAGTAAATGTAGTATGTTATTGAAATCTTTTTAATTAATATAAAACTTCTTACAAAATTTTAAATTAAAATTTCTGCAGATTCGATTTTAATAATATCTTACTTAAAGAAGAATTTATAGTTTCGTAAAAAAATTTTGAGAGTATTGTAATTATTTTATAAATATATGAGATTAAAGCAATACATTATACAATTTCTAAAAATTAAAAAAATTATGAGAAACAATTTCAAAGTAAATACAAAAAAATTTTATTGTGAAATTGTTTTTGTATTTTATTTTTTTGTTATTTATGATAAATTTAGGTACAAGTTATGTATTAAATACGAAGGTCTTTGATCAATTAGTATGTAATGAAGATTCACCCATACGTACAATTAGGAAGTGGAAATATTCAATAAATTTTATACGGATTTCTCTAACAAAAAAAGTACTAATCATTTTAATAAAAAGGCGAAGTATTTTTCACCTATCTATCAAATAACATAAAACAAATATCGAAAACGAGAAGTTAAACTTCAAAACATCACTATAGAAGATAAAAACATATATATACTTGTATAAAAATAAAAGTGGTTTTCAAGATATTAAAACGCGAATTTATGCAAATTCCTTAAAGTTATATAATTTATAATACTATGATGATAAGTGGGCAACTTTTATCCTTACAACTTCGTAATAATGTAAATTAGGAATTATTTGTCAGTATTTATCGACAGTCCACCGGCGGATTCCGCATTCCTACAAGTGAATCTACAAGAAAATTCTATAATGATTTTTGTTATTTTGATGAAAACAACTCAAGTTTTTTCACTGGATGTATTTATAGTATAATCAATTTTATAAATACTATACAAATTTTTCAGGATTATTGACCATTTAATTTCTTTAGAAAATTAAATTTAGCATTTATATAATAATTTTAATTTTTAAAATGTCTTTTAAATATTCAAAGGTAATAAATTTTTTTTAATAATTTTTCACTACACTTTTTAAAAATGATGACCAAATATAAAAAAGAAAAATATTTTTATTATATTCTTATAAATAGAAACAGAGTACTATATAAAAATAGTATATAATGATTATTATAGACATAAAATTATTATTATTATTGGATAGCTAATTAAAACTTATTTAAAATAACAAATAAAAATATATCGATCATAAAATTATATTATTAGATGATTAAAGGCAATGAAATAAAGTATGAAATCATAACATCACATTCAATTCTAAAGACAATTAAAGAAATCGAATGTAAAGTTTTTTATACTTCCCTTTTTCTGTATATAAATAAGAATGCAAAAATGTTATAAAAACATTTGTTCTCCCATAACAAATTTTCAAGCATAAAACAAACCTTAACTAAAACAACAGACTGCGTTGTATATAACAACATATTAGTCGTATGTAATTATAATTTGTAAAATTATAGTTTATTATGATTGAAAAAAAAACAACATATTGTATAAATATTATATTTATTGGGTTCAAATAAATAAACATTAATAAATAAAAAAAAAAGTTTGAAGTCATTATAGCATAGACAATTTATACGTAATAGAGAACATAAATAGAAATAAATTAATTTGAAATAAGGATAAAATTTTACTTTAAAAAAATTAATAATTTCTACAAATGTAAACAATTTTAATGTACTTATATTTAGAAATTCTTACTCTAATGTAATTTTAAAAAGCTGGTCAAGTAAAATATGATGCAAATGTATAAATATTTTCTCTACATTTTTTCATAAAAAGAAAAAATCCGCTAATCGAAATTTTTCGGCAATTTGAACAAAATAACGACGAAATGATTGGAAATTGGTTCAAACTAAAACTTGAATTTTCTTCTAAATATTAATTGCATAAGATTATATGAATATATAATCGATTTCGATTAAAATGTATTTATTTATATAACAACTTATATAAAACGAATGTTTTTCAATAGTGCGTGGAGTAATTCTCATAGAATGTACTGCAGAAGTGCAACGAACCGATGACATCAACTTCGAGAGACAACACCGCTAAATTACCTTCCGAGCTACGCGCTTGAGTTGCGATCCAATTTCCGTTCTATCCCTGAACCCCTGAATTCTCTGCCTCTTACCCTAACGCCTCAAGTACTACCCTACCCTCAAATTACATAGCAGCCAAGCAAGCCAATCGCGGATGCGAATCTCGCGAATTGACTTTTAAAGCTTCTTGACGTATAAGGCAATATGATTTCTATCATTTCTGAAATATGGAAGAAAACGATGAAAGAACTACTAATTTTCGAGAAAATTCACGAATAAAAAATCGATGTTCCAGTTTTGTGAATGGAAATTACTTCAATAGTAAAATGACAACTAATGTTCATAAAGTTAGAATTAAACTAAAAAAGATAAATATAACAGTTTAATAAATATTATAAAATAATATATTCATATGTATATATTATTTATCAAGAATTGTTGTTGTGTACAATAATAATATTTTTATTTATGAAGAATGAATCAAAGCTTGAAATGTACAATTCTGCATTATATCAAATTACTTATAAACTTTAATAATAGTAATATACTAACAATATTGAATTTCCAGATACCCAACCAAAATTCAATATTCCTAGTTATTACGAAGTCAACATATTATGTGTACGTATATAGTCAACCGATTACATAAATTACCATTCGGAACTAGAATTGGAAATATATAATTCCACTTTTGATAAAAAATTTAAATATGATTTACTGTGTGTATATATGTATATATATACACGTACATTTTATAAAATTTTATGATATTTAAATAAATGGGAGTAATTATAGCAATCTTAAAATATATATTAAATATTTCTAATAAAAGATCTATTTACTATGTAAATAATTTATAAAATCAAATTTTCATATTATTAAAATAATATTCTTAATGAATTTATTTGTATATTCAAAAATACAACTTTTTACTGCAATGAATGATAATCGTGTTTCATAATAAATATATTTTTCATTTTACAGAATGTAAATTATTTTTCATTAAATATGTTAATATAATTCTGTTTAACTGTAACATAACATGTTGTAAATAATATTAAATTTTTTAATGGTACTATTAAATCGTCTTAAATTATGAATTTAATTAATACTTTTCTAAAAAAATTAATTTTATTCTACATTAGATTTGAAAATAAAACTTTTTTAAACTTTTAAAAATTGTATAACCTTTTATAATCAAATATTTATATAAATTATTTTAAAAAATTTTTATATATAATTCATATATTTATTAATTTAATCCAAATATAAATTTTAATTATTTTTCATTAAAAAGATGTAATAAATAAATTAAAGTTCTTATATCTTATATAATTTGTTGTATCCATAAAAATACTTTTATGTTCATTAAAGTTAAAATAATTAGTAAAATAATGATGACACAAAATCGATATTTATTATTGAATAATTTAAATAATGTAATTATTCGATCCTAATTTTGTTGTCTTTTTAAATTTTCTAATTACTTAACCAATATTGAATTTAGCTGAAATAATAATTTTCTAATTACTTAACCAATATTATATTTAACTAAATATATGTATCTAATTGTGAATAATCGTATGTATGACTCTACTTTAAATCAAATAAGATTAATTTGATAATTTTCTTATATAAATATTTACTTAATGCATATTATTTTGTAAATTTATATTATATTTTCGAAGTTTATTAATACAATATAATCTATAAACAAATAAATTGATAATTTAAACAATTCTTAATTGTGATAAAATAAATTTTAGAATCGATTTTACATTGTTAAAATTAATATATCATCTGATTCAAACAATTTATGTACGTATGAACTCTATTCATTTCATTTAATTGACTAAAATCTATTGAGCACTCAAATACTTGAAATTATATTAAGAATATAATATGTTTTAATGTAGAGACACTGCATTACGATAATTCATTTCCCTACCTTCAAAATTTGTTTTTGAAAATAAAATAATATGTATTATACTTTAAAATATTTACAGGAATAAAAAATTTTGTCTATTATTTAATATTTTATTATATTAAGAAATATTTGACATTTATATTTTTATTTCGAATAATAAAGTAGTAAAATACATATATAAAATAAATTCATTTTATATGCCCCGAATTTTTTATTTTACCTATTTTTTTATTTACCTATTTTAAAGAAAATATTATATTGAATTTTGTATTTGAAGATCTTATAAATAATAATTATGTTTCTTAATATTAAATGTATTGCACTATTTTATTTTTCCTCTTTGAAATAATTCTTGTTTAATTCTAAATTCTTATTTGAAATTTAAAACATGTTTTTAATATTATTTTTTAACTCATTGTATATTTTAAGTTCATGAAATGATTAAAAACATCTAGATATTTAGAAATCCAAGTTTTTTTAGTATCATTAGAATCAATTTTTGTATCCATTTTTATACTTGTTTCGATATAAATAAAAATTGATTACTATTCAAATTTTAATTATGAAAGATAAATCTGAAGAATTTTTTTCATATATGTTCCATATTAGTAAAGTTGAATAACAATACTTACATTGCAACTTTAACACTCGATTACAAATTCTTTTATATATCTTTTATCTATTAATATCTTACATGATTTACTAATTTTATGTATTAATAACTTCGACATTGATATTTATTATTTTTATTTTTCCAGATATAAAGCTTTATATATGTATATTTTCTAATTTCATAATGACAAAACTTATAGTAAATAGATTCGAACAAAATTTAGTTTAAAAAGATTTTAGAAAGATTCGATACAACTAAGAATAATTATATATATCAAATTCATAACTTATATAATTATATATTAAATCTTTTCAGAATAAATATACTATAGAATTTTTTTATTTAAATAATTATCATTATTAAGTAATTTATTATGTATAACCAAATTAAGCATTTTTGCAGAAAATATATATAATTTAATGTTTATAGCTGTATTTTGGAGTCATATTACATTTTATGTATCAAAATTTTATTACTTTTCAATCAATAAAATATTATTATATATGTAATTGAAATATTCGATATAAAAAGAATTCATTTTTTAAAGAATATGAAAAGAATTTTTAAGCCATTTATAAAAAGTTGAAAAGGAAGTGCAAGAAAACGAAAGACTTTTTCAGGGATGCACCAACTAAAAATGTTTGCATTAGAATAAAACTTTAATTTCACTATATTCTATACTTATTATATTTTAAAAAAATTTATATCCTTATGAAATTCTTACATCTAAAGAAAATATTGCAAATAGGTACTTTCTTTCACTTTGTAAATCTCATATTGATTTATCTGTGATATTATTACATATATTATTTTTAGATATTATTATATATATTATTTTTAAAATACTTTTGTTTCTAGCAGTATTCTAATTATTTAGACAAAATATTCAATAGTAGAATAAAAATTATAAATGCACATATGATTACCGATACTACTATTTTTTTTATATTACTTAAGATATTTATAAACATATTTTAATTTCAGTTAAATTTCATGGTATTTAATTTAACACATATATCATTTTATTTTATTTAGTCTTACTATAGTAAACAGATAAAATAATTATATATATATATATTAATATTTATAAATTAAATTATTATTTTTATTTATATAATGTATTCAATAAATACATTTTCTAAAATCATTATTTAAAAATAAAAAAAAGTTAAAATATTAAAATTCTAGGAAAAACGAATCACTCATATTTTATAAGTAATTTGACAATAACGATAAAAATATGAAAGATGAATTAATTCTTTAAAATTTTGTAATAATTTATTTATTTTTAAAATAATACACTATTTTAGAAAATGAATAAAATGAAAGCATATTGAATAAGAAAAGTGTTGATTGCATCATTATGTTTGATTTTCTGAAATGTGATATGTAAGGGGCAAGATAAAATACAAAAACGAAAAGAAACGTATGTATTAGACAGAAAATCTTGAATGGAAGGAGAAACTCGAAAGGGAAGGGCGCGTGATCATAATTATTGGTATGAGTATCGTATAAGAACGCGCGAGACTTTTCATATTAACGAGTTTGATTCTGCAACTAGGAAGAGAAGATTTCACAATTTTAGAATCAAAAATTGTTGGTTGATTTTATGTAACGTCATATTATATAACGACAAATATTTCAAAAATATACTAACCATATTGCGATTAAATTAATACCAGTAATTATTTTGTAGCTTTATTTTATTTTAATTAATCCAGTTCTGTCAATCTTATTTCAACATTGAACATTAATCAACTACGTGAGCTCCTACATTTCAAAAGTTATAGATAATTAAATATGGGAAAGTGTTATTGCAAATGGAAAATTTTTTGACTTTTACAGCCTAAACTTATGAGCGGCGGAAATTATATTAAGGAAGGCAGGGACTCCAAAAAGAGTACCTGCCTCATCTTTTCATCTAAAAAGGAAGATGAAGTTGGTGCTTTAAGCAATTATCTTCAACTCTTTGCTGTAAGTATAGAGAAAAGAAATAAATTCATAGATTATACAAAGGATAGTCGATAAATATATAAATGTATAAATTTTCATGAAATAATTAAACAGTTTTCAATATTAATGATATATTTTAGTTTGAAAAGTTTATAAAGTAAATAAAAAGAATATGTAAATATTAAATAATGTTGATTGTATTGAGAAAATTACAAAATCAGAATCACAATATTTATTTATCTCAACTTTGTATACAATATGATTGAAAATTAAACTATAGCATTATAAAACTATTATTTAATTTCCTAATTTCTAAAGAATATATTATTAACATAAAAGTATAAATATAAAATATTTAAATATAAAATGATATTTAAATAATGATGTGATAAGAGAATTTGAATAATTTAATATATAAGCATAGGCTAGAAGATTATAAGCTGGTAAGAGATCAAAATATTCTAATTTAATGTATAGACAAAAAATATTATAATACTACAAGAATATGCCATTTTTAATGCAGATATGTACATCTTTTTTTCATTTGAATGTTTTTGATTAATAAGATTTTTATAGTATGCAAAGCATTATTTTCTTTTATTTTTATCGAATTCCATTAAACTTAATAGATATATTTAAATATCGAATAAGTGGAATTAAAATAAATATAATATAAAAAATAATTATTTGATCGAGTGCTATAAAATATATTTATAAATAGATAATATAATTTTCATTTAACTCATTAGAAATTTAAAAATTTTAATTTATTACATTAGATTTACCATGAATTATTAAATAGATAATTTTCAATTTTTTTTTTCAAGTCCATTAGAGCTTAAAATGTTTTGTTAGTATTTAGAATTAAAGATTCCAGAATGTGTATTTATTTATCATAGTATTCTTATTTTTTGTTTGTAATTATTCAATCCAATGTATACATAATTGATTTAACATGAAAGGTTACTTTGTTTATTTAACATTAAATACACGACTTAAAACTGTTCAATTTTTTCATGAAATTTAAAAAAAATTGTTTTCTCATTATTTTTAAAAGAATATTGAATTATATATTATAAAAATAAAAGTTAATGATAAAATCGACTTCTTGCAATTATACTAAATATGGTTATAGCGAATTAATTAGTAATTTAGTATAAAATTTTAATATTCAAAGTTAATTTATCGGAGAAATCGAGTAAAATAGTGAGATTTTTGCTAAAAGAAAATACTTAGAGATTTATACATATAAAACGGATAAACACGAATAATATCCTTTTCTAGACAGTAACAGTAAAAACTCTGAGCTATAAAGTAAGAAGATTTTTATATTTTATAAGTACTTAAGTAATTTAAAATTCCTTTCGTTTAAATATGCATTTTAAAAAAATAACAACAAAATGTAAAAGAAGCTGTAAAAAATTCATTCACATGATTTATTTTATAAGATATCGATGTTTATATGCGTACGATTGTACATGTGATTTAAGCATAACTGAGTGATGAGGATGATTTCTCTTTATGACAGTGTTTAAGTACGTATTCACACAAGTACTTGAGTACATACGTGCCTATACTGCAAACGAATGAAAATGATATAGATATAATGACAATACCTACACAATATTTATTATTTCTATTTTTCAAGCAAAATCTTGTTCTTCTATGAGATATTCTTTTATAAATAATGTATAACTCGAATTGTCAAAATTACAAAATGCTCAAGGATGTTGGTTTAAAATATTAATGTAAAGTAAGACAGAAATGTAAGAATTATTTATTATACAACTTTTTATTAATGATAGAATTTTCATTTTATTATAAAAAACTATCCAAATCTTTGATAACTTATTTTATTTAGAACGATGTTATTATAAAGACAAATGTAAATACTACGAGTTTTTTTCTAATTTGCATAAATTTTTTGCTAGTTTTTATTTTAACACTTATAATGTTTTTATATTAAATGTCATGAATAACGAATGATGTGTTTACCGAAAGTAGTTTTTATGTAAACGAATAAATATCGTTTATTGAAAATTTCTTTCATCGATGATAAAATTTTATTTTAGAAACATAAAGTTAACCTGTTACACATTGAGTCAAGAAGTAGTTTACGTCAACCCAATGAATACGAATTCATGGTGGAATGTGCACCTGGTGGTGATTTGGGATCCGTTGTAGAGGCTCTTGAAAAACAATGTGAATATTTCTCAATAATATCAAGGTTAGTTTATTGCTTAGGTAATTCATACTAGTCCCGTGGAAGATTAAAACATTGTATAATGAAATATATTTTAACATTAAAATTGAATAAATATGTCTAATATAATAAATTTCAATGATATAAAATTGTTTTTTCAACTATTGATATATTTTTTTATTTAATCTAAGTACATAAATTAATGTAGTCGATTAAATTCATACAACCACACCGACGTACGTCACACTAACCCACATACATATACATCAAATATTACTACGATTTTCTGCGTATTACACAGAAATTTAACACCATCATTTATCGCATAAATAATGGATATGAATGTACTATAATCGATCACTAGAAACAGTAATTAAAAATGAATATTCTTTCCCTGACATAAATTTTCATAAATTTTGGTTTTGTGAATAATAAAAATATAAAGCGATTAAAGCTCATTTTTATTTCGTGCTAATTAAATACAAAAAATTATGCAAATATAATTTAGCTACTTTATTGAGAAATTTATTATATACATGTATATTTAACGTTTATAAAAATTTTTTTAAAGAATTTCGATCGTGTTAAATTATTCACATGAAATTATCTTTTTTTATCTTAAGAATTTTATTTTAAGAAACAAAACATATGTTTTTTCTTATTAAATTTGTGTATAACCGCATAAATGCGTAAAAATATCTTAAATTATTTCGTTGTATAGAAAATTTGCGGTACTGCGTTAACTAGTCAAATATCGTCAACTGATACGAGCGAAGTTCCGTTACACAAATACTCGAATTGCCATCTTTTTCTTGACATAAATAACAAATAATCTCTCTTATTATTTCATTACAGAAACTACAAGGACAACTTAGGTACAGTACCGTGGTTTCCTCGGCGAATCAGAGATCTCGACAAGTTCGCCAATCAGATTCTTTCGTACGGCTCAGAACTAGACAGCGACCATCCAGGCTTCACCGATCCGGTTTATCGCGCCAGGCGAAAGTATTTTGCAGACTTGGCATTCAATTATAAGTAGTAATTATTTTATGATTATAAAAGTCGAAAGTAATAACATGCAGAATCGTTACCATCGACCTTCGTGGCAAAGTTTTCTTTTCCACCGCTTGTTTTCTGTTTCTTCCTTTGTAAAATCGGTACGAATTTTTTAGTGGCCAGCCAATTCCGCACGTCGATTATACCCCCGAGGAAATTGAAACTTGGGGTGTGATCTTCAAAAAGCTCGTGGCCCTTTACCCAAAATATGCCTGCAGAGAACACAATCACGTCTTTCAATTGCTCATTCAGAACTGTGGTTATCGCGAGGACAATATTCCACAGCTCGAAGATATTTCAAACTTCTTGAAAGGTAGATCAAACGAGTGTTTGGTTTTTGACAATTATTTTAAGCAAATTGCGTTTCATCAAATTTTTTTTTGTACTTTTTATATCGCTGTTTTCTTTAAGTTCAATGATTTATAGCTTTAATTAATATTAAAATATTACAATATTACAGTATTTATTATTCTATATCAGTTAATTGAATATTTGAATATTAAAAGTGATATTATAGCAATCTTATTTTGTATAAAAATAAGTAAATAAATCAGTTTCGTGCTATATTTTGTGGTATAAAAAACTTATGTACAATGTTTATAATAATATAACTTGTTCGCATTGCCTTATAATTACATACTATTAATGATTTTTAATACATAGAAAATGAAGTTGAAAGAGTCGGTCTCACATAATTTATTATTTTATTATAATTTATCGTTTTGTAATATTTAATTAATTAAATTACCCGACTTTTCATTTTTTACGTATAATTTATTATGAAAGTTTAAGATATTTTTTCGTAATAATTAAAAAAAAACCAATCATTAGACTAATTTTTTAAAACCAATTATATGTTATATAGTATTGCAATTTATTTGTTATATTACATCATTGTTTTTTTTAATTATTTTTTTTATTGCTAAAATATCTAACGCATAAAAAGTAATTAATGTATAAATATTAAAGGATAGTATTTAAGTACAATCATTAAAATTTTAATAATCAATTTTGCAACAAAAACTTTAATCAATTGCGATGGAAAAATTCGAATGAATCATTATAAATAATATTATGTTTGTAATTATTTAAATTTTAAAACACGCGAATGATTAGTTAGAATGAGATTTTCGTGAAATAATCTTGATATATATTTTCAATAAACTAAATCATTATTTCGTAAAAACTTGCATGGAAAAATTAACATCGGTACGATTATTCTAGTTTCTATTCGTTCAATTTTTCAGATTTACGTTGATACCATCATCGCTTATTTTTAATACTTTGGATGCATCGATAATTCATTTATTCACATCATACAATTAAGTAAATTTCACTGTGCGTAATTGAAATTCGTCTCTATTCAATTATGAATAAAATTTACAACTATTTCAATCAGAACTGAGAGATTTTTAGACATTTATAATAATAATAAAAACGAAATTTTTAATTTATTGAAAATTAGTAATGTAAAAAAATTACTAATTTTTACATCACGCTCTTGTGTAAAAGCGTATCACACGTTATATTAATAATATTAAATTATAATGATAAACGATATTTAAAAATATACAAAATATAATAAATTAAATGTGTGAAATTTTCACGATATAATAATCATTAAATTACAAAATGTTTGTAAATAAAAATAGTATTAGATAAAATTCTTTAAATTAACGTATACGCGGGAATTTATCACCGATTTCGTATTATTTTTTAACAACACAGAAGTTGAAAATCTATTCGTATAAAGTTTAAAAGTTATAAATGCACCGCAGCAACAATTCGATTGACAAACCCGCGAAACATCCGCAGCCCCTCGAACACGCCGTACTCTAAATACCTCCTATCGAATACTTGAAATACAGATTGCACGGGATTCACGCTAAGACCAGTAGCCGGTCTCCTGTCATCCCGGGATTTTCTGGCTGGCCTGGCTTTTCGCGTATTCCACAGTACCCAGTACATAAGGCACAGCAGCAAACCGCTTTATACTCCCGAGCCTGACGTTTGCCACGAGGTTTTGGGCCACGTGCCACTTTTCGCCGACCAGGAGTTCGCTCAGTTCTCTCAGATTATTGGTTTAGCTTCACTGGGTGCCCCCGATGAGTTTATCAGAAAGCTTGCGACGGTTGGTAATCTATTTTATCCAAATTTTATACATTTGGGAAAATCGACGGAAGCGACAACTTTGAAATCGAAATGTAATATTAAATTAAGAAACTTCAAATTTCTTTATGTCGTAATTTTCTATATTTTCAAAGTAAACTAATAATTATTTAACTTCGGTTAAAATTTTGAATAAATTTTAATCCATGATTAAAAAATATAGTTACTTTTATCACATATGATTTTTAATTGTGTGTTTAAATTTAGCGGCCTTATTTCCAATGTGATAAAAAATTTAAAGAATTTAAAATGTATAGATAAAGTTCTATAATCAATCATATAAGTATATTTTTAAACTAAAATAAAAGTGATTATTTTTTATATTCTTAATATGAATTTTTAATGATAGGTATGCTACTATTCTAAAAACAGTGGAAATTTTTACAGAAAATGTTAAGTTGCATAAATGGAATAAATATATAATTTTCACTATTTTTATTCAAAATTTATAAATATTTTATAATTTTTGTCAAGACATTTTCTAATAGTTGAAAAAATAATGAATTTTCTTTTCATAGGATAATAAATAGATTAAGCATCTTCGGTATTTAATTTTTTTTTCTTGATAATAAATTCAAATTTATAATAATAATTAATTCAACAAATGATAATTATTAATTATTTAAATTACGAAAAATAATAAAAAAGCTCAAGAAAAACTAAAGTTTCAAACGATCTTAATATTATTAATTTAGCTCTAATTATTCAATCGAAGTCTACTCACTTGGTATAAAAACAATCGAATATAAATTCTCCGAATAATGATAATCATAAAATACTTGTTCCTGTGACAGTGCTTTTGGTTTACCGTGGAGTTTGGACTCTGCCGACAGAATGGCGAACTTAAAGCTTATGGGGCAGGGCTCCTTTCGTCTTTTGGTGAATTAGAGTATAGTCTAAGTGGTAAACCAGAGTTGAAACCCTTCGATCCAGCAACGACGGCACTGCAGAAATATCCAATTACGGAGTATCAACCGGTTTACTTTGTAGCTGAAAACTTTGAAGATGCTAAGGAGAGAATGATGTAAGTACGATAAAGCTTATAAGTTGGTCAAGTTTGTTTTAAAGATATATAAATGTTTAAAATTATAGTACTATACATAATAGCTAGGGTATTTCTTTTGTTCAACTGATTCACAAGTATGATATTTATAATAGTTATATTTATTTCAACGTGTCCGTTAACGTTATTTAGATTTACAAATGGATGAACTCTTTTGGAAAGATCCTAGCTGTTGATAATAGATACACCACATTATGTATCCTTAGAAATATAATTTATTTATTATATAATATTAGTAATTTTTTTACAAAACAAAAAAATATATCTTATGAAAATTTAATATATTCTTATTCTTTCATTTTTATTCTTAAAATATTTCACATTTTGTCTTAAATATATATTAAATATTTTTGGTAAGATAAAATTGAATGTAGATTTAAACCATATAAAAATAACTCCTTTTATATGTCTTTTATATCCTTCCTTAACTTTATAAAAAAAAATAAAATAGTGAAAAGAAATAAGTAATATTCATAATTTTATGTATTTTAATAATGTATATAGTAGATTTAATATTTAAAATATCAAGATTCAATATTATTTTAATTATGTGACAATCTTTTTTTCATAGCAAAATAAATTTCAGACAAATATGTATAGTTTCTGAGACATTGTCCAAATATTTATTTGTTTCTTTTAGTCTAATAAAACTTTGAAGCTTATTTTTGTTATCAATGTTTTCAGTCATTTAAAAAAATTATTGATCAGAAAAGAAAATTTTAACAATAAAATATTTTGTTTCTATGATTTATTAATAGGTAGAGCTGATAGATATAATTTCGTTTAACAAAAAAATTTATTTATAAAAAATAATTCCACATAAAAACTTAATGAATATTTCTGCATAAAAGAGAATTATTATAAACTTAATAAATATTCATCTTTATTTCTAAATTTATAATTTTTAGTTTCAATTTACGAAGAAATTATTTCTAAATTTTATGTTTTTTGATATTTTCTTATAAAGCAAAATAGTTTTGATGAATTTTATTTTAAAAATATAACAAAATTAATAACGATTAATTTTTGTAACTGTAATAATTTATGTATGAATTTTTATTTTTTGTTTTGGTTTAATAAGTATATTTGAATCAAAATTTTGTAATAATATGTAAGAATTGAAATAATGAATCGTATATATATATTTATATAATTATAATAAAGTGTACTGTTTAAAGACTAAATTTAAAAGACAGAAAAATATATTTATTACAAAATATTTTCACATATGCTAAAAATTGTTAAAATGAATTTTAAATATTTATTAAATGTATAAAAATTCATGATATTCAAATTTATTTTATAATTTGAAAAAAAACAAAAGCACACATTTTTTAAATTATGTAATGCTATACTTTATTAATTTCAGAAAATTCAGTCAAACGATTCCAAAAAATTTTGGTATCAGATACGATTCTTACACCCAATCAATTACTATAATCGATAGTAGACATCAAGTTGAAAAATTGGTCGAGAATGTCAATCGTGAATTACAAATTTTAATGGATTCCCTAAAAAAATTAAAAAATTAAAAATGAAAACTGTATGATACAATTAACATATAATTTACAGTTTCAAAACTAATTTTAAATATATTTTTATTAAAGTTTTAAGTTTAGTTGTAAATTGCATACAATATATATAATGTTTAAATAAAAACTGTGGAATAAATCTATTAATTCAATTATATTCAATCCCCTTCATTTATCAATATTTATATATAAAAACTATTAAATCATTAAACACTAAATTTGATAAATTAATAATTTCAAAATAAAATTTTTCTAATATTTTTATTACTAATAAAGCCATTAAAATCAAAACTTATTGTAGTTTGAGTAGAAGTATTTATCGAAATATATATGAATTTATATCTTATATATATATATAATTTATATTTTATATGTTTTGCCACATATTTTTATTATATGTCTAGGAAAATGTATTTTGATTATTCTTAAAATTTATCAATTTTTCATACATAAGCTTATGCAAATAAATTTTTTTTTATTATATTATACATTTCTATAATTAAGATTATTATTTCACTATTTCACAAACATATTAAAACATACTAAATACTTGATTTTACCATATAATTTTATTGACGTAACTCTTGAATATTTTCAAATACACATTTTTATGTTTAGATATAAATTATTAGTATTAAACTAAAACTTTGATAACAGTAACGAAAATAAAAATATTTAATATAATGAAATTATTTCGAATTTTTGATTATTATAGAAATTAATGTCGATATTGTGATTACAAGAGTCAATTATTTATTCAATATTTTTACAAATGCTAATATGAATTTTTTAAGATTAATTATTTTTGAATAATTATTAAAAAAATATTATATTCAGAAATTAAGAAATTCTGAATATTATTAGAAAATTTTTAAATATTTGGTACGAGTATAAATTTATTTACATATTTAATCATAATAAGTATCTTAAAATGTCTTGAAATAATGATAAAATTATTCATTACAGTTACGATAGAAAAAAATTGGAAAGCAGGTTTTAATTTTGATAGAATTTTTATTATTTATAATGACAAAGAAACAATTTTTCACAGTCAAAAGTATAATTGCTAACGACAAATTAGTTTGAAAGTTATTGGTATTTAACTTTATGTCGTTTATTTTTTAATTAGATTAACGATGATACATCTCAATTACAACAAAATACAATCTTCAAAATGTGGAATAATATTGATCACATTTACCACGACAAACATCCTCAATATATTATCCTGCGAAAATATGACATACATTACCAGAATTATTTACGTAATATATTTAACATATATTTATATTTAATTTAAAATTTTATATAAATAACAAAATATATTATTCGACTTTCCATAGCTAAAGTGTACCCTGTTAAATTTAAATTATATAATCGTTTGAACAAGTTTAGCTCACATTCTTTACTTCCTAAAGTAAAATAGACTCAATAGAATCTGGTAACTCAATGGTAGTTTATATTTATTTGGATATCACTAACTTGTTCTTTTAGTACAATTATTTTAAAATTCTGAAACAATTTTCTTGAATTTTAGAAATAATTGTATTAGTTAAATAAATTCTGATATTTAGATCATATTTTAAAAATCAAATTATTTCTTAATTTCTCAAATGCTTAAATCTATCGAGATATACAAAAGGTTATAATAACTTCATTATTATAACATTGCTATTTATTTTGTAAAAAATATTTTGATCTTCTCTTTGATTATTCATATATTATCATATTTACTATTATTTTAATTCGAAATACTTTTATAATTATTGTATATTGAAGTACAATTTATAACATTTACAAATTTCGTTTATAACAAAAATTGTTTTACTCAAACATTCTGTACAAAATAGTCTTACAATTGTGTTTAGACATAATACATATATTTTCTTCAGCTCGTGGTTGAATTTTTTCAATTTGTATTTCTGGTACAAATTGCTAGCAAAAACTGCTGTTTTTATATACATTAGAATTTCAAGAAATATAAAAAGAGGTAGGCACATTAAAATATCAAATAATTTATAAAAATAAAAAGGGATAAAGAAATTCTTGAAAGTTATCGACGGAAATCTCATAGTGTAGACGAAAACGGCCACTATCAATTTCTACAACGAAACAGTTACGGCAATTTAGCACCTCTCAAAGTCTCAAATGTACTACAACCATCTCCACATTTTATTGCACAGACGCATATTTATATCCCTAAATGTAAATTATATTGATATTAATTTACGTTTATAATATCTTTTTATGATGAAATATATCATTAGGACAACGATAACTTAAATGTATATGTTTTCATTCATCTTTTATCTTCACTTTTCGATAAAATTGTACCAAATTCTTCTAATGTTACTTATATCTGATACTAAATTACATACTATACAATTATACTGTCATTTTCCAGTCATGCTTATTAAACTAGTTATATTAAATAATTATAAAATTAAATTGTACAAACATATCTCGAATTATTATGAAATACATTGAAATTGTTACCGAATATCGTTTAATTAAATTATTTTTCATTTCACTTAATAACATATAAAATTATATTTTTCTCTTAATTTGGCATATATTATTTTATATTGGTAAGTTCTATCAAGATCTTCATTAATTTATTACCGACGATTACGTTATTAAATTACAAGATTTTTTTTTATCATATAAAAAAAATTTATATATTTTAAAATTTTTCATTTTCAAATTAATTTTCTGAAAATTAATATAAATTTGGTACATGATCGAAGCTTCGGTAAGAAACTTCTAGCATTAATCGTAATCGATTAAATTTTAAAAATTCCTATAAACATTTAAAAATTTATACGGAACAAGTTTTAAACATATTTATAATCATCACTGAACTTCAAGAATTTTACAAAAACTCGAGCCACTTTAAAAATATCAAATAAATGCATCTGAACTATTTCCTATAATAAAATCACTCGTGCTTTATTTTATTTTTGAATACTTACTTCCAATAGGAAAATGTTTTTACGTATTTATTCATATATTTCACAAAGATTCAATTCGTACTTCTTCCGTTCTTAAATTACTATACATTTTACTTTAATCGGTAATTTGTAAGCAAATTTTCATAACTCAACTAGAAGGTAAGAACATCTTATCTTTACTTCCCGATAAAATAACGAACACCTTTAAGCGCCCTATTAATTAAAGTTGAAAACTAGACTTAGGATGATCATTGAGACCCTCGGAAATTCCGGATTTTTAATTTCGCGTTGGCCTCTGTTGTTGGCTAGACGCTTCATCCATATTTACATAAAGCAAATCATTTTGTTGGCACATCTGGAAGTTGATGAGATCAGCCGTTTGTTCCTCCGACTGTGGTTGTTGATTCGGTGGTTGAGCTAACTGCTGGTGATTTTGAAGTTGTTGCTGTTGTTGCTGAGGCATCATCATCTGAACAACATTTCCATGCGTGGGCATAGATGAGGCCGGGACGGTGTTACCAGGTATCGAGTGCGGAAAAAGTTCGGGTGAAACTATATTTACGGGAAGCGTAATGGGCACTGGAAATACGCTGACACCAGGAACACTCTGTTGAGGTGTACTTACGCAATGCGTCGTTTGTTGACAAGGGTTCGCACTGTATGGTACACCAACCTATAATTACGGAAATTAGATATTAGTCGAATAGATTACAGAAAACTGTATTTTATTATTTCATTATATTTTTATTTCTTAAGCAACGAATGAATTTTAAATTTAAAAAAGTTTAGCGATACTTGAAGCATATTTAACAATTATTAAATCTTTCTATAAACAAATATAAATACATTTAGTTAAATATTTCGTATTAAAAACTTTAATTATTAAGATTTAATAGTTGAATAATTTGTATGGTTTTTACTTAATTTATTTTTAATCAAGATATTTTAATTTTTAACTATTTAATAATCAAAAAATATATAAGATTGAGTACATTGAGTAATGGTGAGAATATTCCATATCTAGCAATTAATAATTGCTCCGACACTCTTCTTAATTCTTCTTGTTGATGAACAATTAATTGTTGCAGCTCTTCGTGTTTACGTTGTAACTCATCTTGAATTTGATTTTGAGTCGGATTCATTACTAATCCTTGCTGATGAAGAATCTGTAGCGTAAATAAGAAATTTTAATTGTATTGCCTCGTATTTTCTCTATTATAATTTTTATCGAATCATATTTTTCGAGTTTTATACAAACAGAATAATACTTGGCAGAAATTATTTCTTCGAGTACTATTGAAATTAAAAGTATGTTCGTTACTTTGACAGAAAAATTTGTGAAATATTTTGAATACGAAGGTAATCGATTATGCGATAACCATAAATTGATTATAAATGAACGAAATGATTTGTTAAAATAGTAGAAAATTGCGAGTACCTCGTTCGCCTGGAGTGGTGAAATCATACAGGATGGATCAGTGGATCCCGAATAAGTGCCACCTACTACATTTTCCATCGGTACCATCGAATACTGTTGAATTGGCTCTAAGAAATCTGTACAGTGCTGTTGCTCAACTTTCATCTTCTGCGATATTTGCTGTTGCTGCTGTTGTTGTTGCTGTTGCTGCTGTTGTTGTTGTTGTTGCTGTTGCTGTTGTTGCTGTTGCTGCTGCTGCTGTTGTTGCTGTTGCTGTTGCTGCTGTTGCTGCTGCTGCTGCTGTTGCTGGTGATACGCAGGTTGGGTCTGTTGTTGTTGCTGTTGTTGAGCGTCGGGCAACCGATTATCGCTACTCGGTATAATCGGTTTGGAATTCGTTGAACTATTGGCGGACGTAACTTTTGTCCTCGTGACGGGCTGGGGAATAGCTTGAAAGGATCTTGAACTTTGAGAGCAAGCGGACATCGACGTTGTATCGGATTCGTCACCTTGGTGACGCAATCGCGAACGCATCGTTACCGATCGAGACGTTTTTGAAGATTTTGACGACCAAGAAGACGTGCGAATTTGACTTGGAGTATTCTAAAAAAATTTTATTTTCAATTATATTACGGACTCATAATTCAAACAAGTTTCTTTTACGTCTATTAAATACAAAAGTAAACAACGTAGATTTTGTTGAATGGTAATAAAGGAATTTCTCTATACAAATACTGAGTATCTGTTTATTGTAATGCTACATTAATGTGACTTAATTTTTTTCTATTTGAATAAAAAATACCGTTTTAGTTTTATTAAATTGAAGGTATATATTTTTTAGCTTCATTATTTAAATTCATTTCCATTATTAAAAATTCATTTTTTAAATTATCTTTTAAATTTTTGTTTTAGTATTTTTATTGTAACTGTTTATGCCAATAAATTACATAAATTAATATAAAATTACATATTGAGTTTTATTATATTATAAATTTCAAAAAATTGATTATTTAGAAATATTCTTGTTATAACAAAAGTAAAAATTGTATAATGTTTCTAAAATCAACATCCATTAAAGATTTATTAAAAATCTCGAAATTTGAACTTAGAATTAATTTTCATACTTATATTAATAACTACTTTACATCACTTTAAATGAAAATTTAGTTTCAAAATACGATATCTTAATAAATTAGTATTTATAAATGAATTCCTCACATATATAAAATTTATAAAATATATATTTCATACATGCGATCGTTTTGTTGACAAGATTATATCTTCCTGAGTTCTATAATTTGAAAATTCATCGTCGTTCCTTCTTATTTGTTTCATCACATCCATGTAGCTGACAACCTGATGCGTACATACGATGAATTCTGGTTTAGAATTCCATTGATTGTATGTTATATAAAAGCGCGTTTGTAGCCAAATCCATTGTTGGCCTTTCGTAAGAAAT
Source organism: Dolichoris vasculosae (assembly GCA_018907195.1). Taxonomy (NCBI): domain Eukaryota; kingdom Metazoa; phylum Arthropoda; class Insecta; order Hymenoptera; family Agaonidae; genus Dolichoris; species Dolichoris vasculosae. The sequence continues at coordinate 9,486,023 of JACCHY010000005.1, read as the reverse complement.
CTGTAGTAACACGATGTACCTTCTCCTTTCTTCATCACTTTAAAAGAAAATTTATTTTATACGTGTACAACAAGCTTTTTAAAAAATTTGTCTTTCTAATAAATATTAAATAATAATTCCGAATAAATAATTATTCGTGTACAATGAAATTAACTGAATTTTTTATTATTATCGAACAAAATTTAACTGTTAATTAATATTATAAATTGATTTTCGTTAATCAATTACCAAATAAAAAATGAAATACTCACAAGATTCGTGACACGTTACAACTTTGTCGAGATCATCTATGTGATAATAATCGTATCCTGATGTGCCGAGAACTTCAAAGGGTAAGTATCCAATTATTGGTGGTGCTCGGTGATCTAAAAATAGGAATTTCCATTCCAAACTATGCCTGGAGGTAAATTCCGTTTTTGTATTATCTACTACAGACATTTCTCGTATTAATTGAGGCATTTGTAGACGTCCAGTGCACACGAATACGGTTCTATTTAAATTTAAAAATACATGTATTATGAAACAAATATTTTACTTAATAATTAACAAAAAATACTATAAACATAGTTACTTACTTAGCTTCTCCTGTAAAGCTATTTCCAAATCTATTATTTGGAATCACATTATCGATATTTGCATCATTATCGGTACCTAATTGGTAAGAATTAAAATTTTTTTTGTTAATCATTAAATTGTTTCTGTTTAAAATTATAATAATGTAAGTTTCAATATTTTTTACATTTTCTATATTTATACGAAACAACTGTATATTCATATTTTAAATTTCTAATTCATATTTCGAATTTAAAAAATTTTATTACATAGTAAACGATTGAAAAACTTTGACTATATAGTTTTATTTTATCGACGATTGTCCGCGACTAATTAATATGAAAGTTATACATATTAAGAATAAAAACGCGTGATAATATTTTTAAGATACGCGTGAATTATAATTTGATTTTTGAATTTTGTAAAACATTATAGTAAATGTAATAATAGAATATAATTTAAAAAAATACTTGGTTACTGAAAATACATATTTAATTTATTTTAGATTGAATTAAACTATCGATATAAGAATAATAAGAACAATAATATAAAATATTCATCAAAACTTACGAAAATATCCTACAAATTGAACAAGTTCATATATGGGCTCTTCTCTAAAGTCCAAACTACCCCTTTTTATATGGCACGTAAACGAAACTTCGTGTTCTAAAAGGAATGCGTATTGTAAAAATCGTAATTATGTGTTTCGTTTAAACACGATATTAACGTTTACCTTTTTTAATACTATTTTGATCTCTAGCATTCACGGCGTTTGCTAAAATATTGTACAAATGCGTTTGGTCCTCTTGAAAGGCAATTTCATAAATCGTTGAATTCAACAATTCACTCGGAAGGTAACCCAATAACGAGGTTATACTTTCGGAAACATAATAAATTCGTCCCGATGATGAAAAAACCAGGATGAAACCATCGAGTGCCTATAGTTTCATAATAAAGTATTATTCTCCATTTAGAAATCTTGATTTAGTATTTTCTATAATCATTCCTTTTTGAAAAAGGAATTACCAATCTCAATTTTAAGTCAAATCGTATTACCTCTAACGTTAAATGCGTGAATTCTTCATTCGATAGAAAGGAAGGCTTCCAATCTTCTTGAATTTCATGAACTCTTGACCTAACTGCAAGCTCTGGGAATTTTATTGATATTGACTATAAGTTTTTTTATAATTATACTGCTGAATAATGCAGAGTTGTATAGTATCTTTTACCAACCATTATGATTTTTTAAAAAAAGTATCGTAGATTTTAGGACTGTAGATTTATCCATTTTTCTTGTATTTTTATTCACCATATTGCCAAGTTCGTTCACCAGCATGTTAAATTGATCTCTTCGTTTCTTCTCACTGAGATTCCGAGATTTTCTAAACGAAATAACAAAATTTAATTAGAAATCGATAATATAGTATGTTTTCTGATAATATAATTAACAAGTAAAATTATAATTTAATTTATAATCGTTTAAATCGTATTGTAGGTGATTACATCATCCAATATCAATAAACTTATTTAGGGTTTGTGATTCAAATATTGGATTCCAAGTTATATATATTTAAAATTATTAGGATTTAGAAAATAACTATAATCATTATAATATTATTATTGTAATAGTTCGTTAATTAAAATAAAGAAAATAATATTTACACACCTTTTAGTATCATCTTTTTCATCGTTTTCATCGTCCATTGTTTCACTGAAAATAAGTTATTATTTAAATTGGTTTTTTGATAAAATTTTAAATGCATTCGTCGGTGTAATTTGAAATTTTCGCTAAAAATTTTTCAGTGAGAAAAATTTTTAATTTATAAAAATTATTTAGATAACGAATCAGAAAATGAAATCCGATCGATTAATTCGAATAAAAATATAAACTAATTACTGTAAAAAGCAATAATTTCTCCAAATTTCTTAACATCCTTCATTCCCGAAATAACTCGTAGAAAAATAAACTAAACAACGATAAAAAAACCGTGGAGCGATGCACCGAACTAATCCGCAACTCCCAAGTAGACGAAGGTCGAATTGGCGCGCCGAATAGAGACGATTCGGTGGTTCACGGAGACCCGACCTTGGACAACTCGGTCCACGCGAACCCTCCGTCAAAGTTTGCGAATCGATTCACGGTCCCTCGACGCGAGTCTACCGCTCGAGCGTAAGAGTCGTTTAGAGCAGTAAGCCTTTAGCTCTAGGGGGGATTTGCGCGGGTCGAGAATACTTTCCCCGTGGAATCGCCAACGTCTTTAAAACCGCGAACGAGAATGCGTTTTCACACCTTTCATCCGAGGCGCGGATCGCGATTCCAGGAGCGAGCAAAGAGTAACTCAACTCCCCGACGCGAGCAGCGCGCAAAAAGAAAAAAGTCCTGCTCCCGCGCACGAGAACGAAGATAAGACGTTGGCTTATCCGCGAGAGAGCGAGAGAGTCGAACGGCGCCGCTGGAAATATCAACGTATATTAGCAACGACGCCGAGGACGAACAGGTCGTTGAGGAAGTCGAGGCCAAAGAGCGGCGCTCGCTCCGATCGATACGACCCTAGTGGTTCCCGCGTCGCGTCTCGTGCGCTCCTCGCCGACGAGACGAAAAACTGTCCGAGTGACGTCGAGCGACGTCGAGCGACGTCGAGCGACTTACTCGGACTGTCGAGTCGAGCCCCTGTTCCTGATGTTGCTCGCCATTGCTCCGTAGTCCTCTCTTCCCCCGGCTCCTAGCGCGTTGACGTAAAGCCAAGCTAGACGTAGCGACGGCGGAGGGACGCGGGGACTCTCCTCCGGGTCGACGGTCCAGCCTCCTCCGCGGTCGGGACGGCGCGAACGGCGCGAGCGGACTTACCAGAAAAATCGCGATACGTGAGAGACGCAGCGTCGCGCTCTCGGCTCGGTGCACTGCGTGTTTCGCGCATATCCGTCGAGCGCAGGGGCCTCGGTGCAACGCGCAGGCCCGACGTATAACGTAGGGGAAACGCGACTCGGATACGGGAACTCAACGGCGATAAATGTCACTAGGAGAGGAGCGATTCGCGATTCGCGGTCGCGTCTACGCAAACTCGCGGATTTTACGTCGGTCGATCGGCTCGATTCATTTCGAGGCAATTCATTGAGCGCTCTCGTTGAAATTGTTTGAAATTGTATGATTATATGCTTGGAGGAGAGGAAATGAAAACGTGTTTTTTCGATACTTATCCGAGTGCATTCTAGTCGGGGTTTGGAATATACGTAAATTGTACCCAAATTGTACCTAATTTCTACGTCAATCTTAAGTAAATTGAATTTTTTCCTTGCTTTTAATCTCATTTTTATTTTAATACGATCGGATTACGTTTTTATTTAAGTATCTAATTAATTAATAACGCGATTGCTAGAAGAAATTATCTTTTCCATTATTACAATTTTTATATCGCTACAGATTGTGTTCTATTATATAATAAGAAATATACGTTTGAACGCGCGTGTGAACGAATAGATTTTGAAATGCACGATAAGTATTTATAATATTGAAAAGCACCGCTTAGATTAAAAATTTTAGTCTTACTTTGATGTGTTAAATGAATGCACGCGTACTTATAAAATTGACAAAAAATAATAAACGGTCGCGGTAAATTTTCTAATGCATAAAATATAATAAACAAACGTAAAAGAAAATTAAAATAAATTGATATTATAAACTAATTCTTTACAACCAATTTATTAATATAGTATCATATATATAATCATAAATATCAAATAATTATCTTCATAAACTGAATAAGATATATTTAATATAAAACACTCAAATTTATTAAATAAAATTTATTCATGGTACTTTTTGTTAGAAATCAGTGTTGAATAAATAACTATTTAATTTTATAAGTTTTTTTAAAAGGTTGTAATATAAATATTTATTATTATATTTACCTCAAAATTTTCACTTGAAATTATTTTATAAGTGGCAAATTAACTTATAATTTTAATATATTCTCTAATTTAATTTAAAAGAAACCATTTGGAATAATTATTCTATACTTCGCATGAGTTAACTTTTTTAAAGTTTTATAAAAATTTCAGTAAATAAACGTATAAGTTGAATTATAAAAAACATTTGTATAATTATTAATATTTTCTTACAATATTATGTACAATTATAAAATTTTTGACGTTTAATTCGATAATTGTTTTTATAGATAACCAAAATCATCATCTCATGCACATTTTTATTGTACTGAAATCAGTTTTAAGATGAGCAAATCGTTCTATAATGATCCAGATTAAAAAATATTACTGTTTAAAATCATCATCTATTTATAAATTATACAAAAATATGTTTAGGAAAAATCATTCTTTAAATTTAAATTGGATTTTGCAAATGGATCATATGTATATTATTTGAATTATAAAATTTTTTTTAATATATCACGCAAAAAAAGTTTCCGATATTTAAAATGAAATGATTCTTAGGATATATTATAAATAAATTTATCATAATTTATTTTATAAATTAATAATTATAAAGTAACTAATTTCGTATATTTATGTGTATGTATTAAAATAGAAAATTCTCAAATTAGTACACTATATCGTTTTACACTTCGATACACGTATAGAATATAAAATACGTTTCGATTTAAAATACTAAAAGGTAAATAATAAATTTTGTACTTTATAAAAAGGTAAAAAATTCAATGAAGTATAGAAACAAAAATTTGTATAACTTCGATCTTGTAAATTTATATATAAAATTTGTTTCATCATCCGGTATTCAAAAATCTAGTTTTTTTTTAATGCTTTCAATTTTAATGAAGCGCTTGCAGTAGTTCTTAAATGTCCACCTCTTGGGCTTGTTACAGCAGTAATGTATTTAGAAGACTTTTTTATTGGTTTCAATTCCGGATTTTCGTCCAAGTTGGCTTGAATGTTACAGTCTCTCGTTGAATATGATATATACTCAGGTTCTGAAAATTTTCTACCCGCTTCATCATTTGATTGCAAATATTTCTTCATTAAATATGACATTTCATTTTCATCGAAATCATCATGTTTATCACTGTTTTTTAAGTTTTTCAAATTATAATTAGTGACTTTAGAAACTTGAAAGTTTGGTTCATTTGAATGTTTTCTATGGGACTTTGATTTATGATTATGGTAACCGTGAGGTGATGATTTCAAGAAAATAGTTTTAGGACTCATCGTTGTATAATTATTTTTATACGTTATTTCATTCGTTTCGCTATTAGATTCTGTATCATCTTCATCGGAATGTGTCATTATTGATTTTAAGTACTTCTTTTGTAAAAGTAAATCCATTTGCTCGTTATTTTCATTTAGATATTTTAATTTTTGCATTTCGTCATTTTGCTTACTTTTATCTTTTTTTATTTTTTCATTGACATATTTATATTTTTGATAACCTTCGCCAACTCCATATTTTTCAATCTGATTTTGATTATTATAATAGTGAGAAGATTTTCCCTCCGAAACATTTCTCTTTGGTATTTCAAACATTTTCTCCTGCGATTCAATCGATGTTCTCAGTAAAGACTTTTGTGGTCTTTGAGCTTTTCTTGAACCATCTATATTATGTTTCCTTACGTTTTTAACATCTTTTTGTGTCATTACATCCGCTGTATTCGAACTTGAAGAGTAAACTATTCTTTCGTTTCTTTCGTTTCTTTCGTTTCTGCTCAATTGTTTCTGCGAATGTCTGGGTTCATCTTCCACGGATTTAAAATTTTTTTTTGACGTATTGCGCATATGCTGATCTTTAACAAGTTGCTTGAAACCCTGACTGAGACCTATACTTCTTTCCATTTTCGATAATTCTGTTTTGCTTATTAATTTTTCTAAAACTTTCTTCTAAATTACGTTCGAGTTGAAAATCTAAACGAATAAATTTTTGTTTTTAATTCAAAATATTTTATAATTAAAAAATTTTTAAATAAACGGATATATTTAATATTTTTATTTATATAAATTTTCATTTACTTCGTTACTAATAGTTTATACAAGACATAATTTAGCAATTTCTTTTAAAAATTTAAATATTTGATTAACAATTCAAGAATAGACGTTTTTAATGTTAATAACTCATTATTCTTTCAAGAGGTTATAAATTCAAGATAATTTAAAATTTTAATACATAAAAAAACTTATAAACACGATGAAAATTTATAGAACTAAATTATATTTTTTTTTATTTACCAAAAACTTGTTGAATTTCGTTTTTTATAATTTCTCGCCTCTGAATTTCGAAAATATGGTTACTTTCTCTATAGAGAGTAAATAAGATTCATAAGATAATTTTCATATATACAAAATAACCTAAATATGAATAAAGCTACGAAAAATTTAAGAAGTTATTTCAATAATTTTTACAAACCTTGTAGTGAAATATATTTATTCCATAATAATCTCGATTTAGACAAAGTGCAACGAAATATTTTTGAAAATGCGGATGATTGCCATTCATATTCAATAAAATTAAAAATAAATGAGTCTTCGATTTATAGAGATCAGTATGAAGTTTGAGCAAAGTCGTCAATAATATATTAAAAATTAACCTGTATATTCAGAGAAAAATTGAATTTTTATAATAAAATATCTCTACATTTATTAAAAGTATCAACGTGAAATTAATTAATAACAATAATGCAATTTAAAATTATTTTTTTATAAATCAATAGAATTGTGAGAATATATTATTTCTGTATTTTGATGCTATCGATAACAGACTCAAATTATATCGTACGAATCATATTGAAAGTATTTAAATATTAGAAATTTTTAACATATATTACACATGCATACTATTTTATCTTATTATTTTAAGAATTTATGAATAAATGTTAAAAATACATATACCGAGATTGATACAAAATTTAGTATGTGCCGATATTGCAAAAATAAGTAATTGTATTTATTCAATGGGTAGGGAGAATAATTAAAATAATCATAGATTCTCAGTCGATTTCACAATTTTTATTATAATTCGATATGAAGAAGTGAAGATAAATATAGAAATGTCAAAGTAAAAATGGAAATTCGAATGTTGCATTCGTTATAGAACCGTAATCGTAACAATATTACAAGATAGGCTACACAGTAATATCACAATGCATGATTTACAAACTTTCGTACAAGTGTATAGAGAAAACGTGATTGAAAATCGTATGTATACGCATGCAAAAGCTTCCTCCAAAGATAAATAAAAAGTAAGAAATTCAGTGTAAACGAGGAGAAGATACGTTTACAAATGTAAATTATTTTATTCAGAAATTTAAATTCTTAATAAATAAAAGAAATTCAAGAATGAAATTTCTTAGCGAAAGTAATTCTTTTTTTGAATATCATAACGAATTACGTTTCAATATCTAACTAATTTAACACATTTCTCGTCTTAAAAAATTATAAAAAAAATTCATTCATCTTTTCAATATTGGGTACGACGCTTCTTGTTCATTTTTTCTTTCAATCTCTTGCTTTCTTTACTCCCTGTTACGTTTAAAACATTTAATTTTATTTAGATAGAAAAAAATTTTTTCTCCCAATTATATTTAATTAACTGCGGTTTTTACGAAAAATCTTAGCGATCACAAGTAGTAGTTGATAAGTAAGTAGTAAAGTTAATTTCTTGATATATACATACATACATACATACATATTTAAAGTAAAAGCAAGAGAGGAAAAGAATTAGTTCGACACTTATGCCTGTGTAAATTCTATATCTCTTATTAAATACTTGATTGCATGATTGATATGATGTCCCTAGTCTCGAAAGACTCTAAATATTCGATGAGCTTAAGATCGAGCAGTGAAAATAAATTACTATGCGCTAGCGTATTTCGAGAGTCTTACAGGCGATGGAACAACGTAAAAAGTTTTTTACGTTTACAAAGGTTTTCCGTTTGTATTTATAATCATCGTAATATATAAAAATTGCAGGAGTCGAGGCGCTTAAGGCGCGTACATTTTTCATTAATTAATTTTTTTTATCTATTCGCAGGAAAAACAATCGTTGAGGTTCAATTATTTAACGTAGAAACGGAAGAGGTGGAAAAAAATCACAATTCCAAAGCACCGGCTTGCCTTTTCTTATCGATCGATGTACACATACATTAAAAGTTCAGCGCTGTATCGTAGTATTTTTTATAACGAATAGAAAAACTCTAAATTCTAGCCGTTATACATTATTAATTTTCGTTTGTTGTATACAAATTACATTGCGGAGAAGAAGAAAATATAATACATACGTAGTCATGATATATGAATCCAGCCTTTTGACAGCAAACGTCTTTGGAAAATATTCGAGCTTAAGCGACAGCGACAGTATCTTTTATTTACTTTTATTTACTCATACTAGAATACGATTTTATGAAAATAAATTTAAAATCACGCTCGTTCATTCACGTTATCCGAAATGGCTTCCATCTTATTCGTAAATATCACCTAAAACATCAACATGTACGTACATGTATATATACATACACAGGGAGTTTTGTAATTCAAAATTGTAGATTCTCGTCAGGTTTATTTAGATTCGTATTTATAGGGACTGACAAGTAAGCGATTCGAATTATAATTTTGTAACGTCAAGATAAAATTCAATTCAATCGATATCTTCGCAGATAATGACTTTTATGAAACCGAATTGTATTTTATTATCCTGAAATACGAGAATGCACCATTAAATATTAATTACACGCGAACCGTTAACTCTTCTCATTTATTTTTTTTTATGAAAAAATATAACGGAGTTCCAATACAGTTTACCATTGCAAATATCTGCGTACTAAGTTACAACTCTATTGTAATTTCATTTAAAAAATAAAACGAACTATGTTTTTTTATTTTAATAAATACAAAGGTATGTAGTATGTATATAAAATATTTAATATTCACAATTTATAAGATGTATTGAAAAATATGTTTCTCTTGAGATAGCTATTCATCTTAAGCGTCAAAAATGATTTAAATTCGTTACTATTTTCAGTCCCCGTTGATAATATTTTTCTATTTATATATTCATAAGAGGAGGAAAAAGAGAAGAACCCAATGATTGTTGTATCTCTTGGTAGGAAAGTACGCTGGGCAAAGGCATGCAGTCTTATCACGGTCGACAGCGGTCGAGAATCCGACTGCTTTTCGCTGTAGGTTTTTAATGAGTTTAATTACAAAATCTACAGTGTTTACTTGTATCTCTCTTTCTTTCTCGTTCTCCCTCTCACACACGTACACAATGAAACTTAAAATCTTTAAATTTTTTACTTTCCTATCGTTACACGCTATATTCGTTACACGCATACGTTGCAAAACCGTTCGTCGCTCTTTCGCGTCGAAGAAAAATTTACAAATTTTTTTAATTTTTCAGAGATGTCGTTACCGATCGTATCATATAATATAGGTAATCGTGTCGACGATGGTTCCTTGAAATTTTATACACAGCGTACACAGTTTATATTTTTTATGTACATCTTTCAGGTATTTCACGTGCGGTACAGAGGAATTATACATATCATGATTATATTTTACAAAAAAAGGTAAGAAATTAGTTATCGATCGACATAATTACATTCCACGTAGACAAAAAAAAACTTTACACTGATACTTTACTTTGATAATGAAAGAAATTTTCCTTTCGTAAAAAGGCTTCGGATTCAATTCAATGATACATCTTGCGCATCGTATTTCTTCATTCTGGAAGAACAGATTTGCGTATATTGCATAGGTATACACGTGTATATTTATCAACGAAGAAAGTCAGTGACGCCTAAGATAGTACGAATCAGCTCAGACCTTGTACATTTGGATATGTTTTTATTTAAACAGCACCCTTTGTTTATTATCTGTTATCTTTTGTTTCTAGCGTTTAATAGATACATTTATATTATAATAAATAATATTGTAATAAAATTCCATTTAAGTGTTTTTTTTTATTTTTTATACCTATATTAAGGTCCAGTCGTTCGCTCTGTGACTAGACGTCCCTGTTTCAAATGTACAGATTTTAAGTCGAAAAGCTCGACGTTCGTCGACGTTTTGTACACTGTAAAAAGTTTTCGATGCTATCGTTATTTTATCTTTATTCGTTCATCCGAACTGACACATGCATTGAAGCACGAAAAAAATATCGTACAATCGCATATAATTTATACATTGGTGTACAACACAAACTGTATGTTTGAATTTAATAGGAATTATAGATTACATTTATTCGAAACAAAGGTTTGTATTATAATCCATTATATATACTTTCATACGCCGACGATGCAATCTTTTAAACGTATCACGTTAATTTACGTGACATTCGCGATAGCGCGAAAACTTTTTTCAGTTTCGGTCTCCCAAAATTCCTTCGAATAACATTCTACGTCAAAGTGAACGTATTTGAAATAATTAAATTATTTATATTTCATATAAATAACTAGCACTTAAGATGTTTATTTAGCAGTGATTAGCTACAAATAGAAGATAAATTTACGCGAAGGAATTTAAAGACTTTGCATACATCGCGCAAGAATGAAGATAAACCGTAATCTTTCGATCTCCTCGGGTCCCCTTTTCAAAATCTCCAACTGTGTAATATAGTCGCACTCATAGTACAACAATGTTCTAGCGTCTCCTTTATAATCATTTAATACATTTCATCTCCTCTTCATCTCTTCTTAAATAATCCATTCAGACTTCTGTGCATAGTCTTTTCGCATGATTACTCACACATGTATAATAGGAAAGTGTGTAACGGGTATTTTCACGAACAATCTTGAAGTATCGTAAATACATTATATTCAGCTGACTACTAAACCTAAATCATAGACAGTTCTAATAATTAAGAGAAATGCCTAAATTCAAGTGAATATTTTTTTAGAACTATGAAAATAAATATTTATTCGAGTTAAAACAATGTTTACTTAATACAAGAAAATATTGGAAAATTAAACTTTTGTTTCATATTTTGCTTCCGTTGATATCCGTTCTAACATTACTATGTATTACGCATAATATTTAATATCGTAGCCTAAATCGATCGCGTCTCGAACGATCGAAATTTTTCTTCAAATATAAAACAATACAACCGAAAGCATACGAAACAATCGCCGAATTAAATATTTCCAACATCACCTGCGCGTTTAAGAATATTCATTCATAGTTACAAAAACCGCTGAACGTTTCACAATACTCGCTCGATATTTTGTCGCATCCAGTAAACACAATTAAAACTCAAGTAAGCTCCCACGATTCGCCAACGTCGAAACACCGAGACCCCCTCAAACTCGTAACGCGAAAATGCCCGCACAATCTCTCTCGAGTCTCTCTCCCTAGGAGTGTTGTTGTACGAGCGAAACAGCGGCGGATCTGTCCGTCGTCGTCGTGGTCGTACTCGTCGTCGTCTGGCCCTCGCCGGCAATGATGGCACTACCCCTGTCGTCCCTGCAGATGCTACTCGAGGTCGTTGTCTCTTCGGAGGCTGCGGTCCCGATGCTCAACTGCCGTTGTTCCATGTGGTCGAGGGTTTTCTCGATGGCGCGGAGCCGCTTTTCGAGACTCGTCGTCCCGAGGATCCCCACCTGGAGCTGCGGACCCAGGGGCAAGATGGCGAGCAACCACCAAGCCCACGAGGGACCGTCCGCCAATCGGGGCCAGTCTTCCTCCGCCTCCGGCATCTCGCCAAACACTCTTCGGATTTCGGAGCGCTGCGACAACGGAACTGTGATCCACCATCTCCTGCTCTTCGCGCGCACCTGCGAAAATGTTTATTTTGTATTTCATCCTTGAATTCGACTGTGTTTTATAGGAAACTTTAAATTGCGGATTCCGTGAGTCGATTAATTTACGAGTGCTGTATCGATAATGCGATATTCGCATAATCAAAATCGGAAATTTCGGTGTACGTTTTTATATTTCGGGTGAAAATTTTTTATGTTTATTTTTAAGAAATTGGTTCAAAGATACGTTTAATCGTATAAATTATTAAAGAAATAGTTACGCGTAGATTGGATCTATTATTTTATTTTTTATTTTACTTACAATTGTATTAATTTAAACTATTTTTAAAACGTAGTTCGCTCGTAAAAAATTTTATTTTACTCAATTTGAAGTAGTAATTAAAGTACGCTCGCTACGAAATAAATTATGAAAAGCTATTCTTACTTTATTATGTAATTCGACGATGTTAAGCAACTGGTCCGCTGGAATCGGTGTGTCTCTCAAAAATTCAACTTGTGCTGTATCGTAACCGTCTCTTTCTCCTCCTGAAAGAACTCGAAATCTTCTCGCTCCGACGGTACTTAGTATGCTGCAGCCATCCTTTAGCAAGACTCTATCTCTTATCTCTAACATTGTGCCGTACTCTGCATACCTGAACGATAAGATTCATTATTCCAGTAATCTTAATTTAAGTACAAGAGCCAACGTAAACGTATGTAAATTACAGTAATTAAACATCTTTTAACGTTTTTTTAAAAAACTTAATTATGGTTGTTTTCATTGAACTCGTTTGAATTTGTAAGACGCTTGATAAATGATTCGATTACCGTCGGATCGCCTATTTGAATAAACGTTATTAAATCTAAAATAAAAAAGGTAATGTTTCTTACGCTTATCGACACGCGTTACATAAAATGTAAAATGAATGTACAACTGAAAAAAAAGGTAGGACAAAAAATTGATTGACTCGTGTACCTTACTTCTCGCGATCGACGAGATCATTAATTACCGACTGGATAAGCGACAAAACGCAGACGGATAATACTCACCTTTTGGTAGCGCTGGCCTCGCGGTTGAGGCAAGCCGCGATGCCGAAATGCCGTGCTCCGTTCTCGAGGCACCTGCGCACCATGAGCCTGTAACGCGGCTCGTAGACGAAGAGAGGACACGCGACGCAGGGGAAGGCCGTCGTGCAGACGAAGATAGCGATCTGCTCGCTCGCGGCCTCCGCGGCATCCTGCTGGACGAGTTCCTGGCGATGGGCGGCGGCTCGGGCCGCGTACTCCTTCGGTGCCGCGTATTTTAGCGCGCGCTCGACGAAGTCCGTCACCGTTTTCTGGCTGCTCGCCAGGTACTGGAATAGCGAAAAAGACGCGCGTTTAGTGATGCTGGGTTCCTTGGTCGGTGTAAATCATCGGGAATATTGACCGACGCCACGACAGATTGATGGCTGTTAAGTTTACCAAGAACTTGCGCGGGTGATTTAATGCCTTGGATTTACGGGTGTGTATTTGTCGCACCATTCCAATATGTATCTCTTTTCGTTTCAAATGGTATACACTATTGCTTTTCTTGCTTTTCTAGTTTTTTTTTGGATTCTTAACGTTCGAAAGGTTAGAAAAATTTAATCTTTGTATCGGATGTAATTATTGTTCTCGAGGATTCATTATACTTTTTTTATCAACTGATTGGTTAACGGTAAAGATTTCAAAATTAATACTTGTAATCGACCGATTCGGTAGAAAATTATTAATTATAAATATTAAGCTTTAAAAACCCACTAAATATTTTATACGTGATATTATTTCATATATAATATTTTTAAAAATTAGAAATTGCATCTTTATCGATAATATTAATCTAATTAATAATTATTGCTATTTCCTTAATGTGCACTAGAATAATATTAATAAATAGTAAAAAATAGAATGAAAAAATACTGTTTTAGTTATAAACAAGTATATTTTCTATAGGATAAGTTTTTAACGGTTGATTATTAACTGGTACTGGTTTTTTAATAGATACGATACTTTTATTGCATATCCTCAAACTCTATATTAAATTATTGCTTGAAATTAAACTTGACGACATAAATCGCATAATTTAAAAATTTTAACGAACAGACTTTATTTTTTTTAAATGTAAAGTTATCTAATTTTTACCTTTAAAATTTTAGGTTTAAATTATAAAAACGTACCTTCTTTTACGCGAGCTACTTTTACGTAACTCATATTAAGACCTATACCAATTTTTACACCGATATCTATTTAGTAAACTATAAAAATCGAAGATAAATAAAAACTAGGTATTTTTTATACAAGTAATTGTAAAATGCAGAACTTAAAAACTTATTGCGGCGAATCAGCCAAGTCTCGATAACAGGCAAACTTTGGATCCACAACTCGTAAACGAAAGCTCGACTCATTGCGGCGACAACGACCGCAAACAATTATTTCGATCCATCGTTAACCGCTACTACACCACCGACGTACCGAGCTAATATTCATTTCTAAACAACTGTTATCGTATCCGAGCTACATTATCCGATGACTTTGTTAAGGTATACCAAAGACCATTCATTATTAATACGCGGAAAAATATATTCTATCCTAATCTATTATAATCGCGGAAAAATTTTAATCTAAACTCTAGTATATTTAATATATTTTTTTATTTATATATATATATATATATATATATATATATATATATATATGTATGTATAATTAATTACGTATTAGTGAAATTTTATATAGCTGGTTAATTTAATGGGCGATGTATTGTCGACATTGACATAAGTACTTAAAAATAAATATTAATTAGGTGATCGTAAATGAATTCTTAAACGATTGCTAATTACTTAAATACATAGTGCCATTAACGACTTTCCGTCATATAGCTGCAAATATTTTTTAAATTAAGATAATTAATAAAAAGTAGATATCGATAAAAGTACATTATAGTTAAAGAACAAGTTGTGCGAGTATTTGTAGATTGAGACTCAATTATAAAAATGTAAATGACACGTGGTATCGTAATCGTTTGTGGTTTTATTTATTTTGATCATATAAAGTAAGCTAAACTAGGAATTGATTCGTATGATTTATCATCTATCATTGTAGTTTTAAATTAAACATTATGTAAATATCGTTCGATAAGATATGTTTTATACATATAAACATCGATGAATTCGTATAAAATTTAGATTAGCGTACGTTTTTGTTTTTAAAATTCATTATATTCAAATAAGATTGTACGAATTACATAATTTTTTTCCACTGTTTTTTTAATTATACGATAAAAGTATGACAATTTTAAGAAATATAATTATTTATAATTATTATACATTTTTTTAGTATCGTATTGAATTTTTAACTCGTTACAGTATAAATCTCAATTCAAATATTAGCGGTAAGTTAAATATTTCGTTTTATTCGATCGATCGTATGCAATACACAAATTTAATCGCGAAAAAAATATTTCATCTATCTATAAAAGGAATAAACCTTATTTTTAATCGTACGATTCATTAATGACCAAAACATATTTATCCTATCCAATTCGATCGAAATACGTTCATTCCATAAATAACGCATAGAGCATCGTAAATATTGGAAGATTATTGGATTATATAAGGTCGAGAATCGGATGATACTCACGTCAGCAAGCGAGGTTACACAAAGCGGACATGCCGAGGAATAGTCGAGACAACGGTCCAGGCACATCCAACAGTAGGTATGACCACAGGGTGTTGTCACTGGTTTCCAGAGCAATCGGCAACAGAGGATGCAGTCCAGGTCACCACCAGCCGCGGCTCCATTTAAGGGCGGTAGTAATATCTCTGCGGGTTTTCGCTCGATTCCTATATAACGAACATTCGCTTTGTTACGGATACGTCGACACCGCAGTTGCTCAATATTTAAAATGAGCTTTTCAATTTTGTAAATTCAAATTATTACATAATTTTTTATATACGCGAATAAGGTATTTTTATTCGAAACGCGGGTTACGAAGACTTGGTTTGAAATAAAAATCAACTTATAATTTATCGGTTTCTCCATTAATGACACCAACTACTATTCGTAGCTGCGATCGATTATTACTATTGATAAGTGAATTTATAATACATAAATATAGCAAGTAAATGTATTAAATAACAAAAATAAATTAATTAATTATAAAATATATTATGTATTTTTGCATTTGTATTATTCTAACTTAAGAAATATAAGGAAATAAATATTTCACAAATTTGTTATGACCAAAATTGATTATTTATAACAATAATTTTATTTTAAATATGTTAAGTATTTTTATATCTATATACTATATTTTAGTTACGCGATCTAATTTATTTAATTATACTATACGTTTTCCTCTTTGTTGAAACATCTTATAACTTAACGTAATTTTATATGTAATATAACCTTCAAATATTTATAACGATACATTTTATGAATTTAGCGATAAGTTTACGATTACTTACTTTTTAATTTTTCAACTTCTTGGTATAACCTGTCTAATGTTGCGTACAATTTTGAATTATCTTGTGGCGTTGTAGTGGAAAGTAGTCTCCGACAAACGGACTGAAAATGGCAAGATAATTAAATTGATTACACCACATAATTATGCACATTAATTTTCTTTAGATTTTTATAGAATTATATTATCGCTTTTAGTAAAATATTAAAACAAAATTTTTCGGCTGATTATTAAAATACAATGCTAAATAAATTACATAGCGATATTGCGAAAATAGGATATCGAGAAATTATAACCATTATATAAACTTATAAAAAAAATAACTAATGTCAATCATAATATTTCTATTATAGAATTATAAAAATAAAAGAAAGATATTTAGATCTTGATAAATTAATTATATAAGAATTATGTTTACACGAACAAAACAGATATTGAATTATCTCTATTTTATTCTTATATTCCGTTGAAAAGTATATAAATTATGACGATGTTATTACCAATATCCCCCATTAAGTTCTACTTTTGTAACAAACGTTTTAATTTTAAGAAAATTAATTTCTCGCGTTTTCCATTGCCGATAAAATCTATAAATATAATCTGAACATTCGTTCACCGATTGAGTAAAGACTAATCTTAACGGAAACACCTTAATGCATTATTTATGTTTATCGTATTTGCAAAAACACAATATAAAGATAAAAATGGATGCACTTCTCGATAAAATTAGATTTACCGTTCGACATCTTACAACTACGATAATGGCGACGTCCAAATTACCTGTGAGAATTCTTCCTCGCCGCCGCTACTGTTGTCTTCGCAGTCAGAAGTATTGAGGGTGTTGCCACCGGCATTACGGCGATGCCGATGACCCGAATTCATGAGGGGTAGCAGCAGGTGGTGGCGGTTCCGCCTCATACGCACCTCTACGAGGTCGTAAGGTGTGCGAAAACTTGCGCTGCTTTGACGACGCACATTGGATGTCAAAATCCGATGCAGCACCTATCGAGACGGGGTCCATTGGGAATTCGTGAATTAATATCGAGTTTTTCTCGTGCGCGGTTATAAATTTTAAACAAATTCGTTTCGTACTATTGACGAAACTTGCGTAATTTAAAATACACGGAAGATTTAACGAGACTTTTATAAATGACTTACGTTTGCAGAAATATTTCGATTATTTTCCTACTTCGTGCATTCCTTTCTTAATGTACGAAATCTTTGAATTTTTTAATTCGTAGTCGAGGAATCCCTAATATTTAAAGTACAAATGGGCTATGCGCCGTGTATTTTAATCGCAGATGTAATTATACATCGAAACCGCGTTGCAAGGCAATTCTGCGATCCGTCGATTACGTGATACCAAGAGTTATGAGAATCAGATTGTAATAAAAACTGTAAGCTGTTCGAATGTCTGGTTGTCGACGATATTTGTCGTTATTAATCTACTCCAAGCACAAATTTACGATACCGTCTATCGAGCGTATTCGACATTGTATATCATTAATTATTCCGATACGAATAAAACGACAAAAATTGAGGAATCGCAACGCTATTAATTAATTGGACGTGCACGGAGATGCGTATTACGTATGTGCAAATATTTTGGTTATTTCAAGAAAGAAAAAGGATTCTTTGTATCGTCTAAAGAGCGCTGCCGACTCGAGACCAATGACTTCATCGGTATCCTAACAGAACATCGGCGAGTAAAGCAATCGTCGTTGGAAGTATGGAAATCTTAAGAGCTACGATGATTTGTTTCCTCGTGGACTCTTGCGGTGAGGGGTCACGTAACTCGACTGCTCTCCACGGGGTTATTCAACTGTGTGGCGCTGAGGCTTGTATGGGAAAGCATCGCTCGCGACGTCGTCAGGGCGAACCGAGCGTGACGAGCATCGGTCTATACGCGTGGATACGTGCTTTTTTCAGGACGGAAAAAAACGCAGATCGGAAACGTTGTTTGCGATGGGAACGAGAAGAAGGAGAAGAAGCGTAACAGGTGCGCGCACGTACGAGGTGAAAATGGAGAATGAAAAGCGAATGCGTTGCTTGTTGATACAGTGCCGAGCGTAACGACCATTGCTCCGAAATCCGTGGATATTTTTAAATCGGTTAATTGAGATCATACGAATTTATAACTAACCGATTTATCGGATATTTTAAAAATGTTTTTCGTTCGTTCTTTGCTCGATGTATTGTGGTTTGTTGGCATCGAAGATTTATAAATAAGAATGGTTTCAGGAGTAAAAAGTTTATCTCGACAAAAACGTTTAAATAGCAAAGTTCCTATATTGTCGGGTCAATTCGGTAATACTTTTTTACGCCATCCAACGGTATTGTAATTTCACGTACTTTATAATAATTTTTTAATTTTTAGCGCGTTTAAAAGCATTTGTTAAAGCGGTAAATAAAGAACATGTAATTCTATAAAAAAACGTATTTTTTACCCTTGTGAGTTCGTGTCGTATAACTTGTGGATTTTTGCCGATTACTGCGCTCGTACAAAGGGCAAGAAGTGCCTCCTCGTTCCTCATAAGTGCAGATAAGGCTAGACCCCTTTGATAATGACCCTATAAACATATTTTAATTAAAATTTATTAATACATACATTAAAATTACGAGAAAAACAAGCAATACTAAAATGCGCGAAGAATTAGCAAGTGTTTTTTTAATTTTCACGTACTTTTAACATACGCTATTTTTTAGAATCTATGTAGCAGTTTGTAACGTTTTATAATTAACTCGATAATTATCTCGAAAGACAATAACGAGTAAAAAGAAAATGCAAGAATTATTAACGAAGTATTCGTGGAAGTAATCGTAATAAATAGAAATGAAACGGAACACGCATTAGGTGTGGCAAGAAAGTATAGCATATATAAAATGCCCGCACGTGCAAAGCAGAAGAGAGAGAGAGAGAGAGAGAGAGAGAGAGAGAGGCGTATAGACATATAGACGCTCACCTTGCCCCAGTCTGGGCGTAGTCGAATTGCATGATCAGCATCAGCGAGGGAGGCTTGTGGCCTATTCAGCAAAAGCAACGCGTGGGCCCTGTTGCTGAGGTGTAGCGGACTGTTTGGCGCTGAAAGCACAGGACAATTTAATCGATATTAAACGTACTTGGTTTACTTGGCTACTCGTTCTCTGTCATTGCGAAACGTTATTGCGAATAACGATCGCGTTAGTTTCATTTAAAAAATAAGGTTCGAAATTAATATCGGGTGAGCTTTTTCAAGATTTTTTTTTAAAAGACAAAAATAAATTTCGATCGTTAGGTGAAATATTTATAAAACGAAAACCATTATTTTATATTGTTTGAAGAAACGATCACTTAACGATAGTGGATGTTTTTTCGAGCCAACGATCGTAATTTATATAAGTACCATTCAAAATAAAGTTAACTCGAAAGATAAATAAGCTTTAATAATTTTATGACCGGAGATAAAATTATATAAAGCTTTAAATATTTTTGTATTAGCGTTAATAATATGTTTCGTACGCATTGTAAGGAATATAATTTAATAGTGGTTGTTACATAGGTAGATGAAAATATAATTTGTGCGAGCTATTATATGCATAATTTTGCAAGTAATCGTTACGTATGTTATTTTTTATAATCCTGTAGAAAATTTCAAATCTCTGTCTAGGTGATAATCGATATATATATATATATATATAGAAGCAATTAGATTCACGTTATTAATATAAATTTGGCGAATAAAATTAAAATTTGCCAACGCGTCCACGGTATAATAAAAAAATGATAAAAACGCGTTGTACGGTTAGGCTTGATACAAATTATTACAATCGTGTCAACGATACGTTATCCGAAGTATAAAATACACAAATTGAATGCGTTTTATACGTATCGGTTAACGTTCGATCGTTAACGATTCGTTTAGACGTTCCCATTGGCAAGAAATAAAAAAAAAAGTTAATAAACGCGCGTAATCGAGTATTACCTAAAAATACAATTACAATATTCAACCTCCCAAGACGAAGGAAATCTCAATCGGACGTAATCGAAAGTTCAATTCGCGCGTTCGCCTTGGATCGCGACTCTCCGCACTGTTACGTTAATTTTTTTCGCAATCGATAATTCCCCAAAGAACGAAGAGAGCCGTAGCTCGAGCTCGGGAGTCGATTTTCGCAAAGCCGAAACGCAAAGCGAGATTTCGTAAAAGGCGACAATTACGTCGGTGTTTCACTCGCGCGCAATTATTGTAGTGCGACGCGATATCGCAATGCGGTCTATCGCCGCCGGCTATTCTAGTTTCCACTACTTGTAAAATCGAATAGCTCTCACGTTTTAACTCGAGGCAATTGAAAAATGCAGCTTCTGCTCTTTTTTTTCTTTAATTAAAAATGATTTGAGATTTTAAAGTGCCGCTTCTATTGACTATAAGTACCGAGTTTTCTCGCGATTGGGTAACTCGGGAGTTGCGCTAAAAAATTTTTATGATTTTCAAGAAAAGTTATTTAGTTTTACGTGTACTTGATTAATTAGCTTTTACGATCGATAAATTTTTTCTTCAACTTTTTATTAAGTTTTTCTCTTTCGACTCTTAAGTGGTGAAATATTTAGATCATTTTATCTATGGTAATCGTAATGCTTAGTGTATAATGATATTAATCCATTTATCATTGATTCGTTATCGCGAGTGTGGTAAAATAAAGTGTTTTATATGTAATCCATTAAAAATATAATGTTTATATAAAGTAATTTTAAATTAAACAACGGAATATCCGTAAACAAATTAATACGTTTATTTACGTAAAACAAGCATTTATTAATTCTTTTGAATTATATATCTACTAAATATTATTTTCATACGCTATTTTGCAATATTAAGAAAAAACTATTTTTATTACAATTTTTATTATGCGTTTTTTTAAAAATAAAAATGGAATACTATATAATATGTTTAGTCTACAAACTTTTTTTAAAAAATTATTTTTTTCTCGATATTCTTAAAGAATATTAATTATTTATCGACTTACTTTCCGAGTCGTTTAAAATCAATTATCGCAATACCATATATTTTAGTGTAGTAATATTTGTAATTGTTTTTAGTCTTTTTGAAATAAAACGAAAGTTCCAAGGATAATAGAGACGAATGGGAAAACTCACTGTCCGTCGATCTCGACTCTCGCAATCGAAGAACCTTTCCGATCCATTTTCTCCGAATGAAGTAATTACTTCTTCGTTTCTTCAACTCTTATCGCGTACCTTACTCACACCGCGAAAACCGACGCATTCCGGTTGGTCGGTTCCGTTTGGTCGTTCTCCCCAGGAACGTCTTCTCTTTAAAATTTTGATTCTCGTTTTAATTTTGAACGATACGTATCGAGTACTCGTATGCATAACCCGGAACGAAAGCGCGGATTGGCCTGCCTTCTTTGTTCGTTTGTGCTCGAAAGCCCGAGAGAGGGAAAGGCTTACGTAATTGCACTGTTTTCGCGCATCGATCGAACCCTCTTTGACGCTCTCGTAACCTATCGCCCCTCAGTTCCATTTCGTATATCGAAGGGTCCAAATGGAAAGTTGCGCGAGAATTTTCTTTCGTAGGGACATTACATCGTGATTATACGTCACGATTCATTTCCTTACTACTATATTAATGACATCATTCGTTTTCTTGTTTCATAACCTTCGTTTTTCAATATAAGCAACTAGCTATTAACATATTTTAGGAAATTAGAGAACATAAATTAATTAATTACATTAGTATAAATCAGAAGCCTATTGCTTTAATTGTCGTCTTACATAATTAAGACACATAATTTGATATGAATTTCCACTAAAGACCGGTACTTAATCTTATTAATATAAATCCCGTTCCAACCAACGAGCGAAGCCTAATTTTTCTTAAAGAATTGTCGCAATATTATTTCTTCGACGGATTCGAGCTTAAATGGTTTACACAATCGTCGTTAGATTCAGCATTTAAGACAATTTCTATCCGAACGATTATACAGCTCGGACACAAGTAAGCAGTCGTATAAGTCTTGTCTACACAACTTGATTGTCGCCACGTATTATGTAATATCGTGAGAGAAAAACACGTACACATGCGTACTTTCCCTCTCTTTCTCTCTTCCAATGCATCCATCGATGCCTCTGTATTTAATACCTACAAATACACGTAAACACACTGCGTGAAAAGTCAATGGCAGCAGCGGAAAGTCGCCGACGGCGTGTCGAAGCGTAAAATTCGCGTTTCTCCGAGTGTAGAAGAGAGAAAGAGATCGCGAGACTTGGGCATTGATCTTGATGCGTTACATAAGGAAACGAGGAGTAAGGGAAGAGATAGCTATATAGATAGAAAATGAGAGAAGGACACACGAGTGACGCGTTCGCGGCAATAACTATCGCGCGTTCTTTTCTTTTTCTCTACGATATACGTACATTATGCTCGCTTGGATAATTTTATGTATAAATGCAATAATTTATCGGAAGCACGGATAGATTTATAGCTGAAGAAAATTATTAAAAAAAATTAATTAAGAGCCGATTTTTATATAATATTCTATACTACCTGTTAAGTAAATAATTTAATATAAAAAGATTACGAGTATGGTTTTACACTTAATTTATTTATACGTATGGATGTTAATAAATTACTTTCTGCTCGTGATCGAACCGAATTAAATACATACTGGCGAGAGAGAACGATCAACTATAAAATTTTTGTAATTACATACTACAGTGTATTATATTTTACGCTTTCTCTCGTATAGTTTAACCCAACTTTTGAAACGGTAAATCATGTAAAAAAATAATAATAATTAAAACCGATGCTTCTTGTAAGTACATAAATATATACATAAATTTTATGGTTGGAATGAAAAGTAAATATTTACAATAGAAGTTTTACCTTACAATATAATTTTGATAAAGAAAAGTTTCAAATATATTCAAAAAATCCTTGTTACATTATAATTAAATAATTGGTTTGTTCTAAACAACCGTATTTTAATACGCAAGCACGATCTTATTATAGTAATTTGTAGCTCGAAGAAAATATTAAAAAGACCTATTCCTTATTTCAGGTAAATTTACAGTATTTAAAAGTTGGAATAAAATTTTAACTTCTACTTTACGGTTTCATTCGAAGCGCGTGAAATTTGAATAATACGAACGCGGAGAGAGAAGCAGAGCAACAGAGAAAGAAATGCAGAGAACAAAAACGGACCGATGCTCGCGGACAAAGCAAAAGAAAAAACTTGTGCTCTGGAAAACGCAGCGGAGATGTCGACTTTCCTCGGCTCTCGTATTTCCAGCTGCTTGCGCTCATCGCGAGTGAAACGCGAGACGCTTTGCTTTTCTCTTCGTCTGCCCGTTCGCGCCTGTATCTACTGCGTTCGGCTGAAATCGGATACACGCACACTGTTTCTCGTTTTAGCGAATAATGAGTCAATTTCTTTGTGCATTTGAAAAAGCGGGCGGTGCACTTGTTGAATTTTGGACGCCGTGGCGAAGCAAATTATACGTTCGCGGGCAGCTTGCGATACCGTATAAATCTTTCGAGTAACGAAATACCGTGTTTTTGAACATATATAATTACTCATCGTCCCTTTGAGCAAAAATCTAAAAATTTATCTCAACGACATAATACGAAGTTAAACGAATGCACGACTCCGACCGGTTGTATTATCTTACCGAAATTTGCCTGGCAGCGTAGATTTTTTTAAAAAGATTATAAATATTTGCAACAAAACAAATATATTTCAATTTGCGCCAACGATTTCTTAAAAATATTACACGTTAAAATTACTCGTAACAAAAATAACTTAAAAATAAAAACGAAAATAAATTACATTTAACGACAAGCAGTTATTAACCGGAGCGCAATGAAAAAGTTGCGTTAACGCATGCGAACGAACTAAGTAAAATTGTACGATACGTTTCATTAAAATTCGTTAACGTTCGGAAGAAATGTATAATCGCGTATAAAAAGCTGAACTACCATCGAAGAAAAATAAATTGATCTGACATTTTCTACCACCCATCGTGATTCGAAGATAACCACGTAATCGGCATTTCAAATTTCTTGCCAAAAGAAGCGATCCTTTATACCGTGGAAAGAAAAGTCGAGCGAAAATTCGGTTCCAACGGTTCTGATGATACAGCGTAAAAAACGAAAGCGGTGAACGGAATTTAAACGCGATATCGAATGAAAGTCCGAGAGAAGCTAGAGAGCGATAAAAACGGCGGGTCGATTGATGGCTTCCTTTGTACTCTCGAAGCTCGCGCGCGCGCATCGAACCTTGAATGACTGTCTCCCGCCCGGGTAAAAAGAGAAGAAGCGAACGACGCATCGGCCGACGACAGAGACGCGCGAACATATCCCGGTGTTGCGAGTCCCGAGCGCAATGTCATTGCCTTCGCGTGTTTGTAGTCATTGTAGTCGCGTGTTTGCATAAGATCTGGCTTTTCTTTCATCCGTTTCTTTCATCGTGAGCAATTCGTACGATTTTTGCGCCATTGTCGATCTTCCTTCCACCACGGGCTGCATTTTTTCCCGCCTGTCCTACGATCTATTAAATCGAACGCGCTGCTCGAGAAACGATTCTACTACGATTGCGAATTTTTAATTTATTATCGTCGTTTCGTAAAGAAGCGACAATAATAGCGAAGAAAGAATTCGTTTATAAAAAAGATATCGAAAGTTAAACGCTTCATTTAGATAATGAAATACTGCAAGTTTCGTTAATATAGTACGCAATAGTTACGTCATGTACCAGCAACTCGGCGGTATTATATAATAAGTTCGTATTGGTTTTATTTAGAGAATCACTCGGTGATTAGACTGAATTACAAAATTTGTGGCAAAAAAATTCGATAATTAAAAAGACAAACACTTTTTACGAGGTCTGTAGACAAACCGGGAGCCACGAGTATTAAGTATTTCATTCGTTCAAATTTCTTTCTAATCATCGCGAACGTATTGCAGCGTCATTGTTCGTTTTACAGCGATTTTTTTGCATATTAAAACGAGTGACGCGAAAGTGTATATCTTGCGGAGTGCGCAACCGTTTCCTTGACATTATGGATCGTTTCCAAGAGCAGAAATGCTGTTATGCAGTAACATTGTTTGGCGGTTTCGCACGCCGCATTGCCAGATATACTCATCCTTACATTTTTTATGTAGATGCTCTATTGAAATAGCGATATCGTGGCTAATGCGAATAACGCTTATGATATAATATTGTCTATTTAGAGCACATCCTATTGAATTAGGATATTTCTAAAGAGATATTAACGTAATAGACTATTTACATCGAAATTTATTTTAAGCTTATCTCGGAATAAGGTTCTTATTCTATGAGGTAATATCTTGAAGCATTATTTAATAACGGTGTAATCGGGACGAAGTTACGGGATTTCTGTTTGTACATTCAACATCTATATCAATGTTATATTCCAATAAAAACTTGGTAATAAATGACAGAATTGCGCTTGTAATAATTCATAATTGAAAACTCTACCCATCGTATTTATAAAAAAATATCTAAATTTGTCTTTTGATAAAACTAACTGTTTACATAAGAAATCATAAATTGGTTCTAAGCATATTAAAAAGATACTTGAGGTTATTTGCGATACAAACAAATAAAAGTTGACATAAAATCTCTACGAAAACATATTACGGGACTCTGAAAATACCGTATAATGGTTTACCGCCGCATAATTACCACCCAGATCATATCCTAAAGACGTGCCAGAAGTCAGCTCGTCGAGCAAAATCGTTCGAGCCAAGGTCGCGACGTAACGCCGGCATCAACGTTCGATCGAACGAAGCTAGTAATTTCGCAAGGACGGATTCGGACCCATGGCAAAGCCCTGATAATCCCATGGTTTTCATGGGCGAGCGTCACAGGTGGCGCTTAGACCTTCGGTGGATCGATACGACAGCTTGACTCGCGACGGCGCGAACATGCGTAAAGGTGACGAAGTGACGGGACGCGAGCGAATGGAAAACCTCCCTGAGTTTATCTATAACGGGAGGATGATTTCAGGGTGCGGCCAATATCTTTCGACAACTGCACCCTAGGAGGATTTTGGGATTACAAAACGAGATGATATAAGGTAGAAATACGGGACGTGTTCTTTGAATTTTTACTTGATTTTTGGTTCGTTGGATGGAAGAGTAAGGCGAAATGTTTATACGAAAGAATAAATTTATAGATTCGTTATCCGATAATCGCAATGTTGAGTAACGATATGAGAAATTAATTACGGCGATCGTTTAATTAATTCAAACAAATATTTAAAATTTTTTAAGATTTATAAAATAATTTAATATTGTAAATTTCTTGTAATTATTGCTTACGATATTATCTTTAAATATTTCAAAAATTTTACACCTTCGTGATTTTATTCATAAAGATTATAACTATATACTATCGTTTCACAAAGTCAGCTTATAAAATATAATATAAATTATATTGAAAAATTGCTAGAGATAATTAAAAAATTTTTTGAAGTTTCGAATACTTTAAAATTAATTATGATTATCACTTATAAGGAGAATCATTATTTAACATTTTTCTTACGCGAAAGTTCATGAATTTTCATAGCGTAACGTCTAAGAAATTTCTCGTAAAATGAATAACACAAAAATATTAATAAAAAGATATATTCTTTTTTCAAATATGTTCATTTACATTTTTCTCTCGGAGTTGTATGCGTACGATTCTTCAAATTCGAACGATGCAAAGTTCGTTTCGTAGTCACGTATCTTTTTCAGGACGTTGCGTTTTCCTTTTTATGTTTATGTATATGTATGCCGGTGTTGTCTTCTTTGCAAGTACCGCAAACGAACGATGCATACGTGCAAAGAAAAAGAAAAACATTTCAGAAACATACGCTTATGTGACAGGTTACACGATCGAAGGGATGTACTTGGTATTTTTCTTATGTAAAAATAGAATGTACTGAAAATGTTAAAACGTTACTGCAATGTACAAAAAATGCTAAACGCTGAATTCAAAGTAAAGGAATACCGCTATTTACGAAAGAATTATTTATCATCCATAAAGAGTTTTTTGAATTTTCTTAAATTTTAAATTTTGCAATCGTGAAAATGCTACCGATTTGAAATTCCCCAAAGGAAAATCGTTTTATACGCTCTTTTACGTTCAAAAGTTTATATAAAATCGATAAAACACATTTAACAGAAAAGTCAAAAAATTATACGATATTTCGCTTTCGGTTGCAAGTGTTGCAATATTTAATGTTTTCGGAATAAATCACGTCTATTCCATACACGTGTTTATGCTCGAAGCCGAAGGGAATTCGATCGAGGACGCGACCTGATTCCAAAACAAGATCGACCTTCACTTTGCGTTTCTCCTTCCATCCTATTCATAAGGCAGAAGGAGAAACGAACTTTGGAATTATTTTTCATCGAGTAAAGGGTTGTTCGTTAACACATTAGATATTCTATGGTAACAAAAATAGTTAGGGCATGAAAAATAACGGAACTGTGAAAAAATTTGACGGTTTTTATAATTATATAAGTCATCTTTCATTATTCTAAGCTTTGTAAAGACTTCTTTACATAAGAAATACGGTCGAAGAAATGTCTAAAAAAAGAATCTCGAAGGAATATATCAAAGCTATTGTACATTTTTTGTTTAGTAACACAGACCATGTTTCTTTTAAAAAAGAAAAATTATATATAAAGTATTTAGTTCGTTTTAAATCAACGTTTATTTCTACGAAGAAATTTTGTAATATTTTTGAAATAGTAAAAAGGAAACGGAGTCCAAAGAATTTTTATAATATATAAAACACATAGACAAAAGTTTTCTATTTTACTTCTATTTCTATGAAATATTTGCCAAATGTAATTATAAATACAAGAGATTGAACGTATGTTAATATTAAAAAGCATCGTAACAATAAAATAGAACGTAGCTCTAATTAATTTAAAATACGCCGATGAATTTTTGAATAGGATCAAAATTTCCTCGCTCGTTAAATTACACGCGATTAAAAGAAGAAGAATCATCGAGAGAAAGCGATCGATTGATAAATTATCGAGTAAGCAACGGAAAAGTCAACTCTTTTATTCCTATTATTTTTATAGCGGAATTTCATTTCGAATGAGTGGAATTCGCCGCGCGCATCGAATGCATACCGCGCAACATAGAGCATCGCGAGGATAGCGAGAAAGAGAGCAAGAGAGGAGGAGGGAAGAAGAGAAGGAGAGAAGGAAAGAAGGAAAGAAGGAAAGAGCTCCACAGCTTTCGGACGTGCACACGTTTGCGTTCAAGTGTACGCGCTGCTGCCCGGGTGACCGACCTTTACGTAACTGCAAGCCAACGCTGTCGCCATGGCTGTCACGTCCGCATCCGATCCACGACTCTTCGCTTCCTTCCGAGCATCGATCGACCTCCTTTTTCTTTTTTCGAACGCGTCGATTCCTAACGTATTTTGCGCGGGAACCGACTTCGTACCGGGAACTTCGTAGCCGTGTTGCTGACGCTTGCGTCGGTGCCTCGCGTGGGTGTGGCACCGACGAGGATATGCACTTTTGCCTGGGGCATCCGTGGGGCATCCGTGGGGCATCCGTAGGGCATCCGTGGGGCATCCGTGGCGCATCCGTGGCGCATCCGTGGCGCATCCGTGGCTTCGAGGCACGGATTCGAGCAGGAGTCGCGTTTTACGGAAGAGAGAAGCGCTTTGGAGGAAGGCTTCTGCGTGTAAGATTATCGAGCGGGAACATCGGAATGTCTTACGTAAGATTTGACGAAACAGGCAAGGACGGATAATTAAAATTTGAATCTTTCGCTTGGATTATATATGGATGATATCGTTCGATGAAAAAATCTACGGCGGTTGTATCGTTTACTATAATGTAATTAACCAAAATATTCTATTAATATAAAGTAATTTTTCGTTATTTTATAGCTTGATGTTAGCGAACGAAACGGCGTAGGAATTTGCTTTCTTGTATCCTTTTATATTATCTAAATTATATATTGGACCTTGAAATATTAATAAAAATTCACTAAGTCATAATAATGACGAAATCAACGATTTTACAACATCGTGTCTTACGTATCTTTCACTTTTACTGTCAAAAAATGAATACTTAAATGTTTTGCGCTATAACATCTTTTAGATTTATATAGGTTTATTTTAGGAAGCGTATTCGATCGACTACAATTTTTTAAATTTATAAAATATTGAATTAGAAGCAACAAAGTCGTAAAACTATTACATATAGTATTATTTCCAAAAATTTAATAAAAAACAATTTAAATTAATATTCGTGTATTCTAAAATGTGAAATTCTTTTATGATTTCTCAAAAATATTATTTCGATACTGAGAAAATATAAAGTAAATTTGGAACTTTTTCTCAAATTCTATTGTTCTTCTATTTATAATTTATACGTAAATAAGCTCATACCTATTACCAACGAAACTCGATTTTATTCGCGAATAATTACTATCGAAAAATTAAAATAATAATAAGAGATTTAAAAACAATGAAAAAATTTCAATAAACAACTAAATAAATAATTGAAAGAGGCAATGTTAGACTTGAGAGCCAAAACGACAATCTATCTCGAGCACTTGAAGAGCGTCGTAAATATTGCAGGCGCATCTCTCTTTCTCTTTCTCCGCTTCTCTTTCTGTCATCCCCACCTGATAGAGCTTCGTTATTCTCTTCGCCACGTGTACGCACGTCAAAATCTACGGACGTTTATTGCATATACACTTTGCGAAAAACACGCAGTCGACGGAAATAATACGCGCGTTCGTAGCTGTACGCAACTTTATGCAACTTTATACCGAGGTTTCTGTATTGCAGCTTAGCCGAGATCTAAATCCACGATCACATCGCTAAAATTGTTGTCATGGAGTATGGCATTTACATTAACCTCTTTGTTTATTAAGTCATAGATAAATTAGATAATTATATTAATGGCTCTGTTATTATTCATAATAAACTACATACGTAACTTGACGATTGGTTTTCAAATCGTTAAACATAATTGATTAAATTAAACATTTTCGATTTCCACGAAAAAGAAACATATTTTAGATCTCAATATTTATGTATGCACGAATAAAAAACAGTTGGCAAGTTTTAAAATATCTCGTTATAATGTTAAACGATAATATTCTTGTTTTACTATATTTTAAAAATTAACTTGCAATGATGACGTAAAATTACTTTTGCGCGAATATATCGTTCTAACTCTTAATAGTAAATATGCCATTAGAAATATATTTTTTCTTTTTTTTATTCTTGTAAAAAAAATATTTTATACATTTTAAAAATAATCCAATTTATAAAGGCTTAGATTTAATCATACATAACTTATAGTTTAATACGTTATTAATTTTATTGAATCAAGAAATTTTTATAGATCTTTAGAAATACAAAATATTCATGAATTGGTTCTATAAATTATGATTATACATAAAATCTAAAACTATTTTGTGTAATTTATACTTCATATCTATTTGAGAAATTACATGTGTAAAAAATACGTATTTGTAAATGAATAATTAAATACATTTTATGGATACTTTATAATTTTGTTTAATTTTTAAATAATTATAAGTATGCAATAAATTTTTTAGAATTGGTTAAAAAAATTTATTTATAGCGTATTTGAGTATTTATTTTAAAATTTAGCATATTTACTATTAATCAAATAGAAATTTATCTTAATTTATAACATTTTTTTTTGTTTGTTTTAAAAAAATTTTAAAATATTACAATTTCATAATCAAGTAATGCACATAAGTTAAGATTAAATAGTAGTAGATAGACTTTGGAATTTAAAGCTACCATATTTTCTAGATCAATGTAAAACGATAAATTAACATAAATCACGATTTTATTTTTAAAGTAAAGGATTATATAATCAAAAACTATGTAGCTACAGTTAATAATGCCAACTGTAAATTGCATAGCTTGGACAGAAAAGTTTACATATTTCCACAAATCAAATATATAATGTATATAGTAACGATGTATTTTAAACGTAGTGGCGTTATTCTTTCATTTTTTCACATAATTATTTTCCGGTAATTTAATAAGTAAAATTATGTAGCTATATGACAATGTATATATAAACATGTTCAACAATATGACCGTGGAAATTGTTTATATGTTGTTCATAATCTCGAGATACATGAGACCTATGCTTTGTCTTAAAAGCTTTTTAAACAAAGGTTGCGGTTTATCAAGTTTCATTATAATACCTGGATGTTTGTTGTCTGTAAGAGGAATTTTCATATCAATCTCATTTAATATTAATGCGTAATTATGGAATTAATTGTATACTTTGTCAAAATAAACTAAGAAGTTGCAAAAACTGTCCAACATATAATGTTTAAGCTTTCAAGTATATACAAGTTTAATAGTAACTAGATATTGTAATTTTAGTATAACGGAAATTTTTTATGATTTTCTAACACGCAAACATTAGCAACTAAATAATAATTTTTCAAAAAATTCATAATATATCTAATACAATTTTATTTATAATAAAATAAAAATTAATTGAAGTCTAAAAATTTGACAAAATCAGAACAACAATATATTTTTTTAATTAATGGTCCATTTTCATCAGAAATGTTTTAAAACTTTTGATACATAAATAATTTAATAAAATTATAATTAAAAGTATTATTTTGTATAACTTTGATATAATGTGACAAAATAATTATTATTTTAGAAACCTATGAATGTATCAATGTAATAAAAATCGAGAAATAACTCATTAACATATTTATAATTATTACTGTGTCAGATAGGACTTGAATTTCAGTGAAATATTAAACACAAATCTGAAATTAATTACGGAAAATTAAACATAAAGTATTTGTACAATTAGAATATAAATTTTAATTCAAATGGATTTATTTTTTGGAATATAGTATTTTATATAAAGCTGATACACTATATCGTCATAATATTCCAATATAAAATGAAAAAAAGTTTGAAAAATAATAGAGTAAATCTACTGAATTTAATTTTTGCAGGAATTAATTTTATTTAGAGCTTTTTTTCTATATTCATAGCATATATTTATATGCGTGATGTAGTAGAAAATCCAATATAAAAAGGAAAGGTTATATGTATTCATCAGGCAAATGAAACAAAACTGAGATTCTTTATTTTTTTTCAAACGATCCGTTACTTTTCCAATCATACTATTGATATTTATGAATTTTTTTCCTTCCATTCATTTTTCTATAATAATATTATCAGCAATATATATAATTATGTATATATTATATATATATATGACATATAGTTTGCGTTTTGTGTGTGTGAATACAGGAGCAAATATATTTCTATATATATTTAAATATAATAGAAATTTTTCTAATAAACGTTTAATTAAACTTTTATTATAGATACTAAAATCGTTATCTAATTACATTCAAACAATAATATCAAAGTCATGAAATATTTTCATATATTTATTTAATATAAGATAATATTTCTATTAAAAAGAACAACTATTAAATATTCGCGAATATCATTTAAAATATCCATAATTATATTTTACATAATATAATTTTAAGAAATGATTTGTAAGTTTTAGAAACTAATTATATATAGAATATTCAGATATTTGGAAAAAATGTAAAAAAATACAAAAATTGAATCAACTTTAGATACAATATTATTTAGTTTGTATGTAAATTAAAATTTTTTGGTTGTACGTATAACATTTTCATATTGAAATGTTACTGGAAAAAGTGAATCACTAATTACGATTTTATTCATCAATATTTTATGTTTCAATAATAAATACAGATACAAAATGTTTTTATTCGTTTATATAGAAGTGAGTGGAATATCCATGTAAAATAAGTGCTGCTAAAAATATATTTATACAGAAAAAATTGCAGTCACATGGGGCAATAAGAAAACCGAAAAGACGCGATTACTAATGTGCGTATATTTATAAGTGCTTATATCAAGTTCGATATCCACTTTTTTTTATCAAAGACAACTGAATACCACACGTGGCCAAATCAATGAAAACTTCGTGGAAGCTAAATCATAAAAATTTTTTTAAAAAATACGATAAAATATAAAAAATTATCTGTTTTAAGCATACATTTTGTATGGAAAGAGAAATTATGTGTGTAGGAACAAGAATTAAATTTGCTTTAATAGCTTGTTAAAATATTTGTATTATTCAAAATCGATTTCTTAGATAAAATACAGTACTGGTAACAAATAAAAATCTATTTTCATTATATTTCTAAATCGCTATATATGGAAATATTTTTATTTTAAATATTATATAAATTTACTAAAATTTATTCAGTTAAATAAAAAAATGTCAATAAATAAAAAATCATTTATATAAAATAAGTTGAAATATATATCCTCGTTATAATCAAATAAATTACCTATTTTTTTAATTAAACTTTTACCTAATGGATGTTATCGATAAATGCAATCATCCAACTTTAATCTTACATATCATGATATTAACAAACAATATAATATTTAAATTCCATATTTAAAACAGTCTATTATAACAGTTAATAAATGAATAAAAATATAATTTAAAGATAAAATTAAAATTCTTAGAATTCTATGACCGTGATAAAACTAAATTCTCAATATATGCTCGAACTAAATTTTCTTCAAAAATTTTACTTTTGGTAAGATTCTTAAATTGAAATTTAAAACTATCATAAATAATGTTCATGAAATTATTTTCTTTTATTATTTTACTTCTTTTTTTCAAGTGAAAAAAGTATCTTTTGCAAATATCGTGACATTAAACATTTAAAGTTTCATGACATTACATAAGAAAATAATAAATCCACAACTTATTTCTTAATAAACAATCGATAAACCTAGTTTATATATTTTCTTGTAACTTACTTGTGCAATGTTATCTTTTTATTGAGAAATTCGACATTTCTTAAAGGTAGTTAATATTTTTAAGCACACTTGTTATTGCTTTTTTTTGTTCATTTGTTTATATAACAATTGACGTAAGTTTATCACAGCGCGTACGATTATATAAGTCACATAACCTTTTCCTCTTCTTCAATTATAACTTATACTGTCCAAATATCATATGTATTTTAAAGACAACAAATACTTTTCTTTCACATAATTTCCATTCGTTGCCGTTAACAAAATCTTTTGTCGGACATAAATTTGTCTGCATTTTTAGGACGACAGCGTCAGCAAAGAGCTAAATATTCATAAATTTTTATATAACACGATCATCGACGCAGCCGATCGCGTTTATATAAACTCCTGCTGAAGAGTTAGATGTTAACACAGTGAAGGGATTGTGATTCTTGCCAAGCTTTGTTTTCTGTGATTGCGCAAATTTTAAACTAAATAATAGAAATATAATTATTGTGACAAAATTAAATAATTTAAATTAAGTTAATATGATTGTTACAAAATCTTTTATTTTTTTTCTAGTATTCGAAATTTACTTCAATGCTTAATTTATATGTGCGAATTAATTCATATAATCTTAAAATGAATTCATAAAAACCTATAACTAATTTTTTTATAATTTTGCTAATTAATTATGTATATAATATAAAAAAAATTATATATGTAAAAAATAGACATATATCACTATATACACAATATATATATATAAATTGTTGATAAAAATTATATTAATTTACTTCAATATATAAATTTTATGTATGAAATTACTAATTAAAATTTTTATATAAAATAATAGTTTTTTAACCCCATAGTTTGTCAGAATTTTCATTACGATTTCGTACAAATTATCTTTATATAGAATTTTATTCTTCTTTATCGTTTTACGTAATATATATTTTGATTATGATGAAATATCATATAATATTGCTATAATATTCTTGAACATGGAATTTTATTAATTATCATATTTCATTAGCATTTAAAAATGGTATTCACTTTAAACGGAAAAATTTAATTAGAGTAATTAATTGTAAAATGTCTTATATAGAATATTGGTATTAATGTAAAGAATTGAAAGAAAATAGGTTTTATCAACCTAACATTGATTCTTAATTATGAAAAAATGACCTAAATACTTAATTATTTAATAATATTGTAATGATAATTAAAAAAAGTTAAAAAAGAAAATACAATTAAAATACGCAAACAACTGTTTTTATAATTATATATATAGTTTGCACTTATTCACAAATATATAAAAATTAAACTCTAATTTAAAATAAAATAATTTCTTTTACATCTATTTTAATAAACTTTTTATGATAGTTTTTATTACATATTATAATATTTCTATGTATAATAGCGATTTGTTTATTGCAATAAATTAATTTACATATAATTAAATATATTATTATAAATTGAAAACATTCATAAATTTAAGATATAGAAATAAATTCTTAAATATTTGTTCAAATAATAAAAAAAAAACTTTTTGATAAGAGATATGATGTTATAAATAATACGAAACATATAAAATGATAAAATATGTGCTTTGACTCTAGATTAAAAAATTGTTTCATAATATGTATGTATGATGCATTTGCCTCGTAAAAACTAAATAAAATATATATTACAAGAGCAGAATTATTTTTATGAAGTGCTGAAAACGGATACATTTCATTAAAAGATAAAACTATGTAAAGCTGCAAATAATTATGAACGATTGAATATTTTATTTAAAATTCATTTCATAAAACAATTTGTTTCTTATATTTCAAAAATATAATTCACCATTAATTTAATTTAAAAAATTATAAGATATATTATAATGACAAAATTTTATTAATTGTATCGGGTTAATTAAACTTATATCAAATTTATAGATATACGTTATATAAATCATAATACCAAGGAACTAGAATCTATATTTTAAAGAATTTAATTTTATCTTACCCTCGTACCAATATAACTGAGCAACATTTACAAGCAAACATCGATTGTTTTTTAATATGCATAGAATATGCATATATATAACTGATAAATATTTTCTTATTTAAAACTTATTATCTAAATAGATATATTATTTTATAAATAGATTTAACAATTTTATAATATTAAAATTATATAAAAAGTTGAAATATAATTGAAAATTAAATTCAAGTATTTATTAATATACGTATTAAATTACTCAATTTTATTCAATTAAACACAATTTATTTTATAAATAGGTCTATACCTTTTATAAATGGTTAAAAATTAAAATAAATGATACTTATTATAAATAAGCATATAAGACATTAGAGCCACATATTCATACTCGTTGACTTAAGTTATACGTGTAGATAAACATATGCGTTCATACCATATAAAATGTATGGCATCGCGTAATAGTGGAGAATGATCGGAAGAATACTTGATTGGAAGAAAGTTAGAGAGAAATTAACTAGATATTAACTACACTCTGAATAAATAAAGTTAACGTATACAATTTTAAAAAATTATATAAATGTGTTAAACAAGAAATTTTTCGAAAATTAATTTTTTTAATAGTAGCTTATCGGCAATGTAATTAATTAGTATATTAGACAGTATATAGAAATATATTGATTTATATATTACAGTTGTTTAAATTCATGTATATTTTTAAACTAATTGCAGATGAATCGAAAAAAAAAATTTTTAATTTTGAAAAATTACATAATTATAAATGAATCGTTATATATAATGTTCATTATTGTATTTAGAATATAATTATTGATTTATAAATACATAGTGATTTTTCGTTCCGGTACATAATATTTCATTCCAATTTATATAATATATAATAGTATAATAATATATTATTTGTGAATCAATACAACAAAACGAATAAAAATAATGAAATATTTAATAGTTAGGAGCAATATTTTTTCTAAATAAAACAAATACAATAAAATAAAATTTCTGCTTTATTTTTCATTATTTTCGTATTTCACACAAAAACTTTATTTAGTACGTAACAAATAAATATGCATATGCTTAAATTTTATAGAACCAAAAATAAAAAATTGCCTAGAAAATATGTAAAAGTTTTCGAGAAATGTCATGTGTTAAAAACGAAATAGAAATAGAATGAGCGAGAGAATGAGAGAGAAAGAGAGAGAAAGAGAGAGAAAGAGAGTACTCGCATTTTATAAATGTACGCTGCGCTGGCAGCGACACCGGTTACAGTGCTTTTCACGGTCAAGTACTTCAGCTTCACAGTCGCCGAAGTACCACTTCCGTTCGATAGTTTCCTGGCTGTGCAACGTACCGCCTCTCTTTTCTGTCTCGCTCTCTAACGCGGATACGCGCATTTCTATATACACATCTAAGCGTATATAGGTATAGCAACACCGGAGATATAATATTTCAACGAGTGCTGGGACTGCAGATTTTCTCAATTCATTGAACCGATGACGTGTCAATTTAGTATTGTATCAATGACACCGTTGAATCTATCCTTTGACATAGAATTTTTTATTAGAACTTATATTTATAACCTTTTTTTTCTTAGTCAACCGATCGATACTTGTCTATACTTGCACTATCGTTTATTAATAATAACAGATCTTTAAACATGATTAATAACTTAAAATGATTTATTAAATTCATTTAAAATAACTATTTAAGAAATTATTTGTTATTTACTTGTATGTTAATGGCCTTTTTATTGAAATTTAAGTTTATTAGAAACGAATTTAGTTTAAATATTTATGGACATATTTAATAAATAAATAAAACATAAAATATTCTAACTGATGTTTCAAGAAATTTAGTATTTTTTGTTATAACAATTCGTGGTAAAAATTGCCAATATTGTTTTATTGTATAATATATATTGTATAATATATTTTGTTATATAATAGATGTACACGATGATGACAATTTTATTTAGAATATATTTATACATAATATAGTAATCTGCAAATATTATAATATATTACAAAAAAAAATCCACGTTCTTTATCATTGTTTATAAAATTATGTATTTATTCTGTTGTATTTAACGATGATTTATTAATATTAGTTAACGATTGAAATTGAATATTTTTTATGCATCAATTTTATAATAATTAATGTTTTCTATATTTTAGAACATTTTAGTGATTTTAATTGGTTTAATTACATAATTTATATTAAAAAATTTCTTAATTTTAGGAAAGAAAAACATATATTCATCTGTTAATCATCTACATGTAACTAATAACTCAAGAGACTATCTTGTTAATAATACGCCTCTAAATTCGAACATATTTATCCAATGAATGGATATTTGTCATTTGTCATTTTTAGATAAT
Source organism: Dolichoris vasculosae (assembly GCA_018907195.1). Classification (NCBI taxonomy): domain Eukaryota; kingdom Metazoa; phylum Arthropoda; class Insecta; order Hymenoptera; family Agaonidae; genus Dolichoris; species Dolichoris vasculosae. Next base: position 9,447,050 of record JACCHY010000005.1, on the reverse strand, counting down.
TTTATCTGTTACGAATATAGATAATTTTTGTATATTTTGTACTGTATTCAAAAGTATTTTGCTAAAAAATTCTTGTCTTCTCAACATAAATTATTGGTATTTAGTCTTATTAACAATTTAAGATATATTTATATAATTATGAATTTATTAAATAAATTAATATACATAATCAATGAAAATGGCAAGCAGTTTAAATTGATGAAATACTATAATAAAGAATGATGCAAGAATTTATATACAATATTCATACTTTTGTTTTCACCTCTTTTTTCGATTGGACGCAAAAAAATTTTGTGTCATCTTATGACGGATAAACTTAATAAGAGCAGGTTCGTAAAAATACATTCCGAATTGATCAGTAACTAATTATGATAGAATAATATTACAAAAACTCATGAATAAATAAGAGAATCGTCGCTATATAAGATTTTGTTTCTCATTTTAAGGTACTTCATTTATATTTTTCAAATATTTTAATTTTATCAATGTCTCGTAGCTATAACGATTTATCTTTATTTTTGACACGAAAACTAAACTTATGAGTATCGAAGTGTTTTCTAAAATTAAAATTTCAAAACTACTTTATACGAATTCTAACGTATATCATAATACCTATTCCTATGATATATTTATAGCTATCGATTTAAATAGAAAATTTAGGAGTATTATAATATTTTATCTGGATTTGCAATTATTTTCTATTATATATTATAATATGGATGTATATTAAAGTAGATATTTTAGTTATCGTACAATTATATAAGAAGTTGAATGATATTGTATCTTTATTCACGGTTATATATAAATATATAGTATCTCACACAATAACATATTTTAATACATATTAAAGTAGTTACATAAAAATACATGTTTGTATGTGATGATATATGAATTTTTTATCGACAATAAGAATAGTTTAAATATAAGTTGAATCGTTGGTAAATAATAAGAATATATTCGCATAATAATCGTTTTTTTCTTATTTATACATTTTTACATTCGAAAGCGGAATTCCTTTAATCGAATAAACTTCTATATAGAATATGCTATGCTGAATTCTACCTTATGGCCTTTAGCACACGACAGATGTTACATATATAGGTAGGAGCGTGGGTCTAATGACTACGATGTGACGATATAACGTTTTCTACCATGGCTTATTACAAAATTCCTGAGGCAATGAAGTTAAAATATAGTAAATTAGTGCAATTGCACACGAGTTTAACAGAAAATAAAAAATAAAGAAACCATGAGGGCTTTGAAGAATATATTTCAGTTTTCCAACGGATACATGATCTTATTCCGGGAACGTTGATAAGAGATATATCATTCTATTTATGCTGATTTTGTGGTTTTCAATAGAATGAAATAACCTTAAGCATTACGAACACTACTATTGCTTCGATTCGTGCAATACATTTTTGGATGTTAGATATCTTTTTTATTATACTTTGTAGTAAAATTGAGCGTTTTTATGTAATAATAGTTATCTTCGTGAGTACACAAATTAATCGATTCGGCTGACAAAAATTGCGAAATAAAAAATACTTTTTTCAAATAATTACTCGTGAGAAGATAACAAAAAGCGATAATTTTATGTATCTACTTATTGTAAAATGAAACGAAAATTTTCTTTTCATCCGTATAAATTAAAGACGTGTAGTATTACCTTCACGATATATAATTTTGTTTGCAATATTAATCGAGTATCGATTCGGAATATTTATTTTTAAATATATTTTATGAAATAAAATGTAATTGTAAAGATGTATAATTTTTAATTTTCAGTCTTATATCGGATTATCGGATTAAATTTAATACAAATCAGTCGTAAAATAATTTTACTAAGATATGATTAAATGACTGTCAGAATTTTATAACATTTATAAAAGTACAAAATTGAAAATACAGTGAGTATCGATATTATTAAACGTCGATATTTAATCTCAAACATCTTTTTATTCTATTACGATATAAAAAAGTATGCTTAGAAATCACAAACTAAATTATAATAGATAAACTTTATAATTATAAAATATTTTTTTGCACATTAAGTATGAATATGTAATTTAAGTCAGAATCGTAAAAAATTCTATAAAAAATACGTAATACACGCAGTATATCCAAGAAAATATCTGTTAATATATTGTAATCGGATAATCAATAGTTTTTATAAATGTAAAATTAGCCGTTTATTCAACGAAATAGTATGTAATTCGATGTTAAAGTTTTAAAATAAAATCAGGGTAAGACAAATAAATAAAACGAAAAAAATAAGAAAATAAAATTACGAAATAAATAGTATTTGCTCGATAAGCCCGAAAAAAAAACGAAATCGATTCTCGTCGCATTCATTATTCTTACTCTGTTAATATTTTATATAGCTAAGGGTCTTTCGAAAAGGTCTTAAATGAAGCTAAAATAAAGCAGCAAGTATCAATTACGGCACGTAAATATATAACAAAATGAGTAAAAAAACAATGTATCCGAAGTCTACGTAAAAGATAAAAAGGGAAAGAAAGAAAAGAAGGACAGAATATCAGTGGCTTGCTTTATGCCAGCGACGAGACTACGACGACGTTTGCCTTGTCCTTACATAACCACCTTTTTATTATGTAATTGACAGAAACGTCGGCCCTGTGTGCGCTCTTATACACTCGCTCGTGCCGTTCACAGACGCGCTCACACACACAAACTACGTACACATAAACAGTACTACTTCGCAACCCTGCGTGCGATTTTATATGTCCGTTGGAGAACCCAGCTAGTGAATTTTTTTTCTTCGTATGGATGAGTATATGTCGTGAACGTAGTAGGAAATTTTTGTCTGTATTACGTTATTATTTCATTTTCTTATGTAACGTCATTTACACATGTGTACGTGTTTATACAGAAGTTTCTAATATTCTATAACGATCCACTGTTTTTTCAACCGATTCATTTTTACGTTGCATTCGATATAAGTTTTTGTACATTTAAAATATTTTATACAGGGTTATTTTTGCAATCGAATACTTAATTAATTATAATATCAAGGGAAGTTTCGATGATCGTAATATCCTGACGTATTAACAAAATTTTGTTTTCGTAACTTAATTATAAATCGCGTTGCCAAGAATATATAGAGCTTACGCTATTAAATCTCAAAAATAGTACTATAAATATTATTTATTTATATAAGAAACTAAAAACTTGAGAAAATTAATGATTTTGTATAAATAAAAATATTTGTATCGGCAAGAATCAACATCATTTCTAAAAAGCTACTTTTATACGATATAATTAATATTTTCCATAAAATTTTGCTACATTAATTATATTACATTAAAATTCACTCTTAAATTAAGTTCATTTTTTTTTACACCCGCCGTATAATCAAGCATTTGCTTTCGTAATGATGTAATGTTTCAAAGAAGTCTGTAGAAATAAACTTTTTTCTTTAAAATTTAGTCACATCGTATAAATATGCAGTACGTATAAACCGAGCAACGATCATTATATTTATAGATCGTCTATATACATAATTTTTTAATATTTTTTGCGTCATTGTATTAATTGAAAACAAAAAAAATATTTAATTAAAAAAAAGTACTTTTTAGCGAATACAATTTTCTTATCGATACGGTCGTTATTGGGTTTCTAATTTCATAAATCCAATCGCTTATGCATGTCAATCTCGTGCGTAGATAACTCGATTATTCTCGATAATTTTCATCGCGGTAACAAATTATGTATATTTTTAATTTACTTAAAATTCTATCAAGTACAAGAAATCCAAGCGTAATATCGTGTATAAGATTTGGAAGCGAGCGTTCCTTGGTCGCGTTCGAAAAATGTACGGACAATTAGATTTAAAATCCATTCTTGTATTATTTCCTAACAATGAAATAGAGTTACGTAATTTTTATCCACACAGCGGCAAACGTCACCACAAAAATTCGGAACAGCGATAAATGAATCATACGTTTTCACGCGTTTCTCACACTTTTTCCCAACCCTTTCGATTTCGTTTCATTTAATGTAAATTCTTACATTCTTGAGTTACGCGATAACTCACTCTCGAGCAGCGCCGGTTCGTTTAAAGTTATAAAATACGTCTCCTCTTCCGTAGCGAAGCATTCGAAAAGGGACACGTTTAAAAAGGGAATACGTGGCTCCAGGTCCCAAAATCGCAGCCTGTGTACGCGATAATCGGATCGAACCACTCACCTTAGCTACCGAGTCTACCGAATTCAGGGATTACGCGATATATCAAAGACTGTAGCAACGCATAGCTTCTCCTCCTAAGATAATATAAACGCGAGTGCCTAAAGTCCGACCTCCCCTCCCACTTCTCTTCCACCGCCGACGATCTCTCTCTCACTGTCTCGCACATGCTCCCTCTCCGTTTAGCTGGCTGCTGGTGTCAACGTAACCATTTATATAAATCCGTAATTACGTAATGCCTTCGTATGCCAGCCCACGCTTGCCCTCCTGCCCCAACCTCCCTCTTTGATCGCTACGGCCAGATAGATTCGGGCTCCGTGTATGCTGCTCTCCTTCTCCTCTCCATTAGTGTTACATATATATTTGCGCGTTATGAGTACGAAGCGAGCGTAAGTCGCGCACGAGTAGACCGACCACGTGGCTGAACAAGATCGATGTTCCCGCCTGTCGGCGTCTCGTGCGAGCGGCAAACGCTTAACGCTCTTATTTGTAGTTGACGCGAACTTTTCTTCTATTATCCTATCCTACAGAATCCGTTTGCTTTTTGGCACGTATTTTCCTATTTCGCTTCGAATGCTTTTGATTGTTTTGACAGGTTTTTCGGGGAGGGGAGAAACTCGATTGCTTAAACTGAAAATATTGGTCTATTGATTCTCGTATCCGCGCGATTAATGTTTGAATATTGTATTTGCGCTAGTTTCAATATTATGGTAATGACGCGCGATGGAATATTCGCTGCTTCTTTTACCAATTTGAAAATTAGCGTAGATTTCAAATAATGGAAATATTCAAATTGTGAAGTTCGCACTTCATCGTTACCTTTATATTTTACGATGCAAAGTTTAACGATAGGCGATCAAAATATATTTCATAAGCTGTTTTCTTACATAAAAATACTTGTTTCTCTTTGCTAATAATTACAGAGCAATTATATTAAAATTACATTTTGTGCATTTTTAAATACAGAATAATTTTATATTGTTTACAGTAATTATATAAATACGCGTGAGTTAACAAAATCATTGATTAATTATAAATTCATGGAAACGTAAAAAAATTTAAGTTATTAATCATAATTATTAGTCATCGATTTTTAATTTTCTAATAACTTTCATACGAATATAATTTATATAAAAAAACTCGAAAGTGAAAATCTCGATGAAGTTCTACTATTTCCAATAGCTTAGATTACGGATATTTTGGAATTTAGATGATACGGGATAAATGGACGGCCGCTTTTAAATTTGCTAAAGCGATTACAAGGATATTTTCTAGAATTTGTTTATGCAAAATAGTTATAAATAGTTATGTTTTTATTCGCATATTTTCATCTCGACTCGAATAAAGTATCCGAAGTTAAAAGAGCGCGTGTGCGTTGTATCGTTATAAGAAAATGCGTGGAGGCGTACACGAATGTATACGTATGGGCGTCCGTGAATGAATATGTATGTATATAAAGTTAATGCATGGCGAATTATGAGATACTTCTTCTTTACGTAACGAGTTGTTATAAAAAAAGTTTGGTAATATCGAGTGTATTAAATTCTATAACGAAATCTTAGATAAAATATTTGCTCGTGTTATCATTAATGAATAATTGAAAACTCACTGATATAATAGAACCGTCACGATACACTTGAATATATCTACAAGATTTGTTAATTTTTACTATATTTTTTTAATCAAACATGATTTTACGTTATTTTTGTTGTCTTCGTTACATATACTTTGTTACATAAGTAAAATTTATAATTTCTTAATTCATTATATTTCATGTTATTTTAAATTACTGCGAACATAATTTTTAGAAATACAGATATTTTGTAACTATCTTGAAGGTATAAATCTTTACATTTTCGTAATCAATTCGTACAGGTATTGAGCTCTTCGGTTATATTACATAAAATATTTTTGACCTCAAAATATTTCAAACACGCTTATATACAAACAAATGTCCATAGAGAATAAAATTTAAAGAGAAGTAGATAATAAGTGGATAGATAAGTAGATGGTGAGAGAGGGAGAGAGAGAGAGAGAGACATAGACGGATAGAGGGATAGAAATAAGGAAGAGCAGTGACAGACTTTGCACTTAGGTACTACGTATATTGACGATATAAGCAAATAGAAAAGTGGTTTTATGTAATGTATATTATCAGTTTCTTTTTTGAAAAAATTCTTATTCGCATTGGCTCATTAGGCTGATAAGATAAAGGGACTGAAGAATTACGCTTTTAACGGTAAAGAAAACTGCGTGAAAAAGCAACAGTAGTATATGCACGCGATGTTTTCCTAAAAATAGCCTCACGCTTCTCAGTACAGAGATCAAATAAGAGAGAAAGAAATGGCAGACAAGGAGAAGACGAAAACAGTTAGACAAATTATACAGGACCATAAGTTTGAAAAAGTGTCAGTGAAATAAATATTCATCAACAGAGTTTAAGAGAGAAAAAAATGAAAGAAAATAAGATATTTGTAAGAATATTTTTTGACGTTAATTCCCATTAATTTAGTATTCAATAGCATTTGTATACATTACCGAGTAATCACAATAATATATGTCTTTAATATATTTCTGTACGTTTTAATAGAAAAAATTAATTTTATCCTAAGTAAGTGTAAACATTAAGAACTTCTTATATAATCTTATTAAACATACATTGAGAGTATCGTGTAGTTTTCGTTAATGTTGCTGTTAACGTAAATCCAGAATAAGGAAAAACTTACGGGCTAGTTATGAAATGAATTATTATTTACATATGAGTCATAGGTAGATCGAGAAACATTTACATGCTAAATCAAAAAGGATAACTTAAAATTTTAAATATGATTTTATGACTGGGAACGTTATTATAATGAATACACAATACTTAAAACTGAAATTATCATTAAAGTGTTAGCAATTAGATAAATAACCCAAAAATTCAATTTGCATATAAGTAGAAAAGAAAATTTCCGAACGATTTGGAATAAAACGAAAATTATTCGTCAAAGAATGAGATTGTTTTAATAATTGAATATACGAGTATTTATCTCGTCGTCCGAACCAGGTAAAAACCAATTACACAGAAGTGCACGTGAAATATAAAGGGGCGTCTTTGTGGACAAGCGAGTGAAAGAAAGAGGGAGGGGAACAACGGATCAGATGTCATGGCGTCCGGCCAGGGAACCTGTAAAGTTTACATAATACGAAACCAGGCAAGTTTGACAGTGTAGCGAAGCGCACGAGCACGTGACCCGGCCTCCTTTTATCTCGTCTGCACGAATACCTCGACGACGACCACGAGCACGACGACGACAACGACGACGACGACGACGACGACGACGACGACGACGACGACGACGACAACGACCACGACGACGACGTTTCTCGTGCGATCGCGGCGCGCTTATCGACGGAACCACTTTACGTAACTGGACCGCGTGTAGATCAGTCGATCGGGCTGTACTTGACTGCAAAACGAAGGCGCGTTCCATGATTCTGCTCGGTCGCTTCTTGCAACACACGAAGAATGGAGAGGAGAGAAAAAAAACGACTCGTACACACCCGTAAAGGTCTCCAACACAAAATGTATAAATACTTGCGACACGCTTTCTGCGAAATGGTGTCTGCATTTCTGTATAAGTGGCAAAACTGAAATTTTGTATTTAATTTGAATAGAGCGCGTACGTGAGATTTCTCGCGATGCCTCCACGATGATCATTTATATTTGTACCTTGCACTTGCATCGAAATAATTGAAATTCGACCGTTGAAAGCCAAGAAAATTAATTTCGCAGATAGTTTATGTAATTCATCATAATAACGCATCATCATTAAAAATAACATTCGTCGTTATTCAGAAGTATTCGTTATCCAACAATGCGCTTCAATATTTACCATGCTGTTAACATACATTATTATTCAAAGTAACTCGAGTCAAAGAATGTTATCCGATCATTTTTGTATTCCTTGTTACGATGTTGGAACAAGTATTCAGCTAAAGAATACTACGCGATTGAACTATTTATTGTAGATTCCAAGTATTATTAGAATTAATAGATTTCTATAAAAGACAAAAAAATGTTCGTTTGGAATAAATATGCATCGATTTTTTCCAAAACTGAAGAAAAAATATAAGGTGTTTGCTCATTCCCGTGTATTTCTATGCATTTACAATACCGAGGTTTACGCTTTTCGTAACCGAGGAATTATTTATTAATTTAGCGCAAACTATTAAAACGAATCAGAGTCTATAAAATACAATTTATTTCGTTAGAAAAGAATTTTTCACGAGATACGATAAACGTACGTAATTCGTGGAATAACGAACAATAAGAAGTATTCATTATGGGATAATTTTCTTTTTCTTGGTTGCAAAGTAGCAATGAATTTTTATACTAGATTTTATAACGAAGCCTCGCATTTGTTTACGCAATGTAATCCGTAAATCAAGCTTAGCCTATTTCTCCGCTTTAAAAATAACGCCGATAAAAAAAAATCAGAAGCGAAAAATCGCTCGCGCCTTAAACAATTCGAAGAGCGCCAACCGTAAAAATGATCGCATCTTCGAGACGAAACACGGAGAACACGGAGCTCGCGATCTAACGTGCAGCCGAAGATACAGGCATCGCGTTTTGCGAGCTCCGGAGTCTGGTGCGCGCAACCTTCCAGTTGCTCCGATTTCGCACGAGCGCACGCTCGTAAAAGTAGGCCAGAGCTGAGTGATGAGTGACCGCGACGACGCATGAATGAAATACGCGACGCCGACGCCGGAATCGCCTTCTTTTTACACGGGGAAAACGTAGCCGTGCGATCGGGATTCAAAGAGCTCGCCACCGCGTTACATGCGCTAAATCAATTGGCAATTTACATCTGTGGGTAATGGTAAAACGGTAACAGCTTTGGAGATCGCCATCGCGGTGCTTTCGTGCTTCTTGGAAACTTTTTAAGACGTCGTTTTGTTGTTATACGGCGTTTCGCGGAACTACGGGCAATTAATGTGCCGGCAGAAAAAACAATTTAATCAAATCTGCTCGTTTGACTTAGGCGTGTATACACGGGCGCTACACGCGTGTATACAAATGCTGGCCTATGTAAGCGTACCTACAGTTCGTTCAATTAGATCAATAATAGAAAGCTAGTGTACTCTCGAGTGTGATCATACGGTAACGAAAGACTCATCCGCCGGATATACTTTATAAACTCTGCCAAAATAAGCTTTGTTACGCAAACAGAAATGAGTAAGCGTTGGTATTGAAGAATTAATTATAAATTTCGGTACGGATGCTAACGAATCGCTCGAGTATCCAGTACTTTATTTTTACCCAAATCTCCGAATAGAAATAAAAAATCCTAAGATACACGAACGATAAACGCGATCGTACGACTTTTTTAATCGATTACGTAAAAACGAGCTAAAGTCATTTTTCATTTCTTTTTTCAACTTTTCTCGATCGTTCCCTGCGCGTAGCTCTAATAGCGTCTTGGATCGAGCAACGATACGCGAGTTTCGGAAAATACTTTTTGATTAATTTTTTCGGCGACATCGTCGCGGTCACCGTTTAGCGACAAAAACGAATCGAGTCTATCGATCGAGTAAATAAAAAAATAAGGCGAATCGAGTATCAGCGAACGATTCATATTAATGTGCGATTAAATCACATTTATATTTCAACACTAAATATACATCGTCGAATCTTAGGCTTTTTTTTAATATATCGATTAAAATAATTGCATAAAAAGTTTCTATTACATAAGAATTTTAGCGCTGCATTGTTGAAAGTGGAATCAATTATTTTGATATTGATTACTTTTATATTATTAATTACCATGTATTGCGAAAAATTATTGATAAAGATAATTCTCCTCGAGTACTCGCTTCAACGTTATCAATTTCTTTATTCGATTATTACAATCGGTCACGTGCAGCATTCCGTCATCTACAGATGAAAATTTTACTTATGCCGAGAAATATTTACCGTCTTACTTTCTGTTTCAACGAAATAATATTTAAAGCTTTGTTTCGTTTTTTAGTTACATATAATTGCGTAAGAAGTTCTTGCAGATCGGAATCGACAATTTATGTGCACTTAAAGTAAAAATTAAATTTCAAAGAAATTCTTTTGTAAAGAAGCAGCAAATAATTTTTATAATCTTTTCTCGAAAAAGAATATTCGACCAAAGTATAAAAACAACTATAACTACATTAAATTATGTAATTACTAGCGGAAATTAAAATTTATTGGCTTAAAAATTTCGAGTTACGAAATTTTAGTTTTGACTAAATTTTATATTCTCGCGGAACTTTGTTTGCGATAAACATGCGATCAAAATTTATTTGCATTACTTTGTTATAAATTAGATACATGGCTATTAAATGCGTATAACTAGTGTTCGATATTCTATTTTTGGGATTTCTATATTTTTATGAGTTACAACCTATAAAATGTCTTTAATAATGCGCGTGTGTGTGAGATCGGCGAAAGGCTCGGAGGGGAAAAAACCGAGTAAGTTAGTGAGGCAATGGAATTAAGCAATTCTCTCCGTGCAATTACGAATTAGGCAACGCGATGCTTGTAAAATCCTTTCATCTTAGCCGTTCTCGGAAGGTGGAGGAAACACACGGTACTGTTCACAGAGAGATTTTGTTGTGCGATGAAAATTGCAGTGGGCCTTTTTAAGCTTCATTTTAAAGCACTTTTGTAATACTCAACGCAATACATGGATATGCAACTGAAAATATTGAGATAACAACTTTTCTTATATTTAATTATAAGTTAATATACCCGAGAGTTTATTTTTATTATTAAATTTGTATATATTAAAATAAAATAATTACAGTGTTCGTTTACTTAGAAATGAAGCATAAAACTGAATTTTGTTAGTTAAAAGAATGTCAAAATCTTGTCGTAAAATACGTAGTTACGAAAAAAATATTTCGGCTCGTAGTTAGTAAATTCAATCGGCATCATTTTTTCCCTCTTATTTTAACATTTTCAAGTAAATAAAAATGTAAAGCATTAATATTTATAAAATTTCATTACCTATAATTTAGAAAAATATTAAAAATATATCGTTTCTCTAAACGATTGCATGTACACACATTTTATTAATCTACTTGCACACGAATAAACTTAAAACTCAGTGTAACGGTAAAACTTTAAGATAAACAAAAATTTTTATTATATAATGAAAGCAAACATTGATATGTAGAATTATTAACTGAAAATTTTTATTTATAAATACTTTATTTTATTTGGAACGTACTTCCTAAAATATTTTATATTTTGGAAAAAATCATTCGATTAATGTCACTTTAATTATATAAGAAATAAGTATAAAATATTTATTATAAATTATCTTGCATCTTGACTGTAAATTAAATATTTTTAAATGAAATGGTTAACTATTATGAAAATATATTTGAAGTCATAGTATATCGACCATTTACTCTATTAATCGTATCGGTATCATTATATAAATGATTATAAAAAATTTTGACAAAATCGTGTAAAAAATTTTCTTGGATTTCAAAAATTCAACCCAATATTTCGTAAGCTACTAATTTCGTCTGAAAAAATGTAGAATTAAATTCTTTCTGTATATTTTGAACGATCGTTTATTTCCACTAATATCTCTGTATTTTTACATAATAAAGGTCTCATTAGCAAATAAGTAAAATATTGCTAAGTGAATCCGATCTCTATTGAAGAGTTATACTTCATCGGATTGAAGAGTGAGTCACATTAACAAATATACATATCATAAACGATAAAAAAAAAACGATACTATGACTAATAAAACGGAATTAAGAGGTCCGGTTATGTAAGCCTATTTCTTAGTCTACTAGTAGTAAAATATCAAGAGTGGGCGAGCTCCTGATCAGTTTCACGTGTTCATGCGAGTGCTGGAATTAATTCCATCGGCGCCGTGGGTGACGCGCCAAGGGATGGGAAACAGGCACAGCAATGAGTTAATTTTGGAACACTGGAACCTCTCCCGATTCGTCTTTTTTAAAGGAGGAGCGAACTCGTTCGTATTTCATGAGTTAAAGATTTTCAAATCTTTTTTCTGCGTTATTTATCATATATCGATGAAATATTTCTTCATTTAGATTTTAAACCCAAAAATTTACATTCGATTTAAGTTTCTTAATTATATAGTAATAAATTAGTGTAGAAATTATAAATTAGCGTTTATAAATTGTATTTCTAATTATATGCAAGTAGTGGGACATAATTAGAATTTAATTTTATATTCGAAACGATAACATACAGTTTCAAACTAACTATACGTTCTTTCCGTCCTTCGAAAACTTAGAACATAATAATTTTATTAATTTATAAAACACTTATTAAGTAAAAATGAATGAGTATTATTATTTTTAAAGATATCTTATAATGCTAATATTATAGATTGTAACTATTTATTTACAAATTAAAAATGCCACGTACATTATAATTGAACATTACCAAATCGGCTAATATCTTGATTATTAGTATCAAGAACATTCATTCAAGTTTTTGTGTTGATTTTTATCAAAATCCACTTCTATAATTTCACTTCCACTTGACTTATCAAATAAAGTAAATTTAAACGGGGCGATTCATTGACATTGAATTGAATTTCTAGTACTTTACTTTTATAAGCCTATTCAATAATAATATTTGTAATTCCCTAATAACCTAATAATTTTATTTTCATTGATTTTTAATTTACAGTATAAAATTAGATTATCATTCCATTAAATGTAAACAAAGTTTAAATTAAAAAAAAGTATTAATAATTTTTTTTATAAGGTATTAGCGATTTTAATTGGTACAGCTCTTAATCGTTATTATTGATTTTACTAATAATTCAATTCTCAAACTTTTATTTTGAGCACAAGACATATTATAGACATTCGATGATAACTAATTCCTCGGTATTATTAGATTTAACATTAGTCAATTCTTCACTGTACATTTAGGATCTATCGATGGTATACTTAATATAATTAATGATTTAATATTATCACTGGTGCTATTTATATGTGTAAAGAATTTTATTATTACAATATACTAGCGTACATTATTGTACGCTAAACATAATTTTATTATTAACTCTATTATTATCATCTATTTTAAATTTAAGATTTTTGAATTTTTTTATATTTAGTTTATATTATTTTTTAATTTTTGATAATACATTTTCTTTCATTATTATAATTTTTTTAAACATCTAAAATTTTAATTTATAGTATATGCAAATGATCAATGTTTGAATTTTTCAAATATAAAAAATTCTGTATTAAATTCTTATTCATAAATAATGCATTGAAAAATTTAATTAAAATCTTGTTGTAAATATGAATATATTATAAGTATTTTATTCTACAATTTACCTAAAAAATTAGATGTCATATTTAAATTTAAAAAATATATATCAAGTTATACGAATAAAATAAATTTAAAAAAAACCGCATGATTTTTATAAATGTGACACATGAAACTATTCAAATATTAAATATAACAATAAAATGAAATATTGTTTATGCTTACATAAAGATGAAGATTAGGTAAAGAAATACACTCTGCAACTTACCTAAAACAAGAAAAAATATTAATTAGTTTCTTATATTTAAATATAAATAACTATTTTATGCAATAAATTTAGATTTATCATAGACTATCTAATTTTAGTAATCATAACGTTCTAAAATAATCCGTTTTCGAACTTCTCCATCTTTGTTATATTAATAAAACAACTATACTGTATAAATATTTGAAAACATTACAGAGGTACAATAGAAATTACGCAACGGAAGTTGATCGTTATGACAAGTGAATTTTAATTAATTTTGTATCACATAACAAATTTAACTAACGCTTTTTATTATAATGTTTGGTTATAAACCAATCTGGTCATTATTACGGTATTACGATTACATTACAATAAATTCTTGTATTATGCATAACGGCTTTTATTTTAATATTATTATTCTCTGATGTAATGTATATACAAAATTAGAACAAAGGCTTATTATTGCAATGCCTTGTCTTGAATTCTCTGGTTGAATATCGTAATCCGACAAAAACAGGACAGAACTCTTAAATTAACGCACATAAGTAACGAAAGCTTAGACCTTACATGGAATCACTATTCGCAATTAGCTCTTGTTTCTTATGTAATAAATGTATGCATACATATATACATACCTATATATATATACATATATATATATATATTGGAATTTTTGAAAAGGCTAATAAGATATTTGATGAAACAAGCTCGAATTCGGCTATTAGAATTTATATATTTTTTACCAAACGTTTACTAATGGGGTATTCTATTTGTTCGCATATAGCTGTTACACAATTTATACACACATACATGTATGTATATATTTTATTCAAATCTATTTTATAGATTTTCTTTAATTTAAAATTGTTCCTGTGTTAACAAATAATGAATTAGTTATTTATATGAGACAATACAATCTATATACTATAATGAATATTCCTTATTATTTTCTAACATAACAAAATCATGATTATACTAAATAGATTAACTTTGATTTGTTGTGAAATAAGTATTAATATTTTGATGTTTTCTTGAGACAAAAATAAATATATATGTATATTCTCACACCAAAATTTAAATTAAAAATATAATTTTTTAATTAGATATGAAAAACATTTTTTAATTTGCTTTATTACACATACATCAAGAAGAATTCGTCAAATTATATAAGAAAAGACAATGCAAGTACTTCGAATTGTAGAAAGGCTTCAAAAAAAAAATAGTGCAATTAGGGAATAATGAAGAATGTCATATGAAGTATAATTATACTTGGAATGATTGACCTATAATGAGAATATAGTTTAGAAATAATTTGTTCTCTTTTAAAATTTATATGGTGTGAATCTTATAATCTGAATTAAAACATTAGAAATATATATATTTAAAAATAATATTTAAGAAGTATTTAAGAATTATTTAAAATATATTTTCTTTCAAATTTTTAATTATATAATATCATATTATTGCTTTTATAATAAAATCTAAAAATATATATGAATTATTTTATTAAATTTATATATAAAAATTTCTAAAAAATTTCATGTTACTGTTATATAAATAGTTAATAAATACTATACTATATTGTTTATAGCTGTACTTTATTACTTTAGAATGATGTTATAATAAGATGCTATATACCTTAAATACACTGTAATAGGATTACAGAGCAAACTTGATTACAGGAACACAAAGTATTATTTAATCATTTACTATAGTTTATAGTCTAAAAATAATGACATTATTCTTATCTTTCAAATGTATACACACTTAATTATATACTCAATATTTTTTTTATTTAAAAATTATATTTTAATATATATATGTATATATATATATTTTTTTTTATGTAGTTGACCTAAAATCTTCCATAAGTATGTAAGTGTTACTGATATAGCTTTATTTTTACCATTATACTATATTGCATACTAAATAATTTAAAGCCTTTTCATTTAGGCTTAATCTGGAAACTTTTATTTAATTCTTTTTGACTAGAATAAAATTTTTTTAAACATAATCTATAAAATTTAATGTCATATAAATCTAATATTATAAGTATACTCATTTTGAATGATTCTTACTTTCTCAATTATAATATTTTCCATTTTCAAAAATTTAAATGACAATTACACAAACTTCATTATTCATAATTTTAATAACGAAAATTTGGTTTTGGGCAAACAATTTTATGCACACGTATGCGAATAGGAAGAGTAAGTCGAGATGAACGTTTTTCGTATTGTCGCAGATATTTGCTTCGCAGGTAGAAATCGTAAGACACAAGCTCTAGAGAGATAAAGAGAGAAAATCGCATCGAAGGCTCTTTTGCCTTGACACGAATCGTGAACACAAGGCGGATTAATTTCGTGCGGTAATTACATAACCCAAACGTGCCTGTGCCCGCTGATTATTATAGTGTATATATTTGTATGTATAATGCAAATATAATAAGAGCAGTTTGTGTAAACGGTGGTGTAAAATTGAGAAGAGCTGGGAAGTTTATTGCAATGTTTACATTTTGAATATGAAAATGTGGTTCTAATATGCATACATCATTTTGCTATATATATATAAGATTTTATTTTCTTAAAAAATTTTCTTTTCTTAATTTAAGTGATAAAATGTAATAAAAAATATAACAGTTGAATAAAGAAATAGAACTTTTATTTTAGCAGTTCATAAGGCACGTGAGACTATAAAATTCTAACAAAATTTCCATTACAAAAATTATATAACGTAATGATAACCTATTATAAAAATATTCTTAGAATTGATACTAAAAATAAAATAATAAGATAAAAATTTGAATTCGATTCATACGTTTAAAAATAGTTAAATTTGTCAATTGAAAACGCAAATTATCTTTATTTAGTTACTTTACTCCAATAATTTTATATTTATAAGAAAATTTAGGTTTATAACTGCTTCACTTTCTTAGTATGAAGAATTTTTTCGATAAATAATTCGTTACTATACAAGGTTCCAGCTGTATTTTGAATATTAGAATTCATCTATACGCAAATGGAAAATTTGTTTTTTGTTAATTAAGTAATAACTCTTATCTATTATTTTATGCATACATTACCTATTTTAAGATTATAATACTGGGCTTTACGCACTTTGGTAACAAAATTATATAATTATTCGATTAGTATCTCTAAACATAAAATAAAATATTAGAATAAGAATGACAAATTTTAAACACCAGTATACGATACTTCCATCCATTAAATCTTATACTATAACTATCAGGATTATTTTGTTAATTAATAAAAGCTTATGTATTACATTTAGCAGTTATAAAATAAAATCAAAATTATATTGAAATTTAAAAAATAAAACGTTTCTTCATCCGAAATAAAAAATTAATTTTTTTTACTAAATTAGAATAATAAACATATAATTTCATATTTAAAACATATTAGCATTATTAAAGTTCAATTAGAATTAAAAATATATAAAAATTGTTGATAAAAATATTCATAAAAAATATACGATATAAAAATAATACATAATAATATTTCAGTTACAAAATGTATAAATTAAAAATATAATAGTTATTGCAGCTTATAATTTGAAATGAATTCTTTGCAATGTTTCTTTAAAATAATCATATAAGTTTGAAAGTATCAAGGCATACTTCTCACTCAATATATACGTATATACATGTGACAAGAATGTCGAGCGTATTTTATGATTCAAACTCTATTCACATTCACGATTTTTCATTGGTGTCAGAAGGAGTTTTACGAGCCCAAGCTGATTCGCTACATAGAAGTAGCAGTAATACGTGACACACAATGCTATAAAAGTATTTTGGTACAAAGTTCTGCAACCCAGAGATTTAAGATTTAAGCTTCTCAAATATGCAATACCTCATGAAGGGTATACGACTGATTCACTACCGGATGAGTAAATATTTTATTGCCAGAAGAAATTACAATGGTACTAAGGAAGTATTGATACAAACATATTAATGTTTTAGTATTTAAGAAAACAATAATTCTACGATTAAGATAATGCTCTTAATAATTTATTTCGAATAAAATTACTCACTTTTTTATATTAATATTGATGAGTAAAAGGAATAAAAAGTTTTGACAAGTATATATAATAAAATTATACAAAAATATAATTCATGTTATTTAAATTATCTTAAAAAATGTATACAAAAATATAACTATAAAAGAGATCTTTAATTTATTTTTTTACAAAATAAATAATAAATAAACATTACAAAATGATTTTTGACTCTAAGTTTCTTTAATGCTTACCATATATTCAATATTGAAAGAAGTGAAAAATTAAATGAACAAAATCTAAATGACACAAAGCTTTTGTGACGAATTTATGAGAGGCTATTTATTAAATATCAACAAAACTACATTTAATACTGACTTGTTTATTATGAGTTTACATTTACATACTTCATAGTAGTATTTATTTAATTTCGAAAGAATAAAAAATATGAGATTTAAAAAAATTGAGCAAGTGTGAATATATCTATTTATTAAAACTTTATTTATGTTTAAATATTTACATAAATAATAACTATTTTCATTTAATAATTTTATATTCATTTTCAACAAAGTTTACGTTATCTATTTTTTTTAAAGTAAATGTATCGTTAGAGTATTGATAAAATCATATTTATATCTTATTGAATATTTAGTCAAGTTACAGATAAATTCCTTTCGAAATACAAAGTAAATTTTTTTATATGTATCATGGTACCATAAGATAACTCCAGAATTTTTTCCTTTTTATATTCATATAAGCAAGAACACATCCAAAAATAATCTCGAACCACTTTGTTAATTCGTCTCGTTATTTTGAGATGAGAGATAGTAAGATAAAAAAAATCAAAAGTGTTTGAGCTCGAACATTGGGTCAAATAAAAAAGAAAATTAAAACAGAGGATAGAAAGAGTAAAAAATAAGACTCGTACTTGCGACGGCCCTGAATTTTCGTGTACAAAGATGCTTCAATTGATGTTCGTGTTATTGTTTCATGTTGAGTATTGCCGATAACTTTAGCATTGTTATTCAAGACCGAAGAAGTTTGAAAGTTTTCGGTGAATTTTTAACTTAAATTTTTAACTTAAATTTTTATATTAAATTTGTAACTTTTTATAAAATATAAATTTAGAATTATTTTTTATAAATTTATAAACTTCGATAATGATATTTATATTTTTCTAATAATTTTGAAATAAAGTTTCACGTAATATAAAAAAGGTAAACAATATTATTTGAAATAAACTTTTGTAAAACAAAATAATTCTTTATCATTTTTAGCTAATAATCTATTTTAGTTGTAATTATATAATATCATCATAAATTGCAACAAACGAAGGAAGCCTAATATTTTATAATACACGAGCATATTTTGAATTGCAATAATAAAAATTACAACGTAATTGCACGGAGTCGCTTTTAAAGTATACAAATACATAAAGTAAAAACTGCATACGATTATCATTCCCTATTCAATACGAAGATCAAGAGAGTTTCTCACAGAATGGTGAATCAACAATTTATTTTTTAATTTCTATGAACTGGTAAAAAAAATTTTGTAATAATCTCTTTCTTGTAAGAGCGCAGCTGTGGGAGCACATGGCAGTGCTCGAATTGAGGTCCGGCGTAACCATCCGACAGAGTATGCACACTACTTTTACACTCTCGTGGCTTTCCTCTCTCTCTCTCTCCCTCTCTCTTTCCCTCTCGATCTTTCTCTCGCTCTTTCTGTCTATCTGTCTGTCTGTCTTTCCTTCGCCTCTTCGTTCTACACTCTCCTCAGCAGAGCGGCCTTGACACGTCTGCCGCGAGCCACTCTCTGAATGTTCCTTTTGCGAATCGCCCGAACTCCACTGCCACGTCCTTGATCCTCTCTTTGAATCCGCAAGATACGTCGTCTTTTTCTCTCTGACATTAAATGGTTGGAAAAAGTTTTCCTTTGGAAATGGAAAGCGGATGTTGCGAACGAATCCTCTTCCGGATTTGGCATTAATCCATTCGATACGTCGAACCTCAGCCAGAAAAAGAAAGATTGACGAGAAAGAGAGAGAGAGAGAGAGAGAGTGAGAAATGGATGTATGGACATATAGAATATAATTTTTAAATTTAAAGGGAAACACGAAGTTGAAATGAATAATTCATTGTTATTCGTATCCTCCGTTTGTGATAATAATTGCATTATCGATTGAAAGAGACGTTGAATTTAATTTTTTTTTTTATTCTCTTTGTGTTAATAGATATTGAGCACAAAACATGAGTCAATATAAAGTGTTACGACAATTAAATAATAATCAAATTTAATGTTTATATATAAAAAAATTAGACCGAATGAATAATGTATAAATAAAATTTAATGAACAAAGAAACGCGTTAACTTACTTATTTCTTTGTTAATCCTCATTGTTTCTAAAAGAGAATAATGATCGGTTTTTTTATAGAAAAAAGTAATTCTGTTTGTTTATATGTTTCAAAACAATTTAATTAAATTTAATACTTTTTATTCTTCGGTAATGTAATGATTCTAATTCATAATATTTATTCAATTATAGAACAATCAAAAGTGAATCATATCAAATCGTAACATCTTTTCTTGTTTAATATTTAAATTAAAAGTTATAATAAATTTTAGAATTAAATTTATTTATTTTGCACTTATTTATGAAAAATATATCGGAAAATATATACTTTCGTAGATACTAACAAAATACCGTATGACAAGCTGTAATGAAAATATATTTTTAATAATGTCATTAAATATATATATGAAGACAGGCTTTATCAAACATATTTCTATTTTCTAATAATTAATAGAATTATTAAATTTTTTATTTTTTAGAGCCATTAGAAAATTTGTTTTATATAATGCAAATATAAATATAAGTTACGTCGATCGATGAAGAACATTTTCAAGACGAGCAATAGTTTAATATTCTTGCAAAAGTAGGAGCTTAAATACGTGTACATTTATCGACTTTAATGAGATGAAGAAAAATATTTAGACAAAGAGAGAGCGAATGGGAAATAAAGGCAGAATTACATTCGCTCTCATGACCCATTCCTTATATAATGAGGACTGAATACATACACAATGCCGTACAAGTATCACCTTTGATCGCTGCTGCGCTTTACTCGGTCCGATGAATCAAAATCCCTCGATAATCCCATACATGGTCTTATGCGACATCTTCCTTTGTTGCGCGATTCTCTTATCGTTTCCCCATATGATTACATATGTGCAAGCGCTCGTGCAAGTATTAGTATAATTTTATTATCGCGCGGCCTCCTTCTATTCTTTGTTTCCAAGCACTACATGCTACGCATATATATACATAATACTCTGTTTTTTCTTTGAGTTCCGCACGATAATGTTGCATAATTAATTAACTAGCTTTATAAATACATATTTATGCGGGATGTTGATTGATTTAAGTTACTCTCTTTCGAGCCTGTGTATCGCTTCCTCTATTATTTTTTGTTTATTACGAAAATATGTGATTCTTATCTTCGCGATTTTTCGAATCTCGTATCGTAAATGAAAAAAGACAGTGGCGTGAAAAGCAACGCTAAATTAGTATTCCATGGATCGAAAAGATATACGAATATCGCTACTTAAGATGTGGCTTTGCGCAGTGCAGCAAAGCAGCTGCATCTCCGGCATCTGCGTTACGTCGCGAAGTTAATTATATCTTCCTTCAGGAAAAGCCCCTTACGTCCGATTCGGAGTAGCGGTCGGAGTTTTCTCGATGCGTAGCAGGCACAAACAAATATTTCGCTTTTTCGGATACGCCGAGCCAGAAAGCTTGCCGCTTACGTAAGAGGAACGGTGGAAACGCGAGGGAAAAGCAAAGATTTTTGTTCGCGTAACTAGAAAATAGACTGCTATACTCTACGGGATAAGAATTTAGGCGCACACTTTTTTATAAATTATTAATTCGGATACGAAAATCTATATTACGAATTTTCATTCCCGAGAAATAACCCTTTATTCGTATCAGTGTTACAGATATTTGCTTAAGTAGAATTGAAAATTAGGACACAGAAATATTTCTTATTACGAAAATACTTCCATGATTATATAATTTTATTGAATATGATTAATTAATTTCACACTATAATCGAAGTGAAAATCTCATAATATACATAAATTGATAAATATAGTCTTGTGTGAATGTAAAATACAAATTTGATTTTACTGCAAGTACTGATAAATTAATATAATTAATAAAATATTGTAAATTAAATGAAAACGACGATTGTATTTAAGTTTATCCTGTATAAGAAAGTTTTTGAAATAACATCCATTAAACCCCAAAGGTATCCAAATTCAAGTTTTTTAGAAATTATTCTACATTATTAATCAGAAATGCTTTTTAATAAAACTACTTTAATACGAACTAATTCATACAAATCGATTCAAAGAAAACTATATTTGAACCTAAATTAAAAATTAGAACATCTTTTATATGAATATTATAAGTAAGTTTCTTGGTAGCTCAAAATTTAATATTATAAATGCACGCATTAAAAATTTCGAACGTTTCTCGAACACTCTGCATTACAAAAGTAGAAGGTGAATGAAGACAAAAAGTAAGAAAAAGGTCGTATGCACCGAAGTTGCCAAATGTGCAAAGATCGGATATGTATGTACACGTACGTAGGCGAGACGAGGGCAGGTGAGTATCGAGCAGCTGCATCGTCGTAATTGCGACCTTGTCTTTACACTACAGAAGCAACTTCAATAAGGTATATATCTTTTTTTATAAATCAATACTCACAGTTTATATGTATGCTTTTATATACTCGTTTCTTAAATCTATGGTTTCTTCTTTTTGTTTTTTTTATTGAACAAAAATTTTTGTACAACTGCAAAATTATTATTTAGCGGTTAAAAATAAAATTATTCAATAAATTTTGCCAAAGAATTCATTTTATTTGTTATACACTATAACGTTAATTAAATTTATTTATCGTGTATCTAATTAATAAATGTTTTTAACATATAATGAATTTATTGATTAAAATCACACGATTGCTAAATTTAGCGAGTAAAAAAATTGTATTATATTTAAAATATTTCTAGTTTATCGCATCGAATATTTAAACGCCATATTGCGTACAAATAATTTGTTCGATTCTCTTTTGTTCAAATTTTAGTATAGAATATCATTAATTACGCGTAACGACCCAAGTTCTTTCGGCATGAACAATAAAATAATAAGCCTCTTGTGCAACCCAAATTAAAGAAGAAATGTTTAAGTTCGAGTGTACGTACTCGCAAATAAAAAGAAGCAAACGGTATTCCTTTAAATTGACCGATTGGCTCTTAACAATCACGTTCTCGGGGAGCGGCATCTTCATAAAAGCAATCAGTGCCACATAGAGAAAAAAGCTATTATTCATTACCCAGTTGAGCCAGTAAACGAGTGATAATAAAAGACGATTTTACTCGATAGAAAGTAAGTTAAGACTAATTACGAGAGGAGCAGGATTCAGTTTTAACTATTTACTGTGTAAAAGCATATTTCATTACTTTCGATCTATCGAAACTCGTAAGAAATTCTAATTATTCAATTTTTTTCACGTAGTCAAAGTGAAAGGTTCGATATATTTCAAACAAAGTAATTATTTCCCTCTTAAATGAAGCTGCTAATTGAAAAATAATAATTTTTGTCTTCCGAATATTTAAAGTAATGTGATTAATATGTTTCATATTTGTATATTATAATAAGGCTATAAATATTTAGAAGTAGAAGATATAACTTGTAATTACATTCGATTTACTAGTTATAAAAATGTGATTAACAATTGATTTTTATAATTAAATATAGAAGAGAGAATTGCAGTAGACTCGTTACATCGTACTTGCAGTTTTTCATTCTTAAATTTGGAGAATGGATATATAAATACCGACTCCGTTAATTTAAGAATGGAAGTTTATTCTAATTATTAACTGGATTAAAAGAAAATAAGATAGTTATGGAATTTTCTAGCACATTGATATTAAATTATAAAGAATACAAAATAATTGTAAAAGTACCGATATTACTGTAAACGTATAATTTATATAGTAAACGTTAATTTACAACTCAATATACGGTATTTTCATTAAGTGCACATTTATTAATACTTATCTAAAGATTAATGTAAGATTCGACGATTATATATACAATTAGTGTATTCAATTGAATTAAATTTTTAGAATACTATCTCTTAAATTTCTCAAACATAATTTACTCCGAGCAACCGCTGAATTCCGTATAAAAATGATACACGATATAGATTATATATACGTTTTATCTCATACTAAGACTCATTATCATCAATTTAAACTTTTAACCTAACAAGTTTAGCATATTTATAATAGACATCGTTCAAATTAAAATTGTATCCTTCTATCTGCAACTTTTTATATCGAGCTTAACTCAAGATATTTCTCATTTTACGTTATCGCTAACATTGAAAATCAAATTAACTTCTCGCGTTCGATTCTTCTGTGTTTGAAATTCCAACGCAATAAGATGAAGTTTGAATATCTTTTCATCGGTAGCAGACCGAAATGTCGATTCAAGAGAGAGAGAGAGAGAGAGAGAGAGAGAGAGAGAGAGAGAGAAAGGGAGAGATCCGCGACACCGATCGTCGCGGCGCGCGCGCGCGAGTCCGTTTATGTAAGTGCAATTTGAGCCAAGTCGTACGTAAACGTAACAGACATTGCTAGAGTGTATTTATCTAATCTTGGAGCGCACACTAAGAGCTAACGCGCAAGCAGCGGACTCTGCTGTAGTACGGTTGCATCATTCGAAAACTACGGCTGGCCTAATGAGATTAGCGACGCGTCGTTTGTTTTTCCCTCTTTTCCGTACTTTATATTTTTTTGCTTACAAATATCCTGGATTCAAAACGTCAAAATTCGTGCATCGAATTTGGGAGAAATTTATTCGGACAATTTTTTTCTGAAATGGAAGTTGTCTATAATCTGAAGTTGTGTAGGGCTATGCTTATTATTTACGAGAGTGCAAAATACACGATATTGGTTAATATTTTTTTTTCTCGTTGGCGCTTTGCATTGCTCAAGAATTAGATGAAATTTTCGAAGAACAAAGTTGGATTCGAAAGATAAATTGGAAAAATTCTTTGATTAAACTATTAAATCATTCGCTTTTATAATGTTAGTATCGATAAAATATATTTTTACAGTAAAATTTTTATTAATACCGAGGTGCCATTAAATCGAAATTACGTCTTCAGACTGTAAGAACTTTACGATTGAAAGAATAACAATGATAATCAATATTATGAAATAATATTATTGTACAAATAAGATAGAATGATTTTATATTACGTGCAAAATTTTTAAGAAAAGTTGATTATTATCTTTATTAAAAAAATGCAGTAATGATTATGTTATTCAATAAAAAAACAATTAAAATTTATTTTTGATTAAGTTGTAATTGAATTCGTTCTTTAATCCTTTAGAAATTAATGAATTCGTAACGACGAGGTGAGAACAAATTAAAGGAAAAAACTAGACTGTCGTTGGTAAACATAATTTAAATTTGTTCCGAATAAGACCGAACCTTTTAGAAAATTTGTTCGAGCTTTTTGTCTTTCTTTATAACTTTTAAATAAATTAGTTATGTGCGTTGTGGATGCGATGAGTGCGATTTTTATTTTTGACTTTTCAGACAGTTTATGTAACACGTGTACACTGTTTATATAAACACTGTTCTATTTATCAAGTTAAATGTTCGCGTTCGATATCTTCGTACGTCTTTCAATTTAATCGATTGGAAACGATATATATTCCATTTTATACTTCAGAGTAAAGAATTCAATTTAGCGAGAATTACGAATGCAAGAATTTATTTGTTTCTTTTCGAAAACATATTTTTTACGAATAATCATAATTGGGAAATACCAATATCGAAAGACGATGCTAAAATCATAAAAAATTTATCGATTTCAAGAATTTGACGAGATTATTCCAAGATATTCAATTAACTACAGTAAGATAAGCAAGTTCACACTCGATCGTAGCGCATATTAAATACCAGAATTAAGCGATTTCCAATTATTTGTTTATAAGCTTAGAATGAATCATAACCGCTATATTAAAACTTGGTTATACGTAATTTTATATTGAAAATGATAATGGCCAATCGATAATTCACAATTTTAAATTCCAAAATTATTTAAAAAAACAACAAGAAAACGCGCAACTTTCGTTCGACGGCGGAGGCATCGCGCGAAAAATTATATAAGGAAGCGAGTAAACGTCGCATCGTACAAAAGGCACTTGCGTTGACTCGTTGTAAAAAAAACGTTAAGAATTATCAACGGTGTTGTCGTTGCGTGTGGGCCTGTTTGCCACGGGAAATTTCGTACCGGCCGATCTCGTAACGTCACCAACGGGAGCGATGACACGTAATCGCGGACCCGCGCACTAAATTACCTGGTTGCGCGGATCGCCTACAACGTGTACGCGAGTAGTGTAAATACACGGATCGTGTGTGTTTGCGGACGTGTGCGAGTGCACGTAGGTGATCGGTTAAGCGAAGAATAGTTGCATAGTTCTTATACAAGTCGAGAGATAGTTTTTGTGCGCGGATCGAGAAAACAATTTTTTATTTCAAATGATATAATAATTGTAATTATTAAGGAAATTTTTTTTTTAAAAATAGAAATAAATCTATTATGTCGAGTCTTCGCGTTATCTAATTAAAGGTTCCAGTTTGCTTATCGACCTCCGCTCGATTTGAAAGAATTTTTCTAAATTTTTTTTCATTTAAGAAGCGTACAAATATTTCACGCTTCTTAGCTAATTTTAATATTTATCGATACGTATATTCGAAGATAAAGTTAAAATAACGAATAACATTGCCAGAAGATTATTTTTATATTTTTTACTTTCTTTACAGAAATTTATCTTTGAGAATTTCATCGATCAAAGTTTAATATATTTGAAATATTTCAGGTCTACGAAATTAAGTCAAACTTATTAGATTTTTAATATGAAAAATTAATCATTGTTTTAAAAAAGTCTTTACAAAGTCAAACATTAGTATATTTATCATTTTGAAAGCATCTTAAGTAAAATATAATTTATCAATTGTGTCTAATTGTATTTATATTTACGTTTAGCTTTGATTCTTTGAAGTGAATAATAGCAACGACATTTACAAAGAGGTCGCAACTACAAAACAATGATGTGCGTACGTCCTTCATGTTCTGAATCGTTAACGATTATACATTTTATAAATATATAATATCAATCGGTCAAGGATTTTTCCGTAAATTCTTTGCTCCACTTTTTAAATATGTCATCTAATTACGAATGAATTTATAAAAAAATATAAATATAAAATAAGGAAGTTTTTTACAACCCGTTCTTCTACTTTAATCTCTACCTTTTTCCAACCTTTTCGGAAGAAAGATAAATTACCGTAAAGTACATCGTCCAAAGAAAGGTTGTATGTCTATGGTAAGAGTATGCTTACTTTACGATAAAACGTATCGTACGACATTTCGAATAACCATTCCAAGTAATTTCTCTGGGTGATGCACAGTGGTAAAAAATAAAGACAATGTAAGCAATTAAATTTTATTCGGTAAATTTCGCAATACATTCTGAACTAAAATTCATAATAATTCATAGTGATTTGGGAGAGAAGATTCATCACCGAAACTAAATCAAAATTAAAAATCTGGCATGCACGCTCGAATTCAATCTAAATTATCCGAGCATCGTTTGAAAAACAGGATGTTTCAAGGAATAATATATTTCTTCTTAAATTACTTTCGAGACTCTCGAAAGCAACCTTATCAATTTACGTCGACGCATCCACCGCTCAAAATGTCTCGTACTCGATATGCTAAGTCACCGTTCGTACAGTAGTTTCATTCACATCTGTGCCTAAAAGGACTCCAACGATAATTTCATATTCATACCCAAGATATATTACATCATCGAGAAACCACAGTCATCGTTGATAAAACCGACAAAAAATTCCATTACAAGCGCATAACCCCGGTGAGAACCCAAACCCGACCGAACTCGACCGAACCCGACCGAAACCGACTCCTTTCCAAAAACGTAAAAACTCACTCGCAGGTCAAAGCTCTGCTCGGAGTGACGAAACGACACCGTCCGTGCGACGAAACGAGGAGACGAAACGAGGAGACGAAACGAGGAGACGAAACGAGGAGTAAAAATCGAACGGCCACCTCGGAAGTCCAGGTAAGCATCTCGGACTCAGGCGTCCGTCTCTTTCGTTTTCTGGATGTCGAGTGCAAGAGCCTTGCGTATCCGAAGAATCTCCTTCTCCGCGTCGGCGAGTGCATACGCCGCCGGCCGGGAACCGTGCGTTCGGAATAGCCGGGCGAGGGAGGGGCAGCGGTGCGTCCGAGAGGCGGCGGTGGAGGCGTAGAGGGATGGTGAGGGGGGCGGAGAGGGGTGGAGAGAGGCAGAGACTCGTCGCGTTATATAAGAACCGCCTCCGAGACTGGCCGTGAACTTAGCGGCGTCCGAGCTCGCGCAGCTGTGCGTCCTTTTTTCTCGGGAGCGAAGCAGCGCTGCACGCGGAGTCGGAAATTTATGTATCGGGAGGAACGGGAGGAGCGCCGGGAACAAAGGATACGTGGGCCTCGTTGCATAGGAACCGCAGTCCCTTGTTTTATCGCGCGACTTTTTCCCCTCTCGCTATTTACGGGATTTATTTATTTTTCTTTTAATAGCGCAGCTTGCGGCGAGGTCGTGTAAAACGCCCACGCTTCGGGTTCTCTTCGATATTAGTCGATGCGATCTTTCGAGGTGCGATCGATTCGCTGCTTTCTTTGTCTTCGCAGCTCCATGATTTTACTTTAATTTTACAGAGAGATACGTAATGCGAATATTTTCTAATATTACGTACTTACGTATAAAGTTTCGTTACGCGAAGTTTATCGTATATTATATTAAATTATGTAAATCGTGTTTCCATTTCGTTCAATTTTAGATATATTTTTAAATTATTGTAACGCGATAAGATCATCGTTCGATAAGTGTTTGTATATATAGATAGTTATATTATTTATTCTCTATTTTAGTTCTATCATATTTTGTTACTTTTGTACATTAATATGAGTTGAAAGGAACAACTTTCCGTAACTGAAACTCTGCCAGCTTAAAATCAAATGCGAATAGAAATCTATTTATTTTGAATGCAGTAAATATATCTTGCGGTAATGAATTCTGATGTTTATATATGTGAATGTACAAACATAAATTACCTTATTAAAAATAATCTAAAATTTAACGAAATATCTAAAATTCAATGAATTTTATACTTTTAGTCCTTAATTAAATTTTAATTTAATTAATTAATTCAACGTTTATTCAACGTTGCAAATATTCCATAACATTATTTTTTCAAGATTTAAAAGTCTTATGTTTCATAACAAATTATTTAAGAAGGTATTGCTTAATTGTTTATGCAAGCTCAGTGGCTATTATTTTATTGCACATAAAAGATAGTTTAGCTTTCTTTATTTTAAAATCTATGGAACGAAAATACGAAAATGGATAGACGATATTAGCAAACAATAGGCACATATTTCTATACAATTTTGAAAGTTCGTTGAAACTACATTTACGAGAGTCAATGTCGCTGTATCCATAAGCCGGTTAAGATGATTAAGCGCGTTCGTAAGTTACGATCCCATTACCTTTTTTGCGTTTGGCTAAAAAACGCGAGAATCGAAAACATCCAATTTTTATTTCCTCCATGAGAAAACGTACGTAAATGTATATAAACATATATATATATATATATATATAGCGTTCGTATGTGTAAAAGTTCACGTACGTTCATCGTTGTAGCGCGACTATTAATAGTATCATAATGATCGTCAGGTGGTTATCCGCATGATCTCGTGTGCGAGCGTGCGAATACGAGCATCGACCTATCCACGAGCATTACATTGTATCCTGTTGTATTTTTAAATGAAGTTATTTTCCATACCAGCGTCACTTGTTTACCTAAGTAAAAATGAGTTAGTATACTCGTAGATTGAATAATATGAAAAATATTAAAATATTAATTTTTCGACTAGTGACTACATGTTTACACTACTTTAGAATATATTTTAATCAAATCGATTTAAGGAAAGCGAACTTTCTATGCTTAAGGGTGTGTGAAAGTTCCGTTCGAGTTGTTATATCGATCTATAGTTAAATAATAGGTATAACGTAAAAAGTATCTTTTACAAAGTTTAACTACGCGTATCGTTGGCAAACTATAAAACATCGTTAATATTCTTAAATTAATTTCATTTAATATTTCTAAAATTTGAAACACGCGTGCTTTTACCGCAGTTTGAGATAAAAATAATCTAGCATTGGTATATCAACGTCAAATTCAACTTAAACCGTAACCATAGCTTAGCGAATTTAACTCTACAGGAACTACTTTGTTAAATTTTATCGCAAAAGTCGTTATATTATATATTTCTATACAACGCTCTTGGTTATGTCGATGTGTTATGTAGGTTTCCTCTTACTGCTATACATCTTTTTACCGTAGACCGAAACTTTCACAAATTTTACATAATTAACGCAGAAGAGATTTTGCAAACTTCAACACATTGTCTTCCTCCTTCGTAAAAATCAAAGATATCTTCGATCTACTCGTGGAAGGAAACGTACATTATTCAACTGTTCATCGCGAAATCCTCCTTTCTCCCTAACCGCCTCTCCTTCTTTCCCGGTCGTTCATAATTCATCCTCTTCGTCTTTGTTTGTTTTCTTTATAATCGCAAGTGACAAAATTCCCGAAACGTTTCACAATTTAAAATGCGTCAGGGTCGATGGCCAAGAGCTTAACCGCGCATCGAAGCCGTCAGAGCCGCGCTGCATACGGGAAGCGAGCGTCGAAAGAATCGTTGCGCCTTTTCCCATCGGCCGTCTCTTTTCCATTCATGCAGTCTGCGCGCGCTTACGTGTGTGCGCGTGCGTGCGTGCGTGTGCGCGGCCGATACGATAGGCACGTTAATGACTTGCGCGCGAACCACTGCTCGAGGAGAAAGAGGGATAAGGGAGGGAGATCGCGCAGCGCAGTTCGACCGCACGTTTCTGACCTTGAGACTTTTAGCGGGAGAGGAGTTCGACGACCTGGAAGTCGTCGTCGCGCCGTACGCAAGGTCGCTGCCGCTGCTGCAGCGGAACGATCGCGACTCGCGATGCGGCGTCGAGTCGTTTGATAAACGTCGGAAAGTCGATGGTCCATGTTCGGTTGTTCGGATGTGTTCCCGCGTGGGAGTACGTCTAACTCGGACATTATCGGAGCGAGGTTTTTATGTTGTAACCCAGGGAGTGAAGAATGCAGGCGCAATGTATACGCTTGGACCGGTGAACGTTCGTTAGATTGGTTATAGATCGTTAGAGATGGATTATCGTGTGAATCCGATTGTTTACGCCAGTCTTGTAACGGAATACGGATTTAAAGGATACTCGAAAGGTTATAATTATACCTATCGATAACGAGTAACTTGGGATAATACGAATGCTACGGGATCTAATGAGCAAAAACTTCTCTTATTGTTTAGTAAATCTCTTTTCGTGAAACAAAAAATTCCCGATAAAATACTCTGAAGGTTTTAGTATAGATTATAAAATTAGCAATTATAAAAATAGCCGAAAACATTCCTATTTTTAAGTAAACGAATACTTAAAAACTCTATAAGTAGATAGAATTATATCCATAAATACACATATATATATACATATCTAATCTGTTTTGTCAGATTACTGATTTTCGATAATTATAGGCTTATTATTGGCAACATTACAGATTATATCTTTTTCTTTCAAAAAAATCGTATACAAAATAATCGCTTTATCCTACTATTAAAAATTGAATGTATGTGATATTTTTTAAGCGACACTCTTGTAATTTCGTATTATCTGATAAATTTTTATATATTATTTATATTTATTATTGTTAAGTATTATATAAAATTTTGTATATATATTATTTTTCTAAATTTATTAATTTTTAACTTCAAAATACGTTTAATTTTTAATTTTTCGATATTTATTTTTTTTTAATCTTAAGAATTAATAATACCGTACAATTTTCCCATTTTTTAAATTTATTTCATCCTTTATTTATTACTTTACTGAAATATGTAAATTAATCTTCATTTAGAAGTATATTATTATGAAAACTTAAGCTAGCATTCTTTTAATCTATTTTTAGCCTGTTATTGATTATCGTATTGCATCGTTTTCCGATTTTTTGAGACCACATTTTTTCTCTAAATTTTCTAATAAATATCAAAAAAATATAATTTATGAATTAAATCTGCTTTATAAATATAATCATACATACGTTAAATAAATTTTATATTAATTTTCAACATTCTTAATTTATAGAATGTATAAGTTTATAAAAAGTTTTATATGAAAATAACACTTGCGATTTCATGGATTTTATAACAATAACAAATTATATAATAAAAATTAATTATATCTTTCATAAGAAAACAACTTTACGAGTAAAAATCACTCTTATTTTATATAAATTAATAATAAATTTTTGCAAATTTTTATAGCAAATTAGAATTTAAAAAACTTTATCGATTTCTTAAATTATTAGCTTACAATAAAAACGTATTTAGAGTTGATACAAGTTAAAAAAAATAAGCCTGGACAAGATTAGATTTTGGTAGTATAATCCCTTCGCAACTTTGAAATTTAATCGTACACAGAAAATATTTGAGTAGACGCCGGATCGCGAACGTTATTCGATATCGCTGATCGATCAATGAAATAAAGCATAAAGCAAGCAAGAAATTTGAATTTGGCATTTCGAAAAGGTTCCATAAAAATGTCCGGAAGAGTAATCGCGCGGTACTCGAAGTATAACGAAACATCGAACGATCCGATCGAACTGCCGGCGCTCCGCAAAGAAAATACGAAAGAATCCAAAAAGGAGAAGCAGCCGAGTAAATCGAAGCGAACGGTTGCGCGTTCGCACTATTCCGACGTCTGGGAATCCGGACAAAGGAGTTCGAGGGCAGTGAGAAACGGAGCGCGGCGAGGCTGAGGTCGTCAGCCCGTGTGGACCCAGACCCGGCCTGATTAAAACAGGCTGAGTGCAGTCACCGGGAGGTGGGGAAGGCGGAGGGCCTTCGAAGGCTACCGACGCCCGAAAGCCATTCTTTTGTCTCGTCCGGGAGAAATTCCCCCCATTCCCGCTACGAATCACCAGTGCCTGAGCTTTGAATTAGCGTTGGCCCGAGAAAGCGCGGAGGTTTGAGGGCACGAGGATTTATTCGCGGACTCTAGATTATGTGGGTAGACAGACCTGATACTTCATGGAATGATGCAATGTGTTGATTTGCCGAGCTTTGCTAATTAGGGATGCTTGATTTATTAATGATTATTTCACTTGATTTATACCCATCCTTTATTCATAGACTCCACCGAGTTTTCGTACCAGGATTCGTTAGCAATTTTGATTACGCGTCTCGCGATATTTAACGTTCGTTTGAAAGTTACTCAACAACGAGTCTTTGATAAAATTCAGCTAGTTACCGAAACACGTAATTTATAATACATGTAATTTATTTATATTGACATGAATCGTTATTAAATTAACTAAACTATTCAAATTTTATTTACTCTTACCATGTATTCGATTATTCAAATTAAAATCCTGTATGAATCGAATGTTTTTTCCGTACGAAAATAAAACTTGTATCGTTGATTAAACTTTTTAAAAAGTTATCTTTCAAACATTTATTTTTGATGCTATAAATAAACTGCAAATATTTTTCCTTATCAAATACTTTAAATTTATTCCTAAAAAATTTAAATATTTTGAAATATAACGTCGGGAAAAAGTAGTTGTAAGAACGATAAAATTTAGTAAATTATTAGTCGTGGGTTAAGTTTTTAAAAATTACTCGTTTAATTATGGAAAAAATAAAAAAAACATTTGTATTTATTTATTAACTTTAGAAACTTAATCTGTATTTAATTTTTACACATTTCGCTTAAATAAATCTGTTTGCTCGTGTAAAGGACTCATTGCGCATACAGCGTCAACGTACCGAAACGCACGATAAGAGACATGAAAGTAAAGGTTCGCAGTTGCCGTGAAACAGTTTATTTACCCCGATTTCCTCGAGGTCATATAAGAAAGCCAGGCCTTGATGATCGGAACATCAAAAAAGATTATCTTTAAAAATGACTCTACCAGATGTTTACGCGATATCGCAAAGAAATTTCGTAGTAAAATATTACATATTTTTTAAAAAAATATTTTGAAAATTCAAAAGCGAAATAAAATATAATGATAATATGTTAATTTGTTTATTAACTATTTTTGTTTTCCAATAAAACTTTGGATTGGTTGAAATTAAGTTCATAGTATAATTCACATTATTGCTAATATTAAAAATTTGATTCCTATTTTAATTCAAAGAAATTTCTAAAATAAAATTTATTCATATATCTAAAAATATAGAAGTTCATTTCTATCGATGTTTATTACGATATTATTTCTGTGTTCGTTAAATATGAATTATACGAGTGTTTTTCTGCTTTATATTTGATGTTCTCAATATAATCTCTTAATGCGAAACAGAAACAATTTATCATTATAGAAACATGGAATTGTAAAGATAGTAACGTTTTATGAAACGAAAATCGAAAAGATTTTACCGTTTGCGTTGAAATTTTAATTAACACCAATTGATAATTAATTTTACCAGTTAAACCGAAAACGATGTTCTTTGATCGTCATTGTTAAAAATACAACCGCAACATTATTATTTATACAGTATTTAAATTTTTTCGATTTTTAAACCAATACTTTTTACGAGGGAAAAAGACAAATGTTATCTCAAACGTTATCTCCGCTTTTTCCGTTGAACCCAGTCGCCTAAAATTTGCTTTCAATCGCAAGCTTCTCGTTCAGGTTGGAAAGGTAAACCTCTACGGAGAATCGAGCGAGTAAACGAAGCCCAAACATTTTGTCGAACGGTTATTGAATAAAATATCGGCGTCGGGGGGCGTCGGGGGGCGTCGGCGGGGGGTATCGGGGGACGTCGGGTGGCGTTGGGGGCGTCGGGGGCGTCGGGGGCGTCGGGGGGGGGGGCGAAGAGGGATACCCGAATCGTTCGAATCGACCGATAACGCTCGCGTTGATTTTCGTCGGGAATCATGAAGCGTCCCACGCGTCATCTCGTCTTACCATCACTCGGCGCTTGAGTCATCGCGAACCGGCTACGCGGATTTGTGCGGAACGTACGAGCGACGTGACTCTACGTCAGTAGTAACAGACAGCGCGACGTACGACTCGAGCGCATGCGCTTAGCCAAGAGCCTGACACATCTGTGTTGATCCTTGAATTTTTTTTCTCACCCGACGTTATTTTCGACGGGTAATTTGAGCGATCTTAGCTTCGATCGACTCGGATCATCGAGTATATTTTTTGATTGATTGACCGGGAACGCTTGTGTTGTTTAAAAGAGTTTTTAGCGGAAAGGAATTTATCCCCGGCAACTGTTGATTGTAAATTATTTACACCCGCTAACCTACATAACTGTGCCAATTACAGGAGGAATTAAAAGTCAGGAGCAAGAAAATGATTAATTATTTTTCAATGAAGGAATGAAAAATTACCACAGATAAATATTTTTTTTGATCACTTGGAATGTTTCTGTTATAAACGTATAAATATATAAATGATATACAAATGATAAACGAAGCACGAAGATTAAGGTTCTATAAATTTCTTCTATTCGGATAGAACTAAATTAGAACTAAATTAAAAAATTTTCGTAAAAGTAAATATTAAAAATTAGTAGCTTAGTTGCATGCTCGAATTAAATTTTATTTGTATATTTTTTCTAAAATTA
Source organism: Dolichoris vasculosae (assembly GCA_018907195.1). Taxonomy (NCBI): domain Eukaryota; kingdom Metazoa; phylum Arthropoda; class Insecta; order Hymenoptera; family Agaonidae; genus Dolichoris; species Dolichoris vasculosae. Next base: position 9,411,388 of record JACCHY010000005.1, on the reverse strand, counting down.
TCGTGAATAATATAACTTTAATCGAATATAAGAAATAATATGTCAAATTATTCGTATCAATAATGATATATAATTTTGTAATCGATAAATATTTACGATAAATAATATAAATTTGTTCGATATTCAAACGCGCACATTGATTAATGGGATAAATCGATTAAAGGAATTAATAGTCATGCCCTTAGAAATTAATTCGTATTCATCACTAAAATTTTTATCTATACGTCGCGCTATAGGAACTTTTGCTCTTATATCCAACTATATCGGCTCGTTTTACGTAATTTTTGCGCACCGAAACATTGCGTAACTGGTTTAATAAAAAAAAATAAATTTTGTTATATAAAAAAGAAATAGATGTTTTTCGGTGTTATAAATATTTTGCGCGTGACTGATATTCTAGTGCGATTAATATTTTGTTTTTGTATTTTTTTTGGTTATAGATTCATATTTAATACACCGTTATGAATTAAGTTATGTAAAAAGAGATATTAAATATAAATTAGTAAATTATATATTTAATTTTTGATAAAAATACAGGAATTTAAATTATTTTTAAAACGGAAGTATTTTAAATTTTACATTATATTTCTTATCGTTTATCGTATCGATCGATCAAAAATCATTCCAAACTTATGGAGTCATAGTATACGTAATAACATACGAGAAGATTTGAGTTACATATATATTGAAAATCTCTAAATCTAGTATTGTACTGCTTTTACGAATTTTTCTTATGACTTCGGTAATGCTGACGATTTCATAATTTATTTTATGTGTTCATTCTTTAAATTGATTGTGTAACTATTTAATTGAAAATATTCGAAACAAACGTATGCTCTTTTTTAACACGTGAAAATACTTTCAAAATAAATATTTCTTCGATAAAAAATAAAAGAAAAGTACTATTATAAAGTACAATTTTTCGTTATAAAGTGAATTTTGAACGATATTCGTTAATAATAAATAAAGTGAAGGTTTTCTCAATTTTATTTCTTACGTAAATCAAGAAACGAAGATTACCGTGTTTTATAGAAATTAAAAATTTTAAAATTCAGTTCTTATTGTCTTAGAAATAATTAGAATAAACAAAGAATAATCCAATTTAAATCAACGAGGACAAAAAGTTGAGCTAAAATTTCCATTAAATCGATATTAATTATATTTACATTTACGTAAAACTTTATTGGGATAAACCAGACTCGATATCGAACTCGTCAACATTTAGAACGGGTAGTAATAAAATTAATTTGTACTCTAAATGAAAATAGGTAAATAGAAGAATAAATAGATAAAGGAAAGAGAGGCGAATTCATAATTAATTGTTCATGACACCTTGTCTTTGTTGAGTCACTGTGCGCGCACATGCAACAAGCCTCTGTATAAAAATTTCACAAAACCTAGTCCTTATATAATTGAGTTTACACTGTTTTTATGTAACCTCAAAAAGAGCTCTATCGAAGACGAGGCGCGTGGATAGCCCTTCGTCGGGAATAGGACGTTTCTAAAAAATCACCTATGACATAATGGAAAGCGAATCCGTTAAGAAGGTTAAGCTATAGTTTTTACATAAGCTAACTTCCTACACTTACGTACACAAACTCGCGAGCCACGTATATTCCAAAGCGTTTACTCGTGTTTACTCAACTAATTACGCAGACTCGTAGGAAGCGAAATAAACGCTCGAGCGCGAGAGAAACATAGACGGCACTTTATCATCGGCTCGAGAACGAGGCACCAGGTAATACGCCGCGATTCCCATCGTTTTCGGACGCACAACGAACTTACGTAAGGGTAAAGCTCGGTTACTTGCGCCCGTAGAATCCACGAATCGCGGACTAACCCGGACCCAGCCACGACTAAACTCCTTCCCGAAATCCCGAAAGATCACTCACCCAGTTGTACGGCGAGGTCGTATCTCTCGAGTGCCCGGGCGAGTTGGCCTTCTTTGACGAGCGCGTCGGCCTCGTGCCTCGCAGCGCTGGCCTCGGCCTCCCGGGGCCACCACTTTTCCACGAGCCTCTGCACCAACACGTTCGTCTCCATCCGCGTTTGCTGCTGCTGCTGCTGTTGCTGCTGTTGCTGCTGTTGCTGCTGCTGCTGCTGCTGATCCTCGGACTGTCTCCTGGGACCGCACACTCCGCAGCCCTGGACACCCAGACAGTTCCGACAGAAAGTGTGTCCGCACTCGAGGCTCACCGGCTGATGCAACGCTCCCTCGCAAATCGGACAGGCGAAGGACGCGACACCCTCGACGTCCCTGGCGCGTCCCCGCTGGGCCGCGAGCTCCTCCAGGAGAGCGTTGCTCAAATGCCGGAGCTTGTCCGGCGGCACCTGGCCCAGGACGAGGCACCGAGAGTAGACGTCGATGGCCTCCCGGAGTCTCCCGCAGCGCGCGAGCGAATCCCCGTAACCGAGGAGCAGCTCGAAACTCGGCGCCTGCTGCTTCAAACAACGCTCGTACATCTCGAGGGCGAGGTGGTAGTTGCGCGAGGCGAAGGCCTCCCTGGCGACGTCGCTCATGTCGGACTACGCGGCAACGGCCGGCCCGGGCATGTCAGGCCCGAGCGAGCCAAGCACGTTTCTCGAGCACGGCGAGGCGTCGCGACGCGGTTCGCACGTCGCTGAGGCTCGGCGTCGACTGCTGTGCTCGGGTCGCCGGGCCCGAGCGTCGAGCTCGACGACGGTGGTTGCGCCTGCGACGGACGCGCCGCCAGTGGGAGAGACGGCGAGAGTCCGCACCGCGGGGTTGGACGCGCTCGTCTCGCTCCTTACGCCGTCGCCGCGGTTCTTTTTTTCCTTTCCGATCGCGCCGCCGTCTTTTACGAACGACGCGGGACTCCAGGGACTAGAGAAAGCAAGAGAGATCGAGCGATCGTTCGCCGAGCTCCGGGTGGTCGTTTCGGCGTGCGTGCAAACGCTCGTACGATCTTCCCCGGTGGCACTCGGTTGATTTCGGTCCAGAGAAGATGCTGCGGAAGGAGGAGTCCGGTCTTCGGTTCGCTGGCTCGTTCGCGCCGTCGGAAGACTGGAACGCGATTATCTCGCGTTCGCGTTAATCGCGTACCAAGTTATTGGCTCGATCGCACCGAGGGACGGCATTTAGCGAACGTCTTGCGGCCAAGATCGCGACGCGCTGGAATTCGATATTCGGGTTCGTCGCGCGGGGTAATTCGACTCTTCGGGGTGACGGACGTCTCGTGGTCGGGCTTCTCTCTCTCCCTCTCTCTCCCTCTCTCTCTCTCTCTCTCTCTCTCTCTCTGTCTTTCTCTCTGTCATCCAAGCCCTTAGCACGAGTGTCGCGGGAAGTCCTTGCCGGAATCGATCGCGACGCAACGGTGCCATCGGGTCAGGGAGCAGCGGCCGAGGAAGGGACACTTGTTGTCCGCGCCCTTCTCGTACAGTAGATAGCGTCGCGACGTCTCGCGGGTAGAGCGTCCAAACCGAATCAATTTCCGAAACTGGCTGAAACTGGCTCTCGCGGGCCTTTAGGGCATGTACGAGATAACGTGGCGCATGCGCTCAACCGTGGACGCGTCGGCGGGCTTTACGTACACGCGGAGTAATCGACTTCTCCCCCTTCCGACGTCGCGGGGATGCCACTCGTGCCCTGAAATTCGTGTCTTGTTTACTTTGGCGCGCGGTGCGTTTGTCCTTGTTCGAGCAACGAGAGTATTGGCGGAAAAGCGAAGGCTGCTATTTCAGCATTGTACCGTCGGGTTTGTTGCTCGTGTCGCTCGAGATTAGATTGTAAAACTTGGGTACTCGATTGGTAATTCATACGGTAATTCTTTTTTCGATTGATCGATTAATTTATTGATTAATTGAATACGCTGCGAGTAGATCGAAGATATTTGGATAAAAATGATTTTTTTACCGTGTTATGTTGTATTTGACAAAATAATATAAGATACAAATTATATTTTATGTTTCGAATATCGTTACTGTCATTTTATTTTTACAAAGTTATTTTGTCGCAAGGTTAGAGAGATATAAATTTATTGTAGTTTCGAATAATTTAAAAATTTTTTGATAAGTATCCGTTAAAAAGTTAATTTTATATATATTTATAATTACAAGATGCAACCTTTGTGCAATTTTTTACTTTTTTTAACCCTATATTCTATAATAGAAATAAATCTAGATACCATAACCTAGATATAAAAATCGAATTAGCATTGTTAGAAAAATTTTATTTTATAATTGCAACGTATAATTGGAATATATAAACACGTTTTATATTACATATAATAACTTAATGGTTGATTTATTTGTTCAGAAATAATTTAATTTATATCGTTATACAAAGCAATAAGAAATATCTATGATATAAGAATGAATTGAAAAAAAAATTAAGTAAAAAAAATATGCGAATCAACCTAAATGAAGAATATAAAAAATCTCGTATTTAAGTTTATGTATAATATTATTTGAGTCATTTTTATATTCTAGAGTTAAAGTATAAAAATTTTAATATTATGTCATAAAAGATTATGATTTGCTTAAATAATTACATCGAATTATATTTACGTAATAGTTTCTCGTGTTAATTTATAAACTTTGGAATTCGAAAATATATCGTAAAAAGATACGAAATCCATAAATTTGTCTTTATTTTTATCACTGTTATATTTATTATATCGTATTATATTTATTAATAAATCCTTATTTATATTACTCCAACAACTTTTCTCACCAATTAGCATACAATTGTATATGCAGTTATCTGAAATTTAAAGCTCTATTTTATGTCTACAGATTATTATTGAACGATATATTTAATGTCTAGTGAAGGTAATCAGTACGTAAACTATAAATTTGATGAATTTACAAAATGTGGTTTAAAAGTCATAATGAAACCGTAATAAAGTATGTTAAGCTGATGCTCATTCGCTCATTCAACGGAGAAATGATGCTTATTTAAATCAATTTGTATTCTCGTATCCTTTTCACTAAATCTGATTCAAAATAAATACATCTATACAATTTTTTAATTGCAGAGTTTAGAATACTTAAGAACTTGTTCTATATGTTAACATACATGACATTTGATTGCATTTACTTACTTATACTCCTTATAAAACTATTTTTTATTAAACATAGCAGTAATATTATGAATGAGTATTTATTAAATTCAATCAATTATATTTACTTTAATTAATTTACCTAAATCAATAATATGTACACAATTATAATCATTTGTGTACGTTATATATTAATTCAGCTTAAAATCAGTGAGACTGTTTTCGGTCTATTGCTTTGTCACATGATTAACTTGTATTTTAATTTACTTTAGAGATTAAAATTGCCTTTGTAAACGAAAAGATATATTATTAGTTTGCATAGATGATATATTGTTCAAACATCCGCTCTTACTTAAAAAAAAGCTGTACATAATGAACAAATAAAAGATTGCTTTTTGTTCAATTTCTCTTATCTTATCGCCTGTTTTTATTTCAACAGTGCTTAAAACGAAAAGCAATAAAATATGAAAATCCAAGATAACAAATTATTATACTATTTATGCCCTTTTCATATATGTCAGTATATAAAATATAAGATTTTTTACAATTAGAAAATTGAAACTTGAAAATTTATTAGAGATATTAACTCGTTAAAAAAGTTTCTTATATCAGAATTAGGATAGTTAAATCAAAAAGTAATTTTAATATCATATTAAAATTGCGTTAAGAGTACAATACCAATCAAACTATATTCATAAGATTTATTGCAATTTTACATTCCTGAGTTTTACCTTATTTCTAATAAATTACGAGTATTCGTTTCTAACCCAATGGTACGTAGCTTTCATTTCAGTTATCACTAATTCCAGTTATAATATTAAATTATTTGATACATTTTTTGTTTATGATTTACTGTTAGAATAATTTATTTAAGAAATATAAATTATATACTTTCATTTACTTAAATTCATGATAAATCTTGTAGATCTTCAATATATAATGATAGGATATTAAAAGTAATATACAGATTGAGTAAAGACATAATATATATTTATATAAATTCTAAAAATATTAAGTATTAATCTTTATATTGTTTCTTAGTTTGGTTCATGTAATAAAATGTAAGAGTCAAATAATTCATGAATTTTGAAATGCATGTATATCTTTTTTATTATATAATAATTGTATTACTAATTTAATAAATTTTTGTTTTTATAAATTAAATGTGAAATATTTAAAATATGTAGATAAAAGTATAGTTTATATTTCAATGTGATTAACTGAAAACATAATTGAATTCTAACTAAAATTAATTTTTACGTACGATATAAATCCTTTTTTAAATTTATAATTTATGATAAATAGTTTTAATATATTCGATCCTGAGAAATAATCATAAATGAATCAGAATATTATCTTGGATAAATATTAAAATATTAAAATATTTTTTAATGATATTATTTGATGGAATAATTTCAACATATTTGAATTTTAATAATACTATAGATAATTGAATCATTAAATTATGAAATTAATTATGGTTTTGTAATTAAATAAAGGTAAGTAGCTTGACGAACAATAATTTTCTTTCTGTATAAAATGTATAATACAGGAAAATAAGAAAATTATTAAAACTTTAAAAAGTAAAATGAATGTGTAGATGAATTGAACTTATTTAAAAAATAATGCTCTCTAAAATTTAAATATTTGTTTCTCGTCTCGTTTTTTTAAGAAAAAAATCAATCTTTTAAAATGATAAATTTTTATCAAACAAAACCTCTGAAGCATCAATATCGTGACCTTTCCACCGACGTTTGTTTTGAGCTCGCGCAAATCGTTCATTGACTGTTAATGTACAAAAGTTGTGAATTGATAAAGGAGTATGTAACGATACTTAAAAAATTGTTTAAAATTGAAATCCAGTAAAGTGATACAATTATATAATATGAAGAAAGATATATAATTTGGAAGTAAATTTGTTTTCTACAATACATTTTTAATGTTTATAGTAAATAATTTTTAATATTTCGTATAGAAATATTCCAAATTCATCGTTCTGTACAAATAAAAAGATATTTTAATTACAAATACTTAGTTTTCCCAGAATATTATTTCAATAAAGTTTCATTTACAATAAGATTTAAGTCGATGCAATTTTAATTAATTTCGTTCACATAAAAAAAATTTGAATCTTGTAAGTAATAAGTATTGAAAGTTAAATACTGAAATATTAAAATAAGTTTTCCATACTTTTAATCCATCTTTTTATTTATAATTTTATTGTTAACGATATTCATATTATTTTTTAAATAAAATAATAATTATTATTTACGTTCATTGTAAAATTTGTAGAGATATGATTAAAATTTAATAATGAGTTTGAATTACTTAATTTAATTAGGAATATTTTTTGTTTAATTAAATTAAATTAAATTTTTAGAGTTACTTTAATTAAATTTTTCATTGAACGTTGTCTTTACAAATATTATCATATCAATGAGAAAACCAATAATATATTTTTAATGTGCTGGTAAGAAGTTTAAGATGATTATTATTTTTTACGTTATATAATAGATTGACTTTGAATTTTAACTTTTACTCTTTTAAGGAAACGTACAGATAATCAGTTATTTCAGTCAATAAAACTACAGAAAGAATTTCATTTTTATTCGTGTAATCGAGGTATACTGCAATGTCTACGCAGATCTAATACTTCGTGAAGTATACAATTTATTCATCAGCTATTAGAGTTTATCAAATAAATAATTATATATATATATAAAATTTTAGTTTAAATTCAAAACACAATCATTTCTTTGAGTGCAAAATTATATAAATCTAATTTTGTTAGAGTAAATGTACTCTTTCAGCAACATTCTGAAACTTTTTTTTAATAAATACCAGTAAATATTTATTTTCCAAGTACATAGATTTTCTTGAATCGAAAATATAATACTAAAAATATTAGAAAGCAATATAGTACTAATTCAAGTTATTTCTAAACAATCAGCAATATAAGACTAGCAATACACGCGAAAGTCAAATGCTGAAAATACAAGCTCGCGTCGATCGAGGCTTAATCTTCGACTACATGCGTATTTATCTGGTGCACTTACATAAGCTATTTGTGTTGCGCACATATACACGTGCCGCGAGGAGAGTCACCTTTACAGCAGAACGCAAAGCAAATTTTTAATCGTCGAAATGTCGCTGCCACTGTATATATATCGTACATATATGATTGTAAAATCAGGTGAGCGAGGGCTTACGTAAAGGCATAGAAGTTCTTTGTCACAAAACATACTCTTTAAGTGTCGAGGTATGCATTTGAGCTGACATCGAATATACTTTTTATAAAAAGATTTGGGAACTATTGATCAGTGTCGAAATTCACAATGTATGGAGATCGGTTTAGTGTCCAATGAGATGTTTGTTATTGGTAACCGCGTATCGAGATATCGAGAATCATCGAAACGTAGTGCGTAGATTTCTGTTAGAGTTAACTTCGTATCTAAATGTTGGATTGAATTGATAATAATTTATGGTTTACGTAAATTCTATTATATAATTTCATTTACGATAGTTCTGGAAAATATATGCTACTATACATTTTTGTTCGAGCTTTTCTTTAACAAAAAATTATACTTTTAAAAAAACAAATAAAACCAGGAAAATATTTTGATAAGAATAATGTTCATTTAATTATTCATCATTTTATTTATTTTTGCTTAGAAAAAAGTTGATATATTTTTACTTTGCAGAATATGAAAAAGAACATAATTTAATCTTCGATATACAAAAATCTTGAAAAAATTATCAGTTTGAATTATAACGAAGAAGTTATAACGCGAATGGTATATTGAAATTTATATAAATGGTATTTATCTTTAAATTTATATAACTTCGGTCTACTTTTTTATATATCTCAAAGTTATAACTTCTTTAAAGGAAATGCGATGTGAATATATATAGTAATAAATATAACAAATCGTTGCTAAAATGATTTTTAAGTTTTTTCCTTAATTTATATTATATAAAAAAATATAGATTTTTTATTATTAAAGAAATAAGTTATTACAAAAATTTATCAACTCTAAAAATTGGTAGAAATAAAATTAATTTACAATGGATAGATACATATAAATAAATTCCTTTTCAAAGGAACTTAACTATTACCCGTTTTCATTGTCATACATCATATTTATAGATTCGCTATTAAACTTAAAAAAATGTATATATAGTAAAATTAAATCGCCAAAAAATATTTAATAATACTACTGACCATTTCTGTGTTATTCGGTTAATTTTATGTGATCCAAATTTCTTAGAAATTACAATGTTTTTCTATAAAAAATAATTAAAGATGGAGAATTTCCCTTTTACTTTCAATCCATTATTTTTTTATATGACAAATGATTTTTGTTACTGATATTTTAGTTTCAGTTATTAGAATTGTAAGAACAAAATATAATTTTGCACACCGAAGCATAATTTGTACTTTAAAATAAAAATGGTTAGATATCAGCTTTTATATGTTGAAACTTAAATTTAGAAAAAGAATGAATGTTGAATCGATCATAGATTTTTGAAGTTTGAAGGCAAGTGGATATTCATTTTTTAATTTATGTCAAAGGTTAAAGTTTATAAAAATGAGAAGGTAGAAGGAGAGAAGGAAATACGTAGTTGAATAGAACTGAGGGCTTTTTGTAATTAAGAAAAGTACTCGTAGGGACAATCCTCTATTTATGTTTCATAATAATTAGATATGAATATAGCAATTTTTTATTTTTTGTCCATATTGAGACATTCGCATAAAATCTAATAATAAATTATAAAAGGAAGAGAAACACATAGGAATTTCTGTACAGAAATTGAATAACTCCAAATATCTTTTATTATTACATTATAAAGTTATTTCCATAAGCATATTTTTAACCTTCAAAATTATTATATTTTTGAAAGCGGATAGAAGTTGTACATATAAGTATTTAATTTTTCAATAAAACTTAAAAATATAGTAAAAATTAAACTAATAATATTTTAGATAATGAAATCGTTTACATAATTTAAAAATAGTATATTTCTCTTGTGTATATAAAAGAATTTCCTATCATATAAGTCTATTATTACATTACATAGCATATAGAAATATTATAATATTATTTTATTAAATTTTAGTGATATATACTTTCTATTTTTATTATAGTTTATTGTTATTAGTAGTTTTTATAAATTTTTATTTTTCAACAATTTCAAATAATAAATTTGTCCGTGTATTTGATTTCTTCTTATTCCAGTAAACGATATACATATATAATTAAAATTAAAATGATTCAATATGTTCAGAAAATAAATTATGCCTCACTAAATGTTTGCTTACTAATTTACTTTTATATAAAGAAGAGTATACGAACAAGTAGAAAAATGTTCCTTTATCTAAGATATCGATTTTATTCTTCCAATTTCAACAATATTTCAATAATATGGACATAGATTTGTTGGTGACTAGAATTATCGTATAATTTTTATAATATACATAAAATATTATTTTATACGATATTTGTTTAAAGTAAAATATTTTTTTTTCTAAATTAAAATAAGCTAAAAATTAATGTTTAATTTAGCATAAAACCCGTTACTATATTTCAGGATGAAAATTTTCCATCAAATTTTTATGGTTTTCACGACAAAGATATTGCCAATAACATTCAATAAAAATCATTGCGTGATTATTAGCATTAATAGTAATAATAATAATAATAAAATAAAAACAAAATAATAAAAATAAAATAAAGAAATATGAAAACTTACAGAAATAGTAGCCTAATCGATAAAATTTTGAAAACGTCAATTTAATTTTAATTAAAATTATTACTTCTTTAAGAATATCATTAAGTCCTGAAAAGTATGGTATCGGTATCAGAAGTAATATTAATTATTATTTATCCTAAGAAGGAAAGCCCGATGCGATTACAAACAAATGCTTACATAAGACACGAGCTGATTCCTTCATAAGCAGCCGTATATAGATGAGTGGCTCGAGCGGATCATCAGCACCGAAAATCGCGGGTGGGTACGCCTCGAGTTACATAAGCTCGCGCTACTACAAATTTTCGCGAATACGAACGTATCATCATCTTGCGCCGAAGAGGCGATGCTCCGGGGACTAAAAATAAAGCGGACCCACACACTAAACGCCGTCTCTCGCTTTTATGTAATGAATGAGCGATGTCGACTTATCGATATCTCGTTCTCCCTCCCGTTTTTTTTTTTTCGAAAATTGACGCACGTCGCGCGAATTAATCTCATCGCCCCGATAATTTTGAAACGCAATGATTCGCGGACTCTGTCGCATCGCTTCGCTACTCTTGACGATGTGCCTGCGAGCACTATATTGGCGATATTTCGTTGACCTCGGACGACGAAGGTGAATTCAATCGAGGCGAGGTCTCGCGGGAGTGGCTTTTTTGATAAAATGCTTTTTTCGGCCGTATCGAAGAGAGTCTGTGCGAAAAAAGCTTGCACGCGTTTATTTTTAATGTCGCATGGCGTGAGCAACTGATAAGACGCTAGGCCACTTGTCTATATTTATTTTTCATGTTATACAATGCGCGCGGAATACACGCATGTAAGCGTATGAGTTACATAATGCAATTTGAAACTTTTAAGTAATAACAAGCTCATATTATGTACAGTTTTTCAAAAACGAAGCTGTTAGCGAGGCCGGATTCGGTACTTAACGCTTATGCGTTTATTTCCATAACAATTTACATAACTATATTTCGTTAATTTTTATTTTAACCGTTATCTTTCGTCAAAATTTCGTTTTTATTAACATCTGCTAATTTATAATATGAAAATATCTCTCTTGATTATTCCGAATAAATAAATTTTGACCCATTGTTTCCTTTCGTAAGAAAAATTTTGTTAAAATACATTTATATTACGTTATTATAATTAATATTAACTTTTATACATAACGGGATTTTTCACTATAAAATTAATGTATAATACATCGATTTTTTAATAGATAGTATTTTTATTTCATTTAAGTGCACCATCACGCTGATTGATTTTACACTTTACGTAAAACAAAACACAAACAGTTGCACTGTCAATTTGCTATCAAGCTGCAAAACAGCATTCTTAGATTTTATCTCTTGAAATTATAATATATATATATATAGGTATTTCTGAATACTTATATAAAGTTTTAGTCTTTTATCGAAAAGTTTCTCGTTAAACTACCGTAAAAATTATTTATCGATAAGTCTATTGTCTTTTTTATCGTATAATCATCCGTGAAATAATAAGCAAGGGTTAATTATTTTCGCTGCATAAATAATGAAATATAGCTATATAATACGCGACGAAACTAAAATATTTCAAAGATTTAGCATCGGTGTACACTGAAGAAGCAGTCTTTAAAATCTAGTAATAAGAGGCAACCACACCAGCCTGAGACAACGTGTTTTCTTTGTCAGCGCGTCGGTGAAGCCACGTGTTGCCAATGCATTCCACTCTACAAAAGTAACAGACCAAGAGAGAGATAGAGAGAGATGGAAGCAGAGAGAGAAAGAGAAAGAGACAGAGCGACGAGTGAAGTCGCGTGCGACGTTCCAGGCGTGTGTCATTCGCGCGGTGTTAAGGTGAGTTTACGATAAAGACAGTTTAGCATTGTACTTTTTATATAAGAGATATTTGCTTTACAAATTCTTGTATGCTACGCATAAATAAAATGAATTGAAAAGTATTTTCTCGAAATAAATAACCGATTTATAAATTGCGTATCAATTGCATCTTTATTGGAATAAATGGAATAAATGTAAGAATAATGTATTTAAAAAACTGTAACCTTTTTTCATAAATTTAAAATTCATTAAAAATTTAACTGTGAGTTGTCGTTCGATATTATGCAAGTTTTCATAAATATAATTAATCGTTTTCAAACGTGGTTTTATGGGCAAATTTTTATCGAGTGTTAGAATAAGTGCAAATTTTATTTTCATGAATTAGAGTAACAAATTATATTGCATGTTCCAAATTCTAACGAAAAAGTATATCCGAGTGTAATAAAGTAGGCAACAATAAGTCCATATATCAATGATAGAGGTTATACAATTTTGGCTAAGTATACCGGTAGCCTTGTACATTTTCCTTTATTTCAAAAATATTTAATTATTGCTCGTTGACGATATGCTAATTTTGTAAAAAATTTATCTTACGATGTTAATGAATTTTAAATATCAGGTAAGCTTATATGGTTCTCAATAACAAAATAAAAAATATAAGTATTTCGGAATATTTTGCTATAAATTCAGCATTAACATTACAAATTTTCGCAAACTATACTCGAGATAAATAATCCTTATAATTATTCATTCGCTTTAGAAAGTAGTTAGAAGTTGCTAGATCCACTTATACTCATTATGTACAATTTAATGTAAGAATAAGTTCTAATACGTTAAATAAAAATAAATTTTAATTTTTAGAAAATTATTTAATACAAATACAAAAAAAAAATTAATTATGGGGATAGATTAGTTTTTGCTTATAGACCATTTTGGCGGTACAATATTTATGATTAAGATTGCTTGAACAAATATGTAACGCCTATTATTTACTATAACTTACTCGACCATGAAAATATTTCTACTACCCACTTTAGCTAGTATTTTGTATGATTTCCCTCCCCCTTAATTTGTCACGGATATTCGTACTATATTTTACTCAGGCACATGTTTAAATGCACGCATTAACCGTAAATGAGAGCGTTAAATGGAACTGAAAACGAAATATTAGCGAATCGCGGTTTGGCTTTAGGCATGGAACAGAAAGTTTCTTTATGACCATAGTACGAACCACTGCAATTTATCCAGCAGAATTAATGCGTGTAAAGAATTCTCTGGGCAAAATTCCGGCTAATGTGTCATTTTCATTGAGCATTTATGAAACTCGCTAGTGGTATGCGCACGTGCCAAGCGAAAAATGGCCACATCCTCGCATTCCGTCTTGCATCCATGGTGAGAGCCAAAAAAGCTCAAGGGGGTGTGCCACGAGTGGGAACGTGCGTTATTTGCTAAGCGTTGCTACAGTGTTACGTAAAATTTCTTTTATCACTTCGTTCGTGAATCGAAGATCTTTTACTTTGGAGGTTCTTATCGTACGTGTTTTATATTCGTTATTTTTACACGAAAAGAAGTAGGTATATATTTCTTTTAAGCGAATTGAATTTCAGTATTATAATTATTATTTAAGGTTTTAGTATTCATTATGAAATTTATTTAACCATTTTATATTTTGCGACTATATACTTGTAATTTATTATATTTTTTACCATTATGCATAAAAATTTTTAGATAAATTATTATTAATGTATATTTAAAATTTATTTTAATAGTTTTTCCTACTTGTTTTTCTGTTTATTATAACTTAACTGTTAAACTATAGTTTAAAATACAATTATTTTTATAAACGTAAGTTTTTCATCTGAATATTTAATATATAAATCCTTGTAATTTGTGGTTCATCGATTTTTGTTCACAGCTTCATTATATTTGAACTGAAGTATACTTCCATTATGAAAATATTTTCGCCTTTTCTATCACATTTCGTTCTCTATTAATAAATTCCTGTATTTCTTATTTTTACGTTTAAGAATAGTTATCAAAATTAACAAAATATGTAAGTTCTTAACGCTAAAATTTAATATGAAATTTATTATAAAATAATAAATAATTATGAATTTATTTATGAATTAATTTTTAATGTTCTAATGTATAATATTTCATGGATTTTTTTTTCAGAATATCTGATTATACAAAGAATTACATAATATGAGAAATTTTTCATTATTATGATAATAATTAATTTTATTTATTATTATTTAAAATAAAATAATGTATAATATAAATTAAAAATTAAGATTTCATTAGTTCCTTTATTAATAGTTCAATAAGTAGTTTAATAAAACTTAATTTCTTTAATGAAATTCTTTTTAAAAACATCTATTCACCTCTATACTTACATATACTATTTATATAAGTAAAGTATATTTCACCTATCGTATTTATTTTAAATAATCTGTTATTTCATAGAAATATTAAATGATTTTCATGTATATAAAATTTCATTTTATACAACTATCGTAAATGTAAATTGTTATCTAATTTTAAAATTTAATTTTTTATTTGTTTATAAAAACAATATAGATATCAATTTTGAAACTTATATTATATTATAAAATATCCATTTGAAAAAATGTTTTATAATATATAAATTAACAATATAAAACTGCTTGTTTTTAAATTCTACATAATAAAATAATACAATAATAATTTTGAAATATATGTACAGTAGAAATTTTAATATTAAATAATTAATATTAATAAATTTATCAAACCTAAACTTAATAGATTTTATATTTAAACCATTTAAAATTCAGAAAATGTTTAGTTGTTTCAATTAATAAAAATTATTGCGGAACTTCATCGTGCACAGGTTATTGAAATGTATTCAATCTAATTCTTATATTACATCAGACAAGTACAGACGAGTAGAGAATTAGATAAAAGATCGCGTTACGTGAGAATCCAGACCCAAAGAAAATGCTTACAACCCATATGTACACTTAATACCGAAGTCACTACGTAAAACTTCGTAACATCTTTGCAATTTACTTCATATAACATCTAGACTATACCTTGAGGCTACGATTACATCGAAATTTAATTGCCAATATATCAAGAAGCATCATAAATTTCTAAAAGTACTTGTATTTATACCCATTTCTCTTGTATCTATTTTATTTCTTATAGTTTTATGTATTTTTTATACATTTTATCAAACACATAGTAGACTAAACGATAAATAATTATAAAATTTATAAAAAAATTATAATATTTTTAGAACTATAATATTCTATGAAATTTGCAAATAATTCAGTTTTATATTTGGATGTTTTTAAAAATTAAATTATAAATATAAATTTAATATAAAATGATAAATATATAAATATACCGAAGTAACAAAATTATATATATTATACAAATAAAGCGTTAATATAATTTACACGCAAAATATGTTTTTGGTTTTTAACTATTTTTAAAAAATGTATAATTTTGTATAAATATATTTTTTGAGTATTTATGATAAAACGTTAAGATTTTAATGTTCCAATAATTCTAACAAAAAATTATCTTTATTCCAAAGAAGGTTTCTCTAAAATATTATACACAGATGCGATGTATTTAATTTCAGAGAATTTAATTACTTGATTAATCATACAAAAGTTTCTTTGAGTCTGATAATTGAAATATCTCTAAATGAAACAAAGCGCCTTTTGATTTCTACGAGAGAACGTTATTAGATAAAAAAATCTTTGTATTTTCAGTATCAAGAAATACTAAATATTATTTATATCAAATAAATTATTTTTAATAACGGTGTATTCTATAATATGAATAATAATTACATTTAAAACTTTTAAGAATATACGTATGAAAAATTTGTATTACCAAAGAAAAAAATCATAGATAAAATAACAAAATAAAAATATATTGTGCTTATAAAATAACATATATGCTGCAAGAAAGTGCGAACATTACCACTTGCAATTCGAATAATCTACATTTAAAGAAAGTACTTTGAAAGAATTCTTAAACAGCTTCTCGCCGTTCTTACGTCGATATAGCCAATACTACCTAAAAAGACGCATTTGTAAAAAAAAAATAGTCTACATCGACGTTCGAGCGACGGAAGCTCGAGGTTACGCGGAAGCGCCGATACTCGGAGGTACGATACTTCTTTCCGTCGTCCGCTGCAAGATCGAAAGATACGAGCGATCGGAGCACGTTCGATTTTCTTACGCAACCGATTCGCGTATTCCCCGACGATGTAAGATACGCCCGTTCGGTCCGCACCTTCCGCGTGGCTCCGCGTGTCTCCGCGTGTCTCCGCGTGTAAACTCCCGACGGCTGACACGCGCGATCTCGACTCCGGAATCGGAGCACCGTACGCACATGCGCACGCACACGCGCTTTATATAATCGTAGACCATGCTAAACGAGAGTTCTCTTTGTCCTGCGACAATCTGTCATTTAACGCCGCCGCGAAACTCGCGCCGATCCGCGGCACATGGTTTATGTGGTGCGAGCGGTTTAAGCGCGACAGGAGCTTTGAGTTTGGCTTTGAGTTTGGTGTTGAGTTTAGCGTTGAGTTTAGCGTTGAGTTTGGCGTTGAGTTTGGCGCTTTTACACCGGTACAGCTTGAGATTTTATTTCCGGAACTAAGTTTGCTTCGAGTGACGCGATGACGGTTATTTCTGCTTCGTTTCGTTCTTGGATGAAAAAGTAACTTTGCTCCAAATTGCCGCACACGAAGATCAAATATTCTTTCGATTCGTCAAATATTCCTCGTTCGTTCGATGCTACGGTTCTTGAAGCTCGCGTACGACTTCCGTCCGTTGTGAAAAAGATATTGAAAATTAAATTTTAGCCGCGTATTTGATTCGCGATTTGCTAGTTGTAAACGATAATTTCCCGACGTACGTCATATAAACAATAAACAATTTTAGTTTTCGATCAATATGGATTAAAATTTTAATCGATTTCGAATAAACTATTATCGATAATTTTTTTCAATGATAGGAATATATAGTTATATGAAACGTACTTAAATATAATTTTACAAATATGCTAATTTATCAGCTATTGGATTTTCTCGGTTAAAGAACAATGTTTCTTATTCAAACTGTATTCGATATAATAAATTTATCCAATTTTTATTATCTGCTTTACTTGACTCTATGATCTGTTTTTCTACTTTACTTCTAACTTTACGCGATGATCTGTTTCTTTTTTATGAAACCATTGTAAACGATAAAATTTTATTAATACGTTTAATGCGCAAAAGAATTTTAATATTACTTTTGCTTTAACGAATATCCATTAATATACCTAATTTATGAGAATTTTATAAAACCTGATTTCTTTTCGAATAATACATGTTAAATTTACATCTATAGGAAGTTTAATTTTTTGCATAGACGTTACCAATATATTTATATATTAAAACATTAATGCGTTATATCAGATGTATAAAATTTTACGTTTTTATATTTTTGTAGATTTTAATATTCTTATTATTTCTAAACCCAAAATAAAATTATCTATTCAATGATTATAGTTATTAAATTATCGATTGTTAAACGTATCGTAAAATATCAGCAATATTTTTACCGACGATATACCCGAAAGCTTTTCTTTGATACGATTCTAAATTCAACTTATGCATTCGATCTCACAGCACAGTTCACTTTTTACCACAACATGCAAGAACTTTCCAGTGGCAGCAATAGAAAATGCCTCGTTATGCGGACGTGTGTCGTCGTCTTCCCGACAGGCTCTTTGGATGCTAAACTACAAGTTGTGTCACTGGGATTTTATACGGTAGACACGTGAGCAGCGTACACACACAAGGGCGTAGGGATCGTTTCGATGGATCGTCTTTTTTGCTTTTGATGATACACTCGCTGCTTGGAATTTTAAATGAGAATGATGTATATTAATTCAAGTTTCAACACAGCCGTTATAATCTCGATATTTGTAAACGAGGGCAAAATATTTTGAAAAATCTCTAAAGAATAAATTTTAAAACTTTTCGAGCTGTCGATATTGTTATTTAAATTGTAAAATTTTATAGTATTGTCTCATTAATAAATTATGTATTCTTTACTTCTTTTTGAATATATTTGGATATAAAGCGAAAAGAATTATTTCTTTAAAATCAATTTACATTATATCTTTATTATAAATTGTATTATTATATATGTGTTAAATATATTTTATAATATAGATAATTGTATTTATTAGATACAATTAAGAAAGAAGTGACTAAAAATATTATGTTCTTTTTGAATATAAGATCATAATTGACCAATTAAGATTTATTTTAAAATTAAAATTAATTATATTTTATGATCCCTTTTGTATTTTTATTTTTTATAACGAAGAAATTGAAAAAGAAATAAATATTAGACAGTTCAACTGATTATGAATATTTTTTTTAGATTTTATATATTTACTATAAACGTAACATTTTGTTGAATTTAAAAAAAATTAATTAATTATTGAAAAATAAATGATGCCAATGTTATTATATTTCTAAAACTTTTTAAATTAAATTAAAATTTTTTATTTTAAATTAACTTCATGAAATAAAACGAATATCTTTTTCTATATTTTCGTGAGGTTATTTAACTTTTACTTCCTATTATGTCATCGTGTTAGGATACCAATTAGTATACTGTGTACTATGTTAACACATTGATACAAAAATACGTACACATGAGAAAGAATAGAAAAATAGAAATAGATTATTCATTTAGGTACTATGATAATATTTATTTTATGGGATTCTATGTTTAAAAAAATTATTGTTCATTATATATATAATGTATATTTAGACAAATATTTTATTACTTTTATGTAATTTAAAATTTATATAAATTTTTTTAATGAATTAGTTTAATAAAAGTACGTCATTAATATAATTTGATGTAATTTATATAATAATTTATATGTAATTTAATTTTTACAAATTACTGAATATAAAATACATTTCATTTTCAATAAGATATTGAAATAATAAAAATGAAGAGATCAATTTATGTATTTAAAGTACTGATCCGTAATCAAAACTTAATGTTTAATTAGAATTTTTCAATTCGTTGAATTTGTAAAAAATAAAAATAATTTTATCTTTTAGATTAGTAATTCAAAAGTATTTTTAAAACAAGTTTTAATCTGCTTAGTACGACAAAACTTTAGTCGTGAAACAATGTGTTACATATTTGAGTAATGTGATTCATGAGCCTCGTGGGCTTAAATGTCCCTATAATCATTTGATTTAGAGTGTGTACGATATAACTATGTTGTGTAGGTTTACCGGATATTGTCATATTTGATCTAAAAAATGCTTTAGCAATAGCTATGTTTCATTCTTGCTGTAAAATCATTTTTCGTTAACAAATATACCTAAATTTTCTTTCAAATTCTTTAAAAATGTAATGACGGAAGTTAACATATATTTATTTTGAGTTGTATATTTTATAGTTAATATTAAGCATAATATTTTACGAACGCATACGCAAGTTTGATATAACTTCCACGTTTCACAGAAAAATGTCCATGTATTAAGTAACATTAAAAAAGTATTATATTTTTTGTGTAATATTTTGTTTTCAAATAAAACATGTTACGAATGTTTATCGTGTCGTAACATTTACTTATTATTGTTCTAATAATAAATATTAACTAATATTATATATCATTATATAATTTGTTTCTATATGTACGTTTGTGAGGTCTGTCGGGATTAGTTATACATAATCACAGAGCTAATATCGTTTAATACATAATCAACATAATTTGATTAAGACATTCAATATTATAGAAGCACGTCGTACTTATAATGACGTATTTAAAAATCATCGATGCATTAATAAGCTATATCCTCCTATTCTTATTTAAAATTTTTAAATAAATCTACAAGGAAGTAAAAACCTTAATCTCTTGAAACAATTAAGAACAAATGTAAATAAAGTACATTCGACGCGCATGAACAATTCCCTATTATTTTCCAAAGATCATGCACGCGTAATAACAACCAGAAGTCAGCAATGATTCATAATTGATCGTTCGCGGATCCGCGAATGATTCTCGACTTCGTTCTCTTTTAATCAACTACCCGAACACTTAGCGACCAGCTCGAAAGAGTAAAACTTGCCGAGGCTCCGGGACCTATGCGGTTGACACGTAGACAGCGCCTCGTGCGTTTTGATATTCGGTTTCGCGAACTATAGTCGTCCGGAGTATCGCCGACGCTGTCGTTACGTAAGTCGGCGGTTACGTGCGTCTATACATCGTCGCCGTCGTCGTCGTCGTCGTCGTCGTCGTCGTCGTCGTCGCCGTGGCCGTTGACGTCGGCGTCGTCGTCGTCGTGCGACCGCACACGTGTTCATCCGAATTTTAAACGCTATTGTTGTTTCGTTCCCTATCTCGCTCTTCCAAGATCGCGGCGCACGTCGCAACGTCTCGCCTACACCTACGATCTCTTTCACTCGACCTTTATGCCGCGCTTTTATATTATCTTAAGGTCTTCTTTGTATATTATCATTCTTGAACAGAATTCACGAAGGAATCTATTATGTTGTTTGATCTTTATTTACATAAAGAGATATCGTAGTCAGATTTACAGTGTTGTGAGACATCGTTTCTGATTTTATAACCTCTTTATAAAACATATATTATATCTTGATGTTTGTCTAGACAACGTAATCAATTAATAATTAACTTTTTATTAGTTCAAGTATATCAATTAACAATTCCATAATATTTATTTTGTACGAAAAATTAAATCTATCGATACGAAATAAAGTACACAAAACATGATCGTTCGGCAAAATATTTTTTATGTGATATACTATTATCACAGAAATATGGAAACATTTAAGGGTAAATCAAATAATAATATGTAAAAATATTTGAATTAAATTTTATATACTTTTGTTTAGATACATATATTTAAAGTATCTATTTCGCGTACAAATTTGTGTAAATTGCCAATGATAAGATTATTTTTCATATAACCATTTTTACTTTGAAAGACTGTATTTATTATTGCTAAAAATGGTATGAAATTTGCAGAAGTTTTAAAAATTATAAAGTAAAATTTCGTCACATAATCATAAAATTTTTTTAATTGTTATGTTATGGATATTATTTTTAATTTTATCTAAATATTCAGTATTCTTTTAAAAAAAATTCACGTTTTTTATAATAATTTTAATATATAGAAGTATTTTTATTAAATATCATTCCTTCATTCTAAAATTTCGTCATCTAACTCATGCAGTATCGTTTCCCAATAAATAAATATTTATTATCTAACTATTTAATTTTTATTAACCTTTTACATATTTTTATATATCTTAGAAGCTGGAAAAAATGAGAAGAATATATCGTTACCAAACGTTAAAAAATTAATATAAATTAAATGTAAAATATATGATTAATGTTTACAAAAAAATTCTAGAAAAGCTTTTCATAATTGATATAATGAAATTTTATTGTTAAATTTTTTTTAACTAATTATTTGCAAAATTTTCAAAGTAAGTGAAAGTCATGTATACGAATTCGATCAAAAAAATCAAAAAAATTCTACACGATACGGAAACATAATTCCACTCAGTCTTCGAAAATCTATATTTGAATAAAAATCAATTCCTATAGAATATCTTTTCTATCAGACGTAATTTTGATTATTTAAACCATAGTTCTCTACAACATTTTTGCTATCAATTTTTGTTTTCTTGAGGTTTGCCAGATTAGATAGATTCCTATGCGCTGTCTGGAGTCATTGCGAAAATCTTACATAGCAAACGCTTTCGTAGTGCCACACCGGGAAAACGCGAAGCCGCGCAGACTAAATTGGATCTTAAGAGAGGAGGGAGAATGTTATGTAAGGGTTATATGAAATCAAAAGAATCTCGTTGCCAATTCTATAGATCCTAAGGAGATTGTTGAGCTTTCGTCATTCGGATCTTGCTTTATTATCGAGTTTTAATAGGCCCCCCGGTCGTTTGGTTTCCAATTAGCTGAACAAGTCTTTATTTTCGGCATAAATATTTACCTAAACGGACGCTTTTGGTCGGGAAAATTTTATTTTTGAAGAAAAAATTCTGTATCCACGCATATTTTTATTATGTAAACTTAATTTCGGTTAAGTTTTTTTATGAATAAGCGCTTAAAATTACTAAATAGCTATTTTTTTGCGATGTAGCAGTATTTTAATTAATGTTAATTATTTTCACGTATATTTTACCGCAAAATATATTGAATTATTATTATATTGTTGAAATTTAAAAAAAATTATTAAAAGGGCGTTTTTTTATTACGTCTATATTTTTAATAAGTGATTTTTAATGAGAACACATTAAAATTGTATTCTATTATGCTTATGTTAAAATTTATTATAGTTTATTAAAAACTATGTACCTTAATTTACATTTAGAAAATGAAGAATGTAGTAACTGTTTCAAAATATAATAAAGTGAATAAGTAAAGAATTTATATATGATGAAATTTATTTACTCAATTTAGTAACAGATATTACACACAACTCAGGATAGCCAATGTATTGCAGAAATACGTGTATATGAATTTTGGATCATTCGTGGAAATTACTATTGAAAATAGATTTAATGGATCTTTCATTCATATTTATAAATTTTTACAAGATAATTTTAATTTAAAAAAATTAATTAAAAAATGTTACTACAGTGACATAAGAACATAAAACGTGTATTAAAAATTTTAATCGAAATTTATTAATAAAAAATATTTGATGTAACAGGTACAATAAAATTTTTTATTATAAAATTAAAAATACTATAAATAACAATGTGAAACATAATATAAAATATTCTATGGAGTATTATTAACGAATGTAAGAGTTCGATTTTTAATAAAAACAAAATTTTAACATTTAATTCAATAATTAATTTAATTTAATAATAACTGATATCATTAAAAGTATACAATACGCGTACATATATATATATATATATATTTAAACATATAACCTATCAAAAATGATTTTAAAAATATTTATTATTTTTTATCTATATATTTATTAAAAAGTATATTATGGAATACATTTATTTTTTTCAAATAATAAATTTATTTTGTTTATGTTATTATTTATATTAATTTTATGACCATGATAATACTAATGCACGTCTAATTCATTATTAAATAAATTAACTTACATGAATCAATTTTTGTTTCGTTACAAAAAATGAATATTTTTATGGTGAAGTGTATATTATATTTTTAACGAATTAGTAAATATATACAATCAACTCAAAGCATCTGAAAGTATACCGATATCAAGTATCAGTAATATATTTAAGTAAAAACATTCATAGTTATTCAAAATATTTTAGCTATTATAATAATTTATTACTGCAAATTGTAGATATACAAATCTCAGCAAGTGTGGTATAAGTATGTCATTTAAATATCCGTATGTATTGAAATAAAAATTTACAAAATAAGATTAAGTTTCTATTTCATGATGCATTAAATTTTATAGTAACATAATACGAAGTTAAAACTTAAATTTTTATATTTTAATTATACGTTAATAATTAATAGTTTCACAATATTTTTATATTAATATTTATATTTTAGATTATGTTTTTATTTCATTTTGTAATAATTGATGTATTTAATATCTTGTTTATTATGATTATTAGTATTTAATAAGCTTAAAAATATTTTCTAGCAAAGGTTTTGCACACCAACATGAATATTTACGGATTAATATAAGTACATCTTATTTGTGCGTAATTAGTTTTTTAATCTATATATGTTAAATTTTATTCACATAAAACTAAATACTAAGATCTACATAAGCAAAATTCGGACGGATATTTTTTTATTATTAGTACATACTATTTTGATTTCTTTAAATAAAAATAGAAATATATTTAATATCAGACAGTTAATAAGAAATCATTAAATTTATTATAAATGCGAATTACCTCATAAAGTACCAAAACGAGTTATTTCGTAACTAGTAAAGTATGGGGTCACGCCAATTAGTATACATAATACTTGTAATAAAATGAGATAATCATTATCTAATTATAACGCACACGGATCATGTAATGTTTATTTGAATTTAGAAGAATTCAAAATTCTACTTATACCCTTTGATCATTGGTCGAGTTTCTATAGATTAAGCAACAAGTGTATTCGTTGAATTCAATAATCGAGTTTCTAAGTGGGAACCAAAATAATGGTAGCCCAATATAATTTCCACCTACGCAGACTAAAAAAGGATGTGCCACGTATTTCTATCCATTACTAAATCAGTCATATAAAAAAGAAATAAGGTCTCCTGTTCCTAAGACCGAAAATTAAAAATAATTAGGAGGAGTAGAAAAATAAGCGAGAGAGAAAGAGAGAGTACCGACACAGTGTATCGTCTTATGTAATGAAAAGCGGGTCATGGACAACCGAAAAACCACGCGCCACTACATTATACCTTTCGCCACGCTAACTCACATACACACATCCGCACACATCCGCACACATCCACACACAACACACAGGACAAATAATATGGTCTTACGCGAATAAGTTGGACAAATGGTATACGTTTTTTAGCTGTCTATGTGTCTTATCTAATATAATTACCGTACTTTATACATTGTCAATTGCACCAGTGGGTGGCTACTCGTTCGCATGATTACGCGGTCAATGCGCGTATACGGTAAAATAGTTAACAAGTGAGACGATTTCATTATACGGTCGTGGCTTATGCGTTTTATCGCGCGAATGCCACTGATATGAAACGTCGATGTTTTTTTAAAGATAGAGCCGTGCAGTTTATTCTCCGGACTATATAGTTTCTAATTACGAGATAACCAAGTGCCGTGCAAAATTTTAAGATTTTATCAAGTTTTTGAAAATATAAGTTTTGGTTGCTCGTTCGCAGATTTTTATAATTTCACGAATTTACGAAATCGATGAATTTTATATTTTGACGATCGAACGTTAATTTGAAAAAATTATTTAATATGATATCTTTGGAAAAATTCTTTAATCGATCAATCATAATAACGTTGTCGATTAACATTTGAATATAAACGTTGCTTTGAATTTTATCGAAGAATTTATAAATTTAAAAAAGTTTGAACGAATCGAGATTATAACGTTTAATTTGAATTTAAGGCATACTTAATAAAATCGTGCTTTTAAATTTTTAATTATAGTACATAATTTTGTCGAGTTTCATACATGAAACAATTATATAACTACTTATTTTCATGTAAAAATCTATACGTTTCGATTTGAATATTTGGAGCGAGTTATTTAGGATAATTTAATATTTTAAAATTACATTCGAGTATCGCTTTTCCGTAAAGTTTCTTTTCTCGATGCGACTATTAAAAAATTGTATTTTATTACGTATATATAGCGTTAAAGCAATATTTAAAGATTCGACCGATGAGTCTACTTCATTAGCATACCTTTAGTAGAAGCTTTTACGCACGCGTAACCATGAACCTAATACTTACAAACTCGAGGCTTAACTCGAGCGTTTTCGTTTGTAATACATCGAGAAACTTCACATTTTAAGAATTTAAGAAATTGGTGCGGTCGGCTTCGATCGGTGCAGTATGGCAAAAGGCGCTCCAAACGTATTTAATAAAGCAAGTCGAATAGTTCAAACGTGTTTCTTCGTGCTAAATGTATTTCGCTCACCGATTCGCTGTCCCCTCCCATAGCCATTCTCCTTAAGCGAGAGGTGTATGGTGCACCCGGTATTATTTTTCGCGCGGCTCTCGGCAACGACGTTTACCAGGAACGCGGACGTTTTACGTAATCTTCGGCTCTTTTATGCCCGTAGGGCTTGCGCCCGCGCCAATACGTTAAAATTAGAAAAATTAGAGGAACGACGTTGAAATCGCGTTAGATCCTCCGCTGATAGTTTCTTTCTTACGACTTTCGTCTTTCGTCGCTGGGGAAAGAAAGAAACGATAAGAAATTTATAATGTTTTCCGAGCGGTAGTAACTCTTTCTTGAATCATCACCGGATGCGCTCTCACTCTCTTTGTTACGTTCGTAATATTCATCGAGAGTTATATACGCAGGTGCGCAAAGAAAATTATCGCTAGTATTGAGAAATCTCCAACGATTGTATCGAGCGTATTTTTAATTTATCGACTAAAGTCGGTAAGGGTATATTTTTTCCTGGAACGTATTCAATTTATCGAGGCGCAAAGAATTCAATTTTCAAGAATAATGATTTTTATTCGTTGATTGAGCACTTTATTGACGGTACTTTTTTTTTTGAAATATCAATTATCGATTATTAAATAACGAATGAATTAATTCATTATTATCGATTAAATTCAATTAACTCGTACGGTGGCTGTCAATAAATAAGGAAAACTTATCACGCTTTTATGCTTATTAGAATGTATCATTACATATTCGATTCCTACTGTTTTCTCATACTTTATTTAGAAATAATAATAGTTTTGAATTTTTGAATCTAAATGTGTAATTTCCGATCTATCGAAAATTTTGTGTCTATGCTTCGATAACTATTAGTTATCGCGAACTTAAATTTAGATATTTTTCATTAATTATAATTTTTGAATACATTGCCTCAATGAAATATGTAGGTTTTATAATTTATGATTCTAATATATTTATACTAAATTTTATATAAAGAGTAAAATATTTATAACACGTATTGTATTTTGGATTGACAGCTGTATGACAAATTTAAAGATAGACATACTAATTTTATGATTTTGCCAGATGGACGATATTTCATCTATTCCCGGTGTTGAATATCGACGTACGCGGTTAATGGCCTTTTCTCCTTGATAAGATCAGTATATTTAGATTCGCGCTAAAATATTGTTTTTTTGGCACGAATTATAAAGTAATGTAAATCATATATCAATAATGATAATATGATATATTAATAGAGTTTAAAATTATTTATTGCATCCGATAATTTCATAATTTTTTTCAACCAACTTATTTTAAACTTTATTACGTTTTTCTAATATATAAACTGAAAATAATAGAATATATAATAGAACATTATTTATTTATATATAAATTTTCTAAATTTTTTCTGATAGATATATTTCTCTATATTCTGACCCAAATGCACTGAATTTCGATTTAAATAATTGACTATTTAATTAAAATTTAAGTTAAATAGTTTTAAATTTTATAGTTTTAAAATTGATCGCAAGTATTTATCAATTAAAGTAAACAACATTTTATAACATAATTATATTTAAAATATGAAAACTATATGTTATAAAATCGAAGATATATAAAAAACTCAAATATGTGAATTTATTAAATATTCGGAAAGAAACATTTTTTCATAAAAAATAAGTAAAATAAAAATTTAATAAGTAAAACTCGATCAAAACTCAATATTAAACTAAAAAAGAGATATTATGAAATATATTTTCTTTAAACTTACCCAATTTTTATTTCAGTAATTCAAGGAAATGCATCGACTTAATAATTATACTTAAATTACGACCGGGAAAGCTACATTTTTAGTAATTATTTTTTATCTGCAATTTACTATTCGATCGAATTGTAATTGTACTTAGCAATCTGGCAATAATACCATGTCTAATTTTTTGCATAATAATACCATAAATCCTTTATTGATAAATGTACTAAAAAAGAATTATATAATTAAAATTTGGCAACTTATAGTTCGATAATTCTATCGTTCTGCGGCTCTCTATACTAAGTAAAGAACTTATCTATATTAACATTAAAATTATGCCCATATAGTTTTAAATTAATTTCTGTGAGTATAATTACGTTTTTTTATCAATTTGTGATCATCGACATGCGATTTATTATTTTTATTCAAATATTGCTATAGAGAGTCTAATTAAAGATAGACACATGTAGTTTTCATGTTTTGATGTAAAGATACTATATATACTAAAGAATTGAAAAAATTAAATACTTTCTAAGTTATAAAATAAGTATAGTATTAATATTTATTTTTTGTTATGATAGATATATGTATTTAATGAAAGAAATTATATGTGAATTAATTAGTGAAACTCTGAAATGACTACACATGAATAGGTATCTATGATAAATTAAATATAATAAAATTGCTTATTATTTATTTTACAAAGTTTTCACAAAATTTTACACCTCTTCTATTCTTATAACGTCAAAAAATCTAATGCATATATTTATTATCTATTCAGCACTAAGTTGAAGCTGGTTTAGTTATGTAGATACATATATACTTAGATTTTAGTGATTTTCAGTCATATTTTATTTATATTAATAAAATATTTATGTTATTACTATTAATATGCATATATTGTCAAATTATTATCTATATTTTTTAGTATATTTGATATATATAACAATTATTTTGATAATTCTAAAGAAATAAACCTTTTGTAACAATATTAAAGTTTTGCATCAAGTTATTTGTATAAAATAATAATTCATTAAAAATTATTTTCAATCATATGTTCAGATATAATCGTGCCTAACTTTAAAATTTTGAATATTTTATATAATATAATATACTTGTTATTGTAAAACAAAAATTCGTAATATACTAAAATAGTAAAATTATGCTGAAATAATATTTTTATAGATATTAATAAAGAAAAATTATAACTTCTACTATATATTATTTAAAACAAATATGATTTTATTTAAAAAGTAGTAATTGGTAAAATTTATATAGATGTTATTTGTTTAATTTCTATGTTTTTCAAAAATTGTTTCAAGGTAAGAAGAAATATAAATTAAATTAAATGATATGATAAAAGAAAATATTGATACATAGTTATTTTATTTTTTCAAGAAAAGATGAAAATTAATTTTATTATGTAAATTTAAAATAAACAATTTTAATTTATGTAATTATTATTAAACTCAAGAAGTATAAAATGTTAAAAATAAAAATGACCATATGATTAAATTTATTAAAATATAATATTCATTACAAAATTCATAGTAGAATATTATTAGTATAAAATTAACCTTTTTGAAGTTCTTAAAATTTGAAATTTTTTTTTTAATAAATTTTATACTTCTATTTTTAAATTTTACAAGAAACTAAAATTTTAAATTGAAAAATTTAATAAATCTTTTATAGAAATACGTATATTAGTATAATTATATAATAAGGTAAATATATAAATTTTCTTGGCTATTATTAATGCATATAAAAGAAAAGAGTATAAACAAACTAAGTTTATAGAGATAAATGATGTGACTAATTAAAAAGGTATACATTAATAGAATCAATATATAATATAATTATTTTTGAAGTTCCCTTGATCTGTTATAAAATTAGAATACTTAATGTTTTAGTAACGTATTTTTGCAAAATTACATAAGGGGTAAGAAATTGGTAAACATTACGTTATTGCCTGTGATAACATTGACTAAGACTGTTCCTCTGACATAATCATTGACATAAATAGTCAGAGTTTTGTCGTAATATGAGTCAAGGTTGAATTCACTAACAAATTTCTCCATTATTTCAAGTAATTCAAACAAATTTAAAATCTCTCGATATATATTAGGTTTAAAAATCTTTCGTTCCAATAAGATTTTTAAACGTATTTTTAGTATTAAAGTATTGAATTATTTTATAATATTAAAGGTATATGAATAAAGTTTGGTAAGAATACTTTTATTTAATTTCAATTATGATTTTCTTCTGTAATTTTATATGAATTTTTAAAAAACGAAAAATATATTTGAGAATGTCTCCCAAAAAATGAAGTTTTAAAAGGCTCTAATTTTATTATCCTATAATATTTTGTAATGTGTTGATTTTATTTTATATAAATAGAATATATTACACTTTAATTACAATTATAGAATTAGCTGAAATTAAAGTGATTTAATACATAAATAATTAAAATTGCAGAATTAATAATCTATTAAAAATATGGTAATGTATACTAAAATAAATAATTTATTGATGGAATGTCTATACTTTAAATAAAATCTTATTAAAAGAATAAAAGTTTTTGCTATCGAGTACTAAAATGTTAATAGTTCATAAATAGCTAAGTTTAGCTTAGATTTATAGTATTAATCAAAAAATTGTAAATACGTAATAAAATTTTAATATTATTTTAAATAATCGATGGAATGCATAAAATTCTATCAATATCTATTTATAGCATTCTTATTATTTATATTGTATTTTAATTTTAAAATTCTTATAGCAAAAATTTTTTTTAATGGCAACTCATATATAAGCTTTGAATTTATTCTTAATTTTATAAGAACTATTATAATAGAATTTAAATAAATTTTATTTGACACACTATTCGTTTAAAATTATAAGCGAGGTCATCTGATTCCTTAATAATTATTTTGCACTGGCCAAAATATAGGAATATGAATTATATATAGTTATACCCTAATATTATGATGATATTATTAGTAAAACAGTCGATAATAAATAGTTTCGTTAGAAACTTAATGGTTTATGAAAAAATATTTTCACATATTTTTGATTCGATATTTAAGTCGAGAAAAATTATATTTAAAATGTAATTAAATAATGATAATAATTATATCGCCTTACAAGTTTCCTATAAATATTAAATTAATTAAAATTTAAAGCTAATAAATATTTTTGGTAAATTATGATTATTTAATGAAAATACTATAAATTCTTAAATTTCTAATATGAATTTATTATTTTTTAAATATACTTGATTTATTTATGTTTGTAAAAATATTACGTCTTTTTTGTTAATTACATATTTTTTACTTATATATTTAGAATAATAAATAGAATATTGAATGTGTAAATAAATTTTATATTTTATAATCCAGGTAAAAAATACTAGAAGAATTTAAATTAAAAAATTTCGAAAAGCATAAATCGATATTTATGATCAATGATATATTTAAGTATACGCAGTATGAGATTTTATAAATCTGAGAAAACCAATAAAATAGAAGTTAAATAATAAGGCAATATTACTACTATTATTATTGCTTATTTAAAAATCTTGTAAAAAAAATAATTATACTTTAAAGATTACAAAAGTACACTATTCAAAGATTTGAATAACAAAATTTTTAATGATGATAATAAAAATGTAAATATGTTAATCGTATATTTATTTAAAACACAATTTTGCATGAATTTGATTTGAATATTCTCTATTATTCGGAATAAATTTCTAAATTATTATGGAAATTACTAAACTTAAGTGTCAATAGCCTTTATAGAATCTTTCATACCTCAGTTATTACTTTGTATGCAATTATAATTGTATATTTGTATGCGTTTATTTATTTTCGAACTCTTCTTTCATAAATTTTAAATATATAGTACATGGATACTTATAAATATATTTTTGAATAATTCAAACTATAACAGAATTTATACATAATGATTTACTTAACATTGCTTAATAAATATTAATAAATTTTAGCTTATAGTAATGATTTTATGATAATAATTTAATAATAATGTACTAAGTTGAAAACTTTTGAAATATTCTTAATAATTTAAAACAGCGAGCAACAGATTAAATAAATTCTTCTCACAATACGTTCAGTAATTTTGTTCAAATTCATGAAAATAATTCTTGTCATCATTATTGTTTTTTTTGCATAAAGGTCGTATATTAATTAGTCTCTCGTAATTAAATTTCAAGAAAAGTATTATAATTTAGAATAATAACGTTTTCAATAAATATGTTTGATTTAAAAAAATAAAAGGACATAATATAACTTCAGCTTATAATCAATTAGATTATATATATTGAATATATATAAAATGTATACACAATAATTGTAATGTATATTAAAATTCTAATAAGAAAGAAAGAATTTTCATGAAGAAAAAGTTTATATAATAATATATACAAAAAATCTTATTAAAAGCATAATCTTTATTGTACAATATCTATGATAAAGAATGTATCATCAGTGCTTTGATTTATCAAAACGAAGTAATGTTTATAGTATAATATACATAAAAGTTAATGATGTATATAGATATAAGCATAATTAAGTATATGCAAAAGTATTTAAATTATTAACTTATCACGTAGTAGAGGAACTATTTTGAAATAATTGATAATATGACTATTTTATATCTCATTTGATGGTGTTATAAAACTTTTAAGTCATAAAAAATTTCATAATTAAAGTAAATTGCTTCAATTTTCTATATCGAGCGAAACTAACGGTTGTATCGCTAGACGAATAGACTATAATAGATAAAATTAAATGAAATAGTATTAAAGTAAATGGTAGGCTAGATTATTTATTAAAATTGATAAGTGATGAAAACAATAATATTAAAACAAGTTCGAAAGTGTCACAGATACACAATTATGCATTTAACGGCGCATGAAAACTGACAACCTAATTAAAATGTAGATGCAGGTATGTAAATGATGTACAAAGAACAGGTAAATCAGTGAAATTACA
Source organism: Dolichoris vasculosae (assembly GCA_018907195.1). Classification (NCBI taxonomy): domain Eukaryota; kingdom Metazoa; phylum Arthropoda; class Insecta; order Hymenoptera; family Agaonidae; genus Dolichoris; species Dolichoris vasculosae. The sequence goes on along the minus strand of JACCHY010000005.1, from coordinate 9,378,348 downwards.
AGTGAATGATAAAGTTTAGTAAATGTACATATCGTTTTTATAAAATAAATGTATTTTTTCAAATATTTTAGAAAAGCATTTAACTATTAAATTATGCTTTCGTAATCCAAGTTTATTATTTCTTTTATCCTTCAATTATATGTAAACATAACACGAATATTAATAGAATTTATTATTTAAATATAGTATACATATACATATATGTAAATATTATATGAAAAATATGTGCTTGCAAACAATTTTAACAACATAAATAATATATTAAAAACAAATTTTAAATATTTTAATATTTTATTACTATAATTAATAAATATTTTAATTTTCTAATATAAATACCAATGGTGTAAGTTAATTACATAATTTTTCGGAGAATATAATATTATTAAAGCAAAAATCAATAATTAATATTTTCCGTTCAAATATCGAGATAATCTTTCCCTTGATTTTATTATATCAGTATTGAAATTAAAGTAACGATTTACCTGAAAATATGTTATCTCATCATCGAATATCTATGTATTTTCATCTCACTAGAATCGTGTACAACCAGATACCGATAAAACGATCGAGATGAAAATCGAAGTTGAAGAGAGTAAGACGGAAAATATACGGTATAAAGTATTAGGAGCGAGAGACTGTGACCGTCCTGCCCCCGTATTTCATAACGTACCAGAGTCGTTGGAAATATGTAACCTTTCATGAGCATATCCATTGTCGGGAACAACCGAGCGACTATAGTGACGAAACCATTGGAGAGAGAGAAGGTTCATTATATACCGACAGTTTATGTGTGGTTAACCAAGAGAACATGTATTGAAGTATTCGTGCACACCGTCACAAGTTTTATGTTTTTGAGTGCGTTTGTTATTCGTGTAGCTGTGAATACGATACCTTGGTGCGCGCACGAATGTTTGTACGGAGATCGAACGTTTGCAAAATATTGGTACGTTCTATCCGGATGCACTGTACCTATGTGTGTACGTTCGTGTATGATCCGATGAAATGCGAATGAGAAACAATGAACGAAAAGATGTACAGAGCAACCGATGTTACCTTTTCTTTTTTTAAGAATCGTTTAATACAGAAACAGCCGTTTCCAAAAGTTATCTGAAATGATAAAATATACAACGATCGAATACGTTCATAAATAAATATATGAGGTTTATATTCATATGTTGTATTAAAATTGATATTAATTAGAAATATATCTTTTGCTCAATTTAGATTATAAATGATCGAGTTAGGCTTATGTAATCGTATTTATATGAATCATTGGCAAAAAAAAAAGTTGATCTATTTTCTTCTATCGTATCTTATTGAATTGTAATAAATACAACGATTTAAAATTAACAATATCACGTTTTATAGATACAGATTCTATGGTAAATTTTTTTGATATGATAAAATGATGAGCTTTGAAATGATTCATGTATATTTTTATATAAAAGAAATTAATTATAAATTTGTTTATTTACATAATATAATATAAATATTCAATTATTATTTTGTATTTATATTAAACACTATCGATCTATATTTATAAATTATATTCTATCTATTACAATGGAATCTAATTTAATCATATTGTTTTACTTACTATTAGTGAGAAGAAATATTTATCAAACATTAATTTTAAGTATTTTAGATTCTTATTAAAATTTAGATAATAAAATTTATATACCAATTATAAATGCATGTATGCGAATATTTATTCTAATATTGATATTATATTTGTTTGTAGAAAGTAAAAGTTTTGTAACTATTTTTGTAATTTTTTATTAATTTTTTTGCTAAAATATATAAGATTATAACCTTCAGAATTTTTAATATTTATCTAATACATCTAATAAAGTAAAATATTTAATAAAATATCGCAATGCTTAAAGAACTTAATAATCTTAATTTTTATTTGTATCTAATTAATTTCTTGCAGGTAAAACACACTTCTGCATTATATTGAATTTACCTTGACCTATTGATTTTTATTTTAATAACTTGGTATTTAATTTTCGAAGATATATTAGCAGTAAACTTTTATAATTAAGAATATTAAAAATTATTAGATTATAAAGTTAGTTTTATATTCGCAATAAAAATCGCTAATAATATTTATAGATAAGATTGATATTATAAAAATTAATTCTTCGAAGATAAATAATACAAAATATTTTCAACCGGTACCAGCTATTTATATAATAGCCATAACTGTCGTGCACAAATTATAAAATCTATTTAAAAATATATCTTATACACGTATAAAATATTGCTTCAATCAATGAAAATTTCAATTTTAATTTCAATACAAAAAGACTTGAAAGATTAATTTTTTACCAATTTATATTCATTAGAAATCGGTTATTTTGTAATAATAGATTTTTATGCAATATTGAAATTTGTTTTAATTGCACAATATCTCTCTCAATATGTATATATAAATGGAATTTTTTCAAGAATTATTATTTACTGTTCTTTTGTCATAAAAATTTAACAAAAATTCTATGGATTCGATTTAAATTTCAAAGAATTAACGCTAACTGTAATTTAAAATTTTTAATTTTATATTAAAATATTTAAATACCTTTACTATTAACGGATATTAGCCTCTTAATTTAATTTTTTAATTATTATAAATTTTTATATTTTTTAGATTCACTAGCTATTATTCAATTTACTTCAATCGCAAATTTTTTTGTATTAAACACTTTTACTCGTCAACTCATTTAGTGATTTAAAATAATGACTCCATAACATTTATAGATTTGACATATAATTATGCACATAAAATAAATAAGAAATTTTGACTAATTAGATAATTAAGAATTCAATCAATATATTTTATATTAATTATATTTGACTACTTCGATTGAAACATTTTTATCTGAAAATAAGTCGTTAAACATAAAATCATTTTAATCCTTGGAATAAAAGTTACATATAACTTTCATCTAATAAATAGTGTAATTTTATTTAATTATTTAAAAGTCATACGTTAGCAGATGTAGATTTATTATATGTATAATTATGGATATTACATAAATCGAAATTTCTTTTAAATATATTTCTACAATAATTTATATACATATTTAACTTTGATTATCCATCTATTCGCTATACAAATCATTAATAATCATACTACATTGAAGAATTATAGTTGCCAGTCTATATGACATTTCAAGAATCATAGTTTAAAAGTAATAAAACATTATATGTACAAGCTATTCAATTTGTAATTATTACTTCCGTCCGTATTAATATATATATATATATATATATATATATATATATATATATGTATTTTCTATAAGTATAAAGTAATATATATGTTATAATCATACATAGTTGATATAGTTCTGTGCTTAAAATGAAATGTATTATAAGTCAATGTAAAAGCATTTTATATTAAATATTTTGTATGTCTCTTTCAGATATATAATCTAGAAAGACATGTAATACGAGTTGTCATAGTTTATCAGTTGGTATAAAAATATGATTTTATACCACAATAAACAATAACAAATTTCATTATAGTAAACTTTTCTCTTTTATTTTTATAGATATTTTTTATGTGTTTGGAATCGATTATTTGTTATTCAAATCTTTATAATTAAGTTTTGGTATACGTCGGTGATTAAAGTCGCTTCAGCAGTTATATATTATAACGTAATCATAAATTTTTACTGCAACTATTTGTAATAGTACTGTATATATAAAATTTTTTAATTAATGAAAAATAAATTCTTATTTTTAACAATTTTAATTTAAATTTGTTATTAAATAATTTAGATATAGATTTGCTCTAAATTAAATCTTTTGGTTATTTATAAATTAAATTTTAAATTCATATAAATGAGTTTTTTATTTAAATAATTTTAACAATTAACTTAGATTAACATTTTTCATATAATAGTAAAATATTATCAAATATTTTTAATATATTCATATTAAAACTTAATTTTCAATTATAATTTTTATTATACATAGTATCAGTTTTTATAATGTATTCATTGTATTTTTTTAATAAATAAGAAAATTATAAAAATATAAAATTTGTTAAATTATATCTCTATAGATACTATAAAATAATATAAACTGCACTATTTTGTATAAAATATGTATTATTAACATACACAAACTAATAATATATCAATCCAAAGATTATTAAATAAGTTATACTACTGAAAATAAAAAAGGTACATAATACAATTATTGTTTCATCGTTTGATTTACTATTTATCCTTAAGTTTGGAAATACTTATAATAATTTTTTAATATTGAATATTCATGTTCATGGAGTAAAGTGAAAATTCAAATGCTCGTTCGTTTTTATATGCAATTTATTCAAAAAAAGAATGTATATATTTTCATTTTTTAATATTTTTAATGAAAAATCCATTTTCTTGAAAATATTTATTTATACAAGGATATTATTAAAAAAATTTAATTATCTTGTTAACCAAAATTATGAAGTAGATAATATTTTCCCTTATATATACACTATTTTATTATTTATATTTAAATATTTATAATTATATATAATAAATTAGATGAATTTTTCTTTGAATAATATTGAAAAAGTTCGTACTTTTGCACTTTATACTAATTTTCTATGACTGCTATTAAAAAAGAATGATAATAACTTATTTAATAGTTTTTCCTAGTTAGTATATATCATCGATTTAAAAATGTTATATAATTTTTATATATTGTATGTTTGTAGCATTAATTAAAATAATTCGTCTAAATTTAATTTAATTCTACAAAATAAATAAGTAAAAACATAATATAATTTATCAAAAAATAAATATATAAAATATACTAAATTGCAATCTAAAACTATTTTTTTCAAGATAAATAGTTATAACTATTTACTTAACTGTTTTATAATACGGTTTAAATAATAGCATAGATATATATGAATATAGATAAAACAGGAATAAATTCTATAATACTGTTCTTCCTTCATAAAACAAATAAATGTTTTAAAATAAAAATTATTTGTTTTCTTGAATAAAAATTTTTCCATTCTGGAAAGTATCTTTTACTTATTCATATAATCGCTCATTAACAAAAAAATAAAATGTCACTTGAAAAATTATTATTCATTTCATTTTTCTTATGTAAAAATATTTTCTTATTGATTATATAAAAAATGTACTTTTTATTATTTATTCATTCTATACATCAATATTTTAAAAAACATTCTAATTTTAACTTTTATTATATATATATTACATAATTTAAATTTAAAGTAAGTATTCGAAGTTTTTTAAAAGAGATTGAGTATATAATAATAAATTTAACGTATTCTAAATTATAAATAGTTACTAGTTGTAAATATATAGAACTCTGTTTAAAATTATAGTATACTTTATACATTAAAACTTAGAATTAGAGTTATTTAAAATAATAAAAATTCTTTCATGACTTTCAATCTTAAATTTAAAAAATTTTGATTTGATTTAATCTAATCTAATATAAGGAAGGAAAATTATTATGTAATGAATATTAGTGCATGCTTATATTTTTAGCAAATATCAATACAGCTTGTCACTGTAGAAGTATAATTTATTATTATATGAGTTTATTATATTAGTTTTATCTTTTTTGTGAAATTAAAAAAATTAATTATTAATACACAATATTAAACTATTTTTATTATTAATTAGTTTGTAATTAAATTTTCTTACTGCAAACATACGTATCTAGATAATAATTTATTTTTACATACGCTAAAGCTTAACAATTGTCTAAAATTGAATTTCAATAAAAGTACTTATTTCTCTTTAATTAATCATCAGTGTTAAAATATGAAATAAAATTCATTAGTTAGGATTCAAAAAATTTTTATTTTGAACTTAAAGAAATAAATGATTTTATAAAATTAGTAAAATTGAGAAACTAAGGTAGAAAAATAATCAAATATTTTTCTGTGAGTCTTGTGTATGGTATAATGCAAGAATGGATGTTTGATGTTGCGATAATGTTACTTTACCTCAGTTTCAAGGATAAAAGCGGGCTATTCAAGAGCCATCGTCCTGCCATGATGAAACTTCTTTTTACATAATATATCTATTCTCAACTTGGCCATGAATCTATTGATTTTTGACACCTGTCATGTATACATGTACGTATCAATTGTTATGTATTATTCAAGGATTTAACGAAAGTCGATCTATCTCTTTTGATCGTGAATTTTTTTCTATTCTGTACTTTTTTTAAAAAGGTTTATTTTATGTGTTTCTGCTATTTTTGAACAAATTTGTGTATTTGCCATATTTATAGGATTTACAAACTTCTATTTTAATTTTTTTCAGGAATCGATATTAATTTTTAAAACTAATGTAATTTTTTATACTGAAATTGAAAAATAATTATTTAACTAATATTATGTAAAAGAATTTTAAAAGGCCCTATTATTCATGTATAGAAAACAATTAAAAGTTTAATCAAATATATAAGTCGATTTTATAAAGTGTATTAAATTTCTGCATTAGAATATGAATTAAAAACTGTTTCGTCTAAAAAATAAATTTGTATTCAAGAAAATATTTCCTTTCTTAATAAAAATTTAGACCTACCTATTACTCTAAACTCTATTTAAATCTATATGAAATTCAAATTATTTTATTTTTATAAGAACTATAATAGTTTAAACGCTATATATTGTGTCAATTAAAATCGCAAATATAACTTTTTGATTTCTCTTGAAACAATACTTAATAAACTTCGAAGATCATATAATAAAGTTCTAACTTGATAATTCTAATTGATAACATAAAAAAGCAGTGTTTCTTATAATAGTGTCGTAAAATAACTAAGATAACAGGTATGTTGAAAGTAGTGATCAAATCTAGATATTGAATTACAAAGCATATTCGCATTTATTTAAGCTAGAATTTTTGACTAAAAGTAAAAGTTAAGACTTGATATTTTTTATAAATATTTATATAACTTACAATGATAGGCTTAATTATTTTTATTTTTAAGTTAATATTGAACTTTAATTCACTTGTGTTAGTTTGTAAATAGAAATTTATGCAACCTGTAATTCGTTCGAAGATATTTAGATATTTAAAAATTTAATATCTCTTTTGCAAGCTTTTTTAATGAATACGAAAACTATATTTAATTGTATAAAATATATTATATAAATTTTTAAAAAATGTTATAAGCTACTATAAATAATACTATAATAAAAGTAATTTTAACATTTTGTAACAAGATTTCATAAAACAATATTTTATGTATATAGTAGTATTTGTTAATAAGCTATTATTTATATACATATCGAACGATAAAAATATTCTGACTATTTCATATAATATATACGATACAAAATACCATAGTAATTTCAAACAGTTTTTAAGATTTAAAAATTTAAGAATAAATTATAAGATACATTAAAGGATTTCGCAATTGATTATATTTGATATACTAATATATTCACTATAGAAATGTACATGAAATATTTTTTTTCTGAAAAGGGTTTACACCTGATGAATTAACTAAAACAATAAAAAATTATAAAGTATTTTTCAAGTAAGAAAATAAAAGTTTTTTAAAAAAAATAAAGTTTTATGTGTATATACATGTATACACATATTTACTTAATTTAAATTAAATGTTATAGAATTTTTTTATTGGAACTTTGAAAGTGAAACAGAAAGTATATTTTAAGTAATAAAAGCTTATTTTTTTAGTAAATCAGTACTAACTATAAAATTTTTAACAACAAATATAGGTATATTATTAATATTGACAAATTTATTATTACTTTTAGTGCTATAAAATATAATTAAAAATTTAATGTCATAAATAAACAAAAATATTTTGAAATAATTTAAAATGTATTCATTTCAATGTGTCAATAAAATCATACTATAAAAAGTGAAATGATAATTTATAATAAAAAACATAATTGTCCATACAGGTTATAATTTTTGTAAGTCGTTTTTGCTTACTTTTACGGTTTTGATTGTTTACGGAAAAATTTGCATGCCATGAAAAATTCTTCTTTTCAAAATTATTATTCCATATTTAATCAACCATATTTATTATAATTACAGAGCGTAAAAAATTCTATAGAAAAATTAAATATAAATGCATACAGAAGAAGTTTATTTGCATACCACTAAAATCAAAATTAATTATTAATTTTAAAAAATTAATAAATTTAAATTACGTTGATAATCATATTGGAAGAAACAATATTTTTACAAAAATGAAAATCGAATATATCAATATTATTATAATCAATTTTCTAAAAGTATGTGGGTAATAATTTTTTAAAACTCTAAATTAAAAATCGCACAATTTTGTTGTAATTATAATTTATAAAATTATTTAAGGATAATTTTTAAATTTAATCGAGTAATAGTAAAAGTTCGTACGTAATATTCGAGTCGTATTTCAATAGTTAACTTTATTGCTTTACAATTTGTAGAATCAAATGATTTTTTTAGTATCTTAAGTTTTATAATTTCTACGTAATTACAAACAGCAATGAAAATAATTATATGTTATCGATATCTATTAATTCTATGTATTAATTAAAATTATGGATTATAGAGGAATGATGAGATTTAAACAAATCGTTTATAATATTTAATTCTAAAACAGATGTCTAATTACGAAAACATTGGGATATTCAGTCGAGTACGTAATCGATCTAATAGTAAAACTTTATATAAAAGCTTTTTTCTACACGAACAAAGAATCTCTGGATTCATATGTTTTATGTATTAATCAAGATTAAAAATTTAAATGCAGTCTTTTTATTATAAATTAAGAGATTACATTAACAGATTTCACGATGCTTATCTAATAAGAAAGCCGAACAATAATACTGCCATCGAAACGAAAGTAAGTCATTTCTTATTCAAATAAAAGGCAAATGATTTTCACTAAAGTCAGCGATTCGCTAACGCTTCGTTGAATCAGGCAATGCGGTTGGGCGCATACCAACGTAAGTCTGCCTCGTCATAATTCTGTCCGGACCGCATTGGCTTTCCATAACGCGCTGATTTATGTAAGTTCAATCGCGTCTCGCCGCGGAGACAAACCAGTGGTGCATATTTTTTGCATTGTTACGCAAATGTAGTCGTTAAATTCGCCTAAATTGCAACGTCCTGGCAGCTACTGGACGGAGACTGTTGCATACCTCTGAACCAAGTGTTCATAATAAACCCCTGTAAAGAATTGCGCACGCGCATTTCATGGCTCGCGTATTTTACTACATCGCAATAGAACGATTCGGAGAACTCGTAATGAATTTTCATTGCACTCGAAATTCAGGGCATCTTTTTCATCGATTTTACGAACTCAATCGAATCTACCATGTATTTTATTGGTCTGAGGAATCCTTTGAATACTAAATAGGATTACCGATAGTTTTTGGCATCAAAGAGCGAAGGAAATTTTTGAGAAAGTGCTAGAAAAATTTCATTTGGTATATAATGTTCAATGACGCGTTATATTCACACTTTATGAGATATTATGTAAGATAAACTGTTTTATAATTAGCAGTACTTAAATCAAATATCTTAATACGAGAAATCAAGTTTCTATTTTAAGCGAAATACTATCTGAATGAATAAGAAATAATAAATGTAAATAAAAATTTATTAAAATTAGTGACAAACATCTAAAATAACAAATCATCGTATTTTTTAAGCAGGTTCTATCTATTTATGTGCTAATAGTCGTGTGAAAGGATGATAAATATAATCGTTCGAGATAAAATATGGTAAAAATTCGTTCAAGAGTTTCTAACTTCAATGATTGAATATAGACATAATAGTGTAGGAAAATACTATATTTTAATCACCATGATAATCTTCATCATGAACGTGATAAATGCTTAGTCATTGACATTTGTCTTTAGGTTCTAACCAAAGTCAAGATCTTTGTTTTTAACAAGCAACATAATGACATTGTGATTTCTTTTATTATTTCTAGTAAATGTAATACCGTGTACCAAGTGTTATTTTTGCATTAAAAAAATTAATCGTAATATTTATGAGTATCGAAATTGTTGTAAGATATTACATAAAATCAATTGAATTTCTTTATTTGAAGTTACACAAGATTATGCAAAATGATAATATTATGAAATTTCTATAAAGATTAAACCGTCTCTAGTTTGTATATTTTTTCTATTACGAGTTTTTACTCTTCCTATTTCGTTAGACATCAATTTAAAATAATAAGAAAATATTTTCCCTATAATTATTTAGTCATCGTGAGAAAATGATGTAATTAAAAATGAAAGAAATATGCAAAAGGTAAAAATTTAAGAAATAGGTTACAACTTTTCTTTATTTTTAATTTAACCAAGCTTCACTGGGGAAAACTTTGAAAAGTACTTTACGATTTTTGCGTGACGAGTAGTATTAAATTTTTTTCAACTAAAACCATACCAGTAGAGATTTTAACTAAATAATGGTAATCTCCGGATAAAGATAAAAAAGTGTATAAGGATGATTAAATTCAGATAAGGAAGACGATAGAGAGAGAGAGACACAGAGAGAGAGAGAGAGAGAGAGAGAGAGAGAGAGAGAGAGAGAGAGAGACAGAACTGAAATCTGGTCAAGCTAACCCTCTGTACGTGAGATTGAAACTTTTAAAGTCAGGAATGATCCTTTGTCGTGGAATAAGATCTTGATAACAAGTCTGAAAGCGAGTAACAGTATTTAGAGATGTTAGCAATAGAGGAATTGCGATGAAGTTTAGTAGAGAGATTTAGATTTGATACAAGAGTAGTTGTAACTTCAAAGAGTAGAGATTGATTAGTTTGGTGAAGAATTTACTTGTTCCTTGGTAAATTAAGTTTAGTTTAATCTTCATCAAAAGTTACTACTTTATTCATTATAAAGAAAATGGTCTATTTTTTTAAAATAAGAGTATATGAATATGTTAAATTTATTATAAACTTTTATTTATATTTCTGCAATGATATTTTTCAATAAACTTCGATTTCGATCTTGTGAAATTTACTTATTATAACATTTTTAAATTACTATAGTATATAATATAAAAAAAAGTTTTATTTAACAAATTTTTTATTTATGAAATTAAGCAATTTAATCAAAATTTTTTTTACAATTGTATATACGATTTTAAAGAATTCTATAATTTAATATAGAATTTTTACCACTGGTAACTTTAAATAGTTAAATGAAAAAAAAATACAACATTTTTTACAATTTATTCTAAAAGGTTTCCTTAAACATAGTAAACGTTCATAATTACTTCTTATTTATTAATATTTTCTAATTAAAAATTGTAATTCCATTTTACTACAATAGTTCTTTATTATAATATATAATAATTAATATTCAAGTGCTAATTATAAATTACATAGTAATAATTATTACTTATACGATAATAATATTATTACACTTATATCTCCGTACTTGTATTCATTTCATTCGTATTACTTAATAATTTTGCTTGCGTGCATACTTATCCTAAAAGCACTTTCGTACAGCCTTTATCTTTGAACTTTAAGATACGAAAAATATTCTTCTTAAATTTCATAAGTAATGGGTATTCTTATGTACTTTAAATTTTGGCCTTTAACAAAGCTCTCGAAATATCATTGCATCGACAAACTTTCTTTTCTTTTTGAATATTTTCTCCAGTTGTCCTCAACTTTCTCTTTACAATTATATCTGTATTATTTACCTATATTATTGTGTAAGAAAAACTTATATTTTTAATAAATATAAATTTTAAATAAAAGGTACATCATTTATAAACCCATGTTATTAACTATAGTCATATTATTCTTGAAACAATGATAGCTTGAAATAATATAGTGTTATTTATTTATTTGTTTATTTGTTTATTTAACCGTAATATTGAATGAATAAAAATTAATTGCTTGAATTAGCAGTATGGTAGCAAAATTGTAGTATGAAAGTCGACGCGTTGTGGACGAGGCGTTCAGTTCACGAATTTTTGGTCGACACGACGATACAAGAGTAACGATACGCGGTTTTAAAAAGAGGGAAAAGCTTGCACGAATCTCGTTCAAAAATTACCGAGGAAATAATATAAAGTGCTTTAAGTTAAAATTTCTCTATCTCTTTGCAATTTAAGATTTCAGATCATCATTATTGCGATAAATAAAATCTCGCTAATTTTTAATGTTTTGACTTTGCAAATTATTTAACATATATTCATTGTATGTTAGAACACGATATGCACTTAAGTTTTAATTATATAGTAAGAAATTAAAATAAAACACATTTTACACAAAGGATATTACAATTGATCATAAAAACTATTACACAATTTTCTATATCATCGTAAAAAAACGTACTTTTATCGCTACGTATCATTAACATTATGTTAAATGTAATATAAAGTTATTACGCACATGTGAACACAACCTATATCAGGTGTATTCAATGAAAGTTAAAATATATATATTGGTACCTTTTTTAATGAAATTGTGAACAAATGTAACCGAGATTAAAATAATGTAAATTCAAGCATTCAAAACTAAGGCTATAATATTATTCTTGAGTCGATTAAAAAGAAAATTTATTTTACGCGCAATCCAATAATTGTATTACAAGAATTATAAAATTTTATAATACAAGAATATTACAAAAATCAAAAAGAGAAGAAATGCTTAAAGTTGTAAAAGTAAATATGAAAATAAAGGTAAGAAAAAGAAAAAAAACATCGCTTTAAAATTATTGGAAAATAGCTCGCAACACTTGAACGATAAAAATGAAATTTAAGATTTTAAATGATGAATGTTGATAAATTCTTACGTTTATATAAAGTAAATACTGGATTATCTTTGTTCTGTAACATTAATTCCCATAAGTAAGGGATGTCACGACAATCGTGACATTTTAGAATAAACAATAAAATAAAAGGATAATTTATAAGCTACGGTTTTGAATCAGGGCGAATACGTAAATAACACTTAGAATACAATATCGAAGGTACGCGTAGAGCCGAAACGGCATGTCTCCAGCTCTCGAGCCTTTTCGGAAGTTAAGAAATCTTGACGTAACGCCAGAACATACAAATACTGCTTTAGCGATCTCGTATCCTGCCAAGTTGCGCGATGGTGAAATAAAACACCGACAAAACTATTGAGCGGCACAGGTGTTTTCTTCGTTCAAGTGTTTTCATTTGTTTCTAACTTAAGGCTAACTTAAGGTGACGATCCGAGCTTTGTTTTAAATTATCTACGATATGGAATGAGAAGCAGAGGTAAGCATTAAAATTTTCCTTTATTTATACACTAGTTCCGAATATAGTTCAGGATTGAACTTTATAATTCTAAGTGAATAGTAAAACTTAATTAATTTTTCATTATATAAATTTATTAAATAGAATTACCGTTATAATTATAAATTTAAATTAATTTCATGTAAGAAATAATATTTTATATAAAAATCTATTTATTTTTTAATACCTACAGAAATATGTTTAAGAATTTTAAAATACGCAATAGATGAAATATCAAAATTAACAATTTTTATGGACAAAAAATTTCCAGCAATAATAAATTCTAGTAAGAGCTATACGACTTATTAATAATATTTAGTGTTGAGTACATAGAATATTTAAAAGAGATATAAACTAAAAAAAGTCTATTTTTCGGTAAATAAAATTTAGTTTTTTGAATAATTATTTATATTGAACTCATTGTTAGGCTTATTTGAAAAAATTGATGTTCCGAAATAAAATAAACACATGTAAATAAAAAAATTATTTCTTTAGCAAATTTGTAACGATATTTAAACAATAACTGTTTATACTTTATATAACATTAAGTAAAATTAAGTGAAACATATTATAAACAGTATTATTCATAAATGTAACAACATATTTATTTTGAAGTATCTCTCAATTCCTTTAATTTGTCAAGAGCGTAATTGTAGTAATATTAGAACTTTGTCAAAGTAACATCCTAGTATTAGTTGAATGACATCTTACCATTTAAATTAAGTATTTATAGCGAAATATGTTGAATATTTTATTATTCCTTTGAAGCTTAAAATGGCTTATGATGTATTGTAGAGGGATATTTTCAGTTTCAAATTTTTTCTAAGACTATACTGCTTCTGTATTTAAACGCTTCTTAGTATTTTTTTTCTTGTACGTTCCTCTCGTCCTCGCTCTACTCAACCCTTTTTTGCATCATGTTTATACGATCTTGGATTTTTTTTCTAACATTATTCACTTTTAATGAAATAGAAAATTTATTACTAGTTTGTATAATTATCGAACGATGTTAGAAAAATACCGCGTACCGGATAATAAAATTTATATCGTTTATAAAATAAATCATTTATAAAAATTTAATTTTATTTAATTTAATTTTACTTATAACTATGTAATGGTTAAAAGAATCCGTTACATAGTATAATATAAAATATAAATTATTAAATAGCTAATATTTTATATATTACTATATCTTTTAAGCTTAATTTTTTAATATTTTATTTATCGAATAATATTGTCGTAACTGCACGATCAATTTGTAAGTGAAAAAATTCTTTTTATATTTAATATCTTACAATGTAGCAACATAGTTTTTGCATTACTACTTTCGAGACTAATAACTAATAATCGATATAAACATTATTAAAAAATAATTATTTATTTATTAATAAATAAATAGAATTATATCGATATTAAGATTATTCTTAGAATAAACTCCGTTGATAATATACCGCAATCGATATTTCTTTTAAAAAATGCATTAGCTTTTTATAACAAATTGGAATATTACGCTATGGGTGTTCATTAAATACACAATAAAGTTAAAAAGATTTTTGTTCCTAATATACTCTGGATCGATATTTTTTGAACATTTTTTTACCTTTAACAGTTCCATTTCATCTTGCAACAATTTAGAAAAAGGAACATTCGAACGTGAGGGCGCTCCCGAGATCAAAGGCAACGTTAAAAATGGAACCTAGAAGCCAGAAAAGTCAGTCGGTCGCGCGAAATTGCTATTACTCGCAAGCGTTTTAAGTTTCGCGGATCGATGGGCCTTTTACGCGCGAGAATGTAATTGGCTTGTTGCAATCCGGGTCCGGGCGTTACCTCGCGCTTGGGCATTTGCATAATCAACGGCTGCGATTGTCGTAATAATTCTCCCGTTTCGTTCCATTACGACATAAGCTTTCGTTGTATACACTTGGAAATAAGTATTTTTTTATTAAGTCATTCTATTTTTGCATAATTAGATCACATTACGTACATAATATATCGAATTTATTTTATTTATCGTGCATCATTAATAATTATTTATTAATAACCAGTTCAAGATAATTTAACTCGTCTCATCATCTTTTTGCAAATGGATAGCTCAAATCTATTTTTATATATCGATATTGCGATATCGTCGATGAGTAGCGGTATAAACTTGACAATTATACTGAAATATAGATATTTTTTGTGATTTAGATTTTAAGTTGCACTTAAGTAGAATCATTACTTAAGTAGTTACAATGAGAAATTGCGAGATTTTCACGCTTTTTTAAAACGTGTATCCTAATTTAATAAAATATTTAGTTATAGAAAGATTAAATGTAAATTCGCAGGTTTTAAATATGCAAGAAAATCACGTTCTAGCGAATAATATTTTCGATTGAACACGATAAAATTATGAAGTTTAACATACGTTACAAAATATTACTGTAACAAAACGATAATTATATTGCAGACTTTTTTAATTTAAGAATGTACTGTTTTAGAAATAAACGTTTATAACTTATTCGTTGAGAATAAACTTTATCGTTTTAAAATAGTAGTAAATGCGAAATATTGATAGACAAAGTAAAAAGCATGGGATGAAAGTAGCGATTGATACGAATCGAACCAGCCATGATTATATTGTAATGACAAAAATAAATCGGAGTCATAAACATTGTTACTCTACTTCTAAAAATTTATTTATAATATTTCAATGAAGCCGATTTTTAAGTTAAATCGTTTTAAATGTTCAAGTTTTATCGATTCTTCAAAGTTTTTTGTATCTATTTTCTATCATTTTCTCATTTTATCAAACTAAAAGTATTTAATACAAGAATAGTTTAAAACTCTTTATTTTAATAATCTGCATTTAAATACATATTAGGTATTCAAATACCTAAGGTATATAATTATATATGAAGAGATAAAAGCTATTATAATGGAAACTATGATGCGAGGCATAAATAACTTATGTATATACGTTAAACTAGAAGAGTTAATTTAGCTATATTTAAAAGTATAGAACTACTAATAGCTTGCATCTTAATATAAGTTTAAATACCTTTATCATAATAAACTTCTATATTAACATGAAGAATGCTTATACTTTCACAATTAATATTTATGTTACATAAATTTTGATGATATAAAAAAGTTATTAACGAGGATTAAATAGCACAATAGACTTGAGTCTAAGAATTTGTCTCTAAAGTCGACGTCTAAGAGAGCTTATAATAAAATTGTGAGTAACTTTATATTAACTAACTGAGTAAACTTTACTGAATTTAGTATTGTTGATATATAGCGAAAATATTAATATCTCATGAAAAATGATTAAATCTAAAATTAAATTTACGAGTATTATATTCTGTTATGACATTAATATCTTTATAACTGAAACTATATAACTGTATTATGAGTATAATACAAAGAGAAACGTAATCGGAAGCATTATTCGCAGCTTGAAAAGTACAACAGTATCTATATATATATATATATATATATTGTTTCAATAAAGTTAATTAAAGATTTTCTGGTTTAAGTGTTATGTCATTCTATTGCTGATATCTAGTAAACTAAGATTTATTCGCATTTAGTAATCTAAACAAGACATAATTATGTATCTTGCATAAGGCAGTACTCTGCTTTAAAATACTGGAAGAATTCTATTTTTGATTCGATCGATATCTGAATTATAAAAAGAGCTATTATAAAATTTAGTTAAAACACTTTTTAACGCGCCAATCAAGAATACAGAACTAATACTAATTTCTTCTTATATCAATTTCTTTATATTTTGCTATACCTGTTTACAATAAAATTCAATTTCAAAGTTGACATTCATTGAGTTATCCAATGAAAACCTAACTACTGCAAATTTTATGATTTTTTATCAAGAATTTATTTATTAATTTAAAACATATAAACAGCATTAAATGGTTGATACTTTTTTGGTAACAAAAATTAATAAATTCTTTCCACAATTGATTTATTTTATAAATGGTCTTATACATCTTTCAGAATTCAAAAATATTTATAAACATTAAAAAACTATTCATGAATAGCGATGGAAATTCAATTTAAATTAATGTGACGAAATACTTTAATACTATAGTTTTTATTATTGGTTGTAATGTAAGTTCAGAAATTTTAATGGTTCTTATTTATTATAATTTTGATATTTAAAATATAAAAGTATGAAATGTTATACATCTCAATCTTACTGTACTGTTTTATGATATTATTACAATAAAATATTGCTTTCATACTTTTTAAATACGCACTAATAAATACCTTAAATTTTAGAAGATACTTGTTTCTTTTTCTTGAAAAAAAAGTGAACGAAAAAAATATTTTTTAAACATATAAACAAGGACAGTGCCTCAAAATGTCCGAAGAACTCCTCGATCGTTCAATAATTTATCTGTTTGACTTTGTTTCAAAACATTCAAATTAATTATTTTCATTTATTCTCGTGATCATCAAAAATAAGATCTAGAAATAAGAATTCAATACGATGTTAGTTTACAAGATTTCAATTAATTATTACTGACCATCTTGACTTTCAAAAAAAGATACTAACGTAATTTTTCAAATTTTTTTAGTTGTCAACCTGCCATAGATTTAACAGCTTTCACTTTTTATAAATTTTATCATTTTTCTCAAAAGTTTTTTATTTGATATAAGATCATGTCTAAAATTAATTTTACACGTGTAAATTTGATATGTATATATCAAAATAAATATTATTCATCTTTTTATTTCATTATTTTTTTAACTTGATATTATCGCTAAATTATTTATGAAGATCTTATCCATTCTTAATTGTATTATAAAATATTCAACTGAAATTAATTCTAATGTAATCTATCATGTATAACTTTTCCTGACATATTTAAACTATAGCTTAGTGCAGATTAAGCGATTTCACAGGATTAGAGTTCAACTTACTAGCAACAGGTAAACTTAACCGTACCTTTACTTTATATTGGCATTTAACGTTTTGTTCAATTACCATGTAAGTTTATTACGATCATTAAAATATTGCTTTATAGAATATTCACTTCAAATTTTCAATAATGTAATTTTGGTATATTATTCAAATTACGATTCGTATAGTTTTCATTATTTATTTAATTAATATTTTAACAATAAATTAATTATAAATTTATTTTCACCTTATCATCAATAATTGCTAAATCATTTTTAAAATAAAAAATTTTTTATGAAATTATATAAAAAGGGTTAAATTATAATAAATATTCAATTTATTAAAAATATTTAAATCTTACCATTCTATTTTAAATCTAAAAAATATTACTTAAAAGCATATAAATAAATTTAACTATAAAATAATTTGGATTGATTTTTTTATGAATTCAAAACGTATTTATAATATATTAATCGTGAATAAGTTATTGATATTTGATTTGATTTAGAATGAATATCGAATTTAAGTTCGTGTTTTCGTTTTATGAAATGAAGGTTATTATTTTAAAAGTTTTTTTTATATTGAATTAATGTATTAGTTTTTATATAATTTTCATTAAACTCAATATACATTTAGTATAATTTAAAGATTAGTAGAAACTTAATGAAATATATGGATTAACATTAATAAATTGAATAAAATTTTAATATGACATGACAAAAATTTTAATAAATGCATGAAACTATTAGACAGCTTAATATTTTATGGATATGCATATTAAATATTTGTTTGTCATTTTTTATATGTTTGTACGTATAAGTATTAATACTAAAGTTCAATTACAAGAAAAATAAATTTCCAAAATTCTGATATATAATATAATAAAATTTATATAATATTCAATATTTACTTAATATTTCCATTTGGAGAGTAACACGCTGAAAAATTAAAAAAAAGATATAGACATAGTACTTATATAAAAATATATAAACAATAATATGATTATAAAAAAATATTAGTACTAATATAATAATTATAATTAATAAATATAATAGAATAGTTATATTATTATAGGTGCATTCAAATATAATGAATGAGTGGAAACTTATTTAAAATATACATGATGAAAATGTCAATTACTTCTTATTTCTCAACCAATAATGTCTTTTTTATAAACGTATAATAATTTATATATTACAGTATCTTGTTATAAAATAATCTAATATCTTTTTTCTTTTAAATTACCTTGTACGTACATGAGTATTTAATCTGTCAGTTATTATTCAATTTCCAAGCGCGCTTGTTAGAAGTTATAAATGAAACATTATTCACTAATTACTCAATGAGTTTACATAAACTAAAGCATCAAAAATGTATTGTTTAAAAAACTTCTTTTCTCAAAGTCTTATGCAATATATTATATTTTATTATTTTTTTACGCTTTTTCTAAAATTTATAAGATAATATTTAATGTTAGTAAAAAATTTATTTGATTCGTTAAACTATATTTTGATACGTATATGTATGTATATACATTTTTGATGATGCAATAAAACAATACATGATTTTCAATAAAGCTTGTATTAGTTCGTCATTCTACATTCTTATATAACTTTATTGATTAATGAGATCTACAGCAATGACTTGGCTTTCATTAAAAAATGTCTTTAAAAATAATATCCTTCTATGTAACATCGCTACATTAGCAAAAATTAAATTATCAAAATTACTCAAATTTTATAAAATATTATAGTATTTATAAATTTAAAACTTCATTGCAAAGTTCTCGGAAATATGCTGAAAAATTGTAATTTCTTCTTATTTTATTCTTAAAGGAAACAATAGTAAAGAAAGGAAAAAAAAGTGTTCTAAAAAAATCTGCCTTGCAATAATATTATATATTTCATTAAAAAAGAATAAACTAAATAAATAATTTTAATACGTATTTTTTCTAAGTTTATGTAAGTCGTTAAATTGAAAAATACTAGTTTTAAAAAAATTGTCCAAATTTTAACAAAAAAATTCATTTCTTAAGCACTAATTACTATATGAAAGTCAATGAATAATTGCGAATTTTCGAATATTTCTCATAAACTAATTATATATTTAGAAATAGACTATTATTTTTAGGAAATATAAAACTTTTTTATTATTTAAAAGTTTAATCAGTATCTAAATAATTGCTATATCAGAACCTATGTGGAAATTTTGATGAGATAATTATAAAAAAAAATGTAATTCCGCCTCGATATAAATTAAGGATACATTAAAATATTCACTTTATTAAAATATATTTTAGAAACTTCAAATAAATTTGAAAACAAATGTTATTACGAAGTCGAAATCTCTATTATATACTCCAAAAATTAAAAATATAAATACTCAAACCTATTTGACTTATTGGAAGAAAATAAACATTTACATCTTATATATATTTGCAATAAAAATAAAGCTAATTATTAAATGGGATTATAGTTTATAATTCATAATACTAAAAATATATATGTAACAAAATACGAAAAATATTTTTTGACTTCATTTAATGGTAATCGTTATAATATCATTTATGAAATTAGGATAAAAAATATACGTACAATAATTTCAAAAAATACACAGCATTTTTTTGTTTATCATTTCATAAATATATAGTTATAATTTATATACATGTCAAAATTTAATTCTATTTATATAATATGATGATATTGTAAAATATTAAATTCTTAATTTATTATTCATAAATTATGAAAATACCGCTAATAATTGACGTTGAGTTTTCAATTCGTGGAACATTTTTTCCTGTTGAATACAGTTTACACTTTATTTTAAAGCTTACAAGAAGAAAAATTTAAATAATAGTATTATTTATGTTGTCAAATAAATTTAGAAAACATTTATCAATTTTAAACTACAAATACATCGTCGCATATGAACATAATGCTTTCAATTCTCATGTTTATTACGAAGTAACTTTTGTTTTGTTTTGATGCTAGACTGAATTTCTTATGTTTATACGTAAGAGTTTTTTTATTATTTACATAATCATTTAAATACTAATCATACTTAAATTTTTTTTTATATTTGAATTTATAAAAAATGCATTCATTTATTTATTAAACACATATATCACATAAATATTTACAAATTTATTTTTTTTTGGGAATAAATGGTATATATCGTTTATAAAGTAATTTTTTAAATATTTATTTTCAATTCATGTTTATCTAATATACGTATAAAGTATTAATAGATATGATAGATTTCAAAGTTTAATTATAATAGTAATTTTACTATAAGAACATTCATCAAAATATATTACGTAATGATTGGAATATAAATTTTCATTTTATTTATTAGAATCATGTTAGTTTATATAGTCAATAAAATAAAATAAGATGTTAAAAAAATATAATATAAAAAATATAGAACTCTCGATATACAATTAATTTTAATGCTTAGAATTAGTGAAAAAAGTCATTTGAAATGATTTGTTAATATATTTATACTATTATTTATGTGCGACAATTTGTTTAAGATATATATTTTAAATATAAATATGAATGTTAAAATTCTATTTTTATGAACCGTATTTACACGAATAATGTTGACCGGAGAGATTTACTTTATTCGCTTGGATTAGAAATAAGAGGAAAGAGAGAAATGTATGTGTTCCATTCTCCAACAAAATTTTACCCTATATTTGAATTTATGATTTAAAAATTCGATAATTTTTTCTCGCTTATGAAATATTTCAGAATGAAATGTTAATATTTGAGAATTAAATCCCTTTTTTTAGATAGGTTATCGAAATTATAGAATTCTAGTTATAGACTTATTTAATTTTAGAATTCTATTTATAATCATTTGAAAAATGTTAATATCTTAAATTAACGTAATTATAATTATTTATTATTATTCATATAAATTATATAATTTCTAATAATACAACAGTGATAAATAAATAAAAATATCTATTTCATTGGTATTTCAATTTTTTTTACCTTTTATTACAAACTGAAAATGAATCGCGAATTTTTGATTGCCTTCGGCATTCCCGATATTAGATTTATCAATACTGATCCTGCGCGAAACAAACTATCGTCAGAATTTTAAGTTCAGTTTTATATTATAGTTTATTGGCTAGTACGTTTATCCGGTTTAAAATTTTTTATAGTACAATTTAAATTTTTATGGATTATTATTCTATTAATTATCTTATATTTATAAAGCTCTTCATTTCGAAGAATAACATCAGTTACCGAAATGAAACGAAGATCGTAAATCCATCGCGCATAATTATAATATATAATAATTCTTTATTTTTAGAATTTGAATAAAAACATTGTAGGACTACGCATTCGTAACGAGTAGAGTATAAATACTTATTCGTTCGAGTTATAAAGAAAAGAGACTTGAAATTAAATTCCAGCTTTTTCGGTTAAAAGAAGATGAAACCTTGGCGTTAAATAAATAATAATTTTCTTCGTACAACGATGAAAACGTTACACGAAAATATTACTATTTTTATCACAAGCGAATATCGAAGCTAAGGGCACCGGGAGCATTGAAAATAACGCAAACGATCGACTAATAATCCAGAAAGCCCTATTGCCACCTCCTGTAACGCGCACTCACTGCTCTCCTCCACTTCTTATTATAGAACCCGAGAACCCGTGCACACATGAATCAAGATCAACGCACCACGGCGCCGACACTACGTCGCCACGTGGTGCAGCGAATTCCATAGCATCCGCGTTTATGAAGTTGAAGCACGAGCGATACGATTGCAGGACCACTCGCGACGCGCCCGACTAATGCTGGGGAATGATGCCGTTGATTTATGCGATAAATTTAGCTCGAATATTCGTGACTTTCTTCGAGCGTTAATAGCGTGTGTGTGTTTTTCCGTTACGATGCTTGGGGTTAATTGTACGTATAAACTTCATTTATCACGCCTGATAATTCCGACCGTTAGGCTAACTACACCGAATGAACGATGGCACTTTGTTTAGTTTCGACGCTAAATGCAAATTTTATTCGTGGAAATATTTACACTCCGTTCGATCACGATATATATGTTGAAAATATTGAAAATTTTAATTTAGAACAATCGAGATGCATTTCATTTTTCTTGACTTTTTTTTTAATTCGTAGCACGAGCTTCCTAAATTGCACGCGTAAAGTAGAATCAACTCGAATGTAGAACGGAATTAAGTTGATATGAAATCATAATGGTATGACCTGTTATCTGAAGTATGAAGTGTACGAGGTGGTGAAGTCGAGCGATGGTAAATTTACCGACTTGTACGAGCGACTCTTACTTCGTTATAAAATTGTCTTTTTAAATCATTAATAATTTTCAACGCTTTTAATTATTAATATATGAGTAAATATTTATTTAATTTTAATCTTGTAATCGTATATTTTTTCAACTTTAAATTTATTATATATGATTTCAAAAACATTTAATATAAAATAAATTATTTTATAATTGCTGTTTAACCAAATTTTAAATATAGTAGATTTCATCAATTAAGTAATATCTCGTAGTTCGGAATAGTTAATGTATCAAATTCAAAGAGATTTCTGAGTAGTTCACATTGCATAACGAATTTACAAATTATGAAATACTGTTAACTTGTGTTGCAAAGCTACGCTACGAAAAGCTTTACTATATTTTATATGTAGCTTATACCGATATTTCTGAAAAAAATTCGATGATGAAATATTAAGAAATAAATTTGTTATATCGTTTTTACAAGTGACGTAAAGAATTACATAAGTGCCTTTAAACAATGCATTCTAGTTTGAATAAAATAGAATTATATACTTACAATTTGAACTATTAAAACGTAGGAAAAATAACAGTCACCGAATGCTAATAATTTTTAAATGCTGATTTATTGCATTCTATTAAACAAAAATTTAAAAATAATATTCTTATATGGCGTATTCAAAGATTATACGGTAAATAGTTTAATCCGGATAACTGAAATAATTCCATCGGTTACTTTAGTTTGACATCATAATGTAAGAAACGATCAAAATTATGTCTTACTAAAAGTTTGAAGTCATTTGCTTCAGTTCTCGGTTTTACAAGACATAAATATTACGTAAAAAGACTATTAAGTGTGCAAAAAGTATCGACGCATGAAAATGCTCGTAGAACGATAGTTGATTTTACAAAGATTCGATACATCGTTATAAACAAAAATATCTCATTGTATCGAATATCGTTAGAATTATTTAAATTTATTTATACCGCGAACATTTTGTGTGAATTTATACGATCGTTTCGTAAAATATGATTTCAGAATATTTCAAATAAAATGTTTTTAATAAAAGCCTTCTTTTATTTATTAGCTTGACGAAGAATAATTCAGAAAAATAAAAGTACAACGATGAAATAAATTATATACGTCAAAATTCTAAGATCACGCGTTACATACACTTTGATAAATATAAAAATTTTCATTTATCTCTGAGAAATACAAAATTATTTTTGCAAAATATCGCTCAATAAAAAAATATCTTACAATCGAATACACGTAAAAGTATTAGTTAAGAAACATAATTAGGTGAATTTCATAGGGTCCGATCGAATATATCCGATCGAAATATTAAAGTTCCGAAGAAACGTTACAAAAGCGTCGATAACCAGATGAATTGAAAGTTTTTGTAATAAAATAAAATTATCTCTGAAACATTGTACATAAATTGAAGTAGAATAAAAAGTCGAGAATCACTTATAACAGAAGAGACGTACGCGCGAATAATAAAGGCGACACACAGTTCAGTGCGTCGACTAAGTGGTGTAATACGGTTACACGGTTATTCCAACGCCACGTTCACCTATACAATGCTGCTGGTAAAAAATCCGCAATGTGAAAGTATCTATCAACTAGCGGGGCGCAGCGGTTGATGTTACGTAACGTACGTAAGTAGGAGGCGTAAAAGCACTTTAAAAGCGCGCATTGTCCTCTCCTGTTCTTTCTCTATCTCTCTTTGCTCGCGACACTATAGATTCCGTGGCAGCAGCGTCGCCCAACTGCCTTTTATTATCGGGACTATGGTAGAAGGAGAAGCGATAGAGGTTGACGCACCAACGACGCGGACATACGCGTGAAAGGATTATTTAACTCGATGCGCGCGTTTACTTTTTGCTACATTTCAGTTTTTCGAATACATTTTTTTACTAATCTTTCGCTCCCTACGATGTAAACTTCCACTTTTTTTTTGTAATTTTGATAGTTGTTCAATGATTAAGTGTGAATAATAAAAGTGACGTTAATGTTATTGATATCGTTTCCAGATAATAATTTGATAATGCGCAATTTGTATTGTATTTATATGCAGTTATTTAGATTACAGGATGTTTCATATTTATGAATATTTGAGTTTTATTTTATTTTGGTAAACAATTTATCGTTTACATTATTTTTGCTTCTTTGGCTTTTTAAGTATTAATAAATAATTGATAACTCGCTTCGATCCCAATCCTCTGAATTTAGTAATATTTATTAATACTTCGAATTAAAAATTTTGAAACCATCTTAAATTTAGGATTTGTTTTATTTCACATAATACTCGAATAACAATGCGGAAAAGATTTGGCATGATAATGCATAAAAAAATGATGCTATTACGAGCATTTAACTAAATATTGATATAATAATTACACAAAACACGAGGACTTATTTTTAAACTTAGTTGACATTTTAATCAAAGAAAATAAATTTTATACAGGAAGACTATATCTTCGAATTAAAATTGATTATTGTTTTCAGTAATATTATCGTTATATTTTTATTTATTAATTTTATGATATTGTAATTTAAAAGTCGTACATTTTTTAAATAATATGGGAATAAAATCTCGAAACGTAAATATCTTTGATAACCTTGTAATTTTATTATGCATTTTAATGTATTAGAATATTATTAATATAATAATAATTCCAAACTTGTAAAATATTTTTCCAATGAATAAATAAAGTAAAAACATACATCTTATTCTAAAATATAATAATAATTAAAATTAATAATCTTGAAAAATAAATGTAGTATTCTCGTATTAGATTTGTATATTAATGAAAATATCTCTTTATAATGTATACCTTTAATATATAAAATTTTCTAACTGTAAATTGACATTTAACTTTAACTTTACGCAAATACTTTAATAAAACTAATCATTTTTAAATATATTGATAAATACGTAATTTTATTATAATGATAAAGATCTTTCACATACCATCGAATCTTTTCTATTTACTTATTTATTAACTACGTAGCCATAATTCTATACTTGATCAAATAAACATGTAATATTAAGAATATGGATAAAATATTTTAAATACATCATTTATTTGTACTTTTTATTTCATTGGCTACTTATAAATTCCTATCTTTTTTCGAGAAACTATAAATGAATTATTGAAGTAAAAATAAGATTCGATAAAACCGTGAAATTGTTTATAACAGCTATGAAATATTATTTCTATAAAATATTTGTACATGAAGTATGCAATATATACATGAAAAAATAAAAATAATTCTGCATAGTAGTATTCTTGAAAGCCATAATTTAACTTTTAAATACAAGTATTTAAAATTTATCGATTAAAATTTTTATAAATCAATAACTTCAAGACATAGTGTAAATAATACTTATAGTCTATTAACAATTAAATTACTATGCATTTAATGGAAAAAAATATAATAAATGACAGCATTAAATATATTTTATATAACCAAATATAGTTACACTATATTTCACATTAATCAAATAAGAATATAATTATTTGAATTTCTATTTTAAAGAACTGTGCATTGAAAATTACCAAAGCATTGAAGTCGAATAATACTATAAGATAAAAATTTATCATTCAAAGTATCATTAGTCAAATTATACATGAAATTTCTTCTATTTTTTATATTTAATTTCAAATACATTTCAATACCAAATATTTAAAACAGTTCTTATAAAATTCGTATACAAATTCATGTACGATGATCATTTTTATATGATTATTATAGTTAATAATGAATGTAATTGACGTAATAAAGGAATATGAGTATTAGTTAAATATTATTTCATATTAATTTAAAAAATGTAATAATTATATAATTATATAGCGTGGTATGATAAAATTAGTTGCATATGATCGTAAATTATAGTCTTTAAGTCTATTATGATGTATAAAATTAATATCAGCAATAATAAGTTACTAAGATTAATAATTAAATTAAACTAATTAATATTTTTAATTATCTTTTCTGTAAATTTGAAAATGGTGTTTAAAATTACATTAATTGAAATTTAAAATATAAAAATACAGTAGAATTAAGATATAAGAATACGTTTTATTTTTTAGTAGTATTTTAATGGATTTACAAATAAAAACTTACTTAGATAACAATGCTAATTTTAAAAGTTGATTTATGTAGAAAGATAAATGTTTTATAATTTGATATCGATAATTTCAGTCTCAATTTATGTCTTGAAATTTTATTATTTGAAACCTATTGTGTATTATGCTTGAAGTTTCAATGAAAGGGAAAAAAATATTCTTAAAACTTAACGGTAAGATGAGTTATAATTTATATGGATACAATATGACATATTGTTTTAAAGAATTTGAATTGAAATGTATAAAAATAACACAATTTATGTTCAGCTACTCAACAGCTAGATTTTTTCATTATGCAAACAAATTAAAATTTTATAAATTAAAGAAGAAAAATTGAAACTGGCAGTTTTAATTTTTTAAATCATTAAATTATTAAATAACGATTTACAATCATAGTTTAAAAAATTCTACTAGTGTAAAATCATATCAGTTTATAATTTTATCAATTTTATCATGTAAATGTAACATTATGTCCCTAATCAAATATGATATTTTGCGTTTTATCTGCAATACATGTGAGTGCGAATGTTTTGTCGCGCGTGTTTTATTTGATGAATGTGTCCGTATACACGACATATAAAATGTTGTTCACAAAAATATTCGATTCCTATATAAATTGTATTAAATAATTTTACTAATCCATTTCTTATAGATATATTTCAGAAAATTACTTATATTTACATTTATTTCACAGTTAGTAACAAGAGATATTAAAGTAAGATTTTAAGAGAATAAAATATTATGAATAAACTTTATATACTGGCTATATTATTAGTATATCAATCATCGTGTCAAAAAAAATAAAATAAACAGATTTATCCAATTCTTTAATTGAATAAACATAAACAAGGATTTTTTGTTAGCACATCAAGTTAACAAGCAACTTTGTAATGTTTACTAGAATTTATGATAATATATTTCTCATATGTAATATTATAATTTATTATTATGTTGTAGCAATCTTAAACCTTTCTATATTTCATAATCAATTTTGCAACTGGAAAATATTTTTATTTCTTTTTACTTAAAATGTAAAATTAAGGCGGTTCAATTATGAAATTATATTTAAATTGAGGTCTAATGTTTAAAAACATTTTGTAGATATTAAACAAGTATATTATATTTAATAGATGTAATTTTAAAATACAAACTAGAATGATATAATGTATTTTTACAATTTGAAGAAGCTATCATTATCCATAAACGTAAAATAAAATATTATAATATAAATTATAATTTCTGTAAAATTATAAAATAATATATATTTATAAGGAAAATTAAATTGTAATTATGACTGAATATTTATTGAAAACATCATAAAATCTATGTTTAGAAATCCAGTATCTGTAAAATTTTTATATTCATTGAAATTCATGTTTTTGTAAATTATAATTTAATATTTGAAATCATGTAATAATCGAATACAAAAAAGAGAAATTTTTATATTTACTTTATCGAATGATATAACTATAAAATTGCGAATAAAAGATTGGCGCTTCAAATAAAAATTTCATCTATTTAATTACAAAATATTTAGGCACTAAGATCTCGCAAAACGTGTGAGAAACATAAAAGTTACTATGACAATAAATGTCAACATAATTAATTTTATTGCGGTTTCAATATTGTTTCCTTAGCGCACTTTATTTCGCAGTGGAAAACGTTTGCTACCGGAATCATCTCCGTCAGCTTCTACAGTGGCGTATCATCCAAACACAACTCACGCACGTACTTTGTATCCGCGAGCAGATACTTCCGTCTCCATCGCAAGTAACGTATGTGTAAGAACGGCAATGAGAAGCGCTTGTGCTTAAAAATAGAATAATATGTATGAGTAGAGGAAGAAGCAAATCCATTAATGTCTTCATCGAATTGGTATTGCGATTCACGAAGGAGCCACTCGTTTTATGTATATATCAGGTATATTATGCGAAAGGATTTACATTTACATCGAAATTACGTGAATGAAATACATTGTATTCGAATTTTATTCGCAGTATCAAGGCGCAAGATTATTTTCTTCTATCGGATAGCTAAAAGTATCTATACTGAACCTTTTACGAACTTATACAAGCGAAGCTCATTTACAGTTTCATTTATTATGCAATTTTATTTTTTTGTATATGATGTAATTTCAAAGAAAAAGAATTCATGAAATTTTGAAAATTTATGAATATAAATCATCAAAGAACCTCACCAATTATTTTAAAGAAATTTTGATTTACACTTAAAGTAAAAGTGCTATAATGTAAAATATGTTTGTGATATTGACGTTCTTATAATATTGTTGTTGTTATAAATTAATGAATTTTAATAATACATCGAAATAAAGTATATAAAATTAAACATTATAAACATTAAAAATTTTTTCATATAAAACAAAATTTATTTAAAAATTAATATTTTTGAATTATACAAAAAAAATATTGACTATAACTCGTTTTTACTTTTTCAAATTTATGTTTTACAATGGTGTTAAGAAAATTTTAGAAATTTCAACTATTGTAAAGAAAAGTTTACGTAAGTTAAGTTCACGTAACTGATCTTTCTTTCATTTCATACTCTTTCGTTAAAATTTCATTCAAATATTATACACTTAATTTGAAAAGTATAATTTATTCTTTATTTAATTGTATATTAAGTTTCTATTAAACTTAATTTTCATGTTTTTAAATACAGCATAATGTCAAGATAATTTATTGTAATTGTAATTACAATAATATATTTTGAAGTAAAATGAAATTTCTTATCTAACAGATTGAAATTATAGTATTTTAGAAATACTGATTTACATAAATATCTGATTATAAAATGGATTGTAAATTTAATTAACAACTAAATATATTTATGCAAATTAATTATACGTACAATATTATATAATATTATTGATACATCAATTGCATTTTGTGAGATTTAATATATGTTTTACAGAATGTTAAGAAAATTGAAGTATAATTACATTTAACTTTCGTGAAAAAACTCTTTGGTTTTATTATATTAGTAAATAAATAATTTGTAGTATTTAATCATTTGGTATAATTATGTCAAGGCTCAATAAAGATACGATAAAATAGATTCTGTTTTGAAGACAGAAATATAATAAATATAGTTTATTATGTACATGATCAAGTATATAATATTAAAAAGTAAGTTTAAAAGTGACTGTAAAACATATGCTAATGAATTATTTGATCCGCTCCGGTATTTTATATTTTAAATTTTATCAGAAACGATGTGTATTAGAATATATCTTTTCTACTTACATACATTAACTCAGAGCTCACTGAAGTATAGTTAATTATGGTATTGAAGACTGTATAATAAAAACTTAAGCTTCTACTTTTATGTGGTTATTTAAAAAAAAATCCCATGATAAATAACTGCATATTTACTGCTGTATGATTAGTCACCTAATAATCGAAATATTGCAGTTTGAATTTCTAATAATATCACTGAAAGCTTATTTCGGATTATTCTTTAACTATTCACTGTGATAATACTACAGCTGTAAAAAAAGTCTCTTACTTATTACGCATTTATAAATTTCACAAGTAAATTTAGTCGGTAAATTTAATTTCAAGTATGACAATAGTAATATACTAGTTATTATAATTAATATCTGTATTCATTGCTGAGAGCATCAAATATATTTAAAAGTTTAATCGATAATTACTAATTTGTCTCTGAAGCTATCTTCTATTATTAAAAATATATTCTCAGGCTTCGTGTCGTCTTATCACATGAGTAATAACATACAATAAGAACATATTACGAATGACTCGTAACGTTATTAGAGGATCTCGAAATTTATGAACAGAACGAATTGCACTTTTTTCTTTGTAGTGCAATCTTTTATAGATTATTATGTATTTACGAGATTTCTATTAATAAATCGTAATCGGATACTACGAAAAATATATTTCAGTTATGCTATTTCACAAAGAATTTCCATACAAACTGAATGAATTATTAGTTAATACTTTTTTAATTTAGCACTTCAATAATATTATATAACATAATTAGAAAAATCAATCGTCTTAATTTCTATGCCTTAAATTTAAATTTAGAAATGATTAAAATAAGCATTACTAGTTCATACAATTTGGGAGCTCGTTTTAAGCGACTGTATTCCAAGAAACGTATTTAAGTTAAAAAGAAAAATTAATTATTTAAATTTAAATCATTACAGATCTATCGATGAAAATTAAAAAAATTAAAATATATTTTCAATTATGTTATTTATAAAAAGAATCAGAACATATAAACTTAAAAATAAACACGTAAATATTATCATATTGAACAATTATTAGCTAAAAAACAAAGTATAAATTATAATCAATATAATCGGCTGCGTATAATTCATGAATATGTTTTACTTTTATATTTTAATTTCATATACTAGAAAAATGGAATAATGTTTATAATAACAAAAGAAACATGAAATTTTAATATCTATTAACTTAATATCCTTTTCTTATAGTCATACATTCACATTTTTAGTACTACTAATTAAATAGAAAAAATTATCCTTGTTAATTGGAACTAAAATACTGTTACATCTTAAATAATTTATATTAATTTTTTTAGAATTACAAAAAATAGAATTTTGTATTAGTGTTTTAATAATGTTTAAAATACGATATAATAGAAAAAATTTTTAGAAATATTCATCTTAATTTTAAAATTACATAATTTGAAATAAAATTATTCAATTTTTAATAAATATAATATTTGATAAAATGTACTTGAATTTTCTGGAACATACAAATATATTTTGAAATAATTTATACAGATTTTCAAATTTTTACAGAATTCAATTCATTATGGCATATTTAATAAACTACTGTAAAGTTTTCAATTCTCAAAATACTCATATACGTTTTTAACAAACTTGTCTTTCGATTGCTAATAAAATAATATTTAGAATCAAGTGTATTAGGAGTATTTATTAAAATTGTTTATTTAAAATAATTTTTCTTTAAATAATACTATGTTGATAATTATATTAGTTAGACGAAATATCTGCTTTAGATAGTTGTAGGAAGTTAAGATAGAATATTTAAGAATAGTACTTTACACCTCGTTGACAGCAGATACTACAACACCATTGGGTTTTATTTTCATCTAATAGCTTTTGATCCTAGGTGTAGTACCAAACGATGAATGATTATTTTATTGTAATTAATATAAAAATATATATGCATATGAGAACGCAGGAAATGACATGATAAATAAGTTATGGATATCTCAGATTTATTGTCATATTCAAGGATGACAACATTCCACCTACTCGATGGCCTTTATCACGAACAAATAATAAATGTATCGAACGAGTTGGTGTCGCTAGATCATAAAGAGTCAAATATTGATATTCAAAATTCACTTTATAAATTTAGGATACTATAAGTTATATGTATAACGCATTATAATTTTATAGTAAAAAACTTTAAACTGTGTATTGTAAAATTTGTCTTGTTAATATTAAGAGATAAATGATATATTTTGAAATTACAAGTATTTTGATTTATAGATTACTTTGTTTTATTTGTTTATTATTATATATATTTTATTTATATTTATAAATATATTAATGAAAATATTTATTTTAATTCAAATATGTCATTGACAAATTAATTATCTATATTTTTATTTTTTAAATTTGAGACAATACAAAAGAAATTAAAATTTTTTTTCTCTAACATATTTTTAAAAAGTTAACGTACATAATAGATAATATTTATAATATGTTATCGAATTACATCTTAATTATCTTGTTTTTTGCAAATTAATTTATGTAAAACAAACATTTGTATTCTTTCATTATACGATTGTACAACAAACTTTGTTTTACATGCATTTGTGAAGTCTTGGACAATATTTTATACACTATTATCGTTACCATCTACTTAATAAATGTTACTTACGAATGAATAAATCATAAAATTAAATAAATATTTCTGGATAAATTATAATTCTCGGAATGTGTTTTCCATTAATCTATGATATTTTAACAGATCACAATTAGTATTTATCGTTATTAGATTCCAGAAATTGCATATCTAATACGTATTTGTAATATATTTATTTGTAACTCGCTCCAGACCGCGTAATGATGAATGAATCATTTGATCTTTCACGATTACCTGCATCACGATTCTTGCTCATCAATTGTTCTGTCGTCATCATTAAACCGCGTGCGCGACTCATTACTCAATAACCCGTAAATATTGCTAAACAATAGATTATGATCCGCATTACTGCGCAGCATCATTTTGAAGGTGGATGCTGGAAAAGGCGAGAGATACCAACGGATTGTAGTTAAAAGAGGATGGAAAATTGCAAAAGAAGTGGGGATGAGCGACTCCTGCTGGTTCTTTCATGCTTATGCAAGCGTTACATACATTTGGTTACATTTACTGTTTTATTATATAAGGAAGAGTCTGAAGAGTAGAGGAACGACAAAAAAATTTTAAATCGTTATATGGATATAAAATTTTGTTAACCGTTTATTGTTAAAAATAATAACCAGTTGCAATTTATAAGATTTGTATACACAAGAATTTATGAATATATAATACATTTCGTAAATTTCTTAAACTTCGTTATAACATTATAAATTTTTTTTGTTATTTTCAATTAAAATGAACTGAGCTAAGTAATTTAAGCTAATGCATATTTATAAATATATCAAGGAACATAATAGCTAAATAATTTAATTTATTTTATATTTATAGATGGTAAACAAATATAATCTAATATTTAAAGATAAAAAACGCACAAAATAAAGAAAAATATTTATTATAATAAATTACTGTTTTTTACTTGAAATGTATTGTATAAGCTTACGAGATACATCTTCCAAATGTTTTTATAAACGATAAATTCAAAGTGTATATTAATTATATTTATTCAGTGTGCTAAAATAATATTTAAAAAAACTAGAAAAAATTATCAAAAATGCTATCAGTTCATTATAATTTTTCTCATTTTAAAAATATTTGTAAGTTATTTACATAAATTAGTTTTTGTATTATTTTTTAATCTTTTGAGGTTATCATAAATAAAACTTTAAATATTTGAAAATGTATCTACATTCATTAAACGTTGTGTATTTTATTTAAATACATGTAATAAAATTTTTTTGTCGATTAAGAATTTTTTTTTTGTATTTGTATTCCAAATTATAGAATTAATAATTAAAAAAAAAATAATTTATTTTGAAAAATTCAATTCTTTAAACTCTTGCAAAAATTCAAGACTAATATTGGAGATAACTCGTTTCAAAATAATTAATGTATGATGTCGTTATTCGCACACCCGATTAAATATTGTAATATCGTTAAACTTAATGTTTTATTATTATGTACTGCTACAGTTTTTAAATCATTGTACAAAATGTAATTTGTAACCATAAATATCGTAATGGAAAGTATAACCATATTCATGAAAAATTTGTAAAATAAAGTGTTTTTAAATAAAAAATTAAGAATTGATTTTATTTACATAGAAATTTGTCAATCCTATCATACATCTTTTAATTTTAGAGCGGAAAGAAACTTGATGTGATAACTTATTTAATTTAATTTATAACTAATTATTATTGACTTATTCGATAAACAAATAAAGATGACGTTTAAATATTTTTGAATAGAAATGTGTTTGCTTATAATATAAATAATTTTAATAATTTTTAATGTATAACCAAAAAAATTACTTTAGTATTTATAAGATAAATACTTTAGTCAATTTAATTGGTAAATATTATTTAAGATAATTAAAAAAATTAAACGCGTATATTTATTAGTTATACAAACAATATTATAATTTTATATCATTAAAAAAAAGGAATATTATTATAATTTGTAAATTCAAGTACTATAAGATTTGATTTTAAAATTCAGTCAAATGTTATAAAATAATGAAATTTAAATTTAATTGGAATTTATTATTTATTTTAATTGTATAAGCTAGACATCAAAATTATTTTACTTCTATATAGACCCTTTAATTTATTTATAATGAATGATATTTAACTATACCTACTTTTACAATTATTTATGTAATTTTTATGTGATTTAATAATATTTCATTTATATAATATACATATATATAAATTATATTATATGTGTACAATATAAACTCATCTGTATAATAAATTTGATAATAAATATTTTTTAACTTTGTTTTTCATTTTTATACATATTTATAATAAATAATCCTTGCATTAGTATTATTCTAACTTTTTTTACTTAAATTGATGTATTTATAAGTGCATTAATTCATAACTAGTATTTTCTGATCGTTGACTTTGCAGTATTCGCTTCATGAGCTGTATGAAATTTTATTACGTAACATCCTATAAGCTCCCCTTAAAAGCAGTTTCTTGTTATCGATGAACCATCTATTTTATTTTATTCTGTTCTTTAATAGTTATTATACATGAAAAAGGGTAATACAAATAAGAAGTAAAATATATTTTTCCAATATTTATGCGGTCAGAATCTGCATTCGCGTACTCGCGTACGTAAGTCACATACACACTCATACTCATACTCATTTATGCTTAATCCCAAAATTTCTAAGCCTACAAAGATCTATTCATTTTAGTGATTAAGTAAATAAAAATAATTAGAAAAAATCAATAAACTTGAACAATATTTTAAATAGTTTCTATAATACTATTAATGTCTTTCTTATCAAAATCAAAATAAACGAATGTATTTAAAAATTTATCTTTTTTATTGGAATTATATATTCTATAGGAGATTATAATTTAATATATTACAATGACATAAATAGTAGTTGTTCGATAGAAATATTTATTTTAATAAAAGAAAATTCTTATTTTTTCATGTTATGTATTTTTGTTATTTTTATTTTAATACTATTTATAAATTTATTTTCTATATTATTTTTCTATTTTTTTTATTTTTTATATTCCATTTCGTTATCTTAGATATTTAAATATTTTATTATTTAAGTATATTTTATTTAATTTAACTAAATAATTCTATAAAATAATAGAAACTTAGTTCTGGAATAATTAATTTTAACATTATAAAATTGATTTAAAATCATTTCTATTAAGCTTTTACTCTTACCGTTGCTATTGAATTATAAATAATAGAAATGATTTTTTTAGAAAGCTAAAAATGTTGTTTTAGATTTTTGTGATATATATTATACAATCTAGCGATCGAGAACATTATTACATGTATATTACCAGAATATTGCATATATATCAATATTTTTTTCACTGTTGTATCTTAGCAGATTTTAGTTTTTATGACATAAGCATTTTACTTTCTAAGTATACTTTTTTTATTTGTACTTAATATTATTTTAATTTAAAATTTTTTTTAATAATTATTTAATGAAACTAGGAAAAACTTTTTCTATTTCCCTCTTTTAGTTCTGTAATATAGAGTTAAAAAACATTTAAAAAATTCATAAATATTTAGATGTTAAATAATCAAGTACTTTTCTATGATATATTAAGAGAGATAAGAACTATATCTCCTTTATTAAAGGAATCAAAAGGATTTAAAAATCATCGGCACTATATTAATTAAATAATATATTATTCATAAAATTATTTCTAAAATCATATGGTATTATCTTTAAAATTAGCTTTTTATAATTAAAGGAATATAATAATTGAAAGAAAAAAATATTTAGCTCGATCGTCTGTTATGTAGGACTTAAGTAACTACAGAAATTATGGAAGTTTACTTCATATTATAAGATGTCTAGAACACAAACAGTTTATATTACATTCTGTCAATATGCTTACGACTAGTTTATAACTTAAGTTTATAAATTTAGACATCGGTTTCACCAATCTGGTAGGAAATATTGATATTTATTTATACGCAAATGGTTTTGAAGGATTCAAAAACTTTAGTATTAATACGTATTAAAAAAAGTTGATCTTCGTTGAACTTCACTTCCACATACTAATCAGCAATCTTTATTTAGTATTGTGGATTTTTAGCGCATATGCATTATATTCGCCTAATAAATAATAATAATTATAGTGATAGTGATGATATCATAGAAATAGTAATATCAAATACAATTAAAAAATGTAAACAATTATTAAATGCAAGAACTAAGTTTTACTTTTAATACTATTTTGATGGATATAATGTTAATTATTTACAATTTTGATCGATAAAAAACGAGATCCGTAGATCAAAGTAAATTAGAAATATTTACAGAAGCTATTTAAAATCATGTGCTATTTTTCATTAATGTAATTTTCAACTTTTTTTTAATCCTTTTATATCTTCATTGTCATAATTATTTGCATTTTTTAATTTATATAAATACCTAAAATAGTGAAGTCTTTATATTTTATATAATATTAATTCGTTATCAAAAAATTTTGCAAATATATTTCTTTTAAAATAGAGACATTATGAAATTTAATCGAATTACTTGTAATTATGTAAAATAGTATAAATCATTACGTTACTGTAGTAGTTACATAAAAGAGTACATTCACGTAACTGAAATTAGGTTATTTTTTAATTCAATAATTAAAAATGGCATGATTACGTCATTTATATAATTTTATCAAATATTATAAATAATACAAGCTATAACTCAAAGAAAAATTTATTTTAAAAAATTCATTATTTTTAAATAAAAAGTCAATAAAGTAGAGATATTAGATTTTAAAAATATTGATTCAAATAATTTCGATAAATATAAATCATGTATTAGGAAATCTAATATAATATCTATTTAATTTGATTTCACGTTCGATATTCTGTAATTCGTTTATTTTAAACAAACTTTGAAAAAAGTATTTATTTATAATAAGCGTGAAATTAAATATTTAATAAAATCTCGTAAATTTGTTTCATTTACTAATAAGAATTTTGATTAGAATTAAAATTTTTCAAATTATAATGAAAACTTACGTAAAATAATTCAAAATAAGAAATTTATATAAATAGTCGCAAATCTTATTTCATCCCATTTAACCGATTTGAAATAAGGCATATTATAATTGAATACGAACAGTATATTCAATTTTAAAAATAATTTATAAAAAATTTTCTTTAAAAAAATAAGATGATCAAAGCTCCAAACTTTTTAAAACTTCCGTTTTAACCTTTTTTTACAGTAACAATAGTAATAAGGAATAAAACGTATAAATTGATATGAAATTTTACCGGCAATATATATGTATAATATCTTTCGTTGAACCCAGAAGTGTAGATGAATTATGTAATACGGTGCAGTATGTATGTGTACGTTTCTCGTTTATGTAATAATCTAGTAATTTGTCGTGTACCGGCAAACTTGACCATCCCTTTATATTGAATGTAACCGATAATACAGGTCGAAGGCTTGGATTACACCGAAAGGAGCTATTAAATATTATTGGTACGAAAAAATAAAAAAGATAAAAAATAATGATTCAAGATAAGTGGAAGAGAGAATAGAGTAAATATGTGGGAAGTAAAAAAGTGCGATCGTAGAATTCAGAGAAAAGAGAATTTTTCAAGAAAGAATGAAAGTAATTAGTACTGACAAACTGCTGACATCTGAACTTAATAGCTTGAGTTTTACAGTGATATAATTTCAGTTGGTAATGCTGAGATCTACTTTATGACGTTACTATCAAAGTGAAATACTCGTGAAAATTTACTATTTCATTAAAAAAGTAAGTTCATTTAATAATTTGGTAATTACTTCATGTTGTTTTGCTATTAATAATAAATATTTAGAGGAATATAATTATTAAAAATTAATTATTAATCATTCGAAATATTAATAAAGTATTCGATTAAATTTAAATAATTAGCAACAAAATTTGTTAAGAAAATTGTATATTGTCAGAAAAGTCTTACTTTATAAAATTTACAGATTAAAAGATTAATTGTGTAATATTATTTTCATTTTCGAAAAGCATATGTAGAATATTAATTATTTTTTAATTAGCGATTGATTGACGTTGGATAGTAATAGGAACACGTGACTGAATATAATTTTAGCATATGCATAAGAAACTATTTGGATTTTTAAGTAAAAAGAAAATAAATTGGATTATTTAATATTACATGAGTTTAATTTGATTCCAAAATTTTTAGAAACTAATGGAAACATACATGTAAATATATCAATAGATCTTTTTTAAGCTTATAAATTTTATTTTAAAAAATGAAGCAATAATAAAAATTAATGCATAATGAAGTATTACATCAAAAATATAAAAGTTTTTAAGATATTTAGTGATAATGCCATAATAATCTGGCACCCAAAAATGAATGAATGTTTTTAGGG
The DNA here is from genome assembly GCA_018907195.1 of Dolichoris vasculosae. Taxonomy (NCBI): domain Eukaryota; kingdom Metazoa; phylum Arthropoda; class Insecta; order Hymenoptera; family Agaonidae; genus Dolichoris; species Dolichoris vasculosae. The sequence goes on along the minus strand of JACCHY010000005.1, from coordinate 9,338,479 downwards.
TTGTAACAACTTTAGAATTATGTAGCTTAACTCATTAAGTTCAATTTTGGCAGATGATTGGAGATCTTCTATTTCTTTCTCTCTATCTTTTTCATGACATAAAACATCAATAATTCATGAATCGTTTCGCAATCAAGAAGGGATTCTAACACATCTTCCGGTAAGGGTATATCGATTATTAGATTTCCTTTACTCCCTATAACTTCATTAACCCAACTAATCAACTTAAAATTCTGACTATATTTTTTACGTAATCCAGACCATTTGCTTGGAAGCCTTTGACATTTGATGAGTTCTGTAATTATCAGTTGTGCAATTATCCCGCTTTTTTTTCGTGGCCTAAAACTAAAAGCTCGCCAACTAAGTCACACTTCTAATTAACTTCTTTTAAATTGATACTGAATTTTTATTTTTAAATTTTCTCTAAATTTTATAAGAATTTTATATTAAATATAAAAATCTTTCTATATAAAGCTTTAAAAAAATTTAAATACAATTTCTATTTTCAATGTAGTAATAAATAATATAGTTTTTTTAATATTTTTACACGAAAATCGATAAATTACTATTTCAGTTACAAAATACTTTGTTAGTTTGTACTATGTGTATTAAATAAAGAAAAATTTAACAATCTATTAATTTTATGATTTTATTTTTCCATTGTTTTAAATTCTTAAAGTTTTAATTGTATACCTTGAGTCATTGTAAACGATTTTAAATATTCAATGTTTATTGAGCACAATTATTAAAATCAATTTTCTATAAATACTATAACAAACTGTAGTAAATTAATAAAGTAATCTGAGATCGGTATTTAATGTATATTTATTTTATATATAAATACATATTATTACACATATAAACTTAGATTATTGCATTATTCTACAAAAGGAATAACAAATTTTATGGATGGAAAATATATAATTTAAAAATTTTTTTTTGAATTTTTGATAAATAAAATAAAAATTATGTTAAAATTAATAGTTGCACTAATTACATTAAAAATTTTGCTTTCATATAAATTTATTTCATTCATATCATTTATTATTTCATGGAAAAATTTTACGCAATGATTCAAAATAATAAAATTTATTGTACTAATTTTATATAAGATTACAAATTTGAAAACATTAATCGATTTATTTGAAAATAGAATTTTACAAAAGAATATAGTAAGAAAAGTACAATAATTAATCCTGAGAATACGATGAGAAAGTGCTTTTCAGAAATCATATATATATTTCATTGGTTTAAATTTTTACTACATAAATAATATTAATATAAATACATATATGAAGCAAAGTTTAAAGTAAAGTTTTATATTATTCAACTTAAAATTCTGAAGTAGTATCATTTATTATCAAATATGGTAATTATATAATTTATATTTACTCAGAAAACTTATTACTTGTCTAATTTAAATTTCGTTTCAGATATAGTGAAAAGCTTCCTATAGAATTTAAAATCTAATCTTTAATGATTAAGCATTCTACTAAAATATATTTTTAAACTAATTTCTCATAAATATTATGTACCTATTTAACCTTTGATATTTAAATAAATAAACATAAATACTCATTTAAAATTTTCCCAATAATATTCGGTAATAAATCACAAAATCTTATTGGATTAAAATGATATACGTATACATACAGCTAATTGATCAAATACGAATTATTTATTTAAAATGTTATAAATTCTTTTTTTCTATCAAAGTACGAAAATGTAGGTAATACATATTTTTATAATCTTTAAAGTAAGTACAAATATTTAAGTCGACATTTTTTGTGCGTATTTCACTTCATTTTTTAATTATTCAAAATATATAGTTAGTATATTATAGACTTTATTACGAAAAATATAAAAATTTAGCAGAAAATTGATTAATACGTTATAAATAATACTTTAATAAAGAGGCAATATAATGAAAAACCCTAAATATTTAATTTTTTACTTGGAAATTATTTATATTGAATTAATATTTCGTAAACAAAAATAAGATATAATTATATTCATATCTAATACTGTATGATGTAATATTATCTTCTATAATTAGATGTTACATAGTTATATGCATTTTTCTTATTGAAAATTTCGAACCTGATTTTTTAATACCAGATGTAAGTCGTTTATAATACATATTTTTAAAAATATTTTTTAATTATTAATAAAAAATATAATCTTTGATTCAAGCTTATAAATATGAATATAAAATATAATAAAAGTAAAAAATACATCTTTTATTCATATAAATTAATAAATAAGAAATATTGGTTATTAATATAAAATTATTTGTTTAATTTTGATATGTTAGTTTTCTGAAAATTGGATTTTTTATATTGAATAGATATTTGCTTACCAATATAGTATTTTAACTAATAATTATTAATAAGGACTATTTAAATACTGTAGGAAATTTTAAAGAAAGTTTCATGTTTCTATTAATAATATTACAATTTACTAACTTTATATTTTGGCACAGAAAAGAATTTGAATTCATAATAATGTTTGAAAAGCTATAGTTATTGTTGTGATTATATTGGAACCATTTTACTATTATTTTCTTATGCAATATTAATAATATTGATTACATGACTACAAACTTGTATTCAACTTTTTGGAAAATTTCTATTTTTTATCTTTTTTATTATAGAATGGATATTTTTTATTATCGTAAAACCTTAAATTTTTTAATTTACAATATATAAAATAGTATATCTATTTAAATTAAATGTCCAATAATCGCTATAATAAGTAATTTGTAAGGAATTATTCAATAATATGCTAATGTTTCATATAAAAATAACAAATATTGTATTTGAATGTACGAAAAGAAAACTTGTATGAAAAATTTTAATAATATTAATTCATATTTGAGATAATGAAAATTATTCTCTACATATTAAAAAAAATTGTGTGAATAATTAAATTGTATATTACAGAATATTTTAAATATATACGTACAAAAATTTGAAAAATATCATGAACTACTGCAATTGAAATAAATGGGGTACTTGCTTACATGATTTCGTTTCAATTGCATGTTTAAAGAAATTAATTATTTATACATACATGTAGTAAAATTTTATCATTAAACTAAAAAATATTCGCAGTATTTTCATATTTATTTTAGATAAGAAATTCGTTATAGCTCAATAGTATTTATAAATGCTACTTATTCTTTGACCTAATACAATAGTTGTTGTTTTAACAGCGAGGGATTTTGGTTTAGAAATAGAAAACTTAGCTATGTTATCATTGTTCTATAAATCATGATCATTATTATTTTATAATTAACATATGTTTTATATAATTTTATTTATTTTTAATAATTTTATTATTTTCAATAATTTTATTTTTTGTTTTTAATTTTATGTATTAAATTTTAAAAATATATATCGCTTCTTATTATTAGAGATATATATTTTTCTCTCTTCATTTGCTAACGCTTTTAGTTAAATAATGTTCTATAAAGAAATATGAACAAAAATTTCATAATACTATAAATTCGTTTGCTTATAAATAAGTACTATTATAACATTTTATTTTGCTCTATTTGATTCTAATAAATTTAGTCATATTTGAAAAGTTAAATTACCTTGAATAAAATAATTCGGTTTCTTGCTGTATTTATTTTTATCAAAGCAAAGCTTACGAAAAAAGCCTTACGTGATTTGCAAGACGAATATTCTCACATAATTTTTCTTGCCTTACCTAAGCGTATGGAGTTTTTTGTACGCAAGCTTTTATGGAAATCAAACTAAGAAAGAAAGGAAGAAAGAAACGTAATCAAGGCTTTATTGCTTTTATCTGCACACATTTCAATCTTAGTTTTCAAATGGTAGATCGTGAACATAAAAGCAAAGAAAATTTATCGAGGGGATGAAAGCTGTAATTTGTAGTACGTATGATCGCGGTCGTTATCACTGATCGCGAATATTTTAGAATTTTCAATAAACCGTTATCTCGTGAATGAGAAACTGCGTTCGAAACTGCAAAGCAAGTGGCGAAAATCGATTTGCAAGTAGAGTACCGTTGCCGAATCTAGCGGTAACCCTGATATCGCCGTTCTTTCCTCCCATCATTCCAATCAACGTTCGGTCGCGACTATTCAGCAAAAAGGGTATACATGTATATTTGTCAGGTGGTCGACGGAGCGGTGCTGCAAGTAACGTCGGCAGCGACGCCCAGCGTCGAAACTACATTCCTTCGTGCAACGCGTCATTGAAACGCGGAGCGCCGACGCTTCAACATCGCGGAGTAGAGGTTTTCTCGCATCAGCACGTGTACCCGAGTCTTCCGGATGAGCGTCGTGAAATAACGTTTGCAAGTGATTTTGGCTTTACAGTACCTTTTGTGTGACATGTCGCCTATCGATATCATTTTCATTTAGTCGTCCAATCATTTTTTACGATAAAGTGCTTCGATGTGATTAAGTGCGATTCCATCACGAGGATTATTTTTACGGTGTTACTTTGAAATTATGGTCATTCATATTCTTCCATTAAGATGGTTAAGTGGTAAATGATTCTTTTTGCTATTCTTCTATTAGTGCGATAAGACGCGTAGATGAATATCGGGGATTATTGGGTGACATCGTTACCGACACGGTTATTATTATTGTTCATAATATTCATATTCATAATAATGTTTCAGCTAGAAAATCGCGTATATCATTCATCAACGATAGTATATGACAATTCAGTAATGTTCTTCTATTTGATTACGAATCTTCTAATTTGTAAAGGCATAATATTTATAATAATAATAATAATAATAATAATAATAATAATAATACCAAGAGTAATAATAAAATAATTCAACAAAACATTATTAAACATTTTTTTAATTCATTCGATTAGACCGTAAATATTTTAGTACATTTTTCAATATTTTTTTCTTTTTCCTTAGTGATTTCTTATAAAAGAATCTAATATTAAAATAACCCGATTTTCTATTATGCAAAAGATATCTGCTATTTGAATAAACTACTATATAAAGATTATTACTATAAAAAATTATTTAAAAGTATGAAATGTGTAATGAAAAATATAAAAGTATGAAATATGAAATATTTAACTTGAGATCTTTTAACGTGAAATCATTTAAATTACACAAGTTTTAGTATACAAAGTAATGCATAATTTAATGCAATGAATATTTTTACGAAGAATTTTTTAAATACTAACCGATAAATATTTAATCGTCAAAATTATTCCCTATAGCAAGTAAATGACTTTAATAATTTAATTGGTATTAAGTATATGATTTAAATATGACTTCAAGGACTTTCATATTTTTATTATCTGTAATGATGAATTTGACAATTTATCATATTCAAAAATAGTTGAAATGTATTAATAATATATTATAAGATGTAGATCATCTTTTCATACAAATACATATAAAATTTAGTATCTTTTTTTATCTAATTTTAAAATTTTAAATTATAATTTGAAACTTGTCATTTATGACTAAATAAATAATTAAAATTGAAATTTTTCTGCGATTATAAAATAATTTCATGAAATATTAATAAATTTTCTACCGTTTTAGAAATTTAATTGTTACATTAAAATTCAATAATTAAGTTATTTCAATTTTATTATTTGACAAATAATTTAAATTTATTATAATTTTTTATACCGAGTTATTAAAATTAAATATAATTATAACGTAATATATTTATATATATATATATGAATTAATAATGACCCTTTACAATTAGTATTGAATTCTTGTTTAATATGGATATTCGATAAATGAAAGTTTAAAAATTTAGATTCAAAAATTGTTTCCAAGCATATAATAATTTATAATTAATTACAGACCTTTTTTATTAAAATAAACTGATTATTTAAATAATAAAATTTTTAATTAAACAGAAAGTACAAATAAATATATCTTTTCAAAAATTAAAACATTTCAGTAGAATCTTCTACAGTAAATGTATTTAATGTTTTTTCTGTTCATAAATAGTCAGTAAATCTAAAATTACAGTATATATATCAGCATTACATTGATATCATGGATCAAATAGTATAAAAAGGTTGACAATATCTCATAGAAAAGACCACAAAATATAAAGTACTTCCAAATTTGTACGGATCGTTAGTTCCATTTATACCGACATGGTTAAGGCTTGACTTCTCTTTTGTTATGAGAACTCGATTATTTGTTATTTTAAGAGGTTTTTTTTATTAAAGAAAAATGAATCTTTCAGTTTTATTTGAAATATAACATCAAATGAATACTTAAAATTTGATAGAATTTGTTTCATCGTTTCTACATATACTTATATATATTACGTACATATTGGGTATAATTTCGTATATTTTTTAGAATAGAATAAAATCTATATTTATTTTGAAATAATAGAATAAGATTCATGGTAAATGTTGCAATATATTTTGAATAAAAAAATAGACATTATTTTTAGAATTTAAAAATATACAAGATAGAAAATTTATTAAAAACTTGAAAAGGTCAACAACTTTATTATGTATAGTTTTTACATACATTAATAACGTACGTTAATAACGTAAATGAAGAAAGTCAAAATTATCACACAACTTTATTCAGCTGGAAATTGAAACAGGAAACTTCCATTCTCACGAAGAATGCTCTTTCTAACTGAGTTATCGATGCCTATGCGCTTTTCTTTTTGTGGTCGCTCTTGCTTCATAATTCAAACGGAGAAGAAGACACTTACATTTATGTCTCATAAAAGACTCTAGTTTCATGTATACGATATTTATATGCAATTGATTGTACAAAACTAGTTCATAAATATGTTATGAATTGTTTTACGGGTTTGATTTTCTTTTGCCTCTTCTAAAGAATGAATAATATATAGATAATTCTTGGAAATCAATTGCTTTTCATTCCTCGAATACTTGATGTTAAGTTGAGTACCTTTACGTCTTGTAGAAAGATATTTATATATTTTCAATATTCATCCTCCTTTTTATCGTAGCAATTTATAAGATCTGAAAAATATTTTAAGTTATAATAAATTCTTTCATTAATTACAATTATAGGTAGGAAATTTAAATTATTTATTACTTGATTAGAATCACATGCGCGAGTTTTCTTTATAATATAAATATTTGTTAAATATAGTATAATTCCATTAAATATAAATATGGTAGAATTTAATTGCTTATATTTTAATATAAAAAATCAAAACAGATGAGCAAAATTTATAAATAAGTGTACATAGATTTTTTAAATTCTTTCCATATTTTTCGATATGAAAAATAATGAATTGTAACAATATTTGATTAAATGCAATTTTTATTCACTTTATTATTCAGTAATTTTTCAAATTCTAAAATCAAAAGGTGATATCTAGTAGGATAAATAAAATTTGATCGTGTTAAATGAATTGAAAACAAATGAAAGGTAAATGCTTTAGTTTGAAAACTACAGCGTCAAGTCCTGTTTCTTATATTTTAGCACATTTTTTTTTACTTTGACTCTTAAATTTGTACTTAAAATAAAGCGGTCACAGCTGTTGTTGACAAACGAGGGAGTTATAGAGACCACTTTGAGGCTTTATGATGGCTATCGTTCTGTTTGATTAGTGTCAGTGACACGCACGTGAAATATAGATAAGTATATAGACATCATCTAATTATAAATACTTAACTTTTATGAAATTACGCTACTCATTATAGAACTCTTCATCAGAATTGTCGACGTTTCATACTAAAATTATATATACAGGGGTGTTTTCATTGTGAATAATATTTTTATACGTAAATACGTTTCGTAAAATATTATTTATTAAATATATGAAAAATAATGAATATATATTTATTCAGTGATAACTTTAATCCATAAATGTAAAACATTTCACATTTTAATGCATAATATTATATATAGATTAATTAACGTAAAAGATCGAGAATCGATGTATTCACGAATACAAATGCATAAAAATAATACAGGAATAAACATATAATATTCTATGGATATAAGATTAATATAATAATAATTTTTGTAATATTTATAATTTACTAAAAAATTAATTTAATCAAAAATATATAACATTCTTATTTTGTAAATGAATCTTACTATATTTAGTTTATTCTATGCTTTATAGAGATAACATACGCACATAAGAACGTCGTTACTTTTTTGCGAATTTTTATGATATACAGTAGAATCAATTTTAATATAAATATATGCTCCATTTATACTTTAAAACGATTATTTTTATGTATTACATATTATATGAGATGCTTTCAAATATATAAATAATTTAAAATAAAATTCCTTGGGTCGTACATTCATTATATTCCAAAAGAAATTCAAAACAATTAAGTATGTATTTTCATAATTACTCGAACGTTTTGTCATTGTGGTCTAATCAATTATTATAAATACTATTTTCCTTTAATTTGACATCGTTAAAAAGCTTTCAATTTTATGACCAATAAATGACTTTTAAACTTACAAGCTTCTTATCATCCCTCGTCATTTTATCCCAAAATGAAACGAAAAAAATTTTGTGCTTGGTAAGAGAAAGGTGACAAAGCATCCGAAGCGCACGAATCATTAATGCAAAGAAATCGATAAAATATTGTCTGGACGGCGCAGATAATAGTTTATTGAACTTGTTTAAATAACATTGGGAAATATATTTTGGTATTGTAGTATAAAAAGTCGTACAGTATTTTCAAACATTTATGTATTGCTTTGCTCTTCATATTTATCTTCTTTTTTCATTTTATTCCAAGTTGTATTTTTTTATAACTCAAGAAAAACTTTCACGAATATACGAACTTTGCGAATAGCAAAAGTTGTCAACATGTCGGAACGCAAATTTACCTTTAAAGGGCGAGGGAATGTAGTGATGGGAATTCATTCGGAAATTTGTTGCGGAATATATTTTCTTGTTGATCCATAATCTTCTACTTCATATGTCTCATACGTGATATATATATGTATATATATATATTACATTCTCTGATTTATAATATTTATATTTATAAATTTAAGTATCTATTAAGTTTTTTTAACGATCAAATATTTTAATAATTTTTATCACAGAATATTATGAAAATTATAATTGCAAGTTTTTAAATTTATGAAGTATTACATTTGATCTTGAATTTTATTAAGATTCAGATAGCAGAAAACGAAAATTTTAGTATCTTCCATGTTGGCAAAAACTTTTTTCGCAATTTACCTGAAATATGTATACAAGTTTTGAAAATAAATCTACTGACCTATTATATATTCATTTCTCAATCCTTGACATGTTAAATATAGTACTCTGGAATAGTAAGTTTTATAAATTACTCAAATTAAAATATTTTTTAATTTTATATTAGATATTAAAATTTAACGAACGAATAAAATTTTAATATTTTAAATAAATTCGATCTTCAAATAATACTATATTATATGCTTTAATATTATTCATAACATAATTTTATAGATTTATATTATTACTTTCAATTTTTTTTTAAAATATGAATACACATTATTTCTTTTCATTTTTTGAATTTTTAGATGCAATAAAATACTGAAATTCTTTAAAAGAAATATAATACTTTACACGTATGCAGATAAAATCTACAGATTTTTTATAAATAAACATAATGGAATAAATGGGTTACTCATTCATAATTATTATTTATACGGTACTTTTACATTTACACATTAAACTTTACAAAAATAAAACAGATATCGAAATACTGATATACGTATATGCGTGTACATATAACTACGATATAATATTTATTTACAGTAATTTATTTTACAAAATTTAAAGCAAAGCATCAAAATTATATATTTACATGATTTTATTATAATAAAATTTAAATGATATACAATATGTTAATTTTATTTATTTTATGAGCTATAACGAATTATAAAAATATAATTTTGTCTAAAAAGAAATTTTTGATCTATAAGTGATTCAAAATAGATTCATATATATATTTCTGTACTAAAATGTAAAATGTTTTGTCGAAAAATTGTTCGAAATAAAGTGAAAGTATTCTTCGTATAAAAATTTATGTGCAGTATTCGTCATAGAAATATCTGAAGTCATAAAATCTTATGTTATTATTTTGCTTTCTAAATAAAAAGGAATCGGCAACGGGTTTAGTTCGAGTATAGACACGTCTAAAACTTTTATCAATAAACTCATGGACCGAATCAATTTTTCAATAACAGTCTATAACTATATCACTTTTAAGTAAATGGAACAAAACAAAACCTTCGTATTAGGCTTTTTGTTGTAATATCACGTATGGAAAATATTCATTGCCATAGTTTAAAAATGTATGGACTCTTATATTGTAGCTATCTATCATTGCATTTTATAAAATAATAATCATTATTGGATTTTATAATTTTTTTAAATTTTTATCATTTATGGATAGTTATATGAATAAATGTAATTTAAATTATTTGCCTCAATAAATCCACACAAATTTTTATTATTCGTATCACTGTAGTAATTATATTCTTTGATACAGAACATATTTTGTTTCTTTTATACACGATTAGATAAAATTATTTTTGTATTATGTATTATGTAATTTTTATACTTTTTAAAGTATAATTTAATTCCTTCAAGTTACTCTGATATTCATTATTTAAGTAATATATGCCCTTTGCTTTCCTAACATTGTTCAAATTAATGAAATTTTTAGTTATTATTTTATTATATAATTATGTGTATATATATATTTCCAATATGAATAAAATAATGTTTAATAGCTTAAATAATTATAAATTGAATTTGAATTGTATAAAAATATTTATATTTATCAATAAATGCGAATACATATATTTAAAAAAAAAATAACGAATCCTAAAAATTTCAATTTAATATATTATTTTAAATATTATATAAGGTAATATGGAGATTTTATAACAAATATTACAAATGTACTTTGGTCACAAAACAGATATGGAATTTTATACATAAAATTGTGGAATTCAAAATGAATATTCTCTATCGATTATTTTAACAACATGTATTTAGATTTTATTATTTCATATAAATAATATACTAACATATATATACTTTTTTATAATAAATATCTACAGTTTATTATTATAAAAACATAGTCAATTATTATTATTATTCTAATTATCGATAATTATATATTTTTATATTTTTTCACAATAATTTATAACCAATAACATTTTCTTTAAATATCTTCATAAAAAGTTATAATATATATATATATTGTTAATACTCTTAAATTTGGAATATTTTGAATATAAATCTTACACAAAGTGTTTGCGAAATAATTTTCATATCTTTGTTTATTGTAATTGCATATGAAATTACCTTTTCCGTAACAAAAATAAGAGAACATTATTTGTATCAAAATTTATAACCTCGTTTAATATAAATGTCGCAAAATTAATATTATTGTTCGAAGTAATATTAAATATTCAAGTACGATAAAATATTTTCAGATATTTTTGACATATATGGAAAAATTTGTTTGTAATATAATTATCATTGTAGAATATCATCAAAGAACCCTTTTTAAAAACAGATTTAGACTCAAATGGTACAATAAATTATATTCATGTATTGTAGTGAAATTATTTGAAATTTGAAGAATAATCCAAATTAAATTTACTTAGTATTACATTCATTGTGAAAATCCTTATAATTCTTAAATAAAAAGCTTGTAGTTTGAATAATTGAATGCAAACTTTTTAAATATTGGGAAATTCTTTAGATCAAACACAAACATTCTTTGAATTCCATAATTGTGTATTTATTAAAATAATTATTTTTGAAAGGTAAAAGAACTAAAATCTATACAATAAGCTCTAACTTAAAAATCGTGAAATAAATTTTTCAAGCAGTATTGAAACATTTTAATTGTATACATATACATTTTACCAATTGTAGTATCAAAATTTGAGTAATTGAGTATATATCATACATTATCATGTTAATTTTCGAAATCAAATTAAAGAGTTTTTTTTTACTCGATAATTATTTATATACTAAGTACGATTTGTATTTTTTTAACTTATATTTTTCTTTAGTTGTAGAATTTTGTTTTTATGTATAATTATAAGGATATACTGATCCTCTACATTAATCATCAAGTCTAAGCAGAACCAATTTTGAACAAACAGGTCGAGTGTAACTGATTAATGATTTAAGATTTCCTTTGTGTTTTCGACAAATACTGTCAAAAATACTTACGTAACTTATTTACTAGTGGTTAACTATGAAACGTTCAAGTTTTAGTAAAGATCTAACTAGAAGTTAAATATTTGCCTTCGATAAGCAAAAAAATGATAGACAGTTGAAATAAATCTATAAATATTTTTTTTACACGTTGTATAATAATATCACAACTGTTTACATAAAAAAATAAAAAAATCACGCTTGCTTTTAATATTCAATATAATGAAAAATTTTTTATATTAAATATAGTTAATAAATTATGCTTACTAAGTTATTATATTTTTGACATATGTATTTACATCGTAAAGAATAAAAACTAATTAGAAATCCAATAAACTTGAAAATTCTTAAAGCAATACTATTATAGATTACTAAATAGTTTTAAGTTTTAAGAAATTTTAAGTAAAGTTAAAGTATAATTGTATTATTAATTTATTATTTTCTACGTTATAAAAATAAAAAAGAAATATAAAATATTTTATTTAAGGAAAAACAGAAGCCTTAAATTTAATGAGCAGTGAACTCTTCCCTTTTAAAAATTTGTTGTAAAGATTTGTTCGATAAATTAAATATACATTTATGTATTTTTATTGCTTCTATTACATGAAAATGAAAAAAATACTCACATTTTATAAATATTTTTGAAATTTTACTCTTATGAGAAAATGAAACTCAACCATTATGGGTTACAACGAGCTAATATAACAATGCAGCTAGGATCAAAGTAACAATGATACTCCCAAAATTAGAACGAGGGAAATCGATGCGAAAAAACCTTTTTACCAAATACTCGAGAGACAAGACTCGATATCTGGGCGTATTCCTTTGCCAACGAATCCATTTGTTCTTATACAATTCCGAGGCGTTACCTGTCGGAGTACGACCGAGTCGGAACGATAACTATAGGGAAAGAATAGATGAACAAGCGAAATGTTTAAGTGTACTCTCGAAGCGGCCACTTCAGTAGTATGAAGAATCAAACGAAACTTTTTATGAACACTAAGTAAAATAATCATTCTTAACAAAGTTTATATTTTAGACTGTTTTTAAACAATGATTCGCTATTATTTTTTCAAAAGATTTATAGTTTGTCTATTTTTATTTAAATGCTAGGTAAAACCGTTGCTATATTCGATAAAAATTTTCTTTCATTTCTTAAAAATACAGATTTCCAATCTTATGTTCTTTTTAAAGCTTTTATTACATGTACCATTGTAAATGTATATTTAAAATATTGCATTAAGCTCTGAATTTTTGCGAAGTAATGTAAAATTCTTAATCTTTCGTATCGATCGAATTCATAATTGTTTTTTATTTAAATAAATAAAATTTAATACTAGATGTCTATAGCTTATAAACTTTGAAAAAGCTTTCAATTGACTATTCAATGAATATTTTTGTTTAAGTATTTTTCCTCTTTATCATCATTCTTACGAGTATTTTAAGAATTATAGAAACACTTACATTTAATATACAATTATCTAGATACAATATATCTAGGATGTGCATATAAATAATATATTACGCTCATTTTTATTAAAAAGATTTAAAAGAAGCAAAATTACTTGTTAATTTTTTCCCTCGGAAGTTTGCAAAGTTTGAGTAATTATTCAGTAGTTCAATTTTCAGCCTAAACACCTTTGAATAATTTTAGTTTTTATCCATTTCTATATAGTATTATTATATATCAAATTCTAAATGTAACGATAACAAATATTTTAATATAATATAAATAACTAGAAAGATAAATTCGTATATAAACATAAAAACGTGAAATAGAAAGATAAAATCAGATTTTTCTAAATTAATATATTATGACACGTATATACCATATACTAATTTATATCTATTATTAATACAAAGGTGAAATAGAAAATTTTTTATCACATTTTTCTTCTGCGGAAATAATATGGAAATAATAAAAATAATAGAATTATACTTAAATTAATGAAAAAATGTAAAATAGAAATTCTAAAATATATAATGTATCTATATAATTATAACCATTTAATGATGCTTTCATATAATAAATTTTGTAAAATACTGAAATATAACGTAATTTTTAGATCTATTTTTGAGGTTTAAACACAGATAGATAAAAAATTATAATTGATACTGATATAATATATAAATATAATTAGTATTTTAGTATGTTAATCTTAAAATTAATGTTATGATATTTTTATGAAGGATGAAAACGAAATATATAAATATTTTCTAAACTAGTACTCTTTAATGAAATGTATAAAATATTAAATGAAAAATAAATATAATTAAGCTAAAGAAAATTACTCATACATATTAAAGTTCATTTTATAAATAGAACTCTATGACTCTAATTAGTTTAGAAATACGTTAACCATCACTTAAATATTAACTGATACAAAAAAACCTTCTAATATAATAGTTATATTAATAATAATATTTAATTAATATCTAAAGAAGTATAATATGTAAGTTCCATTTAATAATCTTGTAGCTTTTATAGAATAAAAATTTTTTTGATACTTATAATCCTTTTTTGCTTTTTTATTAGGTTGTGTCAATTAGCGACTACCTGCTAATCGAGCTTTGAATGCACGTGAATTAGTATTATTTAAGAAGTACATCTTCAGTCAACTTAATAAATTCGAGTATTCACTTGTGCAGTCAAAGAATATATTCATTACGTCACATAGACTATAATAAAGATACATAAATACAGACGAGTTCATTGTCTTATCTTTTTTAAAGGATGAGCGCACAAAAGTAGTTTTTTCTTTTAAGATAAAAATGAAAATAATCTGATGCTTTCGTCAAAGAATTGAAAGGTTTAATCGACCGATATTTGTCGCGATTCTGAGTACCGCTTTATACGATAAAACTACAATATGTTCGCATCTACTATCTCATAAATATCTACTTTGCACGTATTTGAATTATATAGATAAAAGAGTATTTACAGTTGAATCAGAAGGTTAATAGGCATAACAAAGCAATCGCTAACAATATCTGTGCTAAAATCGTGAGATAATATCTTGAACTGTATATAAAATCTTGAGTTACTATGCAGTGGTAACGTACTTTAAACACGAGTAGAGCCAGCCTATTTTTTCGCTCAATATAATATAAGTAGGGGACACTTGCAAGATGCATGACCCTTTACATTAACTTTCACCTTCCTAGTGTCGTAAATATCGATGCCAGCTTTTAAGAAAATTGTCTCCAAAAATTAAACCTGTCATTCGAATGGATTCTAGCATGATTATTTCATCTAATTTTACGTAGCTTTTAAAGTTTATAATATACATATTTATAAGAATTAAATTAATTTTGCTAAATTTACTAAATTATTTATTAAGATGTGATGTAAGAATAAATAAGATGACTCCTAAATAGTAATCTTTTCTCTGTATTTTTTTAATTAATTTATTAAATTGTATTTGATATAAAGTAACTATATTATACTTTGGTAAGTATAATCTTAAAATAAAATAAACGGAATCAAATACTAA
This sequence comes from Dolichoris vasculosae, assembly GCA_018907195.1. Lineage (NCBI taxonomy): Eukaryota > Metazoa > Arthropoda > Insecta > Hymenoptera > Agaonidae > Dolichoris > Dolichoris vasculosae. Next base: position 9,322,798 of record JACCHY010000005.1, on the reverse strand, counting down.
ATCTAGAAAGTCATTAACTTTTACATAAGTATTTTTAATGTATGGAAAATATTTATTTTTGTACATATAATTTTTTCACCAATATAAAAGTTGTCGAAGTTATATTCTTGTCGAGATTATAGACCTTCGTCGCGTTCACACGTACACGCACATTCATTGTTCTCTCATCTTTCTCGTTATATGTGTAACTTAAAGTCACAGACCTTATATTTCTCATTAACCCAAATATCCTACATCCGCTATTTACATGAGTATCTCTCGCGTTTTTTTTATCCATATCTTGGTTGAGATCCTCATTTAATAGTTAAATAAAGTGTAACTACTGTGAATTATGGTGTTTTTTATAATTATTATGTATCGAGGGAATTTTCTAGGCGTATTATGTGATACTACGTTTAAAAAGAGTTTCGCGTTAATTACATTAGTAAATTAGTTACGGCTTTTTATTTATTTGTCGTTTTCTATTTTAATTACTTTTTCATAGGCTCTATTATGGAGAGCGAAATAAAATTTTGAATTGAAAGATATTTTTCTCGGTAGAAATGAATCATTGTTCATAACGCGAATGGATTTTAATTTTATAGTTTAAAAATTTTTTAAGTTTCAATGTATGCATTTAGTTTCTTAATTATTTTTTTGAAAATTATTTGCGTAAATATTACTTAGGATTATAGAATAATATTTAATTCATAATAATTTGTAATATCTCTAACGAAATATTAAAAATATTTCATTTTTACTACCTCATACATTTTCAAATTAAACAGTAAAATAAATCATCGTAAAAAAATTATTTCGTAGCTTATCGACTATAAATAACTTATAAATTCGCAATAATTATTTCTTTATTCATTGAATAAAAATCGTAACTTATTACTGTCATATGTGGTTAATATTCAATAACGCTATATAGCTACATATTTCCATACAAACATATATACTCTGATGCATATAATAGACTCAGTTCTTCTATAAATATTGGGTATCCATAGAAATTTATTAACCGACTTGAGAATTCGTTTGAGTAAAGCAAGTTAAAACTAGCAATCTTCCACTTAAAAACATTAAAAGAACTTTTTTAATTATCAGCTGGCTATAAAGTTTGCGGTAGCACCGTTAGAAATTTCCAAGACAACGTCACCTTCGCTAAAGCAGAGCTCGTCGGAGTGTAGTTGCTATACGTACATGCACTAGATCGATCGTTAAGTAATCCTGGAAAGCTTAGGCAGTTTCCGACACTGTCACAGCATCTCTCCAAAGGGAATTATATCGATGGCGACAAATTGACAAACATGCGATGTTCTCATGCTCCACAAAATTTCACGAATCCGTTACTTGTAATTGTATAAATATAAACTATTGTAATGCCAGGCGCACTGTCATATTATCTTAATCTGTCATTTGAACTTGTACGGAAGAGTAGATTTGATCGTGAATACTTATTCGAAATGTGATGGAAATTGAAAATTTTAAATAACGTAAATACTTAAATTCTAGTAACTACATTTATTTTTAAATTCATAAAAATAAAAAACATGGAGAAGGAAAACTTTTAGAAATGGCTTTGTAAGTGCAGTCCTTTTAAATGTCGGTAGATTCGTGACACGAAAGTGAAATAGAGGATAGATGTATTGATGTCTCAAGGGAAGCGACGCTTTTAAACCCAAAAGCTATGTTGGCACGAAATGTATATAGAGTAACAAAGTATCGAATGCTGATTTAACTATATTCTATTCTACATAAAATTAAAGGAAAATGCAAGTTTATATGTAATTACAGTTCTTAATTATCGAGTTCAATTTAACAAATATTTTTTATTGAAAATTAGAAATAATTTATTGTAACAATAAATAAATATCTTAAGTCAAATTTAATTGTTTTTTAATTTATTATTTTTATAAAATTTACATACAAATTTTGGTAGTTATATATTTTTATTTTTATAGTGTTAATTTATATTTAGTTGTTTTTCTAGTAATATTTTATATTTTAGAATTAGTAGATATTTGTTCCATATTTTTATTACATATTTTTTTAAAGCCTCTTCATAAATCAAATCATATAACCATTAATCGTTTATTTGATATAATTAAAAAGTTGTGGTATAATAAATTTAATTATATTAAAAAATAAAATATATTATTTTAATAAAAATTTTAGTAAAAATAAGTTTTTATTTGCGCTATTTTATTTGATTTGCATTTAAAAACATTAACATGTGATCTGATCATATATATATGACATATTTGAAACTATAAATTTTTTCTATTATCATGCACAGTTTTTAATAATGTCAATCGATACGGTGATTTGGTTTGCTGAAATTTGATAGTGGAGAGAACTAAAGGGCTTATCTACACTATAATTCAGTGAAAAGTGAAACTTGAAAGACAGAATTTGAGAGAATCAAAGCTACTGCATGAATTAATAATCATAGGTTATAGAAATGCTGATTTTGGTTTCAATTTTAAAAGAATGATTATATAATTTTCATGAAATGCATCAATTATAAAATATTTTTGAAAAATTATATTATTCTAGTTTTTGCAATTGTAAGAATTTTTATACAAGTAATAATATTGTAGAAGTGTACTGATCAATACATGAAAAAAATTAATTATAATTATTTCTCTTTACTGAAAGCGAATCAATTTAGTTATACAAATATTTTTATTCGATATACTCTTTTATTTTTAAAATTTCTTCAAAGCATATATATAATATTATTTTTAAAATGTAATAACAATATTTTTAATGAACTAAATATCGAGACAAGATACGTGACTTACAAAGATATCGATCCAAGTTTTAAATCGTAGACTCGTAATTCCATAAGATGTAAAGTACCATAAATTTTTCGATACAAATTGTATTAAACAGTATTATTGTATCTGTACATAGTAATTTATAAATTTAAATATTTTCTTATGTGTATGTGTTTATTATATATATATAGCTTCTTACAGTTGAGTCAATATACAGATCAATTTATGTTAGGTGATGCAAAAATTTAAAAAACAATGAAAATGCTAAGTGTAGTAATATAGTATTTAATATAAAAAGTAATTCATTCTTTGTAACATCAGATTTCTAAATCACGATATTGTTCATCAATAAATTTCAGTTTATTGATTAACACTTACATAATTACTAATAAAAAAATTATTTTCAATATTTTTAATAAAAATTGAAAATTAGTCATACTTAATAGTGATTAATTGAATAAATATTAATATCAAAATATGCCTTCAAAACTAGAATTCCTTAATATATTCGTCAATGTAATCAGTCACGAATGCCTGATTCATTAAGTCTTAAATGCCTTCTTGAAATCGTGTTTCAAGATTTGATGAACAATGTAACTCAAAAGCGTAGTATGAATATTCCCATGATTTTACTCCTTAAAAAAATGTTTCAAAAACTGATTCTAAAAGGATTCATCTTTTTACAAAAATTATGATACAAAAATTATTTTTTATTTTAAAAATATTCATGAATTATTTCAAAAAAATTGTTTTACTTTCTGTATTAATTCTAAGGAAAATTTGTTACAAATAACACAAGAGTATTTTTAATTAAATTAAAAATTATAATTAATTAAGAATATAGCAGTAATAAATATTATAATAAACATCTAGATTATAATTTTATGTATTTAATCTTTAAGTATTTAATATTCTATAAATAGTTTTTTAATTCATGAATATTTGAAATAAATTTTGAATATGAATAATTCACTTTACATTAATCGTTCAAAGCATTGGAATCGAAGATTTGGTACGAGTTTAAGTTCTACGCACTACATCAGATAGTGTAGCTCATTAGTGGTACGTTAGTACTCCATAGATGAGTACCCGAAATCGCTTATAATGAACTTCTTAGTCGTTCCTATTTTAATCCAACAGATAGCGTATATGAATAAGGAACTAGGGGATTTTGACTATACAAGAAGAGAATTATTTTGAAAGTGTGCCTCTCTGATATCTATTACGACATTTTTATGACATATTCACATTACTTTTATACAAATTTCTTTTCAAATCTATTTTATGAACAATATTCTTAATATTAAATTATGGTTCATTTGCTTTTAATATTAATTCTATTTATAAGTTCGGGACTATATTTTATTTGGCGATGTGATACATGACATTTTTACGTAAGCTATAGTAAACACTTCAACGGCATAACTTTTCTTTCTAATACGATAATTGAATAATTTAATCGAGGCTGAAAATAAAACATTTATCCTCGTTACGCCAACTGAGTATTTTCTACTCTTTTCATTGTACTTTGACAGCTGATTTTACCTATTTCTTCAATTGTAGAAAACGATGGTGAATCTTTATATCTTATTTTTAACTACTTTTTAAATTAGTTTAAGGTGATGGGTGAGATAATTTAGATAGAGGTTAATTTGAAAAGGTGATTACTTAATAAGGTTCAATTGTTTTTTTCCAACTGATACAGAAAAAGATCTCTACTTCTGGTTGCTCTTATTTTTATTTTATATTGATGTGACCCGCTTTTATACTTCTGGAAAAAGATAAAAAGAATAAGTACATAATAAAGAAAATAAAATAGTATCAATTGGGGAGGTTTTAATCTTTTTCTTGAATTCCCTTTTTTCGGCAGGATTTTTCTGTTGGCACCGATACGGTGAAGTCGAAGACAGAATAACGTTCGTGGCATATCTCGTTTGAATTACTATGTAAATATCGATGATACGATAAAATTTATTTTCAATTTTGACGTATCAATACTCTATACAAGTAAATCTATGGTTAAATTATTTATTGGAAAATTTTTCTTATAGCATATAATTATCTTAATAATTTACGTATATACATCAAAACAAATTTTAACATTTTATAATAAATTTCTTATTTTGCACACATCAAAATAAGTAGTTTCTTAAATGTAATAGATATTCACGAAATCTACATAAAAATCAAATAATTTTCATTTTATTAATATGAAAAAGTTTATTGCATGTAAACGTAAATTTTTGAGAATTTAAGAATGAAAATTATTAAAACATAATACATTTATGTGATTTAAATTTTTTTTTCAGGTACATTATCGATTGGATCATAAAGGATATACGAATGAAATGAACGCGTACAAATATATTTATCGACGCATTCGCACCTGCGCTAAAAATTCAGTTTCACGAACATGTAAATAAATTAAACGTAATCACATACAAAGTGAGACAGTCATGTATGTAAAAAAATTAAGGAACTCGTTGAAATTTATATCATAGAAAAATATAATTAAAAATAATCGTCGATGCTTAGGCTTTCAAGAATTCATAACAAAGTGGTAAAAAATTGTGTTCGGGCTGCAGCTGTTTGGCTTAATTGGGATTCGGCGGCAGCAGCTTGGCTTGGGTATCAACATGAACGAACCAGATCCGTGTTTGCCTATGTTGCTGCCGCCGAGATATCGACTTCGGGATCTCATCCTTGGTGATTATGCGTTCAACGACGACGGTGAACGGTAAGAAAGTACTATTGCCTTACGTTAGTTGTTTACATTTTATTTGTCAAATTTTTCTTAAGTTTTTTTATGTTGCTTATTATTTTTCTTTTATCAATAGTTTGACTTGAGCGATATTGGACGGCAAATTGAAAGGGACAAGTACATCAAAATTAAATGTGAAATTGCTATTATCTTCGGGGGGTCTTCGGGAACTTCTGAGGATTGGAACCGAATTGAGTGAAATTTTTCTGAGGTAATCACGAAATCAAGACAAGTGTCATACAGTGGAATAAATAAGCCCAAGAATTTCGAAATTCCCACCGTATTTAAAAGATGATCGCAATATAATGTATAGTACTCATAGTACACAGGAATAATAAAATAGGATGAAATTAATGTTTACTTTATGAGCGAAAATAGTTTTAATTGGTCGAAATTTATTCCAAGATATAATAGGTAACTTATTTAAAAAATATAGATAACTTATCAGTTGTTCCAAGAAGAAGAAACTCCCTGTTTCTATATTTTGAAATACTTTGTTTTGACTAGATACGAAATTGACATGGTACTCGTTGATTTGATGATTTTTCATATTACTATTTTAGAAATTTCACATCCATTATTCGTATATTTGAAATCAACAAATATAGGAATTCCCAGCTTATCCATTCTTAAACTAAACTATTTCACTAGAAAATATCTAACATTTTGAATCGCTTTGTAAGCAGTTTATTCAAGCCTGAATTTCGAGTAAGGTATTAATGTTAGTTGTTGCTTTACCTTCTCTTCTCAAAAGCTGTAAATTTAATAAATGGAACTGGATATAAAGCTTGAGTACTTATTTGCAGTTTATACGTGTCTTAACTGTAAGTTTTTTGGAGTTTTGGAGAGTCGTAATAAGACTTGATGACTAGTTAGTAATTACGATTCTTGGAATGATATTTATAAATTACAGTTGTTCAGCGACAGAAGTATCAATAAATGTTACGATTTAATATTTTAATTCATATATGTGAGACAGGAAAAACAGTTTAAAATTAGAAAAAATACATTATACTTCTCATTAATTTGCTTTGAAACGATATTCTTTAGTAAGTTAATTATTGGTCGAATTGTTGAAGAGAAATGTCTAAAATTTGTTTCATTTTATTTTATAAATTGATTCATCATTCTGGGATTTAATCTCTCACTAGATCTTCGTGGAGATATTGTTTCCATTTTTTAATTATATAGATTGTAATAAAAACAGAATTTTACTTGATTTTTTCAACAAGTTTATTTTGTTTACAGTATAATTATGTTATAATGTGTGTTTAGTCGGTCACGTGTAATAATTTTCAATGTCGTGCACAATTTCAGTTTCGCCGTATAGAAATTATATATTATCGCTCTGTTCGTCAGCTCGTATCGTTCTTCGAATAATAAAAATCTACAACTTACTTCCCGTTTTTATTTTGATGGTTTGGTTGTCCGTTATTCGTTAGTTCGATTCCTTTTGTTTTTTCCGGGAAGTCGAGCCACAACAAGGCAATTATCGATCTGAATACGAGACCCCCTGGATCTTTACGATTCTCGCGTGGTTGTCGCTCGAAGGTTTCCCGGGTTCGTGATGTTCTCGCGGCCCTCCTTTTTCCCAACGGAGGAAATCGTCTTCTGGCCACAGTGTCTTCATGGACACGCGACCTCCTACCCTTCACCCGAGGAAGATACGTTCGCTCTGTCCGACGTCTCCTTAGGGTTGGCGATCTCCCTTATCCCGCTAATTGAAGGGCCATCCGCCATTTCATCGGCGATTTTCCCCCCGCTCTTTTTCTTCGAGATCTCGTGATGACCCTTGAGGTCTGGAGTACTTTACTTTATCCAGTCAAACCCGCACCGTTACAAATGCCGAGTCATTCACGACATCCTCAAATTTCACTATTTCGCTATGCTTTTTTTTTGTTATTACCTCCCTTGGGGGTTTCACGCGAACTCCTTGAAAAGCTCCCCGTGAAGAAGCGTACGTGACTATCATTGCGACCCGTCGCGAGATGAGCACCGCAAGGGTATCTTATTACATATCGCTACCCCGAGCTCAGAGTAGCGATTTTATTTTTACGGTCTTACACTGGTTACGGACGTCCCTGAGCCAAGTATTTGAGGACCAGTGGCGAGTAACTCAATGCCCCGCGATCAGTTTGTTTTCAGATAATTTTACCGGCGATACTTTATAGCTGTCTTTCTTCGCCTTCTTCGCGAGTCCTAGTTTTCTGCGGGTTTTTTGACCGAAACAACTCTCGTTATTTATGTGTTTCGTGAAGAAAAGGATAGTTTCATGAATGATTGTAATATTCTGGGTAAGAGCCTCAAATTCATATAAAAAATCCAGTAATTTAACAAAGATTATTTGGTTCTCTGCTTCTAAGATTCCTGCATCCGAAATTTAAGAATACCATGATTAAGATTACATTATTTGTTTATTTTATGATTTCTAACATTCTACAAGTAAAAGAACTTTTGAGCTGTATGCATTTAGCACATATAATATAATTTAATAATATACTTTGTTTGCTTTGAAATTTCACAATGATATAATACAGAAAATCGTTGGATGCATGAATAGTAATGTATAAAATTTCTAACTTTCATAACTCGCGCAATTATTTGTGCATGATTGACAATTTAAAAATTTTTTTTATAATAAATACATAATATTGTATAAGTGAATGTAATTACTACAGAGACAGTCTAAATGTTATATTATTTAATTCTATTGCATCGATGATATTTCCGAAGGTTAAGTTTGTACATAACCTTTATCATGTCGCTTTACGGTAATTCTTCGATAAGTGTACATAGTTGTCGATTTCTGAATCGTCTATAAAAATTCCTCCATATTGCATTTAACAGTACATTTCCGGTTTGAATTGTACATTTAATTTAAGAAATGTTCCGAATTATTTTAATGATAATCCCTTAGTTTTATTATCGTATACAAAAATTAATTATTGACGGCAAATATTGATAAATAGATAAAAAGATAGAAATAGTGGAAAATAAATATAGAAAATATTTAAAACAGATGTACTTTTATATACTGATTGAGATATCTCAATCAATAAAATCATATCTACAGTCGGCAGATCCCGTTCGCTTACATATGCTCATTTCCTCTACTCCGCGATCGAGTGTATTCCGTCTTCCAGGAATCGAACTTTTCTCTTCGCGTCTTTCCTCTTCGCGTCCCCTTTAAGCCACACGCCTTCATCTTCAGGGTTGCGTCTCCTCCTTCCAGCGGAAGGATGACGAGATAGACCCGTCTATATACCGATTACCGATAATCCCTCGTTGTCCTCAACACAAAACTTTCTCTTTCCTGTTCGCAATTCGGAGTCGCTTGCAATTTCCTTGAAATAATCCCTCGCGTGATACTTCCGTTGCCGCGCTCATTCAATGGCGCGTGTCATCCACGAAAGATACTTTACGATGGCGCGTGCATTCCTTGAAAGACCTTCCGCAGCGACGCGTGCATTCCTTGAAAGACCTTCCGCGGCGACGCGTGCATTCTTTGAAGGACCTCCGCAGCGAGGCGCACTAGGATAGCATTGCCCCTCGCCCCGAGCAGAACCCAGCAAGGATATCGCGTTACTTCTCGCCTCTCTGAGCTCCGAGAAGTGAGTTTGTTTATACGGTTTCTCATGGGTTTCGGGCGATTCCGTGCCCCGTATTTTGAGGAGTGTAGACGAGCGACCCGTTGTCCGTCTCTTTGTCCGTCTCTTGACCGGGTCCGGGTAATTTCATCCGTTTGTTTATAATTTTTTTTAGCTTACCTTATCGTTGTTCGAAACCTTTTCGCTTGACTTTGTCTCTCGATGTTTTCCATTCTCGATAAGTATTGAGATGTAAACAGACGGAAATAACGATCTTTCGGATAAATAATATGTAGAAATGTAGAAACAGCCTAAACAGAAAATAACAATGACAGGAATAGAAAAAGTTAGCGAAATATTCAGATAAAACTGTAGATAAAAATATATGTATAAAAGATGAAAATAAAGGTAATAAATAATTTGTGTAAGTACAAACAAAAAATTAAAATTAAAAACGTCGTTTAAATTAAAGAGATTCTCAGACTCTCTTTATTCTAAGTAATAAAAAAAATTAATGTAATAAAGTTAAACAAATTTCTGTTCAAAGTAGAATTTACAATATTTAATAGATAACTGAAAGCTTTTAATTTTAGTTGCTTATAAATATTTAAAAATACAACTTCGTTACAATCCATGCAAATAAATTATTGAACCCTCACAATTTAAGGCTATAGTAAAATATTCAGTAATCTGTCTATTCAAAACTTTCAACTCATCGATATTGATGAACAGTTAATACAGTTAAAAATAAAATTTTTATATTTTATTTCGCAGGTTTATTTATAAATTTAGTTAATTTATTCATGAAATATTCATTTTTTATTTAAGTAATACGAGTAATTGTTCAGTTAATATAAATTTAAGCAAAGTATGAAAAATTCCTTGTTTGATTAAAATATTCTGATATATATATATATTTGTGTATATTTACTTTAAAAGTTTTTACTGATTTATTATATACGATAAAACTTTTCTTTATTATTTACATAACGAAAATTCGAAATATGATTAAGAAAAAACTTAATGGCTTATATAAAATTTTCAAAAAAATTTTATTTTTTATTAAAAATTTCATAGTTTTTTATTATTAATATTATTATTATTAATTAATATTAATTTATTATTAAAATAATAAATTTCATTAGTAATTCCTACGAATTGAAGACAAAAGCAGAAAACAATTTAAAAAAACCACATTTGCAAGAAGTAAAATGAATAGGCTGCAAAATATACAGAATTAATATGATGGAGTTATTATGCAGACATTTAATGCACCTGCAATTTATCATTCGGAACAAAAGTAATTTTGCTAATATACGAACATTTTCTTGAATATTATCTAAATTTATTAGACGAATAGTCTATTTTCCATAAATTTTTTGCAAATGTATTCTTTAGCTAAAGTATAAATAAAATTGTAATTGAAAAAACATCTTCAGATATACTTGAACTCTATCAAGCTTATAATTTTAATACAAAAACAGTAACTTTTCAGACTGTGTGGAAAAAATACAGTATATAATATTCTTCTCAAATATTTTTTATACCTAGCGAAATTCCAGTTCAATTGTTAATAAGTTAAAAATAAATAGTAGAAAAATATATTTCAATCTTTTTAAACATATTTTTAAATCTGTCTATTACTTTTTTCTTTTATCGTGAACTAAAATCTATTGAATCTATCGATATAAACTCAACAACACTGCACTGTAGTTTTGGTTTGCCAAATTGGAATAAAACAATCAATTTTTCGACCACCTGATCCCATTCATGTTAGGTTCCAACTACACAACAATGGCTAGATGAATCTAACCAAGAATTATTAGATGAAGAAATAAAGGCTGCAATCTTGTATATTACAGATATAACAAGTGATAAATCAATTCCATCGTTCATGTAAGTTAATAGACGATATTAATAAAATTAAAATAGAAATCTATGATAATAAAGAAATATAATAAAAATAGTATTATTCGATAATATACTTTAATAATCAATGAAATATGCAAATGAATTTCATTATTAAACACCTGATTTTATTGTTATTGAAAAGTATGTGTATGTGTGTACATGTGTCTTATATATTGTGTGCGTTAAATAAAATCTAATTTTACGTACTATGAAACACATTGTTATTATTATTTATGTGCTCAAGGAATTTGCATTTAATTTTTCATTATTTTTTAAAGACACTATGTTATGATGATAAAATTTTTTATTTATTTTTATACTGTTTTATTAAAAATAGACTTTTACATATATAACCTAAATGATCAATTTTTTTCAAATTATACCTAAAATATAATATAAATAATATTGTTTGAAAAGAAGTTTTTATTGGAATATTTAAATGAGAAATAATATTTATATTCATAACCAAATCAATTTTAATTTTTAAAAAATTTTAATTTTTTTAACCTATATTATTTAAAAATAAATTATTATACACAGCAAATACATAAAATATAATATAGAAAAATCTTATTGTATGGAAAATTACTGTGACATATTTGACTGCAAGCGGTTGATAAATTTTAAATGATTAAATATTCCAGAAATATGAAATATGCTTATATATAAAGTACTTGTAGCATTATTATTATTGAGATTCCTTTTATTTTAAATCATTTATTAAACATAAATATATATGTTCCAGTTTATGAAGTAAAAAAGGAATAAAAAATCTTAAAATGTATATAATTCTAAAAAAGAAATATAATGATACGATATCAGACTATATGAATTATTAATTTTTTTAATCAATCGCCATTTGATACATTTTATTTATGTTAAGACCCCAAACGAATTGTCAAAATAACAAAATTCTTAAATGAAATTGAATAGCTAAATATAAATTTATACAATTTTTAAAAAAAGAGAAAATAGTTATAAAATTCAAAAGTCTTTTATATTAGATATTTACATTTCAAACAAACAAAATTATTTATTTACATTCAAAATATTGAAACTAAGCTAACGTATTCCTATTTTTCTGTGAAGAATACATTTATTTGCATTGATATTTTTATATTGCATTGTTCATACTAGAATACACAATAAAATCTTTTAAAAGAAAATTCTTTTATTTGATTACAAATACTGCATCAGAATATGAAATTTTCATATATTTAGTAAGATTCTAAAAGATTATTTTAGTACATTTAGGTAAGTATATAAATCATATTACAAAGTATTTTAAAATATCTTGAAAAGTAGTCGAATTTGAAGAATTTGAAAAAATTGAGTATTTAAATATCTGATATCTAATTTTAAAATAACTACTGGAAAGAGATTAGCTCGACCAATATCATTAACTCAATGTACCTAGTTGATAAAGTTTACTCGGCTAGTATATACAGAGTATTTAAAATCAATTCTGAAAATTTAATCATAATCGGTAACTTTATAATTTTTACTCATTTTTATATCCAGTAATTAATTTTGACATGAATAATGAGAAGTTTTAAAAAATTATAAATAATCATAACAATGATAACAGCATTGAAAATGATAGTAATAATACTAATAGTTACACGAATAGCATTGACATGAGTTTGCTCTTTTTGACTAAATTATTTACATCATCGTAATAAATTTATTATAAAATATCTTTATTTACCGGTCTTTACAAATATAATCTTTCTTGAAATTTATACGCACTGATCGTAAAACTTTCATTACCTTACATACAAGAATATTTGCATGGCTAAAGGTATTATGATGCTTCATTACTTTGACACTGATTTTGTGCGTAGCTCAAATATGGAGTGAAAGTTCAATAGTGATATTAGTATTAATTATCACAAGATGATATATATAGAAGAATTTATTAAACATTCTTGTAATGTATGAAGATTATTTGTATAAGCCTTATTATAATTCAGATTGAACCCAAACCTTAAAAAAGAGTTTATTATACCAAGAGTTTTAATAAGCTGAACAAAAATATTGTTTCAATTACTAAAATTCTGTTATTGAGAATATAAAATATTTGATTCACTGAAAACCCTGGACTTTGAATTAAAATTTATTTAAAAGACTACTCAAATTATTTTTTTAAAAGTTTTAATCATTTCAATTCTGTTCTTTAAAAAGTTTCGTAATTTAAAGGAATTAATAAAATAAAAAAAGATATTTATTTTCGCGGCATGAAAAGTTTTCAAAATAATTGGTTTTAAAACATCGTCAAAGTTGGGATAAGAATTCATGGTATATGCACTAACTAAATATCCAAAAAAAGATAAAAATAATGATATTTGAATGGCAATGCTGCCATATTTTTCTGATATCAAAGTCTTGTATCTTCTTTCGATACCAGATTATTTTCAAACTATATTTATTTGACCATTTTTTGCTTGAAGATAAATTAAGACAACGGGAATTTTATTCATCTATTTCTGCCTTTAAGCGAATAGTTAGTGAAGCATTAGCTTTTCACTCGTCGAATTGATTTTTAGCGGAACTCGACGGAATCCTTGCTAATGTTCCTAATGATTTTTAACTTAAAAATGAAAAATAAGAAATCTTTATGAATTTTCTGCCAGTAATATATAATATTTGGGATTGAAAGTATTTTATACGAAGGGAACGATAATAGTAAATAAAACATACTCGAAGAGAGATTTGCTATGTAATGCTATTGCTTAAGCCGTACAAATCGCACCGTCTCATTTTCGAGAGGCACTTAGCTCAAATCGGTGGCGAGAGTCACTTCCGATTTTCTCTCGTTGCAAAAGATCTTTTTCCACTCCAATTTTCTTTTAGACTTCAACTTTAAAATATTCTCACTAGAAGCGTAGCTTGAGAAAGCTTCAAAGAGGGAGATTTTTCTTTGGATCAAGTTATTTTCATTGTATTAATGGAGATAATAAATGATAAATATAATATAAAATATACGTACATATATTTGGTGGACGCCAATATTTACATATTAATATTTACTAAGGATGAAACATTTGATATTTTTTAACTTTAATGTTAATATTTTTTAAGTATAAATTATTTATCTAGATATTTCATTATGAGCATTTTATTACTAAATTCTTATTATTTTGAATATTTTAGTATATTAAACTGGAATTTTTATTAATTTTACCGCATCGTATTTAAATTACTAGTGTTCAAATTTTATTTATTTACTTTAAAAAATTTATCCATTACAAATGTAGAATTATTTAATCAATACTTTCATATTCCAAAGTTCCTTTTATCGAATAAATTTATTAATTTTTTCACGTTAGCTGTTATTTATGTTTCTAGCGAACATCGTTTTCTTTATTAATAAAAAAGAGCAGACATTTTCAAAAACGTACTTTTTTCAACTCTGAAAGGATTTAGCAATATGCTCAATAATTTGATCTACTATTTTTTTTTAAATTATATTTATTTAAATTATAAAATAACCGTAACGAGTATTATAATATCTTTTTTTTGTTATAATTAAATTCATTTCTTTATAAAGATTTTATATTATCTATTATGTTAAAATTCATGAATTATTAGTTTTTTATAGCGTATCTATTACTTGACGAACGGTTTTATACAGATCACTAGATACTTGTATCAAGTTTCTATAATTTATTACTATTCTTGAGATGTTAGTTTTAGCTTATTTTCTCTAGAAGCTGGAATAATATTCCGAGATATAAAGTCGTTAATTTCTCATTTTCTATAATTGAATAATTTGTCAACTCCAAAGTATAATAATTTATACTTTTACTTTTATTTTTAATTTTTTTGTGAAGGAGACAAACATTTTTTCTTTATTTAAATGATATTTTGAAAAAAATTTTTATTAAATATATATTTTTATTACTCATGGTTATAAAATATAGTTATTATTTTTATTCTAAATAAAAATAATTAAAAAATAAGTAATGCGTCGTTCGAAGAAAATTTATTTTGATAATTTACATAATATTATGTATATTTCATAAAAGTTTCCAGTAATATAATCAGCTAACTTATTTATACTAATTTTAAATCTATTTTTCATAATGATATATTATTTTATAAAGTAAATACTTCTTTATGAAATAAAATTTTTAAAAAACTATTTATAACATCAATTGAATGAATTAATTAATGAATAAAAATATCGATAAAAAATGAGAGCAAATGTTTTGATATATTAAACGATAATTATTATACTTTTAGAATTTCATTTAACTAATCAAAATTATATATTTAATCTGTATACATCAATTGACTAGCAATTTTAAATAATCCTTAGTAAATCGAATCATTGTATGTATTGTTGTCGTCAGCTTTCGTCTAGTTACCAATATAAACTTTTAAATAGCTCTATTGTATTCATATTCAAATGTATTTTGTCAGCTCAATTCATTCGTGATTAATTGGAGCTATTTTCAAATGTATATGATATATATTCATTTTACATCTCGTGAAACTTTAGTGAATCTTGATTATTTATCTTATTTTCAAAGTTGAAAATTTAAAAGTGTTTGAATATTTTACGATTTTATAAATTTGTGACGAAAACAAAATAATTTTTTATCAAGTGTAAAAAGGAAAAAATATGGATAAAGAATATTTAATATATATACTTGACTATAAAATTATTATCAAAATTAGTGGATTTTCACAGGATAAACGTTATTGCTATAAGATTATAACTTTTTTATATTTTGTGTAGTTTTAAGTAACGTGTTCAATAACTTACAAATTATTTTGTAGGTTAATTTAAAATAAAAGCGATTTATAGAATGGTAAATTGTACATCGAATATTTATTTTTGATTAATCAATATATAAGAAATAATGAAAATTTTTACTGATACTATACGAAGATTTTTGATGTATTGCATTTTAACATCTAATTCTAAATTTCCTTATAAAACTTTTACTTTTAGAAATATGTAAACTATTGATATAAAATACTTATCGAAAAATCGAATTTTTAATTTTATTCATATTTTTTATAATTTTTAATAATAAGAAATTATAATTTAATATAGATTGATATTAATTTTGATGTAATCTTAATTATAATTTTTCAATCTCTTTTAAAATAAATGTCATACGTAATAACACTATTTTATAATTTTGTATTTGGAGTTTTCTTATGATTTTTTAAAAGTAAAATATCAATTGAACATCGCGTCACAGCTACATTCCTTTTTTTTTTACTTAAAGAAGTTTACTTAAAAACATAAAGACATCTCTGAAAAAACTGTTGTAAAGTTTTATATATTTTATACGCAATTATATAAATTCAGTAATGGTATGTATATTTTATTTTAAGTATAATACATTTATAATATTTATATATATGTTCTTAGAAGCATCTTGAATTAAAATCAATTCTAATGTTTTAAATTGCATTTATTGTTTATATTCGTTTAAAATTAAATTTTTATGCATGGAATATTAAATAGAAATTATATTTGTTTTTTAATTTTTTTTTTAAATTTATGTTATGAAATATTACATATTTTTTCGAATTATATATGTAATATAATAACTTTCTAATATTTTTTCAGAGGAATATGAGAATTTATCCAGAATTTTTTAAATTCCACTCTCTTTTAATTTCATTTCAAGATATGTTTATATACCTTATATTCCATAAGTTTAAATAATAGAAAAATATAACCTCAAATTATATATAAATATATAATTGTATAATAAATATAAATAATTTTTTTTTATCTATTTGTATTATGCCTTCTGATATATTAATAATTTTATTAGTGTTGAATCACTTTATTTTCAGGAAATTCTTTTCAGTATTCCTTATATATGATTCTGAATATATTTTAGAACTAATTTAAATAATTAGCAGGATCGTATTTTCTCTTGATTTAATCCTGGATTGTCATAGATGATGAACGACTATAAAAAATTATTTTATATTTGTAGGTTACTGCAGTGACTGCTAAAATACATTTGTATTAAATGATCTAACTTTTATACAGAAGCCAAGCTTTGGCTGTATATTCGTGGATATTCATATTTTTATTGATCTATTATATGTACACGTATGTATGTATAAATACAACATATAATTCATCAATAATCTCATAAAATATCCACCACAAAAGTTGATCCTCGTGAATAATACTTTTACTAGAAATTTGAAACAGATGGATAGTAATAAAAAGTTTAAAAGAGCGATTATACATCTTAAAATCTGTTTTATTATTTTCATTTGTATAGTTTTTATTCTTTTAATAATTGAATATATAAGTCTATACCTCTCTAAAATTCAATAATATGCAATGAATTATACATAATAAATTATAAAAATCAATTATTAATATGTATTGTTTTAAATAAATAATCTCATCGATATTTTAAATAAATTGAAATTATAATTTTAGATTTTTAACATTTTCATATTATAAATAATTGTGAAGAATTTGAAAAGACGCTTTAGGCTACTAAAATTATTGAATATTCGCGAAATGTTCATCTACCGCAACAAATTTCTACATTTAATGAGGTCTTAAGTTCTTATGTAAAAATTAAACACAGATCGATGTATTAATTCAAAGTTAATTCAAATTATATTTAGTATTATAAATGATTTTATGGAATCATATTTCTTTTTTATAAGTAATTTATTAAGAAGAAATATGCTAAAGTAATCGATAGATTATATAATGGTACGAAAAGTTCAAATACTAAAAAATATTTTTATAGAATCTTAGTATTATAAAAACATCTTAATCTGTTTTTTATTGTTTCAATTTTACTGTAAGCTTGGAAAATCTTTCTGAATGTTAATATCAATAAAACTAAAATTAAATTCCGGAAGTTATTAGTCTATGCACTTTAATTTTTCATCTTTTGCAGCATTGAATGGTATTTATGAAAATGCTAAACCATTTTGCAAATAGTTTAATATTGCGTATATATGAAACTTTTGTGTATCTTGAAAATATTGTATTTTATAAAGTCTTAATCATTTTCTATACAAAAGCTGTTTTCTAGTAAAAAAAATGTTATGAATATAATTTGATTTAAAATAAAAAAATTATTACATGTATAAAAATAATTGTATCATGATATTATATGATATATTACCCAGAACATTAATTTATATACATATTTGATTTCGCGAATGATTGTCGTAATTGGACATTAGAATCGATATAATAGCGAACTCAAAATTTACATATCGTTTTCATGTTATTGCGCACAATGATACAGAGATGGAAACAAAAGTATTAAAAATATTTAAAATTGTTGGAAATAGTACAATTGCATGCAATAAAAATATAAGAAATTTTATTTGAATGCTTACTTTTATTGCTGAACTTATGTGTGCAGATTTTAGTGATATTTCAAATATAATACTTCTGTAGATGCACTGCTATAGCTGCATACTGAGAAAAGCACTATCACGCTTTGAATGAAGAATAGACGAATTGTACTACTATTCTTTTTTTTTCTTGCATCCATGAATTCCTTTTTTCTTTTTCATTATTTTTTCGTGCTTTCTTCTTTGCTCGTTATAGAACCGTAATATAAAGTACTTTTAATTTTCTATTTGTAGTGACAAAGGAGTGATGATTCTAACTTAAAGAATTTCTAATAATTATCATAATACTGATCCATTTCATTGACGGATACTTTACCGTCTAATGTATTGAAATAGTTGCAAAGCATGCGATTTCCTTTGGATACAATGCTTTTGAAAATGATACGTTGAATATCGCAATTTACACGCAATCTTGTAGTAATGTTATACTCACACAGGTATTTAACATTAATCATTTCGTGAGTAAACTGAAACGACTTTTAGTAAATAGAAATGTATCGTCAAACTTTCAATCTTGAAGACTATTACTTTATAGAATTGAATTATTAACTTTTTAATGAAAATATTCTTATACGAATGAATTTATAAAATTAATCATGAACTTAATATAAAAGAAATTGTAAATAAATGAAATTTAAATGAAAAATTGTATATTCTTTATTAATTATCAAGTAAATGAGAAATTATAAACCAATTTTGCTGTTAATGTCTGGTAAAACTTTATAAAAAACAAAATATTCTAAAAATATAATTTATATTTATAATATTTTTTGAAAAAATTAGTTATTCGATGAGTTTGAAATATGAAATAATATTTATTATTCGAGGAATATACAATAAGCTACAAATAATTACAGAATTTAATTTTTAATTTTATAATATCACATCTGTACATTTCAGAGTAAAGTATTCTCTGAATATTGTATTTTACACTTTATATTTAATCTCACAATTATTTGTATTACTAACTATGCTTATGCATTTAAATGAATACTAAAAATAAATATTATATTTTCAAGGTTTAAACAACAACTAGTATTGATTGAAGCTGGATTATTTGCAATATAAAATTTTTATTTATCATAAATCTATCTTGATTTTACAAATAAAATCTGTTAAAAATTTAATTTTACTAAATAATTGCAACGATATTTAAAAATTTAATAAATATTTATAAATATTAATAAAATGTATATTTAAAATATATTTTATATTGTTCATATTAAAAATATTTTATTTTATCCATATGTCTAACAGCTTTCTGATAATATTTATAGCACTGGATATTTTACGATGATAGTTTAAATTAATGAAATATCTTCAAGTAGTACTTTAAAATACCGATACATCGTTAATTTTTAATTGATACATAATTTAAGATATTTTTCTGTATTATGATTTTTTCTAATTAGCTCTTTATTTATTAATTAATTACTAATAAAAATTTAATTACAAATTAATTATATATTACTCAAATTAGGTTTTAAAATATTCTAATGATTTATATCTTGTAAGTCTAATATTTATAAACTTGGAATAAAAAATATTACAAACGCTATGTGAATAATGATTTTGTACATATTCTGAAATTATTTTTAAATTCAAGGTTATGTTATAATTTTTATAATATAATATGTGAAGTTCTATAATCGGAAAAGAAAGGATTTTAGTTATCTTTATATTATGTATTAAATAAAATTCATTGATGAGACTGGGTGTAGATAATTAACACAATTTTAAAATAATTCAACTTCTATTTCTTATTGTATTCATAATCAGGATAAAATTTAAATAAAAAACTTATTTAAATAAATTTATTCCCATTTTGTCTACATTTAATTTCAAAAGATACTCAAATATAATATAAATAACAAAAAATTGTCTTAGATGAATCTTTAGTGTCGTTTTAGCTAATATTGTTAATGGGTCAAGTACATATTATAGTATAGTAATCCATACATTACTTTCTAATTATTTCTGAAAGAGCTTTTGACGAAAGCTTTTATAGTGAAGCTATATGTAAAATACGATAGAGGAGTCGAGACTGCTCCTACGTTATTCATTAATACTCAATGGACGTGTATGTCGTAAAAAGATTACAATTTTTAGGTGTAATACAAATCCCAATCAAGTATTTTCTTTTTAAAAATTGTATCCGTTTCTAGTATGTATATATTGTAATTTTAAATAATAAGCACTTAATGGAAAATAAACTTAACGATAGAAAATTCAAAAGCTTTTTGCATATATTGAAAATAATGTATAATGTATATAAATTATATAATATTTTCTGTACTTTTTAATGAAATATAATAAGAAACTAATGTTTTAACTTAAACTATACAAAATAATTTTGTTTATTTTTTATAAAATGAATTTATTATTTATTATAAACGTAAAAATGATTTAATTAATATATTTTAACAGATAGATGTATTTGTTTAAAAATATTTACTTTGACAGGTACGAAAAGTTAAAAGTAAAGTTAAAGGTTAGAATGTATATTTCTTTCTTAAATATGGACTTTTCTATATGATGTACATTATGATTTCTGTGTCAAACTACTGTAACACTGTACATATTCTTATCTAAGTTTTCTTGTATTCATTTCAATATTATATACTCATTCCGTAAGTTACGCATCTTTCGATAATTGATAAATGTATCTTGATGTTATGAGCAATGTAAAGTAAATCAGTGCAGTGAATCAGTGCTGTTCATCTTACAATCACATTCTTTTAATTTTATCAGATAAGACTTACCGGAATAGAATTCTTCGCTAAAAAAGCTCGAAGTTAGATAAAAACCAATACAATGGTATTCGTAAAAAAATAAATAATCACATAATTAGCCTTTTGAGCTCATTACCTTCTATCGACAAAACAATTTTCGTAAATCATCCCTCGCAAATTTTACGTAAATTTGTAATGTTTATCGATCGATGTACGTTTTAATAAATAAATAAAATGGGGTCATAGTCATAAAATATATATTTGCATTTGCCGTGATAAACTGTACAGTGGAATTTGCTACGATAATAATAGGACAGATTATATTTTTGTGTAACCAGTGGATAATATTCATACTTAGAAACAAATACAAATTTATAATTACTGTAACAAATTATGAAATCCTTTATGATTTAAGCCATTTGCTCTTATAACTAGTACAATTATTCACAACCAAAGCTGTAGACATCTTACATACGAGGATGCGGATTCTGATTTATGAAGTAAGAGCCGCTGCTGTTGCCTCGCGTATATGGAAGTCGGTGCTGACGATCCGAGCGATCGTAGAGAAAAGCTACAGCTGCTGTGTTGATACGACCTTTTGTAATTTCCGCGAAGAAGTATGCGCATGCGCTACATATTTGCTACGTCATTTTTCCGCCGCTCAACCGAAGCTTGTACGTACATTACAGGATCATAAAAAGACTCCTAATCATCTTGAGTAGTTAAGATGAGTACTAAATTTTAATTGAAGTAAAACAAAAGTTATTTATAACATCATACCAAATAAAAGTTCGTTTACATGATCGTAAGAATCATTGATATTAAACTCAGTTTCGATCACTTCGAGTTTGATTTTTTACCGTTGTACAAGTATCCAGGTTTTTTCATCGTTTTTCATCCGTAATATTCAAAAATTTCAAGTCCTGTTTTCTTATAAAATCTAAAAATTAGGATTTTTTAATCGAATTATTAAATTTTGATTTATCTAAAAAAACAATTCTATTCTTTCAAACTTGAAATTGCAGTTCTATCGCTGTTATTTAGCTTTCACTATTTCTTAGATGAAGTAAAGATCAACAAAGAAACCTGAAAATGAGTTGTGCATTCTCTATTTTATTCATCGTTATCGAAGTAATATTCTAGAACCGTAATTTATAATGTTTTTTATTTCTAAATATAAACAAAGGGATATGATAAATTGGTTTGTCTCTTTTTCTGAGCTATTGTTATATCTATTTATTAATCGTCACTTCTAAAAAGCTTATTATCCGTGCTTGATTCATAATACGTTTGACTATATGAATTATATAAATTAAAATACTCTTAAATAAATTTTGTTCTATTCAATTTGAACAGTTTCAATCCTGCTGCCATAATTTCATGAGAGCTTTCTGCGATTACGTTACTTCCTATGAGAGTTGATTCTCTATCAACCCTTTTGATCGTGAATGAATTTCTGACCTATGTTACTTTGACATTCTAGTTTACAAGCTTTGAATGTTATCTCCTCTGTAGTTATCAAATACTTTGACTTGTTTTATTTATATTTAAATCTACATACATTTATTAAAATTTTCTGGATAATTAATAAATGTTAACTACAAAAAAGATGTAAAGTCAACATAAATAATTTATGAAAAAATTTTTTATAAATCGTCTTAAAAAAAAATTTATGCATTGAAAACTCGTATAATTTGGAATTAAAATAATCGAAAAAATATAATTAAAATTTATTATACGTTATTGCTTTTTCAATCGGCGTATCTTGATATATAAAATTTTTTATTAATTAATACAGATTTATAAAATATTATTTTGTAAAAAAATTTAATTTTCAAATTAAATAAAAGTATACATTTATTGTATAAAATATATAGAAAATTATATAATTTTTACAAAAAAACTTTCTAGTATAATAAATAATCTAAGTATTACAAACTTATCTTATACATTTCATAGAACAAAATATTAACAAAACGTACCGAATACTTTGTTATATAATTTTGAGATCAGTTTGTTTAAATTTCTTAATCGAGTGAAAATATAAGAAAGGAAATAGGATACATTTTCAAGTACCTCCTCATAGATATTCATTCTTATCCTAGAATTTTATATATACACATAATTTTTCACGCGTAACGATGAGATATTTGAATATTCACCAAAGTATTTTACCTAAAAATGGGAAAATCTCTGAAAAAGAAATAAATAAAATTTTAGAAAATTGAAGTTAAGGTGGTAATGGGTATTTTTATTTTTTAGTACAATAGTTGATTATTAAAAAATTGAAACATCTTATCTAATTATTTGTATATAAAAATCCTTAATTTATACGAGAACCTTTGGCAAGAGTTTTCTTCTGTGTCATATCATTGATTGATGAATTTAAACAAGCACTTAACGGTAAATAGAGAAAATTATCGATTGAATCTTCAATTTCATTCATTTCACAATTTATATGTTTCTGTATAAATAAAAATGAATTATTTCAGGCTCATGCGAATGACATGATATTAAAAATAGAAATGCCGCTCGATATTATTCGTGTCAAGTGTAAGCCCACCGGGCGATCTCGTTTTGTGCCTGCATGAGGAAAACACAGGAGGTAGAAAGAGCAGATGAAGATAACGGTCCAGCTGCTATGAAATTGCATGAGTACGTATCGTTGGTCAAAGGGTAAACTGTCTGTTACAAATGGAATTTTAAGCACATGAGCCTTTCAATGTCGTTAACGTATATTCAATACAGGAAAGTTCAACTTTCATTGTAATTTAACAGCTCACTTAATTTGCGTGTTTTTATTCAAAAAATCGCCTTTATCTGAAAAGTATCAAAATCCTATCGACCTTAATTAATCAGTTATTTTCTTCGATAATTATAAATGAATTAGCAAAAATAAGTTACAGAAATCTGATATTCATAATGTTCATTCATTTTTCAATTCAATATATAACAAATTTAATTATTTTAAGCTTCACAATAATGAAAATATAATGTTTTGTACTTAAAGAAAATTTTAATAACGTTAAGAATTTTTATCAATAAAATTGTATCAAAGTAAACAATGTAAATACTTTAAATTTTATTACGTTCAAAGACAAAAACTTTCAATTTATCATGTTACACATTACTGAAATAAAATTAACATATATATACACTTTCTTCTGTGACTTTTCTTTGGGTATGTTTATGTGCGAAAACGGCCTATGCTATGAAATTAGGATCAATTTCAAAGACTTATTGCTTCGGTTACACTTTCAGGCGGCACATAATTATCAAAAGAAAACGAATTTTAATCTTATATATCAAAGCGTAAAAAGTAACTTACTAGTTGAATTTAAGAGCATTAAACTAGTTAGTGTTTACAATTCAGATATAAAGAAATAAATTAAAAAGAATAAGGTCCCTTGAATTTTTAATCTTTAAATCCGAATTTAATTAACAGAAAATTTAATATACAAATTAAAGATCTTTTTTGTACGCTTGTACTCATTTACATTAAATATTTTATAATTCTCTGTTGGTACATACAGTACAATTAAAATATGACAACCTAAATGCTATTATTTATTTATTATTCACCTAGTTATTTTTTGTTTATTACAATTTTCAAACATAATTATCCATAAAGTACTCGCGTACCCAGGGATTTACAACCTTACCGGATATTACTTTCAACTCCGTCTTGTATCTAACGGTAGCAACAGGAGTGGGTGAGAAAACCTACCAGATGAGGAGCGGGTTAAAAGCAGAAGATCCGAGTCCTCATTGGTGGGCTCTTGGTTTATCTGAAAGGATAAATGCGGAGCATACCACTTTTGAAGTGTAGAAACAGCCGAACGAGGACGATATCGTCTCCTCGAGAAATTCCTGAAGAGAACAATCTACTATTTTGAAGGCGACAAATTCCATATGTAGATTCAAGTTTTAACGTTTTTCTGAACTCACTCTTTCAAGAAGACTAAGTAAATACACCTGCCGACAAGTAAATTAGGTTAAATTGAGAAGGCAAGAAAAAAGATAGATACTGACATCGAAATTTTCTCGCTAACCAATTCAGTGCATTAAGATGAATTAAATTTAGTGGTCGTTTCATTCGAATTTTGAGGCTAAAAGACTATATTTGTATTGAAAAATAAATACTTCAAATTTTAAAAGGATAAATCAATGCGATGTTTTTTATATATTCTTCATAGGTTATTTTATTTTATTGTATAAAATAAAAACATTACTGTAAAAAAATCAGCCAAGATTAAATTTGTACAAAGATTTTAAATACATAATTTTCTATTATTTTAAAATTTGTCGATATTTGATATTATTTTGAATGATATAATTTTATAAAATTCTCGTGCATCAGAATCAATCGTATAATTTTTTATATTAAAATCATATTTTAATTCAACACAATATTTTTTATTTTACTGATTATTTATATTAATTAATTATAATTAAAAAATTCCACATAAAATGTATAATTATAAATATCAGTGTTTTCGATATGTGATGTCTTCATGACATGTAGATCAATGTTAATAACATGATTATTGCATAAATTTTTTTGAAAATAGTTACTGTTTTACGAATTTAATAAACGATATAAATATATAGCTGATTCAGGACGATAAAATTAGATATAGATCTTTTAACGATTAGCAATTTATATATATTGGAAATTAATTTTTTTTAATTCATTTTTAATTAAAAAATTTTATTGAAATTATACAATACTAAATTGTTCTGTACATATAATTTTTCAAAATTTTAATCGTAACTCTGCAAATGTCTAAATTTATATATAAATAAAATTTGTATAGTAAATTAGATAAATACTGTAAATAATCGCACGTTATTTTTAAATTTATCACTTAATCAATAGTTTCTATATTATGTTATTACTCAGAACAAAAATATACGTTATTATATCTTACTAAATAACTATAATTTATTTTATATTTAACAAATTTATGTCAAGTTCATAAATCGTAACATGACTTAAATCATTTTGAATATTTTGAATCTTCGCTCTCTCTTCTACTGTTTCATAAATTATTGGTTACCTAATTCTAGGAACACATAAAGATATTAGCATTAATTATCTCAATTGATTATAGAACAATGAAAGCGAATAGACTCGAACAGCTGTTATACAAAATTACTGGATAATTTTTATGGAAAATAAAAATATTTAAAAAAATCTAAATCATTATGAATTGCGTTTAAAAATAATTTTTAATAAATAATATAATATATACCATAACATATAATTCCATAAAAACGTAAAATATTTTCTTTAAAAATATGAAAACACAGTCTTAAAAAATTTTATTCTACCTTCAGCGTCACTGAGGCTCTTTTATTTTTTGAGAGCTCTCCTATATTGCAACTGAGCTTTATTTAGTATTCCAAACAGCATTGCTAATACATGAGTACCAATGATGATGCTGCTCTAGTGTGAATGTCAATTTCGCACTGATTCGGTTAAATCCATTCTGACTTTATCGTGTATGCCTGAGTAGTCATTATGTAACATAAAGAATATTTTCATGTGCAATAATTTTGTTGGATTTAATAATGTAAATTATTTTTTGTGGTACTATTTGATTTAATTTCATGACTTTAGTTGTAATAGGCATCGTTTATATATATTACACTACGGATCATTAGGCAGAGTCGCATCAACATATTTTTAGGAATACCTGTGTCTATTCTATTAGCTACACGATCTACTTCTCCATATACTTTCTTCTTCTCACATATGGATTTTAGAAAAAGCATTAGAGTATAGACATACAATTTTTTTAACTTGGAAGTTTTCATATTAACCTTAATTTTTTCCAATTTTTCATATCGAGAAATAAGAATATATTTTATGTAATATTTTAAGGTTCTATAAAGAGTAGACACAATAACGTATTAAATTTTTATGTTATTGAAAGATAGCTAACACATAACAAATATTTTAGGAAGAAATACATGAATTGTAAAGTAATGGTATCAATATACTTACTTTTATCCGATAAGATATACTCTCAAGAATATCTTTGTATCAAATGTCTAATAAAATTGAATACTCTTCTGTTTTCGAATCGCAGTAAATCTTTTACAATAATTTCTTTCATGGTTTCTAATCCTAATTATAATACTTTTGCTTTGATATACTATTATATTATTAACTAATTTTATTAAATTTACAAAAATTTCACTTTACATCGTTAAGAAATTATTTTATATATTTAAATTCAAATTTTTATAAAAATTTGAAATAAATCAATGAAATTCTTTTATATAAAACAATAATTTATATAATTAATAAATTTCATATTTTCGAAATTACTTGCAAAAATCTTTCTTTTCTTTAATAATTGTAAAAACCTTTATTATTATACTTATGAATATAAGTTCTCCAAACTATTACTGTTCATTGAATAATAATGTAAAATTTCAAATAATAAAAGTAAACTATTTGGAGTGCAAATAATATATGAAAAGTATTGGTAATTTAATTGATGATCTAAGTTTCTATTTGACACTATAAGATAAATGAAAACGAAATATTTAATAAAAGTATGACTTTACATTATCTGAAAATATGATGATTAAATGATTTGAATAATGAACTTGATAATAAAGAAAGATGCTCTGAAGTAAATGGTTTCATCTAATTAATACTATGTTTGAAGAAAACGAATTAATCCATCTCGAATATTAAGAATTATATAAAATTTTACATGTTTTTAATTATTTCTTATGAATAAAAAATTAATTCATTGTATATTAAAGGTACATATTATAAAATATAATTCTCAAAAACAATCTATATAATCGAGAAATAATTATCAATGAATAAATTATGTGTAGTACACTTGAGTAAATTAAATAATCTGTCATATCACTAAATGCAGTATGAAAAATCCAACAAGATCTCATGTTATAAAAATTAATTGGTTCAACATTTTTATATATTTAATGCTTATTTGATAATGTGATGCATAATGATAATATTTAGAAATTAGTTACAATAGTTTTAAACATTACAGTTAAGGTTAAATAAGTATTACAAAATGTCAAATCTTGTAAAATATCTGATAAACAAATGAAATTCAATACAATATATAAATTAGCGCGAATAATTTATTCCTCGACTAGTATTCAATGCAGTAAAAGATTGTAATTCTTTTTCATTATTAACTATCACAAATTAAATTCAATGAGATTATAAAATACGATCAGTGTATTTAATTTTTCAAGAATTAGGTAACAAGAAATCAGCAAGAATAATAAATGATGTCATAGTGTATAAAAGATTATTTGTAAGCGTTTCAAAATAAAATAATGCGATTATAAAAGATCATAAGAGTACAATACAAAAATAAAAAAGAGTAGGATCTAAGATAAAATATATTTAAGTAGTTTAATTGAAAATAATTCTACAAGATTGTAATACAGAAATTTTATATTATATATTATATTTTAATCCTAAACCTTAATTTTATTCTCTTCGTATCTTTTGTTGTTTAGTTAGTAAATAGTTTATTTACAGACAGGAGTTCATAGACTATAAGTGATAAAAAGATGTATGTGATAGGTGTAAAAGTATTAAGCAGTTTTAATTTTGTGACATCAATCTTTATTTTCCCTTGGGCTTGTATGCTATAGAAAAAGTAATTTAAAAAGTAATATATACTATATAAAAAAGAAAGGTAGATAATGTTTGACATAGCAACTAAGAAAGAGAAAGACAGAGAATGAGTTGATGATAGAAAGAGTGAGAGTTATAGACAAGAAAGAAATAAAAAGAGAGAAGAAAAGTAAAAAAAACAGATAAAAAATAAAAATAGGAAGCAATCAACATTAGTGAATCCCAGGCTGAAACTTTATCTTTCTAACAAAATTAAGCTTTGTTCACTCGTCTGTGAAAGAAATTTAAGTATTCATTTGATTCCTGTGTAAATCTATAAGGTTACACATTTAATTCTAAAATTAATTTTATACGATGAATTATTTTACTTTTATTTTTATAAGAAACATTTTTTTTTTATGAGAGACTATTCTAATTATATTTATTTCAACTTAGTATAGGAAGTATCGATATTCGATATTTATCGAAATATATATTTTCTTTAATAAGAGACTTTAGACAGTGTTATTAAATAATTGCATTTAAATTGTTCAAATACTATTAAATACGTAAATAATGAGGAAATTTCAACTATTATACAAAATTTTAAGAATTTTAATAAAGTAAATACTATTTTTTTCAAATATAATGTAAATTAAAACAATAATATGTTCTACTAAATTCCAAGTTTATTATAAAAATATTATTCAAGTTTACGCATATTTATTAAACTAATTATATAAATTTGCTCTTCAGCAAGCAATATTAAATATATTTCAGAAAAGTTTAATTTTTGAACAGTTATTTAAATTTATTTAACTGCAGTTATATTTAAATAAATTCCTGAAATAATTTTTTTTCTTTATTTCATAATAACATAAAAAGCATAAATATTCTATTTTAATATATTATTTATTTTAAAACTCTAACACGATTAAAATTTTTTAGAATTTTATTTTTCAATATAAGGTTATATTATAATTATATATTTTGATAGAAATTAAATAGTTCATAATGTTCAAAATATTTGGTATCAGATTTTAATGCATGCCTATTTTGTTAATTGCACTTTATACATTGAATTGAGTTTTGTAAATTTTTACCTTTCAATGATTCTTAGTAATCAATTATTCTATTAATGCCATTAGTCAAGAAATATTGAAAGGAAGGCTGTAATATTACAATGAAAGATACGAATTATAAATATATAAGAATAATATATATATATGTATTATATTCATATAAACTATAAATTATTTCGAATAAAATAAAATATAAAGTATACTTATGAAGATTTTAAATTTTTATCAACATAAATTATACGCGAGTATTAAAAAACCCAAATATTTTTTACAAAATATACAGTTGATTACTCAGAGCAAATTTGAAAAATTAAAAGTAAATCAATCTACTATTATTCTTAACTATATAATTGAACTTCAAAAATGTTAAATGTTTAATTATTATTTTATGCTAATATTTCAATCTTAAACTGAAAATTATGTTGTAATATTGTTTTTTATTTAATGAGCACATTGAAATTCACTTATAACTCTTTAATTTGCCAATTATAAGAAACTACTAAACACGATACATCAAAATACTTCTCAAGCGGATCATGTCATTATAGGTCACTCTGCTATACAACATGTTTATATATAACAATACATTAAAATTCTTGGTGAGAGCTTCAGTTCGTGAAACCATTAATCAAAAAGTTAACAGTATATAAATTTTCCTGTTAAATTTTTTTTGGGCAATTATTGGTTTTATAGGAAATATGCTGGAATTAATTATTTTTTGTGGTTTAATGAATTTTTTTAGTATTTTAATTGATTTACAAAGATTTATTAATGTTTTAAATATTTTTCGAATTAAATATTTACAAAGACAATTTTTTAATTTGAATATATTATTTAGATATACAAGAAAATATATGTTAACTTTTTTATTTATCATACCGTTCGATTTATCAAAATGGATGATTTAAAAAAAAATAATTTCTATTCTACATAACTTAAAGGTATGTATCCCTTATATTTAAAATTTAATGTTTCTTGTATTGAAGTTAGATAGAAACTTTACAAAAATTCGATATTAAAGACTGAAATATATAATTAAATTTCATATAGATGGATAAATTTTCAAACTAAATTTAGAATCGAAGAGATATCTTCGAAATATCAAGACTTATCTCAATTAAATACGTGAAGAATTATTTTCGGTACTTTATTTTTCTATTGTTCTCTTGAGAAACTCTAATGAAACCTTAAAAATCTCTGTGTGATTTATGAAGTATTATAAAGGCTTTGAAAACTCAGGAGAAAAATGGATTAGAATATAACATAGAACTTCAAATTATATCTGATTATATTTAAAAGTTCTTTTATGTATAGTACATTTATTATTATTATAAAAAGTTTTTTTTAATTTTTAATCATTACACAAGTTTCTTCAGAAATAAAATAAAGAAGAAAAATTTCTTTTGTATTTACTAAATAATAAGGGAATTTTTAAGGTATTATAATTAAAAAAGAAGGTAGAAATAAAGTAGAGAATATATTGTAGATGGGAATAATGTAAAAGGTATAATGATATCAAATTTATGAGAAGTATTTTATATCATATTTCTTGTTCTCAATGCATAAGTTACAATTACACTGATAGAAAATCCGAGGATGAGTGCTGACTCGTACATAATCCAATTATGCCTCATCACTGTATGCACAACAATGTAAAGTCGAGAGGAAGGAAAGACTTGAAAGAAGCGTCTTTTGCTGATCTGAAAATTCTCTCTCATTTTTCCTCAAATTCTTCACGTAGAAGCTGAAGTAACTGTAACACTGTAACAAGAATGAACGGAGATAGGAATTATAGGTCAAGAACTCGTATCTCATCGGGTTGATCATTATGAATCGACCACCTTGTTTTATCTGGTCTACCATAGTAGCTCAAGAAATGATATAACTGCAATTTTTAGTCACTTACCAAATCTTTATTCAAGCTCTATTTTATCGACCGTGAATGGATGTACTTATTTACCGAGTAATCACCTGAGCCCGGTGAGCTTGCAAACTCTTTGATCTTCTGCCTGCAAATGGTTCAAGTTTCTCAACCATTCTCCAACAGAGTGCGCTATTCTACGTATCTATACGCGATAACTACGTCTTGCACTTTTTCTAAAAGCTTTCATAATCATTTCTAAAGCTTAAACTTATACTAAATTACCTTGTTTTTATACAGCTTTTCATATAATTGCAATTGATAAAATTATTTACTTTTATTTTCGATATTATGCTTAATGTTTAATACGTTAAAAACATAAATAATTTAATAATAATTCAAAAGAGATAATATTCTGTTTTAAAAAATTAGCTTTAGAATCAAAAAATAAGTTGGTAAATTTTTAGTGCATTTGCTTACAATTTTATTATTATCTTTATAATTATTAACGTTAAGAACTAACCTATAAATCAAAATTTACAAAAATTTATTTTTAATAAATTATATATATGCATATATTATTTATAAAGAAAAAAAACATTTTCAGTTTTTTAAAAAATGTATTGCTTTTAAACTAAACAAAATAATATGTTCAATTACTAATCATAATATAATAAAAGAAAATATTTTAATTTAAAATAATAAAACCAGAAAACTTTTTTATAAAGTTATTCCTAATCATTAAAAGTTTAAGTTCTTTATATTGTTGCTTTTATATTATGCTATTTTAATTATTGCTTTTTCTTTTTTTTATAAATAATTCTGAAAATAAGAATATGAAAAAGTTACAAAAAACTTCTCTTTTAAAATATCGAGTCATAATTTAAAAATATTTACGTTATTTGAATTTACAACAATAAAAAACTTTTATTTTATAGTTTAGTTAAGTTAATTGTATTCAACTTTAGCTGTACATATTTAGGCTGTATACATTTTTTTAATTAATTATTATAAATTTTGTTTTTAATTTGAAACTATAAGATAAAAATAATAGATTACTCGTTATTAATAATATAAGAATTGAATTTAGAAATATGTTAAAATAATTTCTAAAATTATTTAATTAACTTAAATATATTTAGTTAACTAAATATTTTGAAAGATATAAAGAAATGACTTTTCTAAATATCTGTTGTAAATATTTAATCCTTTCGTAATAGAAAACCTTTTTGTCGTTTTATTCAATCTTTTTGTTCACAACTTAATTCTACTAAATTGTATTACATATATACTACTTATTATCATCTTTAAATCTACTTAATGGTATTTTTTTATTGATTGTTATAATTAGAATTCTAGTAAAATTCTAGAAAAAGTTAGAACCTTATTTTCTTTATGTAACTTCTTACTTATGTATGTGTTTTTATGTAACTTTTATCTTTTTATTATTATAAACTTGAAATTTCTTTGATAAGTATGTCTAAATTTATAGAATTTTGTTTCGTGTGATATATTAATTTTAGTATTGACATTATTATAATAATTATATGATCTCAGTTGTTTATCAGATCAAATATTTGAATACTATATTCATACTAGTAAATAAGGCATAGTAATTAAATGATTGTATAACATAAATGAACATACGTATAAAGTTTATCTTACTATGTACTTATCGTACTTATTATACTTATTATACTTATAATTATTATATCTTATAAATAGAAAAAGATTATAATTAATACTATATTTAAAATTTTTTTTTTATTTTTTCTTTAGAGTTAGATTTATACTTTAAGAATCATTCATTATTATATGAGTTATCCTTCCATTTTATTAATGGATAAATTATCGTAAGTGTAAAAATAATTATAATTTGTTTTTTTATTCGATTATCGTTCTTTTAATGTTTATACAAGATCATGCGTTTAGGATTATTTTGAAAAATGTTGTTGAGTTAAAATATAAGATACTTTTCCGTTTCCAATGTTTCGTATTTATAAGCAAAGGTAAATATTTTAGCGTCTATGCGATAAGACTTTCCATTTTAAATAAAAGATGTAAAAGATATGAAAATATTTATTTGAAAGGAAAATTAAGTTTTTTTATTATTTTGAAACTTTATTTATATATTAGTGAATATTGTGTCTTTTTTATATTTTCTTAAGATTAAACAATTAGGTTATTGCGGTTATTATTTATTTTTTAATATTTTATTTATATCTATATACATGATTATATAAATATTATAATTATAAAAAATTTACTTTCTTATATTTTCTGAAATAATCAAACGTTTTTTTATTATATAATAATTATTATTACCTTTGTAAGATTAGAATTTTATAAAAAATTTCTTGATTTTAAAAATTTTATTTCGAACTTTAAAATTTTTTTAATCATAAGAATATTCTTACTTTATATAAATGTTTCAAATATTTGTTGATTAAATGTTTAAGCAATGTCTTGTTGAATTAGATCTAATCGAGTAATTCATGTATCTATCGTAGCTTATATTATTTTAATGTTTTCACCTTATTTTTTATTTAACTGCACAGCGAAAAAGTATGACTAATGAAAAAAAGCCGTTAGTCTTTTGTTTTATTAAATATAATTAATTAAGAATATTTGATGCATTTGAAAGATATTTATATAATATAATAAAATATATGTCAACCTCTTATTGCATAATCGAATAATTAGATTCCGTGGTATTTATTATCCATTTTATCAAATAAGAAGTAATCAGTTCTAGTAAACTAGTGCACATTTTAAAACGGTAAAAATTGAATCTTGTTGGGTTAAACAAAAAGGATATAATACGTTCATTTATTCTCTTAGTTAATATTATATATAAGTAAGAGATTTTAAAGATCAACATTGCGTTGTTTTTTCGAAAGAACAAAGTTAAATGTAATTCACTGAATTCTCGGTTTGTTCTATACAACTATCAATTTTCGATTAAAATCTAAGAAAATCCATCGATTAAGTAAATAATTGAAAAGCTAGTGATCATGAAAGTTGCGAAAAGGAAAATGGGAAAGACACTAACATAAATAAAATAGTCGATTAAATTGTGACGTCCAACAAGTATTTGGTTTAAGTACTGTCAACATGAGTGTATCGTCGTTCTCCATCAACTAACGAGTGTGTCGGGAATTGGGATAGTGCTCTGAAGTGTCAAATGATAAGACCGAAATATGTTATAAGTTAGCGCATCTGCTTCTCAATTGTTTCACCAAAAAAAAATACACGGGTGTTTGAAACAATAATGAAGTATTGATTATTCCCAGATCTCGTATATAAAGCAGAGTGACTTCGTTACTTTGAGTTAATACTAGAATTGAATCTGAAACTCCATATCTGATTTAATACATGGGTTGGTTCCATATATTAATAATTCTGATAATAGTTATGCCCATCGATCTATGGATTTGTAGGAGTTTTAAAATATAAGACACAATATTAAATTTTATATTAAGTATTAAATATTAATATATATTGTAAAACATTTATAAAAGTTACACACATTTTATTTACGACACCAATTTCAAATAAATTATTTTACATTTTTAATTTTAAGTGCTTTTATTCGCGCAGAAAAATAACTTATACGTAAAAAATGACGAAGATAAAATAGATATTTTTCATACAAAATGAAATTACTATTTTAAAACTCTTCTTTTAATATAGCTCAATTCTCAAAAAATAGAGCTCTTCTTCTATAAAATCATAAAACGTCGTATGTAATGTAATTTATTACCTCATATTAAATCTAAAGATAAAAAAAAAAATCTGTCGAGAAAACAAAACCGAGCAACGTCGATTTGTAAATACTTATACAATTTATTACAATATAATTCTTGTTTTATTAGGAAGTTAATCCAATTTATATTATAAATTAAAAGTTTTGTACTCGATATCGAAACATTAAAATTTATTTAAAAGAACTAAATAAAAATTTCTAAATATTGTAATTCCATACATCTGTAGTTTAGAAACTTTACTATTCATTTATTCGATGAAGATTTCAAGATTATATTTTTTGATGATCGGAAAGAACAAAGGTAAGTTAAATTTATAAAAGAAACTTTCTTGAAGGATACTAAATTATAATTTAAATTATAATTTAAATTTATCAGTTATTCATTACTTTTTTAAAATACAGAAAATGTTTCGACAATTACGTTGTTTATATACTTTTTAAAATGCTAGTAGTCGAAACGTCGCGTCGCGCTTTGAAAACATCGGTATACATTTTTCCTATACAGATACGATGCGATGTTTCTTTGCTTTTCACGGCTAGTAATAACGGAAATTCTTGATACTGGATCGACTAGCACGTGACGGCCGCAAAATTTCGAGTTTTCCGCACTAACTTGCAAGCACTCGAACGCGCAAACTCACCGACGCGTATCCTTTATCTCTTTCCCTCCCTACGAATCGATGCTCCACCACCTTTTTATTCCGGATATTCATTCATTTACACGTATTTGTATTTTCAAGTTCTATGAACTCGTTATTCTCGATCGGTTCTTTCGCGGAAGCTTTTAAAAAATCCCAAAGAACTCGTCGATTTTTAAATTTACCTACCGATTTATGGATAATATTACGGTAAAATATCGCAATAAAGTAGACATTTCATATATCCGCAGTGTCCCTTAAGTTCATAGATGATACGACGATACATGCGCAAGCTCGTTCTACTCTCCACTGGGTAAGGTTAGTTCAAAAGGATACACGGATTTATGCAAAGTCGCACAAGAATACCACGTTACTTGTTCCCGCCCGATCTCGAGAGTTTCAAACGATAATTCCTCGCTCACGCAAGTTAAGAACACGCGGTAAATCTCCTCGACGGGACG
Organism: Dolichoris vasculosae; assembly: GCA_018907195.1. NCBI lineage: Eukaryota > Metazoa > Arthropoda > Insecta > Hymenoptera > Agaonidae > Dolichoris > Dolichoris vasculosae. The sequence continues at coordinate 9,286,239 of JACCHY010000005.1, read as the reverse complement.
CTGCGAGATTCGAACGACCGAGAGAACAGCGACGAGCAAGAAAAATTTATGCACATTCGGTGGAGAACGCTTCTCGAATCGCGCGAATCAGCTGCAAAATATGGATAAATCTCAAATGGCGCAGTCGCCTTGACAACAGCGGTGTCACGTGTACGTGTATGTGAAAGCGCGCGCACATTACGCCCCGTAGTGTATGGTGGCATGGAATTGTGTGTGGAAGAGACGGCGCTTTACCAACTAGCCACTCGGAGAAGGGAGAATAAGAGAAAGGAAGATGGTCAAACAGCCGACTGGATAAAGAAGGAAAGAGAGAAAACCGCGTCGATGTATACCGCAGTAGGGTAAGCGAGCTCTAGGCCATGTCCTCCTCTTCCTCCTCCTCCTCCTCCTCCTCCTCCTCCTCTTCCTCTTCCTCCTCATCCTCCTCCTCCTCCTTCGTCACCGCCCTCAAAAAACTACAGCAGCATCGCACACGCGTAGTGGTATTCCTCGCGGCCGATCGCGTTTAACTACGCGTCCCTCGTGAGTTGCCGTATCATTAACTGCGATAAGTTTATAGTGGACCTGAGCGGTATAGCTTCCAAGACTCGCATATTTAACGCATACGAGACTTCGTATTTCATTTGGTTGTCTTAGCGGTCTTAGTTGTCAAAATTAACCAATGTTCAATGATAGATGTGTAAGTGTTGTGGAACTGATATCTTGAAACGCTAACTTTCTCAACCAGCGGATATCGTATTTTTTCTCACCATTTAATGTGAAATTCTATCGCAGAGTAAATCCTACTTCGAATAGTTCGTACACTTTAGCGTAATCAGTTTTACATAGAATAAATAAAAGTAGAGCTCGAGTGATAAAATAACCAAATTTTACTTATCGTTCTATTTAACGAACAACTTACTATATCCGAGTATTAGTTGTTACACTATTTTAACGTTAGATACATCATAAAAATACGGTTCGTGGAAGGAACTAATAATAGAATTTCGAAATACACTGTAATTGTTCGATAAAATTCCTGGAAAAATAATAAATTTGTTAAACGATATTTTGAAACGATCCGTTGTTTTAAACGCAAGAACGAAGCGTCGACGCGCCAATATTATTAAAGGGGACCAAAAATCTGTTACTAGCATCTACATCATGTTGAAGCAAATATTCTTCCAGACAATCTTTTATATTATAAGAATATTTCGCATGAGAAAATTTAATTTTATAACGTATACGTGATGTTTTCACTTATTTTACGATTGATCGAACATTTTTTAATGGAAAAGCAAAGGCTTCGCGAGGTAATTGAAAATGAGAATTATGATAGTGTTGAATGATTGATAATAACGATAACCGTTTCGATAGTTGTGTCTAATATCGAGGCTAACATGGATCTTATCGTTTCATCTCATGAATAAATCGCCCTGACCTTGACCTTTATCGAAAGTACGCTCGGTGCATCGCGTCATAAAAGAATAGAACAAAGCCAAAACGAATTTCTTGAAATTCGAGTTATTCTCCGTTTACTGTATTTACTATAACTCGAGAGTTTTGAAGTTTCCAAGAGAATTCATTATTTATATTATGCGATTTAAAAACAAGCATAATATTCAATTACGAGATTAAGAGAGATTCGAATTTAAATAAAAATATAAAAAGTAAATAAATGGAATAGAAGCAATATCCATGGATAGTAAAAACCAGGAAACTATCGATTAATGAATTTTAATTTTAAAAAGCGCTGATAGGTAAAGCGACCGTTAACTTTTTCTAGTGATAACTCACCGCATTATTCGTAAGCAGAATGAACGGTAATCACCTAGACCACCGGAAGAAAGTGAAAAACCAACTTTGAAGGAAGAAAATGTGGAACCGGCTTTCGGTATGTCGACGACTGCTGTCGTGGAAAGATCACAAGGTAGTCACAAGGTAGTCACAAGGTAGTCACAAGGTAGCGAGACGAGCTGTTCGGTTCTGTCCAGTGGTGACGGACTTGGCCTTGACGCGAATCGATGCTCGCTACTCCTGCTACTGCTACTACAACCCTCGGCCTGCGCGAACCTACGGGGCTGAGACCAGCACATTCGCACCCTCTACGTCTATGAGCTGCGCTCCGCTCCGCGCCTTTTCAACGCGTACACATACCGAATAGTCACAGTCTGCGTGCAAACGTTCGGGCATAAATAGTAGGTGAGCTCTCGCTCCCTGGTGTTAACTCATCTCGTATATTTTCTTCGAGTTGTTGTTCTTGTTGTTCTTGTTGTTGTTGCTCTTCTTGTTCTTCTTGTTAACTATGACGTAGCTAACGTTTTCTGCGATGGTTTCACTGCTTTAAACGGCTGTGATCCTTTAAGTGCTATTATTAAACTGTGAAAAATTCAGTGAAATTCCGAAAGCGAATACTCGATTATTAGGTATAATAACTCGGTTGTTGAATAATCATATATTAAAGTTGATGTTTAAAATCCATTATACTATCGAACCGTGATCGTTAAAAAACTTTTTAATCTAGAACCGTAGGTAATTAGTTTAAAAAGTTTTCTCGATAAAACTATGCGAGGTTTCAAAACGGATTTTTATTACAAAAAGATCGTTTCCAGATCATTTTTATGTTGTTAAAATTCCTGTTTAATAATACTTGGAGTTATAAGTAATTTTCGAACTTTGAAACTGTAGTTAAATATTCAAGGCCACTTTGTTACTCTAGTTATAAATAATAATTATACTTGTTGATTTTACATATTTGTTAAACTTTGCGAGTGAGAAGATCAACAACTTTCTCTACGTTTGGAATTCGAATGAATATTTACGTAAACAACAGTTTATAATTAAAAAATGACACTTGAGAAATTTTTTTACATAATTATAATTAAATATCGATCGAGACGAACGTGAGATTAAATTTTGTGCTCTGGTACGTAATAATATTCAAAGTGGTAAACTTATTTACCATAAGTTTGAAAAAATAAACGGACATCGTGATGATCACCGAGTTGCTCAATTTGGTCGATGTTCCTCGTTTAATGGTGGGTGCGAAAGATCCGTACGCGATCGGCGAATGAATTTTCGTAACCGGAGAACGATTCCATTGTCAACATAGGTCCATCGAGCCTCGATTTGTCGCACTGCCGGCAGCCTGGGCTCGACTCGGCATCGCGTCAAAGGCTGCGGCGGAGCGATTCAACCGGATCATCGGAACCACTTCTAGAAATGGATAATCACGTTTGGGATTACGAGGCTCTAAATGCCGGCTCCGCTGGGGTAACGCCGACATCTACCCCACCGAGCAACGTCAACCTCATCGACAACGGGAACGTTCAGAAAATAAACAATAAAGCCATCACCGAAAGTCTACAGAAAACTCACTCAGCCCCGAGAGTATACTTTCAAGCGGAGAATTTGGCCTCGACGAGACGAAGAAGTAGCTGTAGACAGTTTGGACCACAAGCTTCTTATCGGAGGCGTAGTAGAAGCATGAGTGCCTGGAGTGATCTATCTCGATCTTCTATTCGATTCGATGAGAGGTAAATGACTAATCGCTCTGTTTTCCTTTGAATTATTTAGCGATGGGTACGTTTTTCTTGGTTCCATTTTTATAAAGAATTATCTTTCTTAAAAAGTAAAACGAAGATTAGAAATTATTATCTACTCGCTGATACATATTGAATTGTATGTCATATTTCATTGTACATAGATAATTTTCACTGTCTACTTTATTCGAAACTAATTTAATAACGTTACGTTCAAAACTCATAATTAGCATAAATTAGTTTGGAATCCAATCTAAATGGTTTATGTTAATAACACATTGATAAATCCTACCATAATTCAACGGATTTTATTACAAAAGGAATTTAATTTAATTCTACATATAACTGAAAAATAATCAAAATCTAATACCAACTCAATATTCATATACATGACATTATATATGTTTATTATTTACAATCAACATTCAGAAATAAAAATTATATCTTTCAAAAATAAAAATTTATATTATTTCTATAGAATAATAAATTCTATGTTACGATTGCCTAAAATACAAATCCAATTTATAATTTAAATTAAACAAAACGAAATTTTGTGACTTTTATATATTCAAAACAAATCATCACAATTTATTATATTTTAATTCTGATGTATCGTTGATAAAATGATAAAACAAATATAGATAATTTACAATGTTCATTCATACTTATGTAATATATTGAATAATTAATTAAAACTTTATAATTATCTATCCAAGATGAGCAAATATAAATATTTTATATTATATATATGATTTAACGTTACTAATGAATTAATATGATTTAACTAACTTGATGTGAATTAACTGCTTAGAAAAGATGATGGAAAGTTTATATAAAAAATTATTACAAAATTATGATTAAATTTTTATTTTAATTTTTAAGAATATAAATTTATATTTAAATTTAAATTTTATATAAAAAATTTAAAAAAATTTATGTAATTTTCTTTTTATTTTTTTTGTTTTCAATGAAACTAAAGTTTTCTCAAATATTCTGACTCACTTTAATTAAAATATACAAAAAGTTGAGAATTAAAACAAACTAATTTTTATATTATTCTGAGTCAATAATAAATAATATTAAATCAAATATTATTATTTATTATTATATAATTCAATTAATTTGATTTACTATTTTTAAAAAAATTCTTCTATTACATTATTACTTAATTTTATTTTTTAAAAGTTTATTACTTTTTCATTTTATACTACGAATTTAAATTGCCTATTTTTTATATTATACGGTATTTATATAGAAATTTATTCTTCTTACATTTTCTAATAATTATTGAATATTATAAAGAGAAATATTTTATTTTACGTAATATTTCATTATTACAATATAAAATTCAAATATTTATTAATAATTTATCGATACAATATTCATTTTCTAATTTCGCGTATAATTATATTTTATTTAGAATTTATTTAATATAAATATCTTTAATACATATAATACGTTTCTCAATTTCTAGCACAGTCACTACTTATACTTATTCGAGAGTTAAGTGCGAGTTAGAACTCTATATATTTGCGCAAGAAAAGTTAGACAGTTTCTAGTCCTCAAGAAAATTACAGAATGAAATACAAGAGTTTTAAAAATTTATTATTTAAGTATGGATATATCCATCTAAACATAAAAGAAACAATAAGTAATTACGATTTTATATAATAAAAAGTACATTGCAATTTATAAAACATATCGTTTCAATTTAAAATATTGGTTTTGAAGAAAAGAAATGTAATTATTTGAATAAGTTAGATGAAGCTTAGAATAGAAGATATTTCTTGACAATAATAATTGTTAAAACATTTTTATTTAGAAAAACTCGTGGAGAATATAATCTTGCGATATATGGAAAAATACAGTTTCTTATTTTCAGTTGATTACTTTTTTTACATTATAAGATGAATTTAGGAAAATCAGAATAATATAACACTTATAAATTTCTATAAAATTTAATTTCAATTAATTATAAGAAAATATTTTTTTCATACTTTTTACAAAAATAGGTAAAAAATATGTATAAAATTTTATTTTATTTTTAAAATTAGAAAAATAAGGTTTATATACTAATTATAAAGAAAACTAAGATATAATTGAAGTGGAAAAAAAATTCAAATTTTCAAATGCAGTTGATTCTTATCTACATTATCATTGAAATAAGCTGTATTAAAAAAAATTACTAAACATTCATGAAGCTTCTTACAAGAAATAAGTATACTACAAATAAGTTTATGTAATACTCGTTAAAAGTAATGTAATATCTAATTTTATTCTAGCGATAATCAATGCGTATTTCTTAAAAATACTTTTCTAATATATACAATTTAATGTCGTCATAATATTCTTTAACATATTGTAAAATCTTGAATACTTATATTTTCAATATAAGTAAAATATATGTAAATAACGAATAAAATATATTCATCAATAAAATAATTGTTTAAGTCGAAGAATAATAATCTAAAAAATATCTAATATAAATTATGTAAGATCATTATTATTATTACTTATCACTAGTGACGGTAATAAAATACTAATACCGATAAAAAATCAATTTACTAAGTGCAGGAAAAATCAATATTAAATATAATCAAAATTAATATGTAACAAAGCGTAATATATTAATAAATTATAATTTTAATTTTTTTAATTTAATCTTTCTTATGAAGCGGTTAGTAACATAATTTTACTAATAGAGAAACACACTATTCCATAAAATATGCTTCGATATAGTTCAAAGTTTTTATAAGATACGTTTGAGAAAATGAAATTGAAACTGCAGGAAGTTTTGTAAACTGTTGTTTAGTAATATACCGAATAGATTATTATTTGAATATAAATACAATTATAGAACTGTATATTATTAATTCTATTTAATTTGGATATTTTAATAAGAACATTTACCGTTGAAAAAAAATTATTTCTATACTTTTCATATATATAATGCATCATATTAGATCGATTTTTACTTATTTTGATATATTTAGACTAGTATTCATATGATTCTTTGTAGCCAAATACATTTGCATTTGTTATAATAAATATTTTTTACATTTTTTGTGAAATAATTTGTATTACTCATATTATGTAATTATAAATTAATATCTTAAATGAATAGATTAAATTCTATTAAGTAATAAAAAATTACAAAGGTAATTTTTAAAGAATTAATACTTATAATTATTTATAAATGTTTTCATTTATTATTTTACTGAAACGGCATAAATATAAAAAAATTATCAAAAGCATCATTAATCGTTCAGACAAGTATAGAAATATGTAATATGTTTGTACAATGAATATATATCCGTTTACCATTCATATAAATTGTTTTATATCAAATTAGAATTTATAATATTTTAATTCAAAATTACTTATTTATTCATTATAATATTATAAAATATAATTTATCTTAAAGTAGTACATTATATAGTTGACTACATCAGTGCAATTAAATTAAAATTTCATTAGTTTTCATAATAATATGTATGTGTAATTAATCTTGTTATTTACAGATTATAAATTAGATAAAATTACATTATTTATTTTTATTATTTAGTTTTGACGTTACTTAAACAAAATTTCGAAAAAATAATTTTCTAGAAAGAAATTTTTTTTAAACATATAAATTTGGAAAAGCTGTAAGAAAAATGTAAACTAAAAAGAGTTTTACAATTTTAAAATGAAAATATATTTCATTTCTAGAAATACAAAACATATTAAACGAAAATATTAAATTTACTGAGTAAATATTTAGTTCGCATAAGATTTGTTTTTATATTATTAATATTTTAGCAATTCAATTAAAATAAAATAAATGTTTGACGTGGCACTGAATACGTTAATGGAAATTTATAATAGCTCATGACTAAAAGATACGATATAAAGAACTGAAAAACAATTCTATAATACTACACGTTATAAATCTTTTACGTGAAATAAATAATCGATTTCCTATTACAATTCAGAAAAAGTTACAAGTTTATTAAATCAATAATATTTCAACTTAATTGGAGAAAATGAACTAAAATTATCGATTTTTTAATGTATTACTTTTATCGAATGCTACAGAAATTGTTAACTCTGAAGAATATCATATTATATAATTATATTTTCCCTATATTTTTCCTATATATATATAAGTAGTCATCAAAATTTTCTAAAAACTCCTTCATTTTATATTTGTAATGAATAGGCAAAATAAAATTGAAAATAGTTGAATAACATTTGTAATTTTTAGTTTTAGTGTTGATTTGTTTAAATAATAACATAATTAAATAACTAAACTATATTTCTATTGTATAATAGTTTATTGTCTATTATAAATTAATCAGATTAATGAAATTTAATTTATTAAAATGTTTGATAAGTATATTTCAACCTATGCATCGAATTTTAAAATTATAATATTGCAAATTATTAACACAACTGAAATTCTGTAGTATGATTTAACCTACATATTTTACTATTTAATTTATAGGAATAGTATTATGGAGCATATAAAAATGTAATAAAAATAGTAGTAGTAAAAAGTCTTGGTATACAAGTATTTTATAACTGTACCAATCTTTTATATATTTGTAAATTTTATTGAAATTATTTATTTTAGTTGAAAATTTAAAAGAAGAATATTTGTCGAGATTATAATTAAAAATTAAAAATAAATTCATCATTATTCAGAAAATTATATAATTTCTTTTATTTCAAAGAAACAATTTCAAGTTCTAGTTATATTTTTTTTTAAGAATTAGCGAAAGTATGTGTACAATTGAACTATTGTTTTAATTATCTGAGTAGCATTTGAGCTTGATTCCAAATTACTCACACTTTTGCAGACTAAATATGGTATAATAAAATTGAATTATAAAGGAATATAAATAATCTAAAGAAAAAATATTTTCTTGTTTATATAGTCATTTCCAATAATTTCATTTTAGAAAAGAATTAAATATAATTGTATTTAACAACAACATCTGATTTTTTTACAGTTCAGTACATATTTGAAGTAAAATAATTTTTAATAGCTAAGATTAAAAAATAAAATAAACAGTAAATTCTTCACGTAAGACCAACTGTAAACAGCAGAAAGTATACACCATTCATACAAGTAACTGTTTACTACACCGAGCAATAAGAGGGTTAATCATATCATTGTGTAGAAAATTTTTTAATTTTCCGTAAGAAATATAACTACAAAGTTCTTGATACAAAGTATAGGTACTTTTTAACTTTCTTTCCGAAAAACATAAATACAGATTTATTTTAAAATTTGTGAATTTTATAGTTATAATATATAAAGTTATATATACTTTTAAATAAATACTTTTAATTAAATATTTTTAATCAAATACTCTTGAAATATTATTAAAATCTAAAAAGATGTATCAAAAGTTTAAAAATTATTTTCACGATAATACGAAAGTTTATTCATGATTTTATCGGATACGATTCTTTAAATAAGAATAATCGAACTAATATTTACTTTTGAATCTTATAAGCAGAGAAAACTATGCTATCTACTAAAAATGAATGCATCCTTAATTTAAATTATTGCTCCGATAATTTATTTTTTATGCGTGTTGTAACGTACACTAATGTTGTTTCTTTACTACAATGCGACAACGATGCAATATATTCCATACGCGTTCTGTCTCCATTTTACGAGCATAGCAACACCGGTACATTTAAAATTTCGTGTGGGTGTACAATTGTGCAGTCTTGTGTTTCTCGAAGACATCAAGGGCGGGGCTCAGACGGCAAATTTATGCCTCTTCAGATACATCTTTTTGTTTTATACTTTCTTTTATAGCTGAATTTATGATAATAGAAAAAAAATTAGTGAGCAATTCTTATAACGTAATTCAATTGTAATATACAAAGGTTACAATTTTTCAATAAAACAATGTAGGATTTATCTCTTTTAAATTTTTATTTTAAGCTCCAACTTTAAAAATTTAAAAATTTGATTTAGTCTGTCGTATCTATCACTGATCATTATTAGTTTTAACAAATTTCATCAAGTAAACTTAATTAATCGATTTTCTATTCGATTATATTAAATATCTTCTCTTGTAAATAGTTCATAAATTTATAATACTTGTAAATAATTGCAAATAGTTTATATTAGTTTATACTGTTAATATATGTAATAGAAACATTTTAGAAATAGTTTTAAAATAACAGATTTATAATCAAATAATTGTGCATTAAGACTATTTGTTATTTACAAGAATGAAAATTGACATCTATCGTCAAGTTGTCAAATTTAATATGTAACATAATGCGTTTGAAAATTTTATTTAAAAAATAAATCATAGTTGGGTTTTTAAAATATATCACGTATAGTAATTTCCAATTTTAGATTATTTTTTAAAGTTAATCAAACTATTTTTGCAAAAGTAAGGAGCTTGAAAAATTATCTACGTTCAATCACTGAATATTATCCTTGATCGTGCGTTCGAGCTTGAAAATATATATATATGAAAAAAAACGTTACCACTAAAAAAATTGTATTTAAATGTATATCAATATAATATTTTATAAATAATATTACATACTAAGTATTTTCATATAATTTATATAAAAAGATTTCAGTGAAAAAAATATATATAAATTTAAACCTTATTTTATTTTCTTACATTTATGGACGTTGATCGAAAAGCGATATTTGGTTCATATAGGTTTGTCATGTCGGGAAAATATCAGCAACCAAATATATATACACTCAGAAATGAATCTAAATCTTCTGCTACATATTAATATAAGTATACTCTATTTTGTACGTGAATAAATATAGAGATACGTATATTTATGCATGTTCTTACCAATATATATTTTCTGTACACTTGCACATCTGTACAATTCTTTGTCCTCCTATTCTTTGACCAGAATTTATAGACTTTTACTTCTACTCTTTACAACCGAAAGAGAACTAAACTACGTATTTCACCTTCATTCCTCATTGTATCTAGATAGTTTTATGTTAAATCAAGATACTTGAAATATATAGGAATTTTTCTTAAAAAAATAATACTATTAATCTATAATAAGAAACTTTATATCTAACATAATTCATTTACTTATACTATAATATACACTTTTTTTAAATATTATCCAATTGTATTATTCAAATGAATACATCATTTTTGTACTTAATATAGATTATCTGTTCAGAAAATAAGAAAATATGTAGTAAAATTTTTTTAATTTATTAAAAAATATCATTGGACATAATCTTTTTCTTTCTTTTAATAGTACAGAAAAATGATCCGAATATTTATATGAGAAGAATAATTATGTTAAATCTTCGTAGGATTGATCGTACCATATGAAAACTTTTCTTTTTAATATAAGTATTACAATTTTATTTTTTAAATGAAAAATTCTTTATAAGTAATTTAGATTCAAAAATTTAATTTAGAAATTTGTATATTTTTCTGCATTTATTTGACGAATAAAATTTTCTATTTATGATTAATGAAAATTATATAGTTTTTCTAATAATATATATTTATTAATATTTGAATTTAATATTTATAACTTAAGACTAATATGAATTTATTTATTTATTAAGGGAAAAAATTTTAATAAAAATAAAATCTTACTATAGCTAAATAGATTTTAGGTATATAAAAAATATTTAAAATATTTTTGAATAGTAAAATAAAGAGTATTTTAAATTGTAACGAACCTAAATTATGTAAATTAAAAATTTATAACATTTTTTTCAGAGTTCCAATCATTCTTTTGATCTATTTTCTAGTTTAAAATTAAATACTTGTAATCAATATTGAATAATTTTCTTATTGTGTTATGAAAAAATAGTTTTGAATTTCAAATAATGTTACAAGGTTTACTAGACACTTTTTGATTATAAATTTTCATCTACTTATCATATCATGTATGTACAAAACTGATTTACTTTTTATAATTAAAAGTTTTTAATTTTGTTTTATCACTTTCATTGAAATATATCATTCAGTATTAAATGCTTATAAAAATTAATTATTTTCCAAGTCCCATCAAAATCTTTAAATTATCAAATACCTTTCAATTAACCTTAGATAACTTTCTTATTTTTTTATTATATAATAGTTTATTTTACATCTTAACTGTTTTCTATTATATTAATATTTCTTGTATTTAAAATTAAAAGTTAAATTAAAATTATAATAGTTTTAGTTTAATTAAAACACTTTATATTCGTGAAAAAAATCAATATTTTCTATTACATAATACACATTGGGCATTGCAGTTTGAGGTTTTCAATTTAACTTTGCCATAAATTTACATTAAAAAAATGGATTTTTATAATTTAAAAATATTGTTTTATTTTTTTTTGCAATGTATTTTAAGATGATAGTTGATTTGAATTAGTCGAATAAATATAATAAAGTTTGTATCTTTAATTATTTAAGGAATTATTTATTAAGTCAGCTTTACTTTTTCTTTTGTTATCCAAATCTTATAAATTAAATATTCTCATTTATCTAATTATATACAGTGCACGTCTTAGGAAAGTGCACAATTAGTTTCTGATCCCTTATCATTATCCATTGACATGGAATATCTAATGATACCAAGTTACTTAATACTAAAGTAAATTTCAATTAAAATTAATAATAATAAATTTCTCAAGGTAAATAACTTAAATGAAGAAATAATTTATTGGTAATATCTTATCGAATGCTTATTCTGCTCGATAATTTGCTTTTTTCCTTTTCTCATACTATAAATATTTTAATCCAACGGTAAACACTTTAATTTTTTATTTTTCTTTAAATGAATTATACAAATAACTCTGCATAAATTTAAGTTTCCCTTACTTGATGAGAATATTAATTTGAATATTTTGAAAAGAGTAATTTATACTATTTAACTAAATTTAAACTATTCGAATGTGGTTAATTTGAAATTCTTTTAAGTTATTTTCATTTCTTTAATTTTTATTTTAAAAAATAACTAGTTTAATCATTTGATAAAAATAGTCTTTTCATACCCTTTTCGTTCCTTACTTATTTATAAATTTTAAATTTTCAATATTCTACTAACTATATGATCCATAAGTGGAATACTTTTTTGCTCTATTTTATAATGGTATCATGTTCTTATATCAATATTGTTAAAATTTCAGGAAGGTAATAATCAGGTCTATGGAAGTGAAAAGAAAAAGATCTCTTACTTCCATTAAAACAAATGTGTATATATTTATTTAATCGTATACTCTGCGTTTAGTATTGAAACTTTTAGAAAGCATTCTTTTAATTTCAACAAACTTTTTTTAGTAAGCTAAACTAAAAACTTTTCGAAGAACAATTTCTTTGCAGTTTTTTAACTTCGTTTGTTCTATATAGAATTATTAATTTCTATACATCCTAATGTATAGAATTTGATAATTTCTGTTAATTTCTTCACAATATCAGTAAATTTCAACAAGTATTTTAATAAATAATAAATATATAAATTCAAAAAAAATTTATTTATATCATTGAGAATTAATTTACTTGCACAACGTAGTACTCATAATAATTCATGAAATTTTATATCTTTAATTCAGTGAATTAGAAGTATTAAGTTTAGTAGTTGTATCTATCGAAGAAGCTTACTCTTTATTACAAATTTCAGAGTTTCAAAAAGTTGCTTATTATAGCAAAAATAGTTTTCTATAGAAATTTATAATGCAAAAAATCTTTTCTTCTGTTTAGTAATAAATAGGTTTAATTTTATTATCATCTATTAAATAATAAATATAAAAATTTTCGAAAACTTCAACGTTATTTAAAATTATAAAGATTGCTATCAACATTGCTCTTAAAGCATTCGTTGATAATATTAAATTGTAGAATATGTAAAATAAAAATAAATAAATTCTTAATATCTATTACCCATTTGATTAAAAAATAAAATTATAATAAATTTATAATATGTGTTTGTTAATGTTTACACTAAATAGAAGAAAAAAGGATTAAAATTAAAATTTAAAAATAATACAAATATTAAAAACGTTTATTGAGCTAATAGCCATTTTTAATTAATAGCAATGTATTGGATTGAAAAAATAATTATCATTCAGGTATTATCTGAATAGTAGAAGTATCTAATACTCTTAATATTTTGCTTTAATTACAGTATTTCATTACTTTAAATTCGAATAAAAACAAGTTATAGGAAATTTATTTATTCGTAATTATAACATACTTTAAAATAAAAAAATAAGTTTAATCATTTAAATGAAAATGAGATATATGTTTCATTTGCATATTTTATATTCCATGCAACTAGTTCCCTCATTTTCTTTCTTTTTAGAAGTTATATGCTATTTATCATATAGTAAAAAATTGGCATTTTTGCGCCATTACTTTCCAGTTCCAGAACCTCTACGTGTACAGCTCTTCATTTTATAAAATTTACATAGACTCTCAAACGAATTTATATTATGATCATTAAGTAAAATGTTTCACTAAATGTAGGCAAAATTTAAAAAATTAGTTGGAGATGTAGTTGTAAAAAAATTATCTCATTTTATATATTAATACTCATTTATTAGAAAAATTTTTATTTACTTCAATTTAATATATATTCATTTATCAAAAAACGCAGATCAACTCAATTTGTAAATTAATAAAGTAAATGAATGTATATTTAACGAATATATATTTTTAGTGTATAATATCCTTCTTACTATCAATAAGTCGATCAATTATTGTAATATTAAACGGTACCTTCTTTGATATTTGGAAAATCATGTTTATTTTTAAATATTATGAATTGAATAGAATTATAAGCAAAAAAATCATTAAAAATAATAAAATTATATTGAAATTGATTAAAAATAAAAAAAATGTATCATTTATAAATTAGAATCAGAAAATTGAAATAAATAAGTGAAAGGCTATTTTATTACTAGAAATCAAAAAAATATTTTGACATAATTATATATAAAAAATTTTAATGTTTTTAAGTTGTATATATAAATACAGAATCACTTTCGTTTAATACCGTAATCACAGACTTTTATAAATCTGTATTTTTCCAATTCTATTTAAGTAAATGGAAAACAAAATTTATATTTGTAATAGCAGATTTTCCAGTTATCAGATAATGCGTTGTTACATAACGTTTATAAGTTGTCCAAGTAAAAGAAAATAGCACAATATAAAACCATTAAATTAATCTGATTTGAGTTTAATTCATTATTAATACGTAGATACGATTGTATTTTAATAGAAAAATCAAATTCATTCTTTTAATGTAAAGAAACGATTAAGTAATTATTTTATTCTTTTTCTATACAAATTTTAAACTACTTTTTATTTAATGTTCATTGAATTAAAATACTTATTAATTTAAAATATTATTTTAGAAATACGATGGAAATAATTTTTATTACAGTTCTTTACTTACTAAAATATATGTTGGTCGAAGCGAAGTACAAAAATTATTATAAATATCAAAGTAATAAATTCCTGGATAAAATTTTTTTATTTATAAGTTTATACATATTTAATTTAAAAATTGATTATCAAAATTAAATATTTTATTATATGATAAATAAATTATTTTAATTGTAAAAATAACATAAATTAATTATTTTCTTCGTACAGTGCACAAAACTCACAATCATATTATGTATTGTAACAATAAAGGGTATACAAAATGAATTTTAAAATATTAGTCCTTTTGTTACAAAAATATTACAAAAATTGTAAATATGATATTTACAAATGCCAGTTATATAGTTAATGTCGTGAGTTGCTAAAATTCAACATTGCATTCACTGTCCTGAAGTAACAATAGAAAACTCTTTTTGTACTTTATAGTTATTGTTAATTTACCGTGTGACGAAGTTAACTTTTCATAAATTTACTATTTTATAAATGATAAATGGGATGCATATTATGAAAAAATATAAAAATTAATATAACTACTATGTAAAGTATATAATTCTATTTGCTGTATTAAAATTTTCTCTTTCTATCATCATCCTTTGTCTCTCTTTGAGTCCAGTCTACTTTATTTTACATTACAAACATGTATGTATACAATTATATTTACGGACTAAATTCCTCCATCCAACTTTCGAATGTACGTATTAATTTAAAGTTAAAGGTTATATTGTTTATATTATTTTGTAGATTATAAATTCCATTATGTTATAAAAGAGAAAAGCAATTATTTGAAAGCTTTGTCATCCCTATCCTCTAAATATAGCGTATCATTGAGAAAACGATCCAATAACCTTATGTACTAAATGGCTTGACGTTAAGGTTTTTCTTCTGTCCTTTCGAGCGATCATGATAATCTCGGACGTTGTGGACGTTTTAACGATTACACGCCATAGCAAAAAGTAAGTTATAATCAAGGGAGATAACTGTATATCGTCGAGCGGACTCCCTTTATATTTTTTGAACGACGAAAAGGCTTTGTGTCAAAACGGATGCGCAAAAGAATGATCGGCTCTGCTATTTCATTCAAGTTGCTTCAACTACTGATCGAACTCCATGGTTTTTTATTCTTCTTTCTTACTTTTCTGTTGGTTGGAGAAAAGCATTGATGCTTCGAAATACAATAAATTTGAAATAGCATGTGATGTCGAAGAATTTTCTTTTCTTTTCACCAGTCTATATTGTTGTTATTATTATGATTATTATTATTAATATTATTACTATTATTATTGTTGTTGTTGTTATTGTTGTTGTTGCGGTTGTTTTTATTATTATTATTACGTGAAAATAATATTTTGAATTTTTTTTCTTAGACGTTATTTATCAATGAAAATTCATATTAACTTTTTTACGATAGAATTTATAATCATTTTGTCAAAAATAACAAAATTTGATATGTAAAGACTTAAGAATATTGTATGTAATGGAGAAAAGAATATTAGATTTTAATTGAATTTCTTATGAATGAATAATATCAGTTAGTTGGCATCCTAAAGATATAACTCCTTTTTATTGTTAATTTAATCGTGGAAGAATTGCCAATTATTAATTTAATTCTGTTATCGACATATTCTAAAAGTAATATTTATTGAAATCTTGTCAACGTATGACTTCATATAATTTATTACAATCTAAAATGATTTTATCAATTATTAATTATAAATTTAAAGTAGAAATTATATTTTTAAACACTATCTATAATGCTTTTATATAAAGTTTTAAAATACTATTCATAATGATTACATAAATTTTTTTTAACCTATATGGTCTAGAACTTTTACAAAGTTATATTTTATTTTGTAAGTGTAAAAAGGCTTTTTAACTTGGATATTTCAATTGGCGGAATATTTTCCATGTTTAATTAAATAGCTTATTCAATCAGCGAGAAATTTTAATTTAATTTTTTTTCAATTAATTAGATTAAAGTTACGATTTTCCATTTCAAATGTCTTTTACCTTTATTAATACGTTAAAAAAATGTTATAGTTATTTTATGCATTTTCTTAATATTGTGCATAATATATCGGTTAATAATGTCGAAATTGTCTAATTTAAAAATATTAAAATCTAGGAGTATTCGGAGTGATTGTAACTAATTATAAGAAAGTTAACAAAAGAAAAAGAAGCTAATTGATTTTATACGTAAAATATACTATAAAATTTTTACTGCAATATATAAATTTATTTATTTTCTCAAAGATTTAATAATTATTTATATTATGCATGAACAAAAATAAATAATATTTTATAATTACATATATGTATAAACAAAAGGTTTATCTTTATTGATAATTACTGTCTTCAGGAAAAAACCACATATCGTTAATTTAAAATTCAAACAAAATAAAACAGAAATTGGCGATCGATATTTTGTATCTATTTTTTAACCCTTACTCTTTCGTAATTTGCATATATTTTTTCCAATGATCTCTTACTTACTATTACTGCAGTTTTTCTTGCAGACTAAAGTTACTATTCCGTTTTATACGCACGTTCATCTTGTGCTGTAATTTTATGCACTTTAAATGTCACGATTAAGGTAGATATTGCTTTCAAGTTAATGCAAATATTAGAAATAAGTTACAGTTACAGCTTTTTATGTTTTAATCGATCGAATAGCTAAAAACTTAAAATCAAGACATGATTTAATATAATTATATTAATTTCTTATACAAAACTATATTTACTTAATGCTTTATTTTTAATTAAATACGTAAATAAAATTTGTATACTTATTAATTTTCTATGCAAAATTAGAGTTTCTATTTCAAAATAATTGGTAATTTATTTTTTTTCAATGTTTAATAGAAAATATTTGTTTATTTAAGAGATAAGAACCATATTTAATTTGTATATTCTAGTTATTAAGTTTATAAATTTAAAAATGAATCTATATGTTAGGTGTTGTAAGATTTATACAAAAATATTATTATTCACATATTTATGATCCTTTTTTATAAATCTTCAGACGGAAAGGTTAGTTTAGTTTATTAGTTTATTGGTTTCATAATTTACTTCATATATTAACAATATATGGCTAATAATGTTCAATTAATTGAGCATAGTTATGTTTCAATATGAGTGGATATATATTATAACCTCAATTAATGTTGTATATAATTTACGATACGTTACATGAATATTAAGTGTTCCATTTTAAGTGTATAATTTAATATCATAGGAATTCAAATTAGATTATATATGTTTTGGATAACTAAATACTAAGAACATTAAGTATAAGATAAGATTAAATTTCATTTTATATAGAAAAATCATATTACTTATTTAATCTTTCATTTTGTAAGAAATTTTTTTCGACAAATATATTATAAAAAAAATTCGTTAGTCTAATCGAAATATTTTTTATAATGAATTTTAAATTTTAAATATGAAATTTATAATTTTTTCAATTAATTTATGGTGGTTCAGATTGTTATTTCATTTTTTTTAAATCATTAACGCTTATAAACAGTAATTGATAAAATTATCCGTGAGTCGATAAATTAATTTTTAAGATATTAAAAATGAATAATATGGATTATAAAAATATATAAATAATTAACAATGTACTGAAAAATTTCTTCTGAGTACACTTAAATATGATTTCAAATACAATAATAATGATTAAAATATACTTAATGATAAAAATGTTTTTTAATGATTCAAAGCTAACATGAATTCTACCTAAAATAAAATAATATTAGTGTTTATCGATCAGTACTAAAAGTTGAATGTATATTATTTAAAATTTTCACAATTCATTATAACTTTATGAAGCTAAAATTTTTATAGCAACTCCTGTTTACGATGGATTATTGTATGCTAAACCGAAAAATCAGAATTTAAGATGACAATAAAAATAGCATTGATTTATATACACTATTTTATTGTTAATATGCTTTTATTCATACATTGATTCAAATCAACACGAAATAATTTATCTTTTTCCATAAAATTCTTTCAAATTTTTTGAAAATTGTGAACGTATTTGTGTAATATTATATTTTGTAAAATATAAATAAAATTATTCTTCATTATATACAAAAAAATTCAACCATCTTATTAATTATTAATTATATATTAAACATTACTAATAATGCCATGATATAATTTACTGGAAATGAAATTTAAATTGACGTAAAATAAATATATTTTTAATAAGCTATTGTTTAAAAATTATAATTATTTTATCATAATCATTTTTTTTCATAATTCATAATAAATTTATAATAAATTTCAAATTTGTGAGACAAAATAAATGAATAAGTTTTTGGTAGGATTAAGAATTAAGTTCTTAAAAGCGTGTCTTGATTTTGGAAAATTTAAGATATAAATTTAAGATACTTCTCGTTTAAAATTCTTCGAGCCAATTAGATATTACATTATATATTAGCTCATAATAAACTTTATTTGCTGAAACAGAATATAAAATTTTACCTTTTATAATTTTTTTTAAAGAGTATTCAACTACTATCTGACAGACCTCTTTAAAAAAATATTTTTATAAAATAAAAATAAGAAAATTATTTTTATAGTTCATTTATTATAAAATTAATGTACTACTTGTATGTATTATTTTCCGGTATTAAATATAGAAAACTAAACAAATATTATTCGTATTCATTTCTTTTAATTATCCTTATTTTATTAATTTTGTAACACATATTTGAATATTATTACTTACATCTTTTTATAAACTTCTTATATAAGCTTCATATTTTAATGTAAAGTACTATATTAGATTGATTTATACAAATATTCAATATTGATGTTATTTACTTTTAATACTGAGAGTCGATGAAGATATTCATTGCCTTCATTGAATTAGTTATTTATATGTTATAATTATGAATTTTTTTTTCTAATATAACTAATATATATTTTTTACGTAAAATTTAAATTAGAAAAAGTTTATATTAAAGTATTAGGAATATAATCTTAAATCTTTAAATCTGTAGCTACAGACTATTTCGATTTTTTTTCATTTTGATATTTTTATAGTAAAGTTGATAATAAAAAAAACAATTATGAATAAACCATTATAAAGTAGAAGTTTGCTTAGGTACTTAAAGAAAGGAAGCGAAGTGGATTTCTTTCGCAACTTCTTACTTATCCGTCTGGTTTTTGCATGCTCACTGCTTGTATACAATTGCAATAAAGGAGGATCAACATGCTCGATCACGTTCTACTGGCTTTTAACGCCACGGAAAGGAGACAAACCGCAAAGATGCACGAGGATCACTAAACTCATGCGCGCTTCGAGAATTTTAAGGAAGTAGCAAGTTATGATCGCTCGTAGCTGCACCTGTCGTTGCTAGCTCTTCTTTTATGACTTCGTATGTTCCATATTTCATGTGCAACCAATAATAGCAAGTAGACTCGTCATAAAAGTAAATTTATAACACGATTTTCAACATATTCAAATAAATATCAATCGCTAAATCGGAAAATGTTCTCCTAATCTTTTTTCACGTAGCTTTACAAATATCAGTAAGATTACTGCCAAATTTAAAATTTAAGTCTTGTATATATTCATATTCATATTTAAAGCTATATTCATATTCATATTTATATTTATATTTATATTTTTATTTATATTTATATTTATATTTATATTTTTATTCATATTCATATTCATATTCATATTCATATTTATATGTATATTTATATGTATATTTATATGCATATTTATATTTATATTTATATTTATATTTATATGTATATTTATATTTATATGTATATTTATATTTATAGTTATAGTTATAGTTATATTTACATTTATATTTATATTTGTATTTATACGTATATTTTGTATTTACACTCTATCTATAAAATTTTATACTTTTATAGTAAACTATTTTAGACTGAATAATTTTGTAGATTAAAAAATAATTCAAAATAAAATATTACAGATTTAGCCCCATAATTTAAAATTTATGTGTCAATTTCTCCACTGGATCATTTTTCTAACATCATCGATAATAACGCATCTTTAAAAATATGTTTTTACACAAAAAAATGAAACAAGGTATTATCGCTTATAATGGAATAAAAATTTTTTTGTGTAGATTTCCACATCCATCATTCTGCAAGTGTATTGGTAATTTTATACAAACTATATTATTTTACATCATAATTGTTTTTTTATGAATTAAAATATATTTATTTAATAAACACAAGAGTGTAGTAATAAGTTAAAACAATAAATACATTTTAAATTCATTAAAAATTATCTCTTGTATTCCTTTATGACTAAAAAGTTGCTACAATTTTTTATATTTTCATAAAATATTATTCATGTTTTTTAATGTCAAAAATAATTTATTCCATATTGTAATTTTACATAAATTTCTCTTCTATAAAATTCCGTTGATATATAAGATATTAATTCGCAAACAATATCCGTAGCACGATTTTAAAAAAAATATTTTATATTATTTCTTCATTAATTAGTAGGAATATACTTTATTATAATGATATCGGAAATATGGACAATAAGTATTTTGACGCTGTAAAAATTAATTGGAATAAATCTTTTTCATGTTATTAAATTCGATAATTTATTATTCCGTAAATGTGAATGTAAGCAAATATTTCTACATACGAAATATCGGTAAGTTTAAAAAACAAAAATATTTTTAAATTATTATGCTTAATAAACTAATTAAAAACATTAATATTAATAAAGATGTTTTCATATTATATAAATTAAAAATATTATTATTTAGTGCCTGAGAATATAACAATGTATTATAAATTCACTGCTTAAAAATGAAAATAAAAAAAATGTTTTAAAGCTACATGTATTTAAGTAATTATCAATTAAAATTTTAACATACCGCAGAATTAAAGGCTAAATGTACTACGAATAAAATTATACGTACACAATGTTTGTAATGTTTAGTCAATAAAGTAATATATAGAGATACTTATTCGTTACTATGTGATTACCTTTTGGACGTATATATAACAGAGAATTATGTATATCTACTTACATTTCTTCGCACATACGGTTATCGTTAAACAGTTATACAGTAATGTATTTTATGTCTATATATAAAATATCAAATAAATTTTATTTTTTATATGATATTTTAACTTATTTATTTATGGAAATATAAATGTATTTAAAAAACTATAAAAAAACTGATTTATTATAACTTGCATTTTTCACGGTATTGTATATGAACTCAAGGGACCTCTTGAATAAGAAAATCTAATTTTCAAAGTATAATAAATATAAAAGTTAGAGAGCTTATGTAATGTTCAAACTAAAATTTTTATTTATTATTCTGCAAGAAGTTTCTATATCAAACTTGTTTACAAAAACTATAGAAAATTAAATAAATTATACGATTAGTTTGATATTATTTTTAAATTTTCTATACGCTTGGTATTAAGAAAATAATGCAGAGATTTATTATTAATTTTTTTTTAATGTCATAAATTTTTTTATTTTTATATGTAATTATTTTCAAATATAATTAACGTATTACATAAAAATTGACTTCCCTATATAAAACAAAAAATTTATTTTTATCGGATCGAGAGCAAATATTTTAAATAAAAGTTACACCATAAGAAAATTTAAATATACTTAATTAAGTTTAAATTATATTTTTATTTCATATGTTATATTAGCATGAAATTTTTGAGAATTCCAGTTATATTTCTAAACGCTGTTTTTATATATATACATACACGGTACTTTATTCCTAAAAAATGTTTACATAACTCAAGAGTATAGTTTAAAAAATTTTTTTGTAACTAAAAGTAACGTGAGAGAATAAATTAAATAACAAAATTTGTATAATCAAAATTAATATTTTCTATATTAGAAATTGAGATAAAACATGGAAAAAATTTCAGATTGTTTACAGATTTTATACATGATAATTCGGTTTAAATATTGAAAAAGAGGACCTTAATGATATTATAGCTTCTGATCAAACAAAACTATTTTAAGGCCAATGGTATAAATTAAAATCAACTGCAAGAATAAAAAAAATTATGACTCTTTACTGAAGTCGTGATACTCAGCTTTGTTGAATGATTGGAATGTCTAATGCTTAGAGGAAAACTCATTTAGAGGTATTTATTTCAACTTTTGAAACTGTTACTGTGTTTGTAAGCTAGATCAATAAAAGTTCCAAGTAAATTGAAGTTAAAAGGACTGAATGAAAAATAATTGTATGTGAAAAATAATATATTTGTTAAGCTCTATTTATCCACATGACTTACTTGTTAAATACAATGGAATAAGTAGAACAGCTTTGTTTAAAAATCTAATTTTTTTGTAAATATTATTAACAATTTCAGTAATATATTTTTATATTTTAAAATACTTTATATATTTATCATAAATATTAAAACATAATAAAAACAATAAAATTAATTCATCAATGAATAATTATTAATTCACCTATAAGATATTATATATATATAAATTCTAACATAAAATTTAAATATTGATTAACTGACCTATGTTTCGATAAAAACGCTTACGTATCTTACTATTGATAGTATTACATATTTTCAAAAATAACTCAGAAATATTTATCGGTAAAATAATAATATTATCGATATTTTTGTATAGAATGTAAATTATATGGTATAAAAATGTTATATTGAAATTGTTTCTTATAACTACTGTATATATATATATATATATATATATATATATATGTTATAGATGTATTATGAAGTATTTATTTATAAATTGCAGTGATTATTAGAAACAAATTTTATTTTATCATATTATAATATTACGTAATTTTATTGATATAAAATGCATAGAATTTTATAATCTTATTAATAAATATATAATGGTTATTTTCGATCATATTTATTTGTATAAATTATAAAATAGAAATCTAGTCTTATGTAAGAAGTAATTTAAAACATATTTTAGATGCTGTTTTAGTGTATATCTTCAATTGATAAACTGTATACTTATAAAAAAAGATATTTCTCGAGTCACCATATTACTAGTTTTACTAATTTACCTTGAAAGTTTTAATTAATATATTATATGTGTGAATGTATAACTTGATCATGTGTATGTAAAATCAACTATTTGTTTTAGTAAGTTCAGAGATTTATACTGATGTTGCTCAGAGATTATAAACATATATTCCTGCAGATCTGCATGTATATCTCGAATTGTAAATTAGTAGTACGAATAATCACAGTTAAATTTTGTAATACCTTGTCATTTTTCATAAAATTTTCATGAAAATATTGACATTAAACTACTTGTTAATTTTCTAAATATTAAATATTATTTTTGATAAAATAAACAGCAATTATAATATATAACTTTAAATTATTTTAATTTCGCAATATTTTTTTCAGGTAAGTTTCAAGCTTGGACATCTATGATATCTAATTTTTCAAATATGTAAGTATTGAAAAAAGTTTCTGATGAATTTTTTGGTATACTAATATTAGTTTTAAAAGTTAATTATCGTGGTATGTATTGAATATCACAAAAATATATATATATTATAATCCATTATAACTAATTTGATTTGATTGTAACTTGTATTTTTTATAATATAATTCAGTCATCTAATTCTAAAATAAAAAATTAAAATGGATATAGAAATTAATTTAAGCCATTTTAACAAATCTTAGATCACTCATTATTTACAACTCGCCTTCTTTTAAAAAGAAAGCTTGATATAAACTAAAAATAAATATGAATTTCACATCGCTATTTCGTAATATCAGTTTTTTATATTTAGGTTTTTAATGGTATTTTTATTTTTTATTAAATATAGATACATGTATACAAGAAAGAAGCAAAATATTTTAAAAATATTTATCGATGAAAATATCTATAGATTTACTAATTGCAAGTACTAAAATGTAATTTTGAACTGTTTATTTTAATTTCATTATATACAAAAAAATTGAGATTGACGATAGCTTAGAATACAAATCATAAAATTATTATAATAATAATACGAAATGCTTTCTCTAATCCAAAATTTCTTCTTCATTACCGAATGAATAATACTAATATTACAAATGAAATATCGTATATATGCACATATATAAAGCCATTCAAGGTTTATCACTCTATGGAACTATGCTAGTGAATAATGAAAAGCTTTATTTATCAGGTAGTTAAGCACGATATGAAAACAAAAATAACAAAGACAAAAGGAGAATATAAGCTTCTTTTATTAATATACATATCAATGCATATGTACGTATTTTCATCATCTTTAGCATTACAATGTTTAAATATTATTTCAGCCTCTTAGATTTATCATAATATTTATTCAACGCTATTAAAATATGAAATAGAATTATTCAATTATTCTCAATTTAAATAATTTTCAATTACAATATTTAACTAAAACCATTTAATATTTACATTTTCATAATTTTATTATAAAAAAAAATTACCCAGAAAGTTTTTATTCTTGTTTAAAATTTGAGTTTGCTTTCTTTTTATCGCTGCATATTTTGTATTACAAATCTGCAATTTTGCAATGTTTCAATTCACTTATAATAATGATATAATTTATAACGAAGTTTAATATGTAAAATTAAAAAAATGTTTTATTATATTTATAATTTCATCTAAAAAATTGTATAGAAATAATTTAATAATAAATAATACCAATATTATAAATACGTGTAAGAACATACGTAAAAGTATAAACATATAACAGGATATTCAGTTTTAAAACAAATTTTTTTTTCAATCGATTCATGTGCGGCCTTTATCAGAAATTCGCGTCTTCCAAAAACGTCTCACTTTATCATCCTCTCCAAAAATGACAATGCTTAAAAGAAACATGAAAATAGAAAAAAACAGGGAAGTGTAGAAACTAAATAACCAGAGTATCGGTAAATTAAATTTTCAAGCAAATAATAGAGTATCGTATATAGGATCCTTAAAGGTGAAACCTTTCATGAATTAAAAGTATAAATGAAGCTGCCCCTTTAGATTTTGCTACAAGAGAAAATTCGACGACCGCAGCCGAAGCTTAAAGTCACCAGAAGCAACATCAACCAGAAGCGCCCGAAGCGACGGAACAAAGAAACCAAAGCCATTGCAACCACCGACGCAATCGCGTACAATTTTCTCTTTTACTCGCTGGTTTTGGCACTACTCGATACCATGGTCTTAAAAAATAGGCACATTTTCTTGGTATTTCTTTACGACCCTACAATTTTTTTCTTACGATATAATCTACCCTTTGTATCTTTTTAAATCTCTATAATAGTAACCGGGAAGCATAAAAGTATTCGGAAGGCTAAAATTGTCTTCTCCTAGTTTTTATGAATTTTCTATATGTATATATATGTTTATATGTCCTATTTATTTATATATATATATATATATAAATGTTGAAAAATTTTTATTGCTGCGAGTAAGAGATTTTTTGAAATTCCATAATGTTACTTTATATTCAATTATATAAAATGCTATTACTATATACTTTACTAATATTTGAAAAAAATAAAATTAACATTAAATAAATATTAAAAATAATAGAAAGTAAAATTCTTTATAGTTCATTCTGTTAATAAATGTAAGAAATAAAATGTTATTATATGAGTCGACTATTATCGATATATCTAATCTCGGTTTATAAGATATTTAACGTTTTATTACACTTAAATTGAATGTTCTAGATTTATTATTAAAATAACTTTATATTACTTATGAAATTTGTAGGTCTCTATAATAATTTATACTATGTCTATCTACACTGTAAAGTATTATATAGTCAAGTATATTTTATATACTAGAATATAAAAAAAATATTTTAAATGAAGATAGCGAATTAATTATAATTTTTAAGGTATTTTTTATTTTTAAACAACTAACTATATTATTTCACGTATCAAGTTAATATCTATATTTTTACCATATAATCCTATAATCTTCTACTATTATATAAAAAAGTATGTCATAGATAATGCACACAGTATTTATCGAGTTATTAATCATTAAATACATTACATCTATTGTACATAATAGTAATATTTTTTAAAGATGATATCATTTTATAAATTTACACAATCAAAATTAATGTATTTGATGTACACAAAAATGAAAATTATGGATATATACGTCCACCTCAACAAAAGACTATGCAAAATGTTTGTCGATAAAATTGCTCTTATTAATTTTAAATTTCTTTTTCCGTTATAAAAAAAGCTCTAAATATCGATGTATTTTGCAGCAACTAATATTTTTAATTACATCAATTTTATATTTCTTTCCAATTTCCATATTCAATAAATTCTACAAGAGAAAATATAATTTATTATATACATAATAAATGTAAATATTAAAAAATAAATATTGTATGTAATATTAAATATGAAATAAAACTGAAAAAAAATTTTAATTAAATAAGTAATTTTAAAGCATAAATTAAATAATATAAATTTCTCATTTAATTTTTTGAAAAAAATTTTTTTTTCCTTTAAATTGCCATTTAATTTTCATTGAAATTCTCGAACTTGTTGATTTTATAGCAGCAGAATTTTAATAAAGGAATCACGTTGAAATGAGCATTAAAAGTTCAGTATTACATTTAACTTTAAAAACTTTATTTATTAATTTTATCTATTAAAGTTTGAATTGAGATTCTATTCATTTTGAAGATGTTTATGAATTTTTTTTATGTACTATTATTTTAAAAATTACGTTTAAAGCGTATACAACACTTTCCTGTCTATCTATTAAAAAATATGAAGGTTACAAATTTTCTTTAGACATTTAAGTTTTAATAAAAAACGGGGTTCTCCGAATATAGCTTTTAGAATTTCTTTTCACTTTCACTTTAAAATTTAAATTAACAACTATAAATAATAGAAGGAAATAATTTCAAAAAAATTGTTTTTTAATTCTTGAATAAGTATGAAATAAAAATAATGTAATTTTGAACATTGTTTAAGTCTATATATATTTACATAATAAAAAATATTATAATTTTAATAAATATAGAACCAGTTTCTGTATTTTATTAATAGTTCATAAAAAAATTTCTTCTCTAAATAAAAAATTACCTATTTGTATTAAAAGTTGAAATTTTATAAGATTATATAAAATTATTTATAGAAAAATAATTTAATTTTTATTTAATTTTAGTAAAATTAATTTTTTAAATAAAAATTTAACTTATAAATAATTTAATTTCATTAAATATATATTTATAAGTATTTATATATTTAAAAATTAAAAAATCTGATCTTTAAGATATGAATAGACCTCTATGTAAAAATATGACATTTTCCTATCAGAAATGCCATTCATATATAAGATGGCTGATATACAAAAATCAAAGTGATTTGGTTAATATATATATATATATTTCTTCTATTTCTCAGTAATTGAGTTATTTAAATATGACTTTAAAACAGAATATTAAGTACAGAGATTAGATAATCTGATTAATGTAACGAATGAAGATTATCTATGAACATTCATCATTGAAAAATCCAAAATTTACATCGAAATAAAAACTCAATGACAAAAGAATAAATTTTCATATCTTGAATAAATATGTAAAGCTTTAGAAAGTTCGATTCTTCTGCTATTTTCGAGATAAATTGATTCAAAAGTTTGAAAGCTCTCAAAGCATGAGAAAAGTATCGTTAAAAGCGTTTCGAAACTTTTTTTACACGAGTCTTCTATCTCAGCGATTTTAAGTTTAATTTTTCTTGTGGCTTCTAAAAAAATATTTCTTAAGAGATATGCTTTAAAAATTTTAGTTTTTTATATCAATTCTTTTATATTCTTCATAGCTAAAGTGAATTATATCCATACATTACTAATACTTATAATAATACGCCAATGATTTTATTATTCTGATTCATTCAAAACGAGTATGAGATAAGCGCCAGGCTACTTTTATGCGGAAAATTTCTCCATAAAAGTTAGTTTAACAGTAAGAAAAAATTTTACTTCTATATATTTAGAAGAAAACAATCAAGATGATAGTTATTGTAATTAATTTGTTGATTTTTAAAAGATTCGATTAATTATATTTACTTTGTCATCTATTTCCTTTTTTTTTTGTATATTAAATTTATACTGTTGATTGTTTATTGTAATTAATATAAGATCTACATAGATATACATTACTTATATATCTTTATGTAATAGTAGTTATTCCCATACATTTTTTTTTTAAATGATAAATAAAATAAACGCCCAATACTTCTTTTGTTATAAGACTGTTGGAGATAAAATACACATTTTTTGTGTTTTTTTAAACAATTTATTCATTTCACAATTTTTTTCGTAGCCCGAACGCATACATAAGTTATTTCGGATCGCGTTTTAATTTCTTTACGCGCGTTCGCTTAGTTCCCGGTTGTTCATCAAAGTATCGTCCGCTCTGGCAGAGTAGTGATTAAAAAATCCTCTCGTTTCGTCATTTTTCGCCTATTCAAGCCTTTTTCTGCCAGCCGTCTGAATCTTCCCTATATTATTTTCTATTGAAAATTTGAGCTTTTCACTGCCAACCAATAATCTCAGTCCGTTTTTATATCGTAAAACAACTCTCGTAAACAAATCTGGTGACACGTGTGCGCCAGATTCGCCTCGCGACCCAATCCGGACCGTATCACCCTCCCGAGGGTCATCGAGCTTTAAACAGTGCATTTATTATTTTCGGTGACTAATATCACGAATTGTTGCAATCCCTTTCACTGTCTTGTGACCCAACTCCTCCCCAGACTCTCGACGGTTTCTCCCTTAACTTAGGTAGGGAGCTCATCGTCTCGACAGCCGAGTTATCCCCTGGGCCCGACGACACTCCCATCCGCTTGATGGACCTGCCGTTTCGCAACCCACCGACTTTGGATTGGATGGTTCCCACCCGTACACGACCTACTTGGTACTTCGCCAACTAGGCCCGGCTTTATCTTGTTACAGGATCGGAGACTAAATCGCACGACGCCCCACCATCCGTTTAATACTGGGTTACTCGCATCACCTTCTCTCTGTCCGGTCCACAAACTTCGCTTCATCGCATACCTTCTCGTGCATGTATAAGTGGCATTTTAGAATTTCCCGTTACAACAACGCGCACGAAGCTAACATTGCGCACCGCTCCGAGAAAACACTCCGCAACTGTCTTTCTTCTTCATCTCGCCTTTCCGAGCTTCGTGAAGCGAGTTTTGTCCGTTTGATCTTATGCGAACTGCGGGAATCTTCGTGTCGTGTGTTCGTGGACTCATAGCGAGTAACCAGATAGTTTAGATTTCGCTGCGACTCGCGTATGTTTATTTTACTTTTTAATTATTACTTTATTTAGCTTTGTTACAAACCGATATTTTTCTCGCGAGTGTTTCTCTTTTGTTAGCGCTTTCTTGAGCGACAATGATATTAATGTTTAACGTAATTAAAAAATTATAGTACTTTTTTGTAAACAAATTTTATATTTTTATAAATATTTAATTAATTATATTTAATTTACATGCGATATAAGTAAATTTAATTTCGATTTGGATAACAGATACCTAGATAATTAATAGTTATAAAATCTACTGTTTTTATGATTTCGATTTGAAGTCTAACAATTCTGCAAGTTTCAAAATACAATTAAATTATCTAAAATCTAAAATTTCTTACGAAATATGTAATGATTTTATATAATAGTATCTTCCTTTTGAATAAAAAAAATTTGTGCTATATTTTATCGAATCATATTTTACTTAATATATATGTATATATATAGCAATAACAATAATCGATTAAATATACTGTTGTAATAATTCTCACTATAACTATAATTAATACTAATACTGAAAGTTTAGCGATACTGCTATTACTACTAAGATAACTAATACTTATATTATTACTGCAGGTAATTTTAATTCTACTCGTTATATTTATATTAATGTTACTGCTGCTACTGTTCTTATTATTATTAAATTAGGCGTAAGAAATTGAAATTAATTTTGGTGCAGGTATTCGTACATGTTTTAGAACGGAAGGGTTTAATTTCCGATACTACGGTGACAAAAGACGTTGTTCATCTTAATTAATATATATGTATACCTGTTCCTTCTCTATTATGCTTTGATTTTAATTTAACGGAGCTTTGATTTTTAAATTTCATGTATGTATTCATTACATAGATAATAGTTTCTGTACACCAAAAAATATTACTTATTTTATATATAAATTAAGGGTATACAAGTCGATGAAAGAAAAAGTAGATGATGTTAACTGTACATATTATATGTTTGTCGTGTGTCAGAGATTTTTTGAATTGTTACAGAAATGTTATATTATATATTAGATACATTAAAACTTTTAGTTATAATTAAACTGTGAAAAATATATCATAATTTTTATAATAATTTATAATAATGTTATAGATATACATTATTTTTTTACACAAAATATATTTAATAATTGTGTATTATTATGTTTAAAAATTATTTTAAATAATTAATTTCGATAACTTATTATTATCATAATTTTATAATTAAAGACACCTTTACAAAGAAAAATATAATTTTATAAGGTTCTGTTGTATAGAAGTATTACGTACAAATTTTTCCATAGTTTATACAGACATTTATTAGAAACATGCATTGTAATACTTACAATACCTTATTTAATTTTATTAATTCGATACTATTTTATTACAAATTTTACGTTGTAGTAATTGTGAAAGTCCAATTTTCTTTAAAGGAATATATATATGCAGGATATAAATACAATGTTTTCATTACATAATTAAGCTTCTCTTTAGTTGCTATACTATTAAATATAAATTAAAAAATTTTAATGATTTTAAAATTTGATGACATTTTTAATCAAATGAAATATCAAAAATTTCCAAGCATATCTTTCAAATATTTTAAAATTTTATAAAAGTACATAATACTTTTATGACATTTATGATGACATAAGTAATTCATTCGTATTATAATAAAATAAATTTTATGAAAATATTTCTTTTCGATGCATAAAACTACTGCATAAAATATATAATTTGAAAAAAATTAAAATTAATCTATAAATTTATTTATATTAAATAGGAATAGCTCATATATTTAAAATATTCTACATTAAATAACAGAAACATCTATTGCTTTATTAATTTGGAATATTTTGTTATAATACAATCGAATTCCCTACAGATATCTGTCAAAAACCGACAATTAAAATCATTTATCCTACGAGCAAAGTAGCTTCTGAAGAGTACAAAATCGCCTCCAATATTTGAATCTTGGAGCTTTTCGTTCTACTTTTCTGATCGGTCGGTAACGAAGGAACCGTTGAACCTGGATGAAGAAAAAATGGTAAAAGCTTTCGTTTTCTGCTTGACCGATGGATATGCGATAATACAATTCTTGATGACAACTTTCAAATCTCCATCACAGATGCTGATCAAAGATTAGTTTTGAGATAAATTACCTGCCCCTATTACTAGAACAATTATTTTTGTTGACACAGAAATTCGGATTACTAATTGAAACTTTATATCCAATATTATTCATCAAATTTATTGTAAATTATTGTTTAATCGTATATTCAAAATAAAAAAACAAAGTTCATGCAAAATAAATATAATCTGTTATAAATTCGTATCGATAATCAATGAATATTTTACAATAGTATTTATAATTACATGAATTGTATATAAATTGATTCATTATTTAATAACGTAAAAATATTTTACTATGTTTTTGCTTTCTTTATCGCTATATCGACTATTTTAGGACTCGTTTTTTAAAGGAAGTGTTATATTCGTTGAATAAATGATCTTTAATTAAAACGGGTATTTTTACGTCGTTTTTTTAGAAAATGGTATTATACCGCAAGACTAAATTACGTAATAGCAAAGAAATATATTCTTTCAACTTCGCGATTATGTTTTACTTATAACTATACTTTTTCGTGTTATTATGAAATCGTTAAAAGATAATTTCAATCCGTATGATAAATCAACATCTACTTATTCTAAAAATTTATAATGAAATTATAATTCATGCAAGACAAATATATTTAACAGCAATTATTTATTAATAGATAAAATTCTTATAAATTAAAGTATCTAATGAATAATGACATGTTAAATAATGCAATATACAACTTTCCTCGTATCAAAAATTTAAAATAGTGACAGTTAAACAAATTATCGAGTAAATTCTAGACATTTATCATTTAATTCATGAATATGTACAACTAGAAATTTATGTATATTAACGGATCTACTTTCAATTAAGAAAATATTCAGATAATGGTTTATGGGGATGAAATCTGAATATGGGAACTTTTAAATATACCTCTCAATAATTATAAAACTTTATTTAACTCCTATCATAGATAAAAAGTAAAAAATGGATTTCGTCTCGATTTTCTTCGTAAGAATAATGTAATTTACGTAATCGATATACTCATTTCATTATGTGTGTGAAACTATTTAAATAATTGTTTAAAATATTGTTTCTGTATTTATTATGAAATAGATAATTTAATACTAAGTTTATTTAATTTTTCTTTTATGATACTGATTTTTTTTCGCACAATGACAAATTATAAATGTGAAATGCTAAGTAACAGAATTTATAGTTAAACATAATATTATCCTAAATGTACTAAATAGCAGAATAAACGATGTACATTATTCTTACTCCGCATTACATATATTTCTTTGTGGCTTATATAAAATCCAGCCATTGCTTGTCCGCCGCAACTTCTGCGCATTCAAATATCTGGATGCAAGATTATAAAAATCCCCCTACACAGATTTTCGTTTCTTCTATCTTAATTTGAAATATAAAGATAAAAGCATAGAGGTAAAATCCTTGGATAAGTGGTTGTATAGCCGCTAATACTAAGGGAAGTAATTACACTCATATTTTAGGAAAAATGTCCTCACGCGAGTTTTAGAGCGTCGGATAGAGTATTCTATAAAGTGGTGGGATACTGTCTCTGTTAGCTTCTATTTTCCTAATACTTCTCATGGCTCTCATCATTTTAAAAGCTCCGATTTGCATTTACTATAGTAATGTATATGATCAAAAGGAGAACTTTTCGGTGGGTCCCTTAAGATAATGATACTATGAGTGCTACATGAGCCCTCCTACCATTTTTTGTGTCTTCTTCATCTTTTCTTCATCAAGAACATTTGAATATATATTACTCTTTTTTTATATAGAAAATTGAGACAGTTTAAAGGAGCATTCGTTCAAGATGCTTTTCACTGTATTCGTCAAGTAACTTCACGTTTATAGTTAAATTCTTTTACAGATTTAACCAATACAGATTTAATGTGATTGTATCCGAAGTAATGTTTCTTAGATTATAATTTATATGGAAATATTTAGGACTTCAAATTTTTGCTCTTGTAATTTACTTTCTGCAAATAATTAAAATTTGTCTGGATTTAATTAATTCAGTTAGTACAATTTTAAAAATACGGAACATTTTAAAATAATTCCCGTGTTTATCCGAAATCAAATGAAAAAAGTCTTCGTATATAATTTAAAATTAATTCAAAATTACGCAAGAATTATGTACCGAGTTTTTACTTCTAATTTTAACATTTATTTTTTCATTTATTAATTTATAATTATATTTTTATAATTAAATTTATTTCGAATTTTTGAGATAATATAAATAAATTATAAAAAGATTTTAGTAAAAAACTCAATTTTAAAAGAACACGTATATACACTTAATTTAGAAGACATGAAATGTATTTTATTTTAAATTTTCAAAAATTGAAGGAAGTTTCATAATAATAAGAATTCGACATAAAATATTTGAAGATTACACTTTTATTTATACCTATTTTGTCATACATGATATTAAAAATCAAATGTTACTATAAAATTATAAATTATTCAATTTAATAATAAAACGTAGTGTAAAAGTCTTAAAAAACCATTTCAAAATTTCGTATATTTATGAAATATGAAAAATAAATTTACAACCATAAAATATTTGAATTAAAAAAAATCTAAGAAAAATAATACCAACCACTAGATAAGAAGAAAATGAAGTTGCCTTATTTTGCGTGAACTGTAAAGGAGAGAAAGTCAACGCCTTAGGAAATTTACTAGAATTGCCCTTTTCGAAATGTTTCTTTTTATTGTCATATTCTACGAAGTCACTTAACATTTGAAAATTTAAATATTATAAAAATGTAATTTGAAATTTTTTTATCAATTCCAAAAATATCTCAATTTCAAAGCAAAACAACTAAATATAAGAGTTTCTATATATACTTGTTTGACAAAAACAGTATTAATTTCTAAGCGGTTAATATTGAATCTGAGCCCGAAATTACAAAATTCTGTAATAACATACTATGAGTTTTTGTTTCATGTTTATATAGTAATAGTTGCTTTTATTCCTTTTCAAATAAAAATCAAAAATTAAAAAGGTATTAAATAATTTTAATTTCTTTTTAATTTTATAAACATACATAATTTTATTTTGACATAATTTTGTATACTGACATACAACAATAAAACATATAATATTGATATATATGTCTACATACACATTATGTTATTTATTTTATGTATTGTAAATTACTATTTTAAGTAGACATAGGCAGTTCAATTTAGAGGAAAATACAATAATCTAAAAAATGAAGGAATATAATCTAGGAGATTGTAAGTTAAACACATTTCTCATCTTGATCAATAATTTACTGACATATTTGAAATATGTTTTGCATTAAGATGGATATATATTTTTATAAAAAAATTATGCTTATGCATAAATAAAAGAAACTGTTTTTCAACCAATTTATTATTTTCATAAAACTTTTTCTAACGTAAATGCAAACTCATTTTTCATTGAATTCAGTTTTAGGAAATATGATGACCAGTACATTTCAACGATGGTACATATTTTTTTCTCTCTCTACAGACTTTCCTGTATAGCTTATCATATTTTATTGTAAAAATAAATTTTGCAAAAAAATTAAATTCATATGATGAAGCTATAAAAAAAAAGAAATACATAAAAACAATTTTACTTGAATTTATATCAACATAAGAGTTTAAAAAAGGTTTTAAAAGCTTTACATTTCATTAAAACCTGGAGTTAATACATAGTACTTGTATTTAAAATATTTAATTCATCTGCGTTTCATTTTTATTATGACATCAAAGTATTTATACTTTGTTGCAAACATTTTTTTAACTTATATATAATAAAAAAAATATTCCGAAATGTTTTCAATTTTTTATGTTATAACATTTATTATTATATATTGATTATCCGAAATAAAATGATAATTTCCAAATGTGATGCAAATGTTGTGAGTATAAATAACTTTAATAGTCAGTATACTAATATTCTTTAAAATATTATTATCGTTAGAAATAATGATAAATACATTTTCAAAATTGAGAACTATTCTTATCTCATTAGAAAGATTTTTATTTTATGTAATATAAACAGTAGTAGATAAGGTAAGATGTATGTAAATTCGGTGTTAAATAAAATTTCATATTATTTAAATTCAAAAATAGAAAATTATATTTTAGTATTATTTATTTTAAAATACAAGAAGCAATATAATAGTTTCAGATGTATAAATTTTTACGCAGATTCAAATAAAGTTTCTGCGCAAAGAAAAATCAATGTTAGTTTATTCGTATGATTCTATCAAGATTCATTAGGAACGGAACACCAATTTAGCTTATTTCTTGTTTGCACTTCCTTATAAATAAATTTCTTGTCCATATTACATTATGTAGTTGATCATAGGAAATATGGAAATTTTTTCATATTGCAATGTTTTTATTTCCATTTTTGTCTTTCCTAGTTTAATCTATTACTGAGAATTTTTACTTTTTTTATAGCAAGTGTTGAAATATAAATATAAAATTATAAAATATTTGAATAGTCACTATAATTTGAATAAAATTAATGCTCGTTATTATTATATATATATATATATACATACATATAATTATTATTTGAAGTGAATATACTTATGATATCATGTATTATAAACATTATCTTATGTTATAGTAAAAACTATTCTATAAATATTTCATGAAACTTTTTTAAACCAAAATCTGAATTTTTAAATCATTATGTTATTCAAGACAAAATCATAATTTTTAATGTTTAAAAATTACAATATCACTATATTTAAAAATCATTATTATTTAGTAAGATCAAAAATGATTCAAATAAAAATTAATTATCATTTTTGTTAATATGTTTATAAAATTTAACAAAATATCGTTTATTAAAAAAAATGTATAAGCCAATACGATAATATGCTTTTAGAAAGATAATTTCATTGTTTTTATTTATCAATTCATTGATAAAAGTATTAATACAGTTATTATCATTAATATTTCCTTCTCCATTGAATTCGACTAATTACCTATATAAGTGTTATTTCTTTCATACGATTAATCGTATATAGTCATAATTTTGTAACTGTATACTCTGAATGCTTCTTTAAAGAAATATTAGTATTAATTATTAAATTAGCTGTGGAACAGAATCTGTTTTTTTAAAAGAATTTTAAGAGAGTATTTATAATATTTTTGTAAATAGTCATTCATTATTCAATTCTTCAAATTTTATTCTGTACTATATTAAACGTCTCATTAGTAATTATTTTATATTTAAAATTATTAAATTCTTTAAATGATTTAATAATGCATCATATATTTTATTAATTTTCATAAAATATTGCATATTAAGACAAATATAGTTTCAAATCTTTTAAGATTTTAATAGGTAGTCAGTTACCGAGTTATTTAATTATCTATATTTAAACTGAACTTTGTTTTTTATGTATAGTTATATAATCCACTTTTACTTTTTGAAAGTATGTAAATTTCTATAACTCATGAACTTATTCACTTATTTATGTTATATTTTATAATCTGAATAGGATTTTATATTATCTTTTAAATTAAAGTTCACAGCCGTTATTTTATAAAATCTACTAACAGTTCATTTTCCAGCAACACTACTATCTTTTCATATTATTTTCAATTACTTTATTTTATGAATTATTTTACCTTCAGGAAGAAATATAGCTTATTAAATTTTACTTTACATTGCTTCAAAAATGGTAC
The DNA here is from genome assembly GCA_018907195.1 of Dolichoris vasculosae. Lineage (NCBI taxonomy): Eukaryota > Metazoa > Arthropoda > Insecta > Hymenoptera > Agaonidae > Dolichoris > Dolichoris vasculosae. The sequence continues at coordinate 9,248,201 of JACCHY010000005.1, read as the reverse complement.
TAATAGAAGTTACTTAAAAACTAAACTATCGGAATCTTTCAAATGCATAAATATATAATTTTTTTATAGGTAGAGACAATTGGAAATGTGTGTTTGAGATATTATTTTATTTATTAAACCATAATTTTAATTATTTTCGAATTGATCATTTTATTTAAATTTATTATTCATTTTTATCTTTACCTTTTACTTTTACATTTCATTACTTTATAGAATGACTATTTTATTATTGAAGTTTTTTTTCCCGAAACTTATAAGAGAAATTTTATCTTCTAATTTTTTTTCACTAACGTTGTAATTTAATGATTTTTAATCGATATTAGTTCACCAATTAGTGCTTCAATTTGTGATTGATTAATCGTTCTAATTGAAAGTCCGTACGTCTTTTTCCTGTCTAATTTACATTGATCTGTAATTGTCTACTTTTTTTATTGATATTTCTGAAGAATGGATCACCTGATTATATATCTAATTATTATTATGTATATTCAATCTTTCAATTAAGTAAATCAAATGTGTAAATAAATAATTAATTATTCAAATTACTAATGCTGTAGTTATTTTTAATTCCTCACCATAAAACAATGTATTAAAAATTTTGTTTACAATTCTTAATTTATTTTTTAAATATATTTTAAATTGAAAATTCAATTTTATTTTTTATATTTTTAGTTATTCGATTCAAAATATAATTTAATTGAGCTGATTTTTATTATCTTAAAGCTTCATTGCTTGTAACTAATATTTGTATCACAGTTTTCATCGAAACTTATAAAATATTTCTTTGCTACCTTTGGATTTGTAATTAATTTTGTAAGTGTTAATTTTTTAAGTGTGTAGATTACTAAGAAATATTTATGGCTACGATTAAACTTTTATATTTCTTTTATAAAGTTAGGTACACCATGTAAGATGAGTGCATGTTCCATGCTAAGTGTAACATAGACAAGTTAACCCTCGGTAGTGAAGTGCTTCCAGGTCAAAGGTTCAAGATCGAATAATGAAAACCAGTTTCGTCTGCGTATTAGATCCATTGCCGTTCATTCCCCGCGTAAAAGCGTTTGTGTATTGAAATAAATAATTTGCATCCATTTTATTTATTGGAGACAAATTTTGACAGTATATGCTTGTAAAAGGTATTAATAGAATAGCTATGAAGACATGTAAAGAAGATATGTATACACTAATAAAAGAATATTAGCTGGTATATAATAATATTAGAATACAAATTATATTTTATCATAAGTACCTTTTATTACAAATATATACATATATTTTTTGTAAATATTTAGAAGAAAGTTTTAAAGATTCTTGCAAATATGTGCAAGTGTTATGTTTAATAAAAAATTCATAATAAACACATTATTAGTCATAATACATTTATTCATATTTCATTCTCTAAAAAGTAGTTTCCTTTTAAAATCATTTGCTTTTCGTAACGTGATGCACAATATAGCGGAAGGTACAATGTATTTAGATTATCATTTGATTTTTTTAAAAACAGTTATATCTCTTATGTTTCATTTTTCTGAAATAGCATCGGTATCAAAGATTTTTTATAATATTAAATGAACATTTTGAGAAAATGATTGATTTCAATTCTTTAATTTATTATATATGGCACAATAAAAAATTTAATTATTTAAATAAATTTATACTGAAGTATTATAATAATAATAAATAAATTTGTTAAAAATAATGACCAAAATTGTTTTGGTATATTATATTATTAGAGAAATATAAAAGAATAAAATCTCATTCCCTAAATGATATTCATTTCTATGGATGTTATGATTTTAAAATTTTCAAAAAATTAAATTTTGGCGCTAAATGAATATTTAAATAACAATTTTTTATTTAAAAAATTTTTCATTTGAGAAAAACTTAATTAGTGAATTAAAATTTTTAATTTCATTTCTTTATGAAAAGTTAAAGATATAAAAAAATATTAAAGATAAATATTTTTATTCGAAAACCGGTATACAAATTTTTTTAAATCCTGTGTAATAAAATTTTTAATCTTTATTTATTACCGCAACAATGTAATTAAAAGATTTATATTTAAAATGAAGTTAAAAAAATACTTGATCATTTTTCGATATTTCTTTGTATGACAATATTTAAAACATATTATAATTTCCTTTCCCAAGAGTCAGATTTTTCTGTTAATATATTATATTTAAAAATCGATAAAGGGAGCAGAATAACTCAAAAATAAATTCACAAAAATCCTTTACGTTTCTGTTAATTATCATTCTAGTTATCTTTAAAATTATTATTCTATGTTTCGTAATATAATCAAATCATGCAATTAGAAGTTATCATTTTATTACAAATACAAATATATTTACAATAAATTGTTTCAGTGTTCTTCTTAATTTTTCTTAATTTATATATAATTTATTTTATAAATATAGTGTATTTTTAACTTTAAATATAGAAATTTTCTAACTTTTTAAATCTACTTATATAAGAAATAATATATTATATCATGTAAATATTTTATTTGTATCTTGGATATAATATATCTAATAATAAGCTAGGACAAGAGTTTTCCCATTTTTTGAAAATTTGTTAATTTGATTGTATGTATGAATACTATTCTTTTATGGATTTGCAGATAATTTGTTTTCGTTTTATAAAAAATTATATGTTCCTTTTTAAACATAATGTTATTGTTAAATTATTTGTTCCTCTTGCGCTTTTACCCGTGGATCGAAATATTTATTTTGTTTTGAACAGTAGACTAAAGTTCGTATTGATTCAAGCGTGGATTAATATAATAATTTTATTTTAAACTTTAATTACCATGAATCATGTTTAAAATTTATAAATTCCTTATGAAATAGCCAGATATTTTTTTGTTTATTTTTTTTAATGAAAATTAAGTTTTATTATAATACAATTATTATTTCCCATTTGATAATGAACAAGAGTTTAACATTTGTTTTAATGGATATTTGCGATTCATTTATTGCTTAAATTTTATTTTAAATCGTGAGTTTTTTTACAATTTTATGATATTGAGGCCTATAGTAAAGAAATTTTATTTTTTTAAAATACTTTACTTCATAAATATTTCCAAATAACTGAAAATGTTATTTTTACTACCGTAAAATATGTGGTATAGATTTTATATATAAATTTATATGTTCTATTTATAGACATAATTCTTATTCTAACTTAATAAATAAACAAATATAGTACATATATTATTTTCTATTTATATATTTTGATATAAAGACTAAATAAGTTTATTTTTGCACGTTTTATAACTATGAAACCTGCATATGTATTTAAATATTTTCTGTAGTTTTCGTGAATTTTCTTTTATTTCATCGATGAGATGAAGAGTGAAATTAAATGTAGAAATTATTATATCACGATTTTAAAATAAAGTTTTCTTATTCATAAAAAAAAAGTATGAAATATATTCATTTTACATATGAAAAATATAAAATATAAAATCCTTGAAAATTTTTTAATTAATTTATAAAATACAACTATTTAAATTGAAAATTATTAAATTAGGAATTACACATAAAATTTATTTTAAAAAATTATTTATGAATTTTTTTGCAATAAAATTAATCTTAAAAAAAATAAATATTTTTATAAATATTTAGAAAGTTTGAGAATATTAAAAAAAAATATTTTGAAAGATTATACAAATTGATGGATAAATTTTAAAGGATTTGGGAGTAAGCCTAAAAAACTAAAATGAACTCATTCTATATAGATATACAAATAATTTACAACTTTCACTTATAAATTAAGAATGCAGTTAAAAAATTTATCTTTTATAGGACAGTAATCAACAATTATATACAGTTTTCTTAATTAACAATTTCAAATTTTACGTATGATATTTTTATAAATAACCAAATAGATTTTATAGATTTTTTTAAAAATAACATTTATTCTGCTCCAAAAAGTACCGTTTATAAATTCTGTTTATGCATATCACTCAGTATTTTTAAATATTATTCATCTCTTATATACAGGAAAATATTCAGAACAACTGTAGTTTTATATACGTACATATACATTGCATTTTTTTGGATTTTAAATAACACAATTTTAATATTAAAATTCATGTCTTTTAGCTAAACTTATTGTATCTAATTTTATTCCATCGTGAATTTCACATAAAATATTTAATTGATCGCGATTTATAAGATACTTAAATTTTGACCAAAAATGTGTATATCAACAAATAGTTATACATGAATTTTTAAATAAATAAAAGTAATAAAATTTAAATACACTTATAAGAAACTTTTTTCTATTCTATAATTAAATATTATAAAATACAATCATACAATTAAATATCATTTTACTGCATTAAAAACTTAAAAAATTAAAAAATTTGGAACGATTCCTTTAAAATACTATTGATCAATAATATTTCCACAAAATTTATCGAAAATAGAATAAAATATAAATTAAGAAAATATTCCTAATATATTACAGAATAAAATTTACAACGTGTGGTACATAATCGATTATATAATTTTATATTTATGATACAAAGAATATATTAGTTTATTTAATTGCGGAATTATATTTTTCATATAAGTTCTTTAACATAATATTCATGTATCAAATGGCACTAGATAAGATTATACTGTATTCGTAATGTAACATAGTACAGTAATAAAATATAGAGATAAACGAAATGATGTAGCTGCGTAAAAATTAAATTTAAACTACTGATATTTTAGTATACAACTAGAAAATTGTTTTAAGATCAATTAAAATATTATATTAGCTAATATAAATTAACACGTATAATTGTTGAAAATGTTATTCTGTGTATTACATTGTTATAGAAAAAATGTATATAAAATAACGATGAACTATTTGGTGTAAAATAGGTAAAGCAAAATGGAAAATCTACCTTCATTTTTAATTGACTAATATCGGATATATAATATTGTATAATAATTATATTATATCCAGTAGATTATTTAAACGTGCATTCATAAGAACAGTATAAATAAAGGTAGAGCATAAATAATTTTTGGTGAAAAATTAAAGTCACGTTTACTTAACTAAACATAAAAGTATTAAATGATATGAAATATTTATAAAAACAAATATTTGAAACATATCTGATTAAAATTAAAATAATCATTTTTTTATGACACAATAAATTTGCAATATTTTATCGTAATAAAAGCAAATAATAATCATAACACGTAACAATTGCTAGAACTTAAAGATGTAATCTGTAAGCTGACAAGTCTTTCTAAGTTTAAACGTGATAAGAATATTATCTGATCAATCATTATCCGATTATATTCTCAATCTCTCTAGAATTATTATCTTTTACAGAAATATGATTATTTGTATTATTTGAAAAATCTTTAATAATTTGTTTTTAATATTAAAAATATTGTAAATTTTTATGTTTTTAAAATTATAATGCAATAAATAAAAAGGTAAATATATTATTATTATTAAATGATGCTATTTTTGGTATATGACGTACTAAATAATTTAATTTATATTTATAATTCGTATAAAAATTTATTTTTGAAATGTTGTTTAAATACGTTGAAATAGAAATTTATTATTCATTAAAAATGTAATTCATTTGTATTTCAAACGATATTTAAACATCAATTAAGTAGATTTGTAAGGTTTTAAATAATATAATGAATACAAATCTAATTACTTTATTGTTATTAATATACATGTACACTTGAATATCTTGTTCCATTCTTTAAGCTAATATAATCAAAATATATATGGATTATAAATTATTAATTATTAATATTTTACTTATTTAAATTAATGGATATGTTATAATTACTTTAAATTTAAACTGAATTCATCATATTTTCCATAATGCTATACTCATAAATCTTCTATATAGAATAATTAAAATTAACTAATTTCTCTAAATTCTATAAATGAATTCTTGTGAATAACGTATCTTTATGTGCAAATAGTATGAAAATAACATTTGATAATAGGCATTTTCTTCCAGTTATAATAAAAAAATAATTTTACCAATTTTATTTTACTATGAATAAATTACGTTATTTTGTATATCTTAAAATATAATATATCATACACGAATTATTTAAATATTTACTTATCGTAAATCAATTATCTTGTTATACAATAGAATTAATTTTATAGAGACGTTATTAGTATAATGTACTTATATAAATAAAAATTAATAAAATATAACACAAACCATATTTTTGATCAATAATTGATAACAATAAAAAAAATATAGACTAACATTAAATCCAAATATTAAATCATAAAATCAGAATAAATTATAAAAAAATCAATCTTTTATTATTTACTAACTTGTAACATTATTATATAAGAACTTATGTTCCATTTTTACCAAGACATAAAATTTTCATAAGCGATTTGATCCAGTTTATGTTGACATGGTTGTCTAGTAATGTAAGTAAGGGATCTTGACATTTGTTTCACAAAGGATTGAAGAAGTCTTTGCGATTCAATGGGACGTGCATCGTTTCGAGTTCACTGAATTTCTATTTTAGTACTGCGCCTTCTAGATACTATCATTCACTTGAATTTCCGTCAAGTGCGAGATTTGAATTGACAATCAAACGGTGTCGCCTCGAGAACGTAATCAATGACATACAGGCGAACTCGTTACTGAGATTTCATACGCGAGTTATTCCGAAAATATACAGGTACGTGTGGTTGTTAATTGAATTTTCCTTATGTATCACGTTTAAATTTTCCAAAACTTTGTGACATTTCACATTTCTGCTATTCTGTGCAGTTATGCTTCGTTACGACGTTCAAGGAGTACTGGGATGCAGATATATATTGGTATCCATAAGAATACTACTTTTAAAAAATACATTAATTGAAAAGTATATTCTGTAATCAATTAGTAAATTTTTTTAACGATGAACAATTTTAGTTTCACTTAAAAGATTATAATTCAATTTACCAAAGCGATCGACAAAAATATAAATCTAGAAATTTATATTTGTATTCATAAAATAATATGTAAAATATTTCATAAGACTAATTATTCTACTAAAGTTTTAAAATAAACAATTATGTAAGTATTTTAGATTAAATTTATTATAAAATCTTAATGTAAGTTTTTATATAGTTTACATTTTAATTTATTTACAGTTTAATTGATAAAAATGTTTTGCTTAATGACTTACACAATGTCGTTATATTATAAAATTTTTATTTAGAAATACAGTTTTTGTTATTATTCTAGGATTTTTCAGGCTATAAAGGATATAATATATTTTATATTTTCTCTTTACATAACATTTTTTATGTGCGTAATTCTCATTTTTCCTTAAAACAAAGTTTTGTAGACTCATAAACTGTAACATTCATGTGACAGAAAAATTCAAATTTTGACACATTCGCTTTAAAATATTTTTTATCGTAAACATATAAGAAAGAAACATGAATTTTCTATTAAACAACAATTAAATAGAAATATTATATTTTGTTAAAAGGAATATTTTTATATATATACTGCATTATCATAAATGATAGATAATTAAAGCATAATTGACCTGTTTAGCTTATTATTTATCTCGTATATAATACTTTACGATACTTTATAAAATTTTGTAAATAATTAAATTTATTTCAATAATTAAAATATCAGTCATATATTTTAAAATGTATTAGATAAATTTTTATATTTGTAATGAATCATTCGTACAGATTTAGTCAATTTTTATATTGCGTACAAAGGTGAGATAAAAAAAAAATGATTGCGAAAGTTATTCTTCTGGTTATAAGTATAATATATTAAATAAAAATGCTGATTGCTGCATAAAAATTCTTAAATTCCTTTTCTTTCCATGATAATAAATATACTGAATTTTTGTCGAAATTTCCATTTTATGTGCCAACTGCTGATTTCAGTGAAGATTTTTGATGAATACAAGAAATATGGATATAAAACTTAAAGTTCAGGTATTATTTTAGGTAATACTATATATAACATCCAAGAAAAGATAGATAAATCTAAGCTATTATTATCACATATATTAATTTAGAGCACTGAAATTAAAAAAATGGTTGCTGAAAAATCCATGTCATTTTTCAGACTAATAGCAAAAAATTTTTGCTTAAGTTTAATGTCAAAGCTATAACGTAAGTTTAAATAAAATTTATTATTTCCCTCTAATATGTATTGAATTTTCCTTTCTGAAATTTATAGCCTTATGCACTATTTAGAATGAATTAAACAGAAACATAAAGCTGAGTGAAAATAATCGTTAAACTCAAGAATGTAATATATTTATTAATTTTTAAACTTTTTTTTTTTAATTGAATCACATAATATCTATATATAATCATTGATGAAAAATTTTCTGTTTTTATGAAATTATTTAGAAATAGTTTTAATAATAAATAAATAATTTAATATATAAATAACTTTACTTGAATGCAACATTTTATATTAATACATAAATAAATCTTTATCGCATGAATATTATTAGAAGATGGTAAAGTTAATCCTGATAAAATATTTCTGCTTAACACATTATTACTAATTCTCAATTATGATTTATTTTCTTATGATTACTTTTATACTAGTCTCAGTAAAGTTTTTATAAAAATAAAATTTATTTATATTTTATGTGTAATTATAAAGTACTTAACACAACCATTATAAATAAAAAAGTATATAAACGAAGAAAAATTTATTATCAATAGTTAATCGAATTAACTAATAGTATAACTAGAAAAAAAATTTATATAAATTCTTATTTCAAAATAAAATCAATAGTAAAACTGCATTGCAAATGAAAAGTATACATGGAGAAACGGAATCATACCATCTTAGCAAATGCCTATATTTCACTCCTTAACTGTCCAGTAATGCCTGACCAGTAAATCCTTTTACTACTTGTTAACATCTTCTGTTACGAGAGTATGTCTTCACTTGTCTGACAATAAAACTAACTTTTTCATAAACTTATGATAACGCATTTTATTAAGACGTAAAAAAATAACTAACAGAAATTTTATATTTATTTCAATTTTTTAAACTATTGAGAATTCAACTAACTGTTTATACGCGTGAAAAAAAATATATGAATTGTTATTTTTTCATTAAACTTACTAATATTTCAACTACTAATGTAAATAAATATATATATTTATTCAAAAACTTTTTAATATCTTATGTATAATTTAAAATAGAATTTAGTGTATAATTTTTAAATTATCAGTATTTATTATAAATAATATTATTATTACTTATAAAAAAAGCCATGTATTTATTTAAATGTGTAATTATCGAAATTTAATCAATACGGACATAACCAGTTTTCATACATATTTTATATGTCTAGAAAGTATTAAATAATTATGGACATATACAAGATTTAATTACTGTAGGTGTTACTCAGTTCAGAATTTTACAAGCTTTTATAGTTTTTACTACACATCTTTTATCGAATTCGAAAAAATTTTAAACCGAACGTTAGATTATAATGGAAGAATTTCATATAGAATCAATATAAAAAATATTCTCCTATAAAAATTAGAAAATAAAATCCGTGACCTAAATTAGAAAACATTTCCTTATCATTAACATCGAAATTATTTATAATTACAAATGTATAATAATTAAATTATTTGTAATGTATATCGAACAAAAAAATTCAATTACCGTAGAAATATTCTAGTATAATTTAAAAATTTTGCTATAGCTTTCAGAAACACAATATGTCACGTAAAAAATTTTATCCTATATATGTACAATATATTTGTTATACAAGCTTAAAATTTTTAAGAATGTAATATATAGTATAGTAACTTTTACGTTTTTGATTTATTGAATATTGACATATAACTATTAGAATTTTAAAATATAAATGAAATTTAATTGAAACGTACTAAAAATGTATAGTTAAAATATTTAGTGGTATCTTATATAAATATAACTAATAATTACAGTATACAAAATATACAAAATAAACGAATTTTAATAAAAATGTTGTGAAATTAACATTAAAATAAAAAAAATACTTTGAATAATACATCAGTAGCATTAAATTGTAAATTATTTATATAATTTTAATACATCGAGCAATAATACTGAATATTCGATATTTCTTTATGGAAGGAGTTAACTATAAATTATTTAAATGTATAGGTTATGATTTACCAAAGGTGTATTTTTAATTTTGAATTTGTAGTAAAAAACATGTACATATGCACGAATGTAAATATAATTTGGCGAATTAAACACGAATATATAACATGATTCGAAACATTATTTAACTGAATAATTATAAATAGTATCTATTATTCGAGCCAGAAGTAGCAGATAAATCATATTATAATATTACAGTATTAATAATTTATGAGTTTATTTAAATGGTGTAAAAAAGCGATAATTATTAAATTTCAGATTGTTTAAGACAATTATTACTTAGTATTATTATACGGTATTTAAAATATAGGTTCAAATAATATGTTAATACTTATTATAATATTTTTTGTAATTTCTAATAATAATCAAACTTACAAAGTATTATTACTTTTGATGTTTTATTAATTTTGATCAATTTTTAAAATGATTTGAACTATAAATGAGATAATTTTAATTTATGCACTATGTAATAATATTAAAAATTTAATTGTTAAAAGTATATAAATACTTCTGAGTCATATGTAAAATAATTATTATTAATTATTTATAATTTTAATATATTATTACAAATTTCATAATAAAAGAAATTAATTGAAATATTAGTGTCCTAGAATTTAATTTTGTAAAACTTTTCTTTGGAAAATAACATAACTATATTAAATAAACAAATTTTTTTGACGTAAAATTCTTAAAATTAGCAATAACTACTTTCAATACAAATTTTGAAAAAAGTATTTTCGTATTATATGCTAAATCGAAAATAATTAAAAATTTCTTTATTTACAAGCACAAATTTCTGTTTTCTGCTAAATGTAAGGAAAACCATAACTCAGAAACTATAGAAATAATGCATCGATTATCATCGACGTAGTACTATATCGGTATTATTTCATCAACACAAACATACGTACACATAACACCGAAGTTTTCCTAGTCTCATCAAAAAATATAAATTGAGACGCTTCGAACACGGATAAGTTAAAGAGAGAAAAAATGCTAGAGGAAAGCGTGCGCGCTCGGAAAAGAGAAAGTGGGAGAGAGAAGCCAGAGAGCGAGAGAGTCTCGCGGAGCGTAAGAGAATCAGACAGGAACCAAGAGAATGAAAGCAGTCGCCTCCGAACCGTCGGGCCGTCGACGTGTGCCAGGGCCGCGCGGACGTTACCGTCTGCGCCGTCTTCTCGGCCTGAACTCTTCACTCTCTTTAATCCAGGCATACGATTTTTATACGCAAACAATAATATATTTATAATTACTAATTTATAATTGTAGATTTGGCTTTGTTCTTTCGAGGGTAAACTAAGTGACTCGTGACGTGATCCTGCTTTTCAAAGATTTCTAACCGATCGGTGTACTGTTTTACCGACGACTCCTGTGCTGATAGTTCGGATTCATGAATTTGTATTTATTATTTATGCTTTCCTTCGTTAATCGCTTGTGAATACATGTCATTTTAAATTATTAGTTTGCGTGCACAGTAAGTTGAAAATACCGCATAATTATTTTGTGATGCGAGACAATAAAAGTTATAAAACCTAACCTCAATTGTTTTAGATCGAAAATGGTGTGATATCGATACCGTAAGATGATTTTTTTTTAATTTATTTACGTCGGGTTTCTTGTTTTCGGAAACGAGTAGTTAATTTGTTTTTGTTAAAGAAATGAATACTTATGTTTGTATTGTTACGTAAACATATTTTAATTAACGACCTTTTCAATTTCAAGTAGGTTAAATATAATTTATTATTAATTTATCAATGTATAATTATGATATATTTATTAATTCATCTGTATGACGTTGAAAGTTAAATAATACAATTGTTTTATTACTTCGTTATTTTTATTCTTCGTATTCGAAAAATTTAACTTGGTTTAAGTGTTTTTAAAGACGAAGCAATACAATATCATAAATAATTAGCTTTTCGTTTGAAATAAGCTCATGACGACTGTCACTTAATCTCACGAAAGAACAAAGCTATACCTTGTATATCTCTCTCACTCCCTCGAGTAATTGTCTCCTAAACTACTTCCTTCCATTTGAACTAAATTTCCTCATTTAGTGTATGTCATACTATAAGTCACATGTATTATCGAACACAATACGAACGTTTCGCACATGAATGTCACAGTGTGCAGTAACTAATATGTAATATCGAGAGATGACATTAGATAAGAAAAGGATCGAAAATATAGTTCTTAATTCTCTATTTTTTACTCTGTTTCTGTTTTTAACTTCTGTCATTTGATTGAATCGATGTTACGTTCGATTTTTTTACCGATTTATTCTTACATATCGGTATCTTATAAGATACTATCAAATTCGGATGGAACTCTTAAATTAATTTACCTATAAGAATGAAACAACATTATAACTTAAGGATATGTAACCGAATATATTTTCCGCGGTAAAGTTCAAATTGTAGATGGCGCACATGATCTATATAAGATACCTGCGAGGGAATATTTGGTATTTAGATACACGAAGCTCATAAATAGAGATAAAAATAGAATATCAAATATTTATTTTCAATCCATGGTTTCATTTTTTATAAATGTATATCGGATGATTTTAAGTTAAAATACACTTACCATTTTCATAAAACAAATTCGTTATAAATTTTCTTTTTAAAATAGTTACTAACTGCAATTTTACCTAGTTTTATTTTTCAACAATTGAAGCTATTTACGAAGTAAACATTTAATGTAGTAAAAATATAGATTAAAATTGAAATAGTTTAGTATTTTATACAAAGAATATTATATGTTCATCTCGTAAAATCTTATTAATCTAGCTGTATTCTACGTATCATAAAAAGTCTAGTATATTCACGTACCTAAAAAATTTTTAATCAACATTGAGAATCGTTAAATAAAGTAAATAATATTATATCTATATTTCACATGAGAAATGTTTTTAAAATAATAACACAAAAATAATATTAATAATAAAAACATTGAATTTCCAACTATAATATTCGATTCCTTTATTCTGTTAGCAAACATTCATTCATTTTATATATGAAATTTCAATTCATTTAGAGATGAATAAAAGATGAAAGAGAATAAAAGAGAAAAAATTACCTAAATAGAATCTAAAAATAGTTTTTCCGGCACACGTTTACTTATTATTTTGTACAGGTAAATATATGTTGTTAAAGAAGACTAGAAGCCAGAAGAAAAGTATATATAAGTAGAAGCATTGCTCATTTGAGAATTTGAACGCTACCTTATGAAACTTTAAACAATGGAAACTAACATATGTATCGACAAACTGTGTAATTAATTGGAACGTGCTAGTACATATGTCACGAGCCATCTTGAATTCTGTAATGTGAACCAGTGGATTCTAGTATTTGTAATTTCACACCGTATTTGAAGCTTCTGCACTCTAAAATAGCCGTTTGTAAATTTATCAAAAAATACTAAATATTAAAAAAATAACAGAATGTGCGCGTGATCTCTTTTTGATCTGAGTATTAAGTGTCAAAATTAAAACTAATTGCTAATCAAATAAATTTCATATATATTTCTAAAAAAAGCCTGAAAGTGAGTTCTTTATACTATTATGAATGTTTATGAATTTGAAAACAGATTTTATGGTAGATGTTTTATGAGTAAAAAAGTGATGTCAAGGTGATTATAAATGTTTAATATGGTGTTCAAATTGAAAAAATTTATATTTGTTCCATAAAGACGATGTAATGTATGTTTTTCGTAAACCAAGAAAATTATTTATAGTAACTGTCCAGGTAAAGAAACTGAAAAAAATAAACATTTATAACAGGTTTTTTGTCTGATATTGTCGATATATCTGTAACTATTATATTGATATAGAAGAATTTTGTATTCAAATCAGAAACAGTACCGAGTACATTGAAAAACTTTTACAAATTACTTATATTCATGAGTTAAAAAATATAAAAAAATTATAATTAAATTTAAAAAACCTATAAAATAATGTGTTTGTACAAATCATAGCTTTAACAAAAGATTGAAATAATTTTTAAAAACAATATAAATTTATATAGAGTCTGATAATCGTATCAAATTAAATGTCAATAACAAAATGTTGATCAATTATATAGTTTTATACTAAATTACATTAAATTAAGACAAAACAAAAACTTTACCAAGTATAAAGACATTTTGATCAGTAAAAAATCAAGGAAGAAAAAAATATTAACCAAACAAAATAACAGACCACAAATGACAGCATAGCATTTTTATAAAGTGCTTATTTGAGTTTTCTACGTGATCTCTGCTTCATAACCAGTAGTGAGAAGAACCAACGATTGCTTACTGGAGGACAATATTAAAAGGTAAATTAATAAAAGAATGTTTAAAAAGGAATCTAATTCTCATGTAAAAAATAAAATATTTTGTATTTAGATTACTACAATATGAAATGTAATAGTTGATGGAAAAGTATAAGTATAATGATATTATTTAATAAAAGAATAATATTTTCATTTTTCATGACTTACTCAATCAAAAATTTTAAGAATAATAATTAAAGTAATAAAAAATTTCTCGATCCAACTAATGATATTTCATTTACATACGATAAATTTTTATTTGTTATATTAAAAATAATTATACATACATATATTTTAATTGAACGAATAATAGATTGAAAAGATAAAAATTTATAAAACTGTAAAGCTAATAAATTATAATGCTTTAAAGTTATATAAATAAAACCTGAATTTTATTTATTAAAATTGCATTTTTTAAATGTTACTAATTACATTTAAATTATGGATTGTAATACTCGTGCATACATAAAATTAGATTGCATAATTATAAAAATTATTTTTTAAAAAAATTATACCCAACATAGCATATTGATTATAACAAAAAGAAGATAAAATATAATTCAATAATTATCAAAATTCATTTTTTTTCTAATTTATTGTCAACTATTTATTTACTATTGAAATTTAATTCAATTACTTAGTCAAGATAAATTTCTCACCGTTTTGTATATAGTATATTTACTGTACTTCCAAGTGTACAATACTTGAGAAAGTATAGATTCATGTATTTCATTTTTTTACTTTCATTTCCTTTATTATTTTTAAAAATAAATTTTAAAAATATATCAAAAAAAAATAAAAATCATGAAATTTATAATAATTCAATTTTAAATTTATAAATCTACATTTGAATGTACTAATCCAAAACCATATTTTATATTATATCATTTTTAATAAATACATTATGCTATTATCGTAAAATTATTGTTATCAGTTATATACAAAAACTACGTTACATGACTCAGATGAACAATGTGAATTGTCATACAAAGAACGAATTCCAGTACTATATTCAAATACATTGTACACTAAAGATTAATATTGAATTACAAATATACAAGAGTTTTAAATTATTAATAGAAATTCAAATTTTCAGTATCCAAATACAATAAAATGAAATAAATCAGTTTTCTATTTATTCTTTGCATTTATGTAAATAAAAAAGATGACAAGAATTTAAATAATCCGAATATAATAATATTAATAATCATCTTATTTAATGTTATTATAATTTAATAAACAAAAAAATCTTTTTAAATACATTCATTCCATATTTGAAAATAATCTTAATGATATTTTCTATTTATTTTGGTTTATCTGTTATATACATAACTTATCGTTTTCAATTATTTTTCTTTATATAGTGTACATAATTATGTACTATTGATATGTTGTATCAAATAATACAGAAAAAGAATATCCATAGTAAATTTGAGATCTTTTCCAAATAATAATCTCTCGTATGTAGTTACTTCCTATTTAGTTTATTATATATATGTATAAAAGCGTGGTAAGCTTTTCTTATACAGGATTAAAATTTAAATAAATATAAATTATAATAATTCAATTAGTATTTAGAACATTTAATTAAATTAATTTTAATTCAGCTGCTGCTCTAGGAATAATTTCATATTTTTTTAAATTATTTGTTAAAACATAATATATTTTAATAAAATAAAAGTTTTATTCAATGTGATACTAAAGCTTTATTTATATTTTGATTTCATAAAATATGAATCGAGATAATCAAAGATTTTTATATCATATTTTCAAAAAATTTCTAAAATAGTAGTTCGATTTATTTAAATTTAGTCATCCTTTAATATGATGTCGTCGAGTAAAATTATTTTCTATTCTATAAAAACCACGAATTTGATATTGCTTATAAGTTTTACGGAAATAGATTTATATAATAGTTCTAAAAATAGAGCGTGTCAAATATAGCACACATCTTAAGTACTCAATTAAATATAAAAAATGTATTATTAATATAAATTATCTAGTATCATTTGCACATAAGCAGTTTCGCACTTAACTTTTATATTTGAAAGCCGCAGAAAAGATAGCAGAAAGTATGTCAAGATGATGTTAGGTAATTATCAAGAGTAGATCCACCCATGGATGCACTACTAGACACTTGTATAGTGGAGTAGCTTTTTCAATTTTCTATAATGACATGAATATAATATAAAAGAAATTTTACTAAATATATGAAAAATATTAATTAATTAATACGATATAAAACGTAAATGAAATAAAAAAATTGTCTGTGGTATCGATACAAATATTTCTTCCTTACTTTAGAGCATAATATCTTTATATATTATCACTAATATCAAATTAAAAAATAAAATTTTGAATTTGGTTATTTAGATTCACTTAGAATTGAAGCAAATAGTACATAGTTTATTCAATTAGAATAAATAAATGCGTTAAAAAACAAGTGTCGATGTATAACTATTTTTGCATAAATATAGTGCTATAAATAATTCACTATCATGAATATTGCTTACTGTGTGGTGATTATATATATATATTTAACAAAACTTATGAATGAATATGCTGGAAACAGTACTTAATTCTAATTTAACTCTAATTGATATACTTCTACGTTCGAGAAAATTTAGGAAATATAAATTTTGCAGTTTTGATACGTTAGTGAATTTCTATATAATTTAAAAGCCATCTTGATAAATACAAGTTTTTACACAAAACATCTTATACAAAATAAATTGAACATTCAAAAATACAAAGATCAAAAGAATAAAGAAATGAAAGAGCTGAACTGCAACTTTGTGAGATTGAAGCTACTAGTATAATCCTTCATAAAGCTTTGCTCTCGATGCATCTCATATACAAAGCCAGTAAAAAAGTTTCTATGAAAATCGCAGCTCGTTATGATGAATAAAAGCATCTGTTCACTCACTACAAATGACATACTTCATCAGGAACCACTAACTGATTCGTCAGCACTGTTTAATTTTGTAATGCGGTATTAAACCTTAACTTTTAATAAATAATCTATATCTTTTTCTCTTCTTCTTTCTCCTTCTAAATCTCTTTCTAAATTTTCTCTTTAATAAAAATTAAATATTTTTTATATCGAGTTAATTAATAGAACAATAAAATACTATATAACAAAAATAAGAATTATTTTTATTAAAATTATATTCTTCGAAAACATAAATGCAAAATCAAATAAACTATTTAATTTAAAATGTACAAATGAATTAATAATTCAGTAAAAGTCTGTTAATTAAAAATAAATATACTGTAACTACGATAGCACCAACGCGAAGTAAATTCAATTTTTTATTTCATTTAATTAAAGTTGAAAGTATAAACAATAAACAACAAATATCGAATAAATAATCCAATTCATATTTAGGATAATCTTAGATTAAAAACGATAGTATTTTATATCAATAAATACCTTTTTAAATTAAATTGAAATATTAATTTTAATTGATGTATAGAAGTAAAAGAGTAATCCATTTTCTTTAAACAAATACTGTAATTATTTAATTGTTTAATTTTATACAAAACTATATTTCGTATACATTTTAGATATTAAAAAATGTATAAGTTATATTTAAGTATATTTTATTGTTTTTTAAAATTCTATAAAAGATCATTTATAACTCTATAAGATATAAATAATAAAAAGTTCTATTAAAAAAGTAATATTATAATAGATATTGATATAATTAAATCTAATTATTGTATTATATCAAAAATTTATAAACCCAATAATCGATACATTAAAAATAATTACTTTTCAGTTGACTTAAGTTTTTAATGATTGACCCGCATTATAATAAATTTATAATATTCACTATGCAATCATTTCAAATTATTTCTGAATTATAAATGAATATTTTGTATTTTATATTTCTAATAATGCATCGTTTTTAAATTGCTTTTCTAAATTTTATGAGAATAAATTAATTAAAAAATAATATAAAAAATATGTAAGAGGTCACTCAAATAAAACATAATTCGAATTTAAACGGGATGATAACTCTTATACATATTTGTATAAAGTATGTTACATACTTTACATGCGGGAGTTTATTTTCTCACTTCCGAAAGTGCAAGCTAAAGAGCAGTAAATGTTGAGATGTTTTGCAGTGGCGACCAACTCAACAGGTGGAAAGGGCTCAGAGCCAAAGTTGCACTGAATTACCTTGATAAATCATCGGAAGTTCGCGCGATTGGGGGATTATGTAAAACGTCCCATATTGCACATATATAATCCTTTGGTCTCTCTTTCATTTTTTCTCTTTCTCTCTGCCTTTATGATATACGAATCATTTGGATATATATTACCTGTATTGATAAATGCTCTTATAAATTCCTTGTCACTGTCCCATTTTTTCTCTCCATCAAAATATAAATTACACGTCTGTACGAAAATTTATTACGACTGTTTGTTCGGATTTAGAGTTAATATTCATTCAATACAAGTGGTTAATCATAATATTTCATTCAGCAATAATAAATTATTTATTGTTCGTAAAATGCTGATCATGGCATTTATGATTACAAATTACATACGGAATACAAATATTTTATGTTCAATTTCCAATCATAATAAAATGTTAAAAATATTTAAAAAAAAATTTTTTTTTGTATATTTTAAATTTTAATAATGAAAATAAATTACAATTTCAAACTTATTTATATAACCGATAAAAGAAATCTCATATCATTATAATTTTAATATCAATCTCTAATTATTGAATTAAAAATTATGTATTTAATTCACCTCGATAATGAATATAAATAATTGTGAACAGATTTGATACAAAAATCTAATATAGAATATCTGCATAATTCATTTCATATCCACTTTAAATCTTTTGTTCTTTAATTTAAACAAATGCTTTATACGTTATTTTATATATTTTTGTTTTACATATTTAATACAAGCTATTTTATTATTGATTAAGCATTGTAGTTGCATTTTCAACCTGTTACAATGTAACACAGATCTAAGATCAGTTATACGAGGTAATTAAGCAAGTAAACTACCGTGAAGAACGTAAACTATCTATTTCATTTAATTTTCTATTAGAATACTTCAATTGAAACTGCTCTAATATAAGAGTCTATTGCTTAATTAATTGACTGAATATTATCTTATATTGAGATATTATGAAGTAGATTTAAGTAAACATAAAAATTAAAAATAAATAGTTTATTACATGAAATTTATTTTTTAACGTGAAATAAATAATAGAAATATTTTATAAAATTAACTTTATATTTGATTTTATTTTAATTCACTTAATACTTATATTTTATCTTCATAAATGATATAATAAATATTATTCAACTCATCAATTTTAGATTATTTTGAAATGTTTTGGATAATATTTTTAAATTGTTTATGATGCTATTCTTTTAAAAAAATTTAGTATTTATATAATATATTAACTATTATAATTACTGATATAATAAACATTAATCAGATAATAACAATTATAATATTTCTTTATTTATATTTTTATCGTATAAAATTAAATAAAATGATATATGAAATAGTATGCAGTTAAAGTACTAAGTTTAAGAACAATATTAATATTGCTTATTTAATGAAGATCAAGTTGCAAGAATAATTTCTCCAATTTAGCTTTAAAATTTATCATGGATTAATATCATATTATAAAAATAACCTAATTATATATATTATATATTATATGCTAAAAATAATAAACATAATAAATTTAATATATTTATGGATAAAAATTTATTAGAATTTAAATTCTCAAAGAAATATAATAACATATATTTAAATTAATTATTATAAATAAATTTTTAAAACGTTAATATACTCGAAACGTCATTTTAATTTATATATCTCTATTAATTAAATATAATTAGATAGAAAATAAATATTATCTAAAATTAATATTATAAATACGAATAAATATAACTTTTATAACATATATAAAAATCGTGCAAACAATTGGTATTCATTAAAAATTAATCAAAGTAACGCAAATACTTGAGAGATATTTTTGTAAAGAAGATGAAATAAAAATATTCCAGACAATTATTGAACGAAGCCGTTTAAGTCATCATTATTTCCTGATAATCAACTTTCTTATTCACTTATAAGTCGATTAAAGAGTTTTATCATTCGAATGAAAAAGGTATATTTCCATCTTATTATCGAACATTAATATTCTACACGTTATTTAAAATTTATTCCAAAATATTTTATGGCTTGAAAAATATATTCGTATACTTATTATTCTTGAATAACTAAAATTTAGTTATTGATTTTTATGGTTTAATTATTTTTTTATTTATAATATAATATTGTAACATTATCCAAAATTTTTTTAAAAATAATATTAAAAATATAAATAATATAAGTTTATTAGATTGAAAGATACTTTTAATTTATATTCAGCGATGCAAAGTAATAATTTAATAATAGAATTGATTTTAAAAACAAATTCCTAGGTGAATATCAAATATGAATAAACATGTAATTTTTATAATTTAAGAATTATTTTAAGTTCAGTCAATTATTACTATATAAATCTAATTTTCTAAAAAAAATAAGTTAATATGAAATAAAGAATTAATAACAATAAAATAAAAGCATAAGAATTTGAAAAATTAATGATTAAAATCAATTATTTAATTTAATATATTATAGCAAACATTTGACCTTTAATGTAATACAATGTTTAATTATTTTCTTTACAAATTAATTATAAAATTGAATTTTTTGTTGTTATTTTTAACTTTTAGACTGGCAAATAATTTTTAATATGAGATTAAAATTAAAATATTAAACTGAAATATTTAATTTAAAATGAAACTAAATTATTTTGAATTTGAAACTTAAGTAATTAATTCGGTTAGTTTCTTATATTCTACTCTGAAAAGTGTCTACAGTATACTTTAATTGTTCTACTAATATAATTAAGTAACATCGAAAGCACGTTATAATGGAAGAATATACGTTCCATGAACGACAATATAAACGAATCTGTGGTGATGAAATATAATTACACACAAATCAAGTTGAATCATATTGAATCAAATTAATTTTTATTGCTTCTTTTTTGAAATTTTCAGAACTAAAAATAAATAATTTTCAGTTTAACTGGTTTACAAAATATAGTATCCAACTCTTTATACTCTTCAATTACTTTACCTTGTAGAAAAAGCAAATAAAGTAAATTAAAACAACTTTTAAATTAGTTATAAGAGTAACGATTTATTTTCAAAATTGTTTACGAAAACTATTATTTTATAATTCTCGTGTATCAAAGTATTTTTAAAAGAGAAAATGAAATAAAAATTTTTTAATAAAAACTTACATAAACTAATTTTCAAATAGCATTTACATAATAAGATTTATATAAATATATATCGATATTTTTTTCATATTAGAGAAGATACATTAAGTCATCTTTTTCATGGTTACTAATTTAACTTCCAATGAACTTCTATCTCAAAATATATCATAGATATTTATATATATTATTGGCTTTTTTATAACAGAATAAAAAAATTAAGATTACAAATAAATTGTTTTTAAAATAATTATAATCTGTAGAATACCAAGAAAGTAATGCATATATTTTTCTGTAATATGAAACCATTTGACTACAAACATCATATATAAATATATTGAATTTAATTTTGATTCAATATTTATTGATGTAAGATATCCATATTTTATTTGATAATATTAAAATTTTTTAGCAACTCCAAATAAATAAGCCTAAATTTCCTGCTTTTTTGTATCAGTGGTATATTTGACAGTACATAAATTTTCATTTCCATCATAAGAATTAGTTTGACAATAATTATATGTAGCTGCTTTTAAAAATTTGGTATGTATTTAATAAAACTAAAGTGTTATAAAGATTTTACTCATAAATTCAAATACTCTCAATATAATTAAAATATCGAGTCAAATTCACACATAGAGCTTCAAATTATAATATTAAAATAAAAATTTGATTTTATTGGATATAATAATGATTGTGGAGTACCACAATCCATAATTAAGAAATTAAAACTAATATTGCAAAAAGAAGTAACAGATTGTGAAAACATGAAACAATTACTTCTTTATTATGATTGAAACCTATAACTGTAGGACTGCAATTATTTTTTGTTGGAATTTAATTCAAAAAATATATTATAAATAAATAAATTCATATGATACACGTATTTAATAATTTTAACGATAATATTTTTCAGTTTATTATTATATAAAAAAATAATAGCTTCAAATACAGCTGTTGTATATAGTTTTTATACATACCGTTGTTATAATTAAAAAAAAAGTATGATAGGCAATATTTCTTGTGTAATTAATTAAAAATAATTAATTGACTATGAAATATTTAGAAAAAAAAATTATAAGTAATATAACAAGGGATTTCAATATATCTTTTTAAGATATCGCCATAAATATTCAATAAAATCATCTGGTTAAAATATTAATTTAACCAATTAAAACATTTAATTAATTTTATTATAAGAATTGAAGATTATGGCTTACAAAAATCTTATTAAATAATAGATTTAAATGAATGTAATATTTAAAAATATGTTCTTAATTTATAATTATTTATAAGCACATAATTTTAATATAATCTATTTTTAGAACAATGCATCGTTACTATACCTTAAAATTAGATAATTCTGCCATGTAATATTCGGGTCAAGTATAAATATATAGATAGAAAGAGAGAGAGAGAGAGAGAGAGAGAAATATTGAATATTGTATTTTTTTTTCACACTAGGAATAATCATATGTGTTTCTAGAAAAACAAAAACAGATTTTCTACATTTTATACTTAGTATTTCATACTTTAAAAAAAAATTATACCCATTTAAACTATATGAAAAATAGTACAAACTATTTTGCTTTAAAACATATTGAATTTAATTACATTTAAAGTTAGTAAATTATATTTTCCTATAAATTTAACATATTACAAGACATAAGAAAATCTAAAAAAAATAGAATTCTAATATTAAAATGAAAAATCTGCATTATTTAATTTTCATAAATAAAATTTGGATATGAATTAAATTTTATAAATCCATACGATGATAATTTTACTTTCAAAATGGATAAACGTATCGTCTAACTTTAATTTCAAATAGATTATTATCTTTAATTATAATTATTAAAAATTAAAAAACGCCAAAATAATAATTTCTTTTTATTTAGAACATTCTATTGCAAATTTAATTACCTTACACTCATCTTAGAAAATAGTATACATTCACATACTTTTCATAACATTACTAAATTTACAAATGATTTGTCTAATCTTAAAAAATCCGCGTGATTTCTAAACATTCCATTACAATGTATCCTTCCGAACGACTCATTTGATCCTTGAATCGGCCACGGAATAAACTCGAAAGGATTCTATGACATCATTGGGACGGCTTTCCGTCTCTTCTGTCTCTTTTAACTTTATGTAAATCGGTAGTTCTCGGATTTAGCTTCGTCGGAGGTGACGTAGCTTCATCAATATTCAGACGGGAACGCGATACATGTCTGTCACAAGGGAAACGCGCCGTCAAGTTTACAGCGATTGAATTTGCCATGCCGGCACTAAAAGTGGAAAAGGTGCCCGCGGTCCCAACCGTGACAGACTTCATTTCATTAGTTCCCAAGGGGAAAAGAGGGGAGGGTGAAAGTCTTCGGTTCATTTTTTTTTCTTTATCGAGGCTTCCCTGATCTCCCCAGTGAGGCTTTTGCTCGCTAGACGCAGACGTTTACAAGAAAGAAGGAAAGAAATACCGATAGGGATGGATAGATAGAGCCAAAATTATAAGCAAAGACACGTGCGAGGTCACAGAGTAAAGGGAGCAGGGCTTACATTCCTTTCCAAGGATTTGAATGTAAAGTAGATATATTGACATTGTGGGTTATCAAATCGTTTAACGTAATATTTTCATATTCAACGGAGTAAATAGCTAATTTGTGAGATTTAACGATAGAATTAATTTTCTATGTAGGCGTACTTTGGAAGGAGCTTAAGCGAAGATTCTTGTATTTTATGATGTCTTAAAGTATATCGAAAATATTTGTCAGTTATTTTTATGACCTTGTTTATAAATTTAAAGGATGAAACATATTTTTATATTCCATTCGCAAAAACAATATTATTCCATTTTCTCGTACAAGTAAATATAATTTGGTCCTCGTATCTTTCATAATAAATTTGGGATTTTTACGAAAACTAAATATTATTTATGCAATATTCTTATAAATATTAGCTATTACGTCGAATAGAAATATTATTTTAGTCTTATAATATTAAATAATTGGTTCAGTTTGCTTCATAATTGTTCGATCCTGAATTACCGTTTAATGTAATTATGTTACAAATATGAATTTTATATTAAAATTTAACTTTATTCGATAAAAAAATGAAATACAGGATTTTTTAAATATTTATAAAAAAAATTGAAGTATATTTATATAAAAATTCATAAGTTACAAAACGCAAAGTCGATTTTCAAATTTTTAAATTTCGTATACGATACATTGATAAAATCAAAAGTCAGACTTAGAAACTCTATTTATTTTTAATTTAATTAATAAGAATTTTAATAAACTAATACGTGAGCCACAGAATCTTTAAAACCAAAGAAATTATCTCTCGGAACTTGTTTTATTTCGCGTCAAAAACCAAGTATGTTCCAGGGTATAGTTTTCTTATTCTTACTCTTTTTATTCTTTTTCGTCTCTAGAGTAGACAGTCCTGTACTGCAGACACAACGTAACTTATTACGCGCTCGGAATTTATGAGGCAGAATAAAATCTCTACGAGAAATAGCATAGAACAAACAACAGGGAGTAAGTCGTACGTCAATGGACGTAACTGTAAAGGAATTTCCACTCCTCCTGTCCCAGAGCTTCCTTGCAATGTGCAGGCTTTCAAACTTGTGCTCGTAACGTAATTGCTGCAATCTGTTGGCTTCTCATGTCTATCACAATATTGTATAAAATGTCCGCAAACTTTTACCAAAGATGAATATTACTCGGGTTCTCTAACCTAGTATAGGTTTATTCACTACACTTTTTTTTTTAAGTTTATTTAAAAATTTTAAAATAAAATTCACAAAAAATATTCGTTTAAAACAAAATCTATTGCTAGGGTTTCAATAACGATAAAATATTAATGTTTTAATAAAATTGTATACATTTGGTAAAAATGTAACTTTTATTAATTTAAATAATGTGCTATCATAAATAGAAAGATTTAAAGATACACAAATGTTATAAATACTTTTGGGAAAATTAGCCTGGTGAAATATTTATAAAATATCAGTTAGATCATATCTTCTTAATTTTTTAAATTTAATAATACACCGATCTTAAATAATTATAAAACTAATTATTCTTCCAACAAATTAAATATTGTAATATATTTTTCTTAATAGTAAGGAAACTCGTGTAAAAATCTCACCTGCTAAAATGTTTTATATTTTATATTTATATTTTGATTCATATTTTTTATTATTCTTTATTTAAAACATTACATTTTATTCGAAAATATCTTTGATATTTCAAAAGTATAAAATACATATATTTTAAGGTGTATAATTTCATTATTGATTTAACTATACTTCTTCCAAAGAACGATCAATTTTCCAAATCATCAAAGCTGAACCAACTTGAAGTGAAGAAAAAGTTTAAAAATTCAGTTTGATATTTATAAGTCATATTTAGTTCTCGACATCTTTGTTGTCAGGTAAATTCATTTTCCGCTTGCTGGATGTTGAGTTTTAATTGAGTTTCTTTCTCTACGTCCACATTCTCTCTGTATCTCTTTCTATCACTATGTCTCTGTGTTCCTTTTACTTGCACACTATTACTACAAATAATAAATTGTCGAGAATATCTTTTGACATACAAATTTTCGGCTTCTTCTATTAATGGCAGTTTTATATTTTTATAGCAGATATTCACGATTACATTATATTTTATATTATGCATACAAAAATATTGATCTTTGAGTACATCTGAAATTGAAGTGATTATTTATCTTATAAAGCTAAAATTGATTTTTATCTTCATATAAAAAATAATTTTCAGAATAAAATCAATTCGAATTCATGAAGCTTTTATACAGAAAAGTAATTCACATGTAATTAATTTAAATATAAACAAAAAAATTAAAATTTGTATATTCTAAACGCTTAGCTAAATATAGAACTATGTACACCAAAACAACAACAGAAAAGTATAACTTTTTTGTATTTGATTCGACAAAGTCAAATTATATTCGCTTTATTGAAATTAATAATACGTAGTCTACTTATTTTATCAGTATGACAGAATACGCTCAAGTTATCAGTCAAACGACTATATCGGCTCGTGAATTTAGTGCCAATCAATCACATACTATATGGAAATAGGACTAATAATTTGTCAAATGTGATTAAAATAGTTTTCTAAAACTTTTGAGAAAGTAATATATTTATAATAGCTAATACAATAATATCTTTAAATAATATATATACTTGTGAAAATACATATTTACAGACAATAGAAAAATATTGTTCCAAAAATGCTATTTTGTTCTAGATATTACTTATTTCATAATATAATTTATGATAATATTTCAATTAAGTTAATCGTTCATTAAAGTGATTTATTTGATATTTTAATTAATTAAGTATTTATACTAAACTGCTTTAGTTCATGCTTAATAGAATGAAGTTGTTGATAAATATATTAATTTTGCAAAGGACAATATCGTTGTAATTCTGAAATAATAGTCAACTATTTTTAAAACAACTATAAAGCTCTTCAATATTTGTTAACTGAATTTCATATTATTATAAAAAAAAATAATCCAGAAATTATTTATTTTTACTAATCTTGCTTGAAAAATAATGTGTATTTATATATGTGTATTTATATATGTGTGTATATACATATATATAAGGTACATAATATTTTAATCTAGGTAAAAATAAAATGTAATGCTTTTTAAATTGTATATGCTTTTAAAATTTATATTTGATGTAACTATCATATTGTTTAATAATAAAATTTGATTTGGATATAATATTTTATTTGTCATTGAAAATATTTAAGATTCTTATTCTGAAGATTTCAATCACTATAAAATTATATTTGCATTTGTACTATTATATATATATTAGCATATATTTCTTTTATTTTCTCAATTTCTAACTTAGTTTCATTTAATTAAAATTTGTTTTTTTAATTTCTTCTAGGATATAATAAAAGTATACTATTTTTGGTACACGATATTTTTAAATTTATAAGTATGTACATAATTGAATATAAATAATATACATGAAATATAAATTAATATACAAATATTTTATTATATTTTAATAAACAGTGATTTAATTTTAGTTTTATGCTACTTTTTTTTTATTTATAAAATCAAAACTAAATATTTTATTTTATTTTACAAATCAGTTTTGATAAAAAGAAATGGATACAAATGTTATGATGATAGCTTTACAGGATTATGTAAAAACATAAATAAAATAGCAATTGACTAATAATTAATCATTCGAGCATTTGAAATCCTAAATTTAATGTAATCCCTCCAAAGTATGAGGCAGTATTGGTCCGTTCATTGTACGTGTCCTATTAAAAAAATTTCCAATCATCCCTTTTTCGATCAGTAATCCTATATACAAATGATATGCAGGCTTCTTTGGTACACTGGGGTAGCTATTATTGAATTAAGCTTCTTTATGGGTTCTGTCATTGAAAATTACATTATAACATAAATTTATGGTTGAATGGTTGTAAGTAGGCTTTAGTAGAAAGGATGTAGAGAGTGGTGGTATAAGAAGAAAAGTGGGCAGAGAAAAGATATAGTTATATTATGAAAGAAAATATGAAAACTTTTATGAAATATATATTAATTTATAATAAAATAATGCATCATTCTTATTTATTATAAAGGTAAATTTAATTAAGTTTTTAGTTACATTTAAATATCAATCTTTTAAAGAAATTAAATGTTTTAATTTAAAATAGACAATAAAATTACTAATAATCTACAAAATTAAAGAAATATAAAATTCTAAATAAGTATTATAAGTTTTCTTGTTTCATGATTTCGAAAAATGATATTCATCGACGATTTTTCTATTTCTTTAGTCAATTATCAAATAGTGCTTCATTATTTTAATTTCTTGAATATTTATAACACAAATAATTTTAAAAAATGTATATATATTATAGCTTTTAAATAAAATATCCTTTTTTATTTATAATTTATCAATATTTATGAATTTTTTATGTAAAAATTATGTACATTATTTGAAATTTTACGAGTTCAATTTTTAAGTAACATTTTTCATTTTATAATAAGTGAAAAGTATTCTTAAAATACGATAAACTGCCTATTTAAGTGTCTATTATCGTTACAAAAAAATTCAATAATCCAATAATAAAATCACTTATATAATAATTTATTGTATATTTGAGAGCCACTTCTGGAAAATGAATTTATTGATTCAAACTTAAAAAAAAATATAACTCGAAGTGTGCATGTAATTGAAAAAAAAATTTTATTTAAAATGAATTTTCAATAATACGATATGTATTAGTAAAATATTAATAATAAATAAATTAACTTATTTTATTTATAAATGTCCAATTTGTATAATAAATTAGTGATTTTAATGTGATACTATTTGCTATATATTTTAGAACTTCAATGTAGCAAATAATTGAATTAAAAGATTGGTAAGACTTTACTTAAATGGTTATTAGAGTCTTAGGAGTGTTGTAAAGACCTTAAATGATTACATGAAAATAAATTTTAAACGCATAGTAAATGTAAAAGTGTATCGCATAGAAATCGCAAGAATTTCCGATGAACAAATTCGTATGTGGTTTAGTATTAATGTAACGGAATACAATAATATTTCTAATTTTTATCACTAATTCTGCACTTTCCGTTCATACATCGAATGATTTAAGATAACGATAGTAGATATAGATATTGTATAATTCCTTGGTAGCAGATTGAAAAATATAAATGTAGCTTTACCATACAGACATTATAATCTTTTATTATAAATACTAAACTCAAATGTCAATTGAGTAGTTCTACGTTACTTAGTCGTCAACATACCGTAGTCAGATAATCTTCTTAAACTACTTTTTAATCCCAGTTATTGTTTATTTTTCAGAATTTTTTCCACTCGAATCAATTAAATATGTTATTAAAAAATGACATCAAAATCTATCTAATAGATGAAAGAAAAAAAAAATTAATAACATCTATAGAATCAGCTATAGAACTTAAAATGAATGTGTACTCGGGAGTCATGTAAGATATCGGTTTATAGCCACGATAAAAGGGATTAAACAGTTTTTCATAATATGTACAATTCATTTAAAAAGAGACATTATAGGAAAAAATATTTGATTTAGCTGAATATATTAGACCCAAAAATTAAAAATTACATATGTACATCAGATGCAAATTCATATAGGTACACACAACCCACACGTAGACACACATATACATGTATTGTATTATTTTAATTTGTTCAATTTAAATGTTAATAGTTTTATCAGTCTTTATAAGAGCTAACGAAGCCAATTAAAATGATCCTTGTAGTTAATTTGTATAGTCGTATCCATATAATCTTACACAACCTGAGTATTATTTAAGTTTCACACAATCTGATAGCATTTTAAAAGAGAAAGGTAAGATCCCAGTTGCATTATAAATCCAGCTCAGACTATTCGCGATAGGACGCTTAGTATGAAATTGAAGTTCTACATCCCTAAAGGATAGTTCTATCCCCTGTTAGAGATACAAAAAGGAAAAAAATATAGAAAAAGAGAGAAATAATTCGAGATATATCACATTACTAGGATCAATAAGTGAGCGAGCTTCTAATTGATCAATATAATCTTCGGTAGGCTTCTAATTTACGAGTGATTCCCTTTTCAATTTTTCGTTTCGTTTATTATTGAAAGCTATGAATCCTTGAGATTGTCACTAGGAGACATAGAGAGTTAGGGAGATAGAGTATAAGATAGAGAGAGAAAGATGGAGTTAAAGAGACAAAGTATAATCGATCGTTTGAAAGAAGAAGTGGAATAGAGAAGGAAGGAATTGAATTTCCGATACTTTAATTATTTCTGAGAAAGCCTAGCTGGAAAGATAACTTAAATTTATTAACATTTATGATATATTTATATATTTATCTATAATAATACGATGGTTGTTATTTAGTAATTTTCTCACTGACAGGAAATTACTATTTTAAGATATAAGTTATCTAAATATTTATTGTACGAATATGGATAGTTTCATCTTCTACATTTATTTTTAGGTAAAAATCAATTACTAGAAAATATTCCAGTTTAAATTAGAAATAACTAACATTTATCAAATCAGTGTTTTTTAATAACAAGTTTCTTATTCTCTTTCTATTCAAATTTAAAATTGTAAAATTAACAATTTTTTAATGATTCCGAGCTTTGATTGATTTTTTAATGATTCAAATTAATTGATCTTAGTAGGATTAATAATTTTGAGAATTATTTGATATGTAGTTATTTGAGAATTGTTTGATAAATATAATATATTTATTAACTAATAATGCATTGAAATATGTTTAATATTAAATAATATTGAATTATTATATATTTTACGTTCTAAATTTAATTTAAATTATATACTTTTAATATCCTGTATATTTTTCAAGATATATAATATATCTAATATTTGATTATAATATTTAAATTAAAAAATTAGTTCTGCATTACTCATTATCTTAACAGCAAGGAATTTTAACACTTTATATCCCTAATACAATAATTTTTATTTCATTTTATTTTTTTATTACTAATTCTTGAATACAGTGATTGCATTTATTTAATTTTAGAATTATGTTTTGAAACAAAAAAATATATTCATAGGAAACAAAAAATAAAAGTAAATGGAAGATATTGAATTGTACAATACTAAATTTCATTAATTTGAAGAGGAAATTGAAATATAACTTTACGCATTTTATTCAAGTTTAAGATCGCGTCGATGTTTTACGTTTGGAATGTTTATTTCTTACAATTTTCAGATTGTAGAAAATAATTACATTGGTTTAAATAAATTTCTAATAATATCATAAACATTAAATTAATAAGAGATTCATAAATATAATAATCTATAAAATATCAACTTACATTATTAATTGACTTGATATAGTTTTTAATTTATTTTAGATCAATAACTCATTAGAAATTTTTATGAATTTAGTATTTTAAGTTTTTACTATAAAAATATTTTATTAATGATTTTATTACGTCTTTTATGAACTAAGAATTGATTAATATTAACATATTATGTATTAAAATATCAAAATATTATTCTCCAATTTTCTAATTGATATTATATAAAAATCGTAAACTTCTTATGTATACATGATTAAATACAGTAAAACAGTTTAACCAGTTTAAGTTAGTAAAACAATTTAGTGTAGTTTTTAATTTTTTCTATTCATAGATTTCTTAAAATTTTTGCTTGTGATATATTAAATTCCTATATTGCTTTTATGTATTTATGAAATAATTTTTCTTCAACGCTTATATCATAAATTGAATTCATATTCATTTTTAGATGCTCATTTTTATACTAACACAAACTATTTTTAATGAATCGCGTAGAAGCTGTCATGTATAATGAAGATATAAAAAGGTATCTTGATATTTCATTTCTGGAAAAATATACAGATGACATAGTAAGATAAAAAAGACTTTATTTACGTGTATACGATTTATCACCGCACGATCGAGTTTTAAATATAAAAATTGCTATAAATTCGTTTTTTTATCCCATAATAATGAGAAAAAAATGTGTAAATTATTCACTGATTTGACTACTTTCATTTAGAAACAGTGGGAGTAATGTTTACATTGAAAAAATTTGATCTTAAGATGAATCGTATTTCAATTTAATACATTTCTATTTGAAATCATTAATAGTAAAATTAACTTCGTATATTTAAACTTAGAAAACAAATTTTTATCTACAAAACTTATTAGGGAAATTTTTTTATATAAATACTTTAGAATACTTTTTGTAAATTATATTATTTATAGTTTTACCTATAATTAAAAAGTATATTTCTTTCAACTACTATTTTAATTAATACTAGTTAAATTAGTTTCAAATATCAAATTTTGAAAGTAAACTATTTACTAACTTTAAAATTGCATTGATTTAAATTTTTCGTACAAACTTATAATCAAAATAATTATTTAAAATGTAAGAGAAGTATAATTAACCAAATGAAATTTTTATTATTACATATTTATAATTTATTTATACTATGTATATATGCTTAAAAACTTTGCAGTAGTTGAAAGTTTTATAGTTTTTATATAATTTTTACAAACTATAACTTGAATTCAAGAGAAGTATTCATTTTTAATTCTGTTTTTTGAATGCGATAAAACATATTCAGTATTAATTGTCTATATTTTTAAACTATATTTTTATCTACTATACTGTATTTTCGTACTCATGGTATTATTCATAAATAAGGTAATATATTGAAATTATTATTTTTCCATCAACTATTCAACGATATTGTAGCAGATATTGTATACGAAACATTTAAAATCTTTCGTTTACATCGTATAGACAAAAGTATGCCACAATCACAATTCCTAATCTTCTACACTTTCTTATTTCTTACAGCTTATTCTAGACTATCATAAAATAATCTGGACTAATTTTCAGCTGTTTTGAAATTCACTTCACGCGAAGAGATCAATTTCATATCTCTTTCATACATCATATTGCCTTTGAGAAATGCAACATAGGTGCTATTTCAAGATGACTTCAAGCTAAATATCATATGAAATTGTTCTATCAAATGTCAATGTACTTTTGTTGCTGCCTTGATATCAAGAAAGGACCAAGAGACATTAAAACATAACCTATGCAAAATAGAGCCTTAACAAGTATCTAAGAGATTGCACTAAGTATCCGATTGGTTGAAATGAATAGAAAGAAAAACGCTCTTTGCAGATATTTAAGACACTTACTCGATATATCGCAATTTTTCACAAAAAAAATAAGAAACAGTGCGTAAGCAGAAAACATAAAAAAAGGAAAGTTAAGTCAAGACAAGAAGAATTATATAGAATACTATAGTCAATTATCATTCGGGCTATATAAGATAGCCTCAGGATATTTTATGAAAATTTATCAAAACCTTTATCGGAATGTGGATTTATTTTGCCTTATCTAGCGCGATACATAAAAAGAAAAAAGAAACTAAACTGTCCAATGTCGTCGTTTATGTAGACAATGTCTTCCGTACATGACTTGAGTGCCAAAATTCAGTCGGGAAGCTATGCATGGTTACTTACTACTTCTTCCTGTCTTCGTATTTAAAGCAGATACTGCATACGAGGCACAATAAGGGTCAGATAAGGGCGTGACCAGAAAAAAAGACAGGCGTAATTTTCAGGTACGCCTCATTGGTTTTTTGCACTTGTAAGGAAAATGTTTATATACCTTCGTCTTGCAAGTCCTTTTCTTTATACGAGTGTAAATCTATTTTATTTTTCTTATACAATTTCCAAATTTGCATGTCTAATTGTTTTTCTTATATTATTTTAAGTATAAACTACTTTGAATGTCATTTACATTAATTGTTACTTTAATACTTCATATACGTAGTCGCAAAAAATATTTATTAAAAATAAATACTTAATTGCGTAAAAAAACTTTTTATTTTCTATAACAAATAAAGTATATATATTTACCATATTAGTACAAAAATATAGTAAATAGAATAATTTTACATAAATATCTGTAAACAATATGAAAATAATACCCCATAAATTATTCGTATATATTACCTCGACGATTCTATAAAGATATAAAAGTATTAATTGTTTACTATTTTATGTACGTATATAATAAATAATAAATGCATACTAAAAAAATTTTGTCATTTTTTGCAGTTAAATATTAATTATATTTTGATAACGCTAATGAAATTTCTTTTCAAAATAATTGTACAAAAATTTTATAAAAACTAAGGTTGCTTCTTGGTGAAATCTTGCGTATAACTATACTAATTTGGCATTACTTAGTTATTTAAGAAGCTCTTATAAATGCTTCAGTGCTTATGGTATGAGAAATTAGCCGCAGGCTCTATAAAGGATACGTTGCATAACTTTCCAATGCAGTTGTACGAACGGCTTTTTCGACTTTGTGTTTAGTCAGCCGTTGTGATCCATCGATTAGATCGATGCCTCTAGCACAAAAGTATTTTAGTTGATAACTAGGCAATAGTGTTTGTTAATATTTAAAGATAATTTAGAGATATTCACTAATAAAACAAATGAAAAAAATGAAAAATAACTATCATTTGAAAGAAACATTTACGGTTATCTAATATAAAATCTAAGAGCTTTGTATTTTATTTCTATTTTCGGCTTTCTGATATATTTGATATTAATAAGACTCAACTATAATTAGTCAATTTTTCATATTATTAAGCAAATTAATTAATTTAGAATCTACGTACATATATATATATATATATACTTTCGTAAAAGATTATTTAATACGTAATACATATTTTATTGTATAATTATTTATTATTCGTAAAATAATATTATCACTTTTGAGTTTTTTTAAATAAAGTTATCGTTATTTTTTAATAGTGTAAATATTTATTTATATTAAAATTATATATATATATTTATTCAATTAAAATTTATACCTTCGGTTATAATTTTAATATAAATATAAATTTCATAATATATTAAGAAAATGTTTTGCTTTCTTCAACTTTTATTTTAACTTCGTTTCTTTTACTCAGTTATAGTTTTCATTTCGATAAGTTTGAATTACATTGCAATTCGACAGGACTGAAGTTTAAATCGAAATATGTCATTTCTCGAAATTTATTATTGAGCTGTCATAAAAATAAAATTAAATAATATAATTAATTAAATAATAATAATTTATACGAATAATAATCTATTACTAGAAACTTCTATTCAGAATAATATTTTAAACAAAATAAAAAATATTTAAATAAATTATTTTATATTCACATTTAAACTTCTTACCTTTTGGTTTCTATTCATCAGGCAATAGAAACTATAAATATGTTAAGATCGAGATCTCGGGAGACACATTACTTGACATCCGTGAATTATGTTGTAATCCAATATTCGAAATTCTATTGTTGTGTCAATGGATACGAATTACTAATGTTCAAATAAATTATAATTTAGCAATAAAAATTTGTTTATAATCTCTTGGATATATCTATAAATATATATATATATATAGATATATATCATGTACATTTATATGTTCTTTTATTCATTTATAATATATATTTATATGCTATTTATACGTTCTATAAATATGTTTCTTATACTAATTTCTTATATTTTATATATTGCAATATATTTGTAATAATCCGAGAAAAATAAATTTTAATCAATATGAAAAAATTAAAAATTAATAACTTTTATGTAGTAGCGATAATGTAATTTTATATAAACATTAGTTAAACAGAGTAAGAATATCAAAACATAGTATGTCTATAATTAGATTTTACTTTAAGTTTCTATATTTTTAATTATTAATACAAATATATACTAACAGACTACATTTATATAATATATACATACGGAAATGTAATATGCACTTATTTAAAATAAATACATCGAAAACGAAAAATCATTAAAACATATTTTATATATATATATAATTCAAATAAATCTACATTTATGGTTTCATTTTTATTGAGCTATTAATCTTCTGAATTAATTGATTGATTTAATATAAATTTATAATTTATTATCAGGATTAATATATCTTACATGCAATAAAATTACTCTATTTTAAAATGAAAAAATTGATATTATATGTAATTTATTTAACATAAGTACATTTATATTTTTATTATTTAAATAATAGATTTCATAAGTGCTTATAAATTTAAAATAAAAAAATTTTATTTCATATCAAATATTTTTATATATAGTAATTTTTAATATTAGTTTTTCTAATAACAAAAAAAGTTAGTCTATACGCTTCAAATTCGATAATCAATGAACTTAAAGAACATTCATATTCAATATTGACAAGTAAATATAATTTTTATATTATATAGGGATTTATTTTCTAGGCAATTTTTTTTATTTCAGAAATATAAATGACATATTGAGTTCAAAATTTTTATATATTGAATTCTATTATTGACTTTCATGTCTGTTACTTCTGAATACTTGATTTAACTTACTTTTCTTACTATTTTAAAACGACTTAACAAATTAGAACCGCGTTGAGCTGTCCTGTCGAGGTTTCTTGATATTTCAATTTAAATTTGCATTTTCATTTTCATTTGCAGCTACATTGTACTACTTTTCGCTAGAATTCTAAACACCTTGAAACTTATGAGAGCTTTTCACTCTTCAGATTTTTCGTTTTATAAAAATAGTTTAGAAGGTTTGAGATTTAGTAAAAGAGTAGCGGTCATAAACAGATATTTATACACGATTGGATTATTAATTACAGACAAAAATATAAGTTTATAAGATTTGTGAATGGTTAGACTTATATTCTGTAATAAGTTATTTCAAGCTTTTATAATTAATATTTTATCATTTTTTTATTTATTTAAACATTATATTATTAATAATAGATTATTAATAATACAAATTTATATATGTTCGTTTTTAATATAATAATAATATTTACTGTTAAATTATTTGAGTTTTATAATAAGAAACAGAATAAAATATATTACATAAAAAGAAAAATAGATTGTAAATTAAAGTATTTATTTCAGGATTTATATTTTCTATCATTTCATCAAATTTATCATTATAGTTACAATGCAAAATTAATTTTTTTAAATATTATTTTTATTCCTAATAGAGCTAATATTTTTATATGAGAAATAAATTTGAAAACTTATTATCGCTGTATTTTATGTTCTGATCAAAAAACATTTTATCATTACCTTATTTGAATATTTAGTCCTGAAATATTTAAATAGCAATAATAATTTTTCTAAATATTGGTTGAAATAAGTACGATATATCAGATATATTAAGAAAAGTAGTATTATGTTTTTACATATTCTATTCATGAATAGTATGTCAGAGATAACAAAAGGAATATATTTGTAAGAGAAAAATTCATGTTCAGTGAAACAAAATGTTATAGGTGTCGCCAAACAAATAGATCAAAGTTCGTATCATAGATCTTATCGAGATTCTATTTCGAATATGCACAAATTATTTCTATAAAAAGTAGTAATGATAGAATATTATATTCTTATGAGCAAAACCTGAAAGTCGAAAATAAAAAACATAATCGAACAAAGACAAATAGAGAAGTGAATAAAAAATTATTAATTATCGAACAAATCTATTTTTGTTATTTAATATCTAAAAATATCAACTGAAGGTTTTTCTATATTAAATATTAAAATAATTAAATAACAGTATATCATAATTTTGGTACAAAAAAATTATTTTTTTAATTTACATAGTTTATATATATATATATATGGGTGTGTGTGTGTGTATATACAGATCCTTCAAGATCCTAAAATTTATTGTTTTATTCTGATATTTTATTTACTAATATAATTCATTATAAATTTGAATTTCTTTTATATTTATATTAATATCAAATTATTTATAAAAACTTATTTATACAATAATTATTAATCCTATGATGTAAAGAAATGTTTAAAAATAAACATTCAAGAATTAAAATTTTCTAAATATTTAATTATAATTTATTTATTTATTACATTCCTTATTAATTAAATTTAATTTTTCATCAATGCATATAACTTAATAATTTTTACTTCAAAATAGTTTATTTATTTTTATCTGCAAGAAACTGTATAAAATTTCTTTCATATTCTTCAGTTTTCATTTAAAATGTACGTTTACTTTATTAAACGAATAATAATCCTAAAACCAACATTATTTGAATTTATCTTTATAAAAAATTCTTAAATAAAAAATTATTTTATCCACATGAATTCACATACGATTATCCACTAACTTAAGATTTTCTGTATATTATATCTTTTCATTTATTTATTTTTTACTTTTTACTATAAAAATTTAGCTATTAAAAATTATTGATACTACTTTCTTAGTTTTAATGATAGCTGTAGATATACTGGCATTCGGATCAAGAATTTACTCCACATAATTATATCATACTTAAAAAATACAATATACTGTATATACATTTAATTTGCTTTCGAAAAAATTTTCAATCTTAGTATTCAGTGCTTATGTCAGCATGAAAATATATAGCAGTTAATTTTTAAATTTAAACAACTATACAATAGGAAAATAGAACCATGTCAGACCCTATTCTAAATTGAGAAGAATAACCGAGCAGCTTCAAATCCTAACACTATATTGATATTAAAGACTTACTTAGGAAGAATTTAAAAAAACTGTATTTTCACCGAATTTCAGAACTAAAAGATCAAAATCCGAAAAGTTGTATGGTTTTAATTTGTAAAAAAATAATGATAAAAAAATAAAAAATTTCATAGGTGTTATATATGTAAATTACGCACAAAAGATATATGACTTGTAAGAACTTGAAGAATGTTTCAATATTAACTTTATGTTATATTCATACATTCATTCGTACATACATATATATATATATATATATGTAAGATTCCTATATTTCTTTCTGTAAACGTTCCAATCTTTATATTTTTTATACGATTAATCTTTTATGTAGACAAGTTATCAATATATAATTTTCATTTTACTGAAAATTGAATTTTCCGATTCCTGGTTCGCGAATTACATTAAGAAATTTAAAATCATATTTTTTATCTCTTTATTAGAAATTGTCTTTATTTTAAAATTTTATTCTACATTATTTTTCTTTGCGTTATGTATTTATTAAATTAGGGTAACATCTATTTATCGAAAGTAATACTTATCTAATTATCTCTTTTATTTAATTTGAATATAATTAAAAACCTTTACATGTATCAGTTTTTGATAATTTTTTTAATAATTATTTATTTACGTAGTATAAATACACTTGATTATGCGATAAAAGTTGAAACTCAATAGCCTCATCCATTTAATAAATACTATGAAATTACTGACTAAAAGTTCATATTCCTTTAAAATTAGGTTAAAATTTTCACAAAAATAATATTATACATTTAACGAACCCTCAAAATATTTATCAACATATTAATGTAAATATACATAAGAATTATATAAATTTTTAATTACATTTTTATGTTTTTGAAATTTACTAAACTTTAATTTCGTTGAATAATCATTTAATATAAATTATTTTTTATTTCTTCAAACTTTATAATTACAATTCATTTACTTTTGTTTATTAAGATTTCTAAGTAATTTTATTTTATTATAAAAACAGATGTTTTAAATTATAAATGTAAGATTCAATAAAAATTAGGAAAAAAATATAATAATACATAAACAAGATAAAAGTAAAGTAAAATTTTTTAAAATAAATAGTCGAATACACAGAATATTTGAAATGAATCATATGCTTTTAATATACAAAATTATAGGCTGTTATTAAACGTATTTGATTTGACCATTCTATTTATTTCAATAATGTTGTTATAATGAAAAAATATTGAAATTGTGCATTTGTTTTCTTAATTGCAATTGAAGACAATTATAATTAATAATACATAATTATTTTACATATCAAAAATTGATAAGTTATATGAATAAAAGAATACTTCCACTATATCAGTTTCTATTTCCAATGATTTAAGTTTAAAAAACATTATAATTATAATAAATCTAGAAAAGTTCGCCAAATTTTTTCGACCGTTTAAGAAAAAGGAATCTTAAAATTTTTAATGTACTCCAAATCGCGATTTCAGCTCCAATTATTTCTCGTGAAAATACCATTTTTCGTCAATTAGAACTGACCAGAAAAAAATAAATTTTTGCAATTGACTACCTTTGAAGTTGACTGCTTATTTTTTATTTACCTAGATCATTTCCAAAACATAATGGGAAATGAGGGTAACAAAGTCATCGGAATTATCTGTTATTATCTTTTCTTGCCTTCTGTTACATATATGATGTCATTAAAATATTTCATCGGTTAAGTATTTGGCAAAGAATTTAAATGGGAAAAATCTTTTGGTATAAAATACCCATAGATCTAACATATATGTTACGCCTTTATCTCTTCAAATTTTAGATTTAAATTTTAAAAAAATTTAAAAAAATTTTTTATATTAAAATAAAATATGGAATTTTTCTATCTTATCCATAATTTCCGTTTTTTCTATTTTTGATCAATTTGCCTTTAGGTGATCAACATATACATCTAAGATTCAATTAATGCATGTATTCAATTAATAAAAATAAAAATTGAATTTAATAAATAATGCAGAGTACTAATCACAAAAATTACATTGTGAAAAAAATTAGTATTTCGCAAATCAATAAATTAATCTTTTCTTGAAATTTTTAAGTGAATATTTAATAATATTTTTGAAAATATACTTGAACTGAAGCTCGCGGTGTGAATTCACACGTAGTTAAACTAACTCTCAAGCTCATTCATATATTGAGCTAAAGATAGCTATGACTTCTGAAAAATCGCTTTTCATAAATTCATCTCTTGACACAATTCAAGAAACGGCCACTTGTCAAGTACTTTCTTACACTACTTTGGTTTTGCTTTTTTGCTGGTTGATTTTTTGCATCTTTTTCTTTGAAATATGGATTGCAATGGTTCATATTTTCCAGTCACTGACATAGAAATATATATTGTATTATTAGAATACGTACATACGAGAATTCAGTTTCAGTATTGAGATTGGTATATGACCTGTTTCAGGTAAGAAACGGAAACATAAATGAAACTTCTTTTTCAAACGCTAATGTATAAAATCTAAATATAGAAATTTATATTAGAAGAAAATTTATGCTGTAAAATATTTTCATTTAGTGTTTATAATTATAATAATTTTATATAAAATTTTAAAAGTAACTCATACTTAGTAAATTATCATACATTTTCGTCTCCTGTTCATTATTTATCAGTTATCCGCTAACTTTTATACACATCTAATCAATTTAAAACTCTAAAAATAAATTCGATAAGATGAAAATAACAAAATTTTCAAAAAAAAATCTGTTTGCATCAATCATGAATATTATACGATATTTTTCACTTGTATGTTCTCTGAAATTAGATTAGTAAATATTTAAAATATATAAAATTATACTACAATTATTTTGCAGTATAGTTTATAAATATCGAATTCAGTTTAATATTTAAGTATCCAGGTTAGTTCACTATTAGTTATATTTACTAATAAAATGCGGTATTTTATTACTACATCAAGAACAGATTGTTACTCTAAATGTATAGATACAAATATAAATATAAAGCACATTATGCTTTTATATACTTCTTTTATATTCAACTGCTATTGAAATAAATAAGAAATGTTTATATTTATTAATATATAAAAAGTATTTTTAAATTTCTATACACATCTACAATTACAAGTTTTTTAAAACGAATTTATGATACTTATCAATAGTGCAGTTTGAGAATATAATAATATAATATGATTATATAGTAATGTAAAAATTATACTATTATTTTTACTTAAGTTTGAATGAGACAAACATCTAAAAGAATTTAGAGAAGAAACGTAGATAAAGTATATACAATTTTTTTGGGAAAAAAAAATTTGATGTAGAACAGAAACTGTTTAGCTTAAAAAATAGAAATTTTGAAAATCCATACTTATAATGCTTTAAGGGTTTTCAATTCTTAATCACATATTATTTTTAAATTAATACACTTATATACTAATACTTATTTCAAGATTACATTTTTATTTTTAAAACAATATAACTATAATCCTCATCTGTAGTTTTTATAAATTTATACTACAAATACATTTTAATCAGTTTTATATTTTTAAATACTTGATATTCTAAGAACATCAAGTATCAATATATTTAATGAATTATTATGTGTTCTATTTAAGAAATATATATTTATATTAAGTAATAAATTCAAATAAAATAATATTACTGAAAACAATAACAAATATAATAATATATTAAATATAATTGTCTGTTGCTTTAAATATTTAGTTATTTTATTTTTTCTAATTAGATAACAACATTTTTGCAAAGTATTATTGTATAAAGTTATTAAAAACTTTATACCTTTTAATTTTTTTAACAATAAATTACGTCCTTGTATTATTATAAAAATTATTTGTTTAAAAGAAGTAAGATATTACTCGAAAACCATTACAATTATAAATTCTATCTCGAAATAATGTTTTTAATTCTCCAAGCATAATAACTTTAATTAAAATCTTGGTTAAAATTCATTTTCATACATGATTTATTTGTTTGCTTATTTTGTTTCATTTAAAAATCAATATATTTCTTATCTTTAAAAATATATAATAATATTTTTATTTTTTCATTTATGAAGAATATAAGAGTTTTTAACTAATTACAATGCAATAATAAATATTTAAGAATTATATAAATATCCACTGTATATAATACTTAGTATATAAAATCTAATATTTAATATTAGAAATAAATATTGTCAAAAAATTTAATTCTAGAATTTTAAAGCGTCAAGTTAAATTTGAAAACTTACTTTAAACTATTAACTTCAGAGAATGTAAGATCTCATAACGTTGAGATTTTGGTGAAAGTCCCTGTTGACTTATATGTTCATAAACACAGTAAAAGATAATTAGACGGCTGAATAGCTACGAAATAACACAGTAAGATTAGAATTCTTGGAGAAACCTCCAACGATCTGCACAGTTGTAGAGTCTGTATATAGTCGTGCTATTTTACCATTATAATAAATAACTTCCATTTACTCCATTTTCTCTTACTTACTTCGTTTATGTATTTCGTTCTCCCAATTTCTTAAACTTATTTGTTACTTGATTAGACCTATTTTAGCTAATAGCTGAACTATGAAACAAATCTACTTTCAAATAAATTATGACCTTGAATTACTACGGTTAAAATAAAATTACAACCATTTGAATTTGACATAATAATGAATATTTTCAACAGTTTCGAATTCCTTCATAAATATTCATAATTGTTATAAAGAATAATAACTCACAAAGACCAATAAATTTTTTGAGGTATATAAAATCTACAAGTATTCAGAACGAATGAATAAAACGTAACGGTATCATAAATTTTATTTTTTCATTAAATATTATGGAAAAATATTATTTATTGTAAATATGAAATAAAGAATGATTCTTTTATATTAACATTTTTTACTGAACTCTAATTTAAAAAAGCCAGTGATTCACTTGCTAATTTATAAACTTTTAAGGACATTTCTTTTGTTCTTATGTTTTAGCATTTAATATTTATGATTGATAGAAAATCTTAATATAAATATTATAAACTAAAATTGGTTTGTAGTAAATGTTGCTTATATTAAAGATGCTCATAAATAAATTTTTACGTAAAATTTTTTTTTATTAGAATATAAACAGTTAATTATTTTTTTTATTTTTGAAAAAAAACGGTAAATATTAAATAATATATAGTAACCTGTACAAGTAATTAAAGTTTTTTTAAATTATGCCTTATAGTTTTATTCTTTAAATAATTAAAACTATAATTGATTGAATTCTTCATTAACTAATTAAATATCAAAATCAAATATTGATAATATAAGGGGAATGCAACTTTTACATAAGAAGTGAAGATTTAGTATCAAATAACATTGATATAAAAAAAATGTATGAATATGCCTTGCAATTTGAAAAAAAAAACATTTTAATTTTTATAATGTAGCTCATTAGACATTTGTGATCTCGCTCACAATTTTATACTTTAAGTATATATGTTTTTAATACCGTAAAATTTTCTTTTTCTCAATATCCTCTCAGTTTTATATTAGCAGAATACTCTTTAATTTTCTAATAAACCTT
This sequence comes from Dolichoris vasculosae, assembly GCA_018907195.1. Taxonomy (NCBI): domain Eukaryota; kingdom Metazoa; phylum Arthropoda; class Insecta; order Hymenoptera; family Agaonidae; genus Dolichoris; species Dolichoris vasculosae. The sequence goes on along the minus strand of JACCHY010000005.1, from coordinate 9,203,705 downwards.
CCAAATTAGAGTTTCCAACGGCTATTGGACTCTAAGTTCCACTATTTCTTTATTATCTTAAGACTTATATTGCCTTAGGAGATGTTTAACTTCTAATTTTTATCTTAATCCTACGGGATATTTGAATTCCACAGCTGTGGTTATTTCGGTTTTTATCAACGTACTTTTACCCTGTAAGTGTTAATGCCACGTGTTTGCACATTTTTTCCCATGATTCTCAAGTGAGTAAAAAGGCACAAAATTGATGTCGTTATTCTTTAGAGCTTCCCAAAACAACCAGAGCAGTAAATTAATTACCCGTCGTAATGAAGGTGATGTGCTTAATTGCTCTTCCTTTGCCTTGCAAAGGAAACCGCGTTACTGCCATCGATGAGACTGATTTATGCTTCGTAATCCGAAACTAAAACTATACTTCCTTTTACTAGAATTATACATAACAAGAATGTATTTAGTAATTGACGTTAAACGGAGTTAGTGGGATGACCTTGGTTTTTTTATTTTATTGTTTTAGCCATGTTCATTCCAATCTCTTTCATACAATTTCGCAACATTAAAAAGTTATCGATCTGATATGTGCGTCAACCTGAATTTTTTTTATTTCATACATTTATAAATAGAATCCAAAAAGAAATTTCCTACCATCTTTATCTATTTAACTCATTTTATAAATATTTATATATCATAAATATTCAAGTTTTAAAAAAATACACACAGAAATATAGAAAGTAAAAAGAAAGATAGAAATCAAGTACATTAATACAATAGACTATTATTGATTTTTGTCTTACACAGCTTATCATTTTAAAATATTTTTCATTGAAAAGTCAGTACTAGTATTTTAAAAATTAATTTTATTAAATGCTGGATTTCAATGAATATAACGAAAAAAAATTAATTCTTTGATTATCGTTAAATTAAATTAAAGTAATATAATATATTCTTTGGAAGTTAAATTTTTTTATAAATGTATTCCAGACTTATTATAAATTTTTTTCAGCATTGATATTATTATTCATTAATTTATTTTAATATGTATATCTTATTTTGTAGATTATTAAAGCCTGCTTCGGAATAATATTATTTTTATGTATAAATAACACTTTCTAAAATGCAATTATTGTATTTCTTGATTGTTGATTCCAATTAAACTAATATTTATATTTTATAATTAGGATCTCGTAATAAATTTGTCATGAATACTACTTTTATAATTAAATACGAAGTGATAATAAAATTAAAATTAACAGACTAATAATATCATTAAAATTAACAAACTAATAAGATCATTAAAATTAACACACTAATAATATCGTTAAAATTAATTGGATTAAAAATTGACGAATTAAATAATAAAATCAATACTTTATTTTGAAAACAATAAAAATGCATAAATACAGATTTTAATTAATACATTTACTTTTATTTGAAAAATATACAACCAATCAATAGAACCCTTAACTAATAATTACTTAAATTTAAAATATATATACACTTATTATTTATTTTATTTTTAACGGTATTTAACAACCACATTGAAAAATGATTTTTATCTAAGTATTAACCTTTTCATTTAATGTTTTATTTCATATTTTTTATATTTTACCTAATTACATTCAATATTTTTTAACTTTATATTTTTATTGCACTAAATATAAAACAATATTCATACATTTGTTTAAAAATAAACAACTATTTATTTTCCTATTTTCAACATTTAAAATTTTGATAATGTATAATTAAATAATTAAAAAAATAAATTATATGTTATTGCATTTAAATTTAGTGTACTAAAAAGGTTTCGAATAGTTTAATTATTATTATTATATAATTTTATCTAATATACTTACGAAGTTTATATTTTTCATAATCTTAAAATTTAATACAAAAATAAAATAGTAGATTACCGTGATACTACATTATTTTTGTCACGTCAATATTAACATATCGTTTGTGGCGTAAGTAATTTTTTTGGTAGTATAGAAAATAAAATCACTGCTTTAAACCTACACGTATATCTATTTTATTTTTGGAACTGAGAAAATTCATGAAAAGTTATATAAAAAAAGAAAAATAATAACCTTATATACTGTATGTTTAATAATTCATCTTCTTGATTTTGAACTTCGCGACCTTCCCATACATTAGTAATGACCTTCTCTGAATTATGTAAATCTTGATATGAGTATCATCAAAAGATATTTAATATACTATATAAAAATTGTACCATAGATAACAAATACAATGAAACGAAATTTTTAGAAAAGATGTAAACCGTATTTTTTTATAATCCAATGCTTCATAAATAAAATATGTAAGATATATTTTAATAAAATCTGATTTTACAAAGTTACACAAATACTACATTAAAAAAATCTATTACCTTTAAAAAATTTTTTAATCTTAACTTTAAAGTTTCTTGGTTACGAAATTTTTTGAAGAATATAAGAGTAATAAATAAATTTAACCGATGACTTAAAATTAAATCAAACTTTTATACTATTACCCTTAATTCTAATTATAAACAAACATAAATTTAGAAAATCATATTAATATCTAATTTTGAGTTGAAAAGAAGCTACCATTAAATCAAACAAGTGCAAAAAATATACGTACTTTCATGGAATTAATAAAATAAAGAGTATAAGTAAGTGATAAAAATGTCTCTTTTATACTCGTACACCTGATTTTTAATAAAAATTTATTGGATATACAAGACACATTAAAAACAAATATGTAAGGTATAAAAATATACTTTCTTTTAAAGAATATATATTGTTAAAAGAAAATCATTGCATTATTCGATAATGTCTTATGCACACGTCATAATATTGACACATGTACATTATTCCAATATATGTTATGTCATAAGTTTGAAAGAAAAGAAATCTAGAATTTATTATCACTAGCTGTTCCCGACTAAGCAGATACTTTTATACAAACATATTTCTTTATTATCTTAATCTAAACTAGAAAAATGTTTATTGAGTTTAGTTATCAATACTTTTTCGTTCAATAATTTTTAAAATACTGTCACCTTCATTTCATCAAGAAAACGTTGATATAAGTAATAAATATAAACAATTAAACCTTAATTTTGCAACAAAATATAATTTCTGGAATAATATTAAAGTACATAATATATTTAAGTGAGTACACACGAGTAAATAACTAAAACCTTTGTTTAACAATTATCTATAAATCAAATCTCTTACAAATTCTCATTTATAATCTGTATATATTATTCGAATTAAAATATTCTTTATGTCACAAAAAATTTTTAAATAATTTTATTATATAACATATTATTGATGGGGATAGAATAAGACTTTTTGTATTATCAGCTATTTTCGTATATTTAGGCCACTAAGTGACCGCTTACAACTTTCAGTACTGTAATTATTTTTTTATTTACGATTTCGCACACAGTGTTTTCACAAATTTACTATAGTTTATCATAGTAAAATATTTTATATAATTCTCCATATTTTATTGCAATTTATTAAAATTTTTAGTATAATGTAGAAATAATTTTTGGATTCACAAATTTTAATCGTGAAACAAAAATATTTTCGAAAAGCTGATTTTCAACCATAGTTATATTTTATTAAATAAATGTATTTTTACTCAAATACTAGTGGAAACCATTATTTAATGCTTAAAATATTTTTTTTAAATTACATCTATAAAGAATATGTAATAAATAAAATTGAATAATTCAGTAAGATGAAATCATAATTTGATTTTATGTAAAACAAAGTTTCGTTCTTTTTAAAAATTTAAAATTCATTGAGATTGCTGTCGAAGCATATATCCTCTTTAAATATAACACTTGGAAGCTAACACTCGAAAGAACTTAAAAGTAATGGATCAAGAGCGAAACTGTAAAAAAAGTGTTTCAAATATACAGAATATTCGAAAAAATTTAGCCCAGATGTTTTCCTTGGCAGAAGGAGTTCATGACAAAAAATGCTCAGTGAGGTCAAGTATCTGGACGCGGAGTATAGAGCAAACAAAATGAAGCACGGATGACTTGTCACTTACAAAGTTAAAACTCGCAGAGGGAAGCAACTGCGATTTAGTGCAAAGTACAGCGGAGACGGCGATGACGCCGGTTTTCCGCTGATGTATATCTTGGTCAGTGCCTCCCTCCGGGTTGTCACTGCCGCACTGATACTCCCAAGAGTCTTTTTCCCGAGATGACGGAAGCCCCGGGCTCCTCACGTTACCGGAATCCCGTGACGCGCGAAAGACGCGAAACGAGGATTGCCGCGATCTTGGATGTGGTCATGATATACGTGCTCCTCGAGTTCTGCGAACTTTCGAGGAGAAAAATGATGTGCATAGGTGATGTCGGAATATTCGAAGAGATGAATTTACTTGATTAAATGATGAGATTCTCATCTGAGTGGATCATAAGAAAACTATTGATTCGTTTTTAATTAGTTTTGCACACCATCTCAATTAATTTAATCGTTAAATTTAAGAGGATACTTCTAAAATTGATTTAACTCGAGTAAAGTATAATCAAATATTTTAAATACGTTTAATATTACACAAGAAAGACTAGAGTTCTTGAATCCATGCGCAATTAATTTAAGATTCTGTCGGATATGAAGGGTAATAATGGTTGAATTATTTACACTTGGACACTAAATTATTCAATTATATAAGTATTTACTGATAATAATATTACGTAGATTAGAAGCAAATATTATTAGAATAATATAAGGATATAAAGAATATTTTCATGTTTACTTGAAATTAGAGGAAATTTCAAATAACCCTTTGTAGTATAATATATAAGAGCCTGTTTTTCTAAAATATCATCGCTTTAAACGTATCTTATGAATAAAATTTGTATATGAATTCCTTAAAATACATAGATTTCTTTTAATTTTAAATAATTATATAAAAACTGTACAATTATTTGTGATATATTTTCTGAAATATTTGAAAAATCTTTATAAAAATTAAAATGAAATACTTTGAATGATAGATACAATATAAATTTTAGAAAAAAGAAGTACTTGTGATTTTACTTTTATAAAATTTTAATTAAAAAAATTACTTTATGCTTATTAAAATTCAATAATAATATCTTTTTTACCTATATGTACTATAATGATAAATATAATTACACGCATTAAAATGTATTATTTACTAAAATTTTTAATTCTTTAAAATATTTATTTGATTAAACAAGCTTTAGAAATCCACTCTTTCTTATGTACCTATGAAGAACGATAATTTTATCGTTAAACGCGTTACAATCTCAAATTTATGAGAAATGTAATAGTAGATTAATTCAATCATCCAAAATATAAATTTCAGAGGTAATAAATATTTTTCAAAGACTGTAAATGTCCTTCATAAACATGTATCTCACGGCTTATAACAAACCATTACGAGACTTTGGAAAATAAATTTAAACTAATTCCCGTCGTTGAAATGATGTTGAGAGCTCTAGTTGCCACATTCAAGCGACCTACTTCTTAAGACTGGAACAATCTTCCTCAGTCCGCTTCTTTTACTCACGTTTATTGTCATAGCCGTACATTTTTCTCTCACCCACACATTTGGAAGCAAATTCTAGCAAGTCCCTTGAGAAACAAACGGTTCCACTTGCTTTTTCATTACGATGGATAGCCGTATCATAAAATAAGAAATTTTACCAAGTGAAAGAAAGCCGAACAGAGCTGTTTCAAAGAAAAGGTTGGTAAGGCCGTGAAATTTAAATTTCTTTTAGTATATACATACATCTACGGGTATATACGTTTGAAACGACTTATTCAATACCTATAATATTATCAATAAAATAAAGTCTTGTCTTTGTATTTACATTTATAAATTCAATTTCGTAAAAACAGGAATTGAAAAAAATTTTATTGTAGCTTTTATATATATTAACAAAAGTACGCTACTTATTTACAGATAACAGTATCCTATTTCAAAAAAGCAGAATAAGAGAGATTTATAATTTAAATATCATTTTTAATTTAAATATATTTTTTAAATTCTGAAACATATGTACTAATTGAATTTTAATTTATCATATTAATAGTTTTAGGAAATAAAAGTATGTAAAAAAGAAAACAAAATAAGATTTCTTATGAATACAGATTTATAATTGGATATTTAATAGTTCCATCTTTTAACATTATGTCAAGTATTCTTATATTTTTCACTTAAATTTAAAAAAGAATAATTAGTAACCAAATCAGATAATATTATAACTCAGACAGTTCAAAAGTTAATTAAATTTTCAGTACTAAAACAAAATTCTAAAAAGTATATAATTCTATGATGGCTCAGTCAGAATTCCTTAAAAATTAGTAAAAAATTGGTTTATTTGAATTTTATTTGTTTTTTTTATAAGTACTTAGTATAACATTTAATAAAATTTGTATTAATTGCAAATAAATAAAAAAAAAATTTTAAACAAATTGTATTTCATAAAAAATTGTGTCATGTTATTAAAAAAATTGTTTTAATCTACAGGTAAAGATAAAAAAGATATCACTTTACGGAAACATAATTACTTACGTAAATGTAATTTTTTCTTATAAATAATGTAAAGAATAATTTAACGTTTCATTTTCTAAAATAATTATTATAATACATTTACTTTAATTAATTTAAATACACATAATTTTAATTTTTAATAAACCCATGATAAATATTTAAAATAAGATACCATATTATTTTAAAACTATTGTGTCAAGTGATTTATAGAAATATATTTTTCCTGAAACAATTATTTAACGTAATTGACGTACATAAATATTTAGAATACATTAGCTCTCATAATTTTACTTTTATATTTATGCAACTTATAATTTTAATTTTTATTAAACTTTTTTTTTATAATCAATAAAATGAATAAATAATGTTAAATAATTACAAGCAATTGAGTTTTTAAATTAAATTTAACAAATCCAAAGCTATTCAGTTTATAATAAATCTAAAATTTTAAAGCTAAACATCTGTGAAGAAACGTGAACTTGACCTCTCAATTTTCCATAAAAGAGCTTTATAAATTTTACATCATCAAGCGAAAATAGATAAAATTTATATATATTATTTTTAGTTGAAATAACTCTGAAAATGTTTCTTAAATTACTTGAATTGAACATAATTTAAGCAATTACATTCATTTAAATTTGTTTTCAATTTAGTTGTTAGCTCTTGCAACTTTTTTTCTCAATTTCTATTAGCCAGATTTCGTTTTTATAAAATGTAAAATCTACTCAGATTTTACTTTCTAAATAATTTATTAAAATCTATTTTAAAAATATTATCTGTGTCACTGTGATTTTCATCGACAGATAATTCAGTGAATAACGTGATACAATTATATTCCTAGGATATTATCAATCATCAAAATTAATTTTTTTATACAGATTGAAAATTATTTAAAAGTGATAAAACATAACATTAAGTTTATTAATATTTTTATTTCAAAAATAGCTGCTAAATATATAAAAACCAAATTTGTATTTTCATAACCATTAGATTTACTAGTTAGGTCATGAATAATTATAAATTAAGTTAAATATATTGAAATAATTTCAAATGATAGAATTATAATTCATCGTATAAACTTTTATCCTATTCGGTGTTTTGGAACAAAATTTCTTTTCAATATTACTGCAACCAATATTTAATTATGCTGTGTTTTATTTAAATATCTTATTGACTTATAATATTTAAATATATTATCTATAATTCGAATGTTTATGTTACGGTGGAAATAATTAATACATAAATAAAGTCAATGAATACAGAATTTTTGTAAACAGTCTTAAAGGCTAAATTTAATATTTCCCAATATTTTAAATTAGTCTAAAAATAAATCAAATTTGTTTAATGTTCTGTCAATATAAAAACATGTTTAAAATAAAAGTTATCATTAATAACGATCGCAATGAAATAAATATTACTGGTGCTCGATTACAGATTAATAATTTTTGTAAAATAGAAGGTAGATAATATTATGTTTGAAAAAGAGAATATTTAAATCGCATTGCAAAACTTGGATAACGATTTCGAGACACATTCCTCAAGGGTTATAATTTCAAAAATAATCATTGTACTTCTACCAGCTTTGAAGTCGCCTTCACTTAAAACTTCAAACTGGCACTATTCTCAACTCCGAGAAATTCAGAGAGTAATCTCAGAAAATAGAGGTGATTCTCCGAGCGGTCGGTAGATTTAATCATCAGCGGGTAGCACCGGGTGCTCGAATAATTACGCGACGAGCCTTGATTGCCAAACTGCGCGCGGCTCGGAACTGAGGACTTTGGCTTCAGAGGAGCACCGGGAAACGTTGTGTGAAATACCAGTGCAATCGTATACGCACCAAGTGCGTATGGAATGCGTGCGGAAACTCGTCGGTGGATTTGTACAGGTATGCGCTCGACAGCTACGGGGATAACTGGACTTCGAATTGTCTATCAAGAGACACGAGACATGCAAACTTTTTAGATGTGCGCTTGTTTTCGAATCAGGAGAAATCGAGCAAATTTATACTAACCGATAGAAGTTTAGTGGTCTCTAACGCTCAAACATTAGTTTCCAATGTTTATTTTTATCTGTAAACTATTGAGTGCGTACTGTTGAGTGAATTTATTAAAACCTAATCCGACTAAATAAACATTAAGAATAATTTATTCTAAAAAAATATGAATATCCATATTTCAATGCTTCAGAAATGATTTCTTTAAGTGGTAGAAGGTATAATCAACTAGATATAATCGATTAAAATTTAAATTGATAAATTCAATTAAAAATTATTTTTGTTTTAAATTGTCGGTAACAATTTAATTTAATAATAATTCAATGGTTGAAAATCACTTCGATAATTATTATTACATCCAAATATTGTTTTGAATGAATAAATTAAATATTTTATAAAGAAAATATATCAAAGTAATTATTATTCGGACAAGTCTAAATATTTATATCCGATAATAATATTTAAATAAATTATTCAATGAATAATCTAAATTCGTGATAATAATAGGACTTTGATGTACAGCTTAATATAATATTATTGATCAATATTCATTTATTATATTAAATTTAAAAAAAAAGAGTATTTATTATTCTTTTAATAACTTTGAAAAAAATATAATAATATTTATTTTACGGTTATTTTATTTTGAAAAATATTTAAAATTTTAATATTTTATATATTTTTTAAAATAGCTGAAGCTTGTTTTCAACGAAATACATATTTTAAAAGCGATACTAATAATTTAAACAGGCACAATAAATGCCATCAACGGTGTAAAATAATTTTTTATAGTCTGTTTTATGTAACCTGAATTTTGAATAAAGCGAATTATTAAATGATTGGTAAATTAAATATTATTAAGTATAATAAATTATTAAATACAATTTTCTATGACTGAATATTTTTGAAGTTATCCATAAAAATTTATTAGATATCCAGAGAGAAAATATTTTTAGATTTGTTTTAAAAATGTAATAGCTTTTCAATTTTCATACAGTTACCAAAAATAAAAAGTTGTAAATTTTTAAAAATATTTTTATATTTTATTTGATGCATAAGAAATGAATATAGTTGAAAACTAAAATCTATTCTTACTTCATTCATTAAACATATTTCCTTTAAAGATATTAAAATATTCCAAAAATTTACTTCATCGGATTTTTAAGTTTTAAAAATAATTTTTTCATATAGTTATTTTTCAACTACTAATAAATTTATTTTCCTTCATTAAAGTTTTTTGGATTATTCATTATTTTTTGTTTTTCAAATATGTAACTAAATTTTGTAATATTCTATAATTATCTTAGTTGTTTATTTCTTATTAGAAAATGCGTATTATTAAATATTTTTTATAGTTAAGTTATCTTGCGATGACTCTATGCCAATAATGGCTTCATAATGGTGTAGAGATCTTATAGATACGACTGATGGAGAAAATTCTTATAGTTATACTTTACCTCTCCTTTTTCTATAGTCTAATAAAAACTCTTTCTGCTTTTACTTCTCTAGGCTAGTGGAGATCCTTTCGACAAAGTTTCAATTTTTATAACTAGTAAGGCTTTACAGCGAAAAAAATTCGTCAGACAAAAACCCTCCTTATTCGACCATCGGTAGACTTCAACGAAAATTTATGTATTTGATCTGAGCCCTTTTTCCTTAAACTTCATTTAGATTAATTAACGCCATTACTAAGCAAATTATACTCAATGATGTAGTCATAGAAAATTAAACAGTAAGTAGATGTTGATGCTATGAAAATTATCCCGTGTCTTATATTCTAAGTAAACGTGAAATGGCATATTTTTATGACTCATTTTGTTTTCGGTAATTAATCATAATAAAAGATTCATTATTCGTGTATTATTTTATTATTAACAGTTCATATATTTTATTACTCAAGGCATTTAAGTAATCGCTATTATTTTTGTATGCTTTATTATCCAAATTTAAATTATACTAAAGATTATATTACAACCTGAGAAATACTTGTATATTTCTAATGTTATAGTGATTAAAGCAACAATTATTAATTCTTATTAAATACTTTCACTAAATTTGATTATCAAACATGAAATAATGGTATTTTTAGTTTAGTTAACATTTTACTATTCAAATATGCTTTTAAACTAGACTACGGTTGTTATTATTTATACAATTAGATTATTACATATTTGTATTTTATTGCATTGTCTTTCTTTACCTTTGTATATTTTCAAAAATCTTTCAGAAGATATATTATAAGAGATTACATAGGTTCAGTTATTTTCTAAAGTATTTTTTATATAATCTATACGTCTATTAAATAATTTTTTCCTTTTTAAGGAAATATTTTATTAAAATAAATTCTTAAATAAACTTGTAAAGAAATGAATAAATAGCTATTCTATGTAATAAGTTATACACTACTGTACATAAGGATCGATGTTTAAGTTAAGACTAACGTCTCGCTTTATGATAAATCTCTTCGATTGTGAAAACAAGGGTTTTACTGTCAACAAAATGCGTACATATATATTGATAGTGTATATAGTATTATCAAAATAGAAATTTGGTAGATAACTATATTAAATATTATAGCAAGAAAATATAGAGATTCAAATTTTCAAATTAATCGATCCGATAATTATTATATAATAATATACTGTGAATTGAAATTTTATATTTAGAATTTAACGATTTTTATATTATAATATTATTTAATAAAAAGATATAAATCTCATAAAAATATTGGAGTTAAAAAATAAAAAAGTTTACGATATATTATATTACTAATTGAAAATCCATAAATCCAAATTATTTTAGGAACTTTATTTCAATATTTAATCATTATAAATTAAATGCTTTCTTAAAATTTTTTGTGGTTAAAAATAATAATGAAATAATAAAGTAATAAAACTGCAATCAAATAATACATTTAAAACATTCGACCGCGTATAAACTTTATCGTTAAAAAAGTTTGTTTACTTTTTGCATTGAGAAAAGCTACTTTATTTAAGAAAGTAAATTACTTTTTTGTTATAATTTGTTAACTGTAACTTTGTAAAATATAATTTTTTTGTTCAGCATTATTTTGAATTAATTTAGCTCAATAATCTCTGTTATCGAGTAAATTAATTTATAAGCCGAAACTAAACTATGAAATATTCTTTTTTAAAATTTTAATCCGAATCGAGATACATGATCTGAAAATATAATTTAATTACTTTACTCGAATACTAAAAATCCCTTTATATATACTAGCTCGAGAGCATATTTTCGGTTTTTCAATCACGTGATGTAACTACAGTACCATAAGTCGATCGCGCGACTAGAGCTTCGAAAACCTCGATCAATCTATGGCAAATAGATTGCGTTGATACTTACCTTCTCAGGTAATGCAAGAACGCGAAATACTCGAACTTGAATCCTATGCTCCCGCAGAGAAAATCTTCGTGCTTGCAGGATACATGGATACGATAAGACTTTTATTACACAACGTTGAATCGAGCTTGGAGGTTTATTGAAACTGTGCTTGAGCGAACAATGTAGATGGTTTTTAATTATTGTTTCTAAGTACTCTACTCTTTTTCTTCTACTTTTTAGAACACAGAATAGAGTTAAGCGTCTCGTATATCGCTTAAGTTGTATCACCAATTTGGTTTTTATATTCTAAATGAAATTAAGGGAAGAGTTTTCAAGAAAAACCGTTTCATTTGATGAACATAAAATAGAAAATTAAATATAAAATGATAAAGTAAACTATGTTTTGAGGTATTATCAAAATTACAATAAAAATATTTTTGTGGTTTAATTCAATATTTGAATCATTCAATTAAGTACAATTTTATTACACTATCAAAAATAGAAGTAGAATTATTATAAATCTTATAAAAAATACTTTTATCGATGAAATATCTTTCGCCATAATTATTGAAAAAAGTAAAATTTTACCATTGGTTAATATACGACCATATTATTATGCATATTATTTGATTAAAAATAATACTTAATCTGTTCGAAAATCAATTCGAAAATCTAAATATATATAACCATCGAAGTATCAAAATTATTGAATAAATTCAATGTCATATCCGGCGGATATTATACTTTGCTTATTTTCGTGTATTCTACTTACGATTGCTCGAATATTATAAAAATTATCGTACTCAAATTTTCAAATGTATCAAACTCAACTATTTATATTTTTCGTGTAAGGTAACTTTTATTTCTCGGCGCTCTTCATTCGTCTAAATATAATTTCAAAATTTTCATTTCTCGGAGATTGGGTATTCCGTTTGTTCGCATTTCAGCTCCTGAAGGGGAGCTACAAATGTTCTATCGAGAAAATCAGCATCCCTTTGTGCGCACGAGCAAAAAGAAGAAGAGCAAAAGAGAAGAATGAAAGCGTCTATCCAACTCAACTATGCACGTCACTGCTGTCATGTCACTGTGAGAGGGGACGATATTTTCGGCGTAAGACTGCGAATAGCTACTTGCCCCAGGATGATGGCTTTGCCAAAAAGCTTTTACATACAAGACCTGTATTTTCTGTCTATCTATAGCGAGTATCCTTAGAGCGAAGTGTCAATATTATATTCTTCCAGTTTTCTTTTTTGACGTTTTTTTCATTCTTCTTTTCGTATTTTTACATTTGCAACACCCCTGTAAGCTTCTGGTTTCAACGACTTTAGATTATAGACGTAAAGTAAATTTTCGTAATGGAATGAAAGTGCAAAAGCTAATGTTCAATCAATGATTGATAGTTTTTAAATAGAAAGTAATAAGTGTTGGGGATAAATATCGAATTTTAATTATGTAAATTATTTTAAAATGTTTTCATATTTATGTATATTAAGAATACTTTACAATTTTTGTAAATATCTTCATAAATTATGCATAACTATAAAATTTATATTATGCAACATTGATTTCTTCTTTATAAATTTAATATTTATATTGGAAGAATGTTACGACTGATATTAGATTAACCTGTTTCATTATATGATTTTTATCTTTTAATTGTATTTATTAAACATATTAATGTTTATCTTATTTTATAATTATTTATTCTTAAAAATAAAAATACTAAAACTTATCTTTAATATGTGAAATATTAAAAGATAAATATGATCTTTAATAAAAATTTCAAAAGATAAACATTGACCAAGAAGTTGTGCTAAAGTTTTGTCAACTTTAAGATGTATATCTAGAAAACACTTGAATCTTTCAAAATAGATAATAAAACTAACAACTGCAGTATATATATCAAAGAATATGAACAGCAGGAAAGATATTAAATGAAATGCTAAGAGTCAAGAAGTTCACAATATTCCTTTCACGCTCAAACGGTATATCTATGTGAAAAAAGAAACTTTTATAACTTATAATACCTTAAAATAATGATATTTTAGTCACAATTCTTGTAATATTTATATATCCCATATTATGAAAAATATAACAATGTAATTTAGAAATACTGTACGCTACGTTGTAAATACATTCTCAAAAAATTAAGTAATCTATTATCAGATGGTACGATAATCCGTCTGAGTCGATATAAATCAAGTCAACAATCTACAAATTTAAGTTCAATCAGTTTTTATTCTAATAAATAGTTCGAAGTAAACTTTTTAAAACTTTAAAGTGAAACTCATGTGCAAAAAACTTTAAAATTCAAACTTTGTGATTGAAATTATAAAAATATTTTATATATTATATATCATAAAATATATATTCTTTTAAATATTAGATGTAAATAAAATATAAAGTAAATATGGTATATACATATATTTATTACGTAGAGTATTTTTGATTCTTAATTAAAAATATGAGTTTTTTCGTAAACTTTCATTTTGAAAATTTTTGAGAAAATTTATAATTTGAAATATTTTAAAAAAATGCTGTCTATTTTGCATTGACCTTAATAAGCTTACAAAGTTTTCGAAAATTATTTTTATATATTAAAAACGATAGTACAGTAAAAATGTAAGAGCCGATTTATAACATTTTTTATGACGATTATTTCTATAAAAATGCTAATAAAGTGAACTCTGATAACCTAGTAATATTAAACCATTATCAATTAACGACTTAGATCATATAATGCGCATTAACACCTATACGTGTGTTGGTATGTGAATATTTTATTTGAATATTCCGACATTTATTATTTTCTAATGTAAATAAAATTTTGCTATTCAAGAATTATATATATTTGCGAAATTTATTTTTATAATTAAATAATTATCTTTAACAATATCTACTAAATATACGATCAAATCTAATATTTTATTATACTATTTTTATATAATAAGATAAAAATGTATTTAAAAAATTATCAGTGATAATTATAATATAATAAAAGAAATAATTAACAATATCAATTATTTCACATTTATAAAATTGTACAGATGAAAAAAATAATTTAGTCCGAGTCTTCGGTGACAATATTTTACAGAAAAAATACAGGTTTTATGTATATAGTTATTGATTTAGCACTTTTTTAAAAAAATATTTCTTGTTTAAGAACCTATTTAATATATACCTCCAATTATTTACATTGAAGGCATAGAAGATTTTTATAATCCAACTTCGTGCTCAAAATAACGCATAATTACTAAAAATTTATGAAAAATATTTCATAGAAACTATTGTTGGAATCCACATATAAGTTTATACAGTATATAATCACCGAATAAAGAGTCTACAAAGTCTCAGTGATTTGTGTAAAAAACTTTTCGAATGAAACTGTATGAATAAATTTATTAAGGCTATTACTTACATTCATAATATTTTTATTTTTTTTACAATTTCTATAATACGCAAACAGCGCTAATAATATAAATTAGTTTGTCACTATTATAAACTATTTATAAATAATTTAGAAAAATAAATATCTGATTTATAAAAATATTTCTTATAAAGTATTTTTTATTTTATATATTCAAATAAATATTTTAAATATTCTTATTATTTTCATTATTTATTAATATTGTAATAATTTTACTTAAATTTCTGAATTCTTACATTTATATTTATAATAGTATAAAATTAGCTAAATATTATAGAAAAATTATATAAATAAAAATTTATTACTTAATGAAATATACTATTATTAAATATAAATTTAACCAAAATACATATAGTTTTAACATAATAATCTTATTTATAAATAATTATTTTATTAAAATAAAATCATTATACATCGAGTACAGTATTCAATTTATATACACTGCATATGTAGTTTGTAATATTATTGGACTATTTATTGACAAAATTTATTTTAAATAAATTATTATATGTATTAACTATCTATTTTTTGTTAATTTAGATACATTCCTTAAAAAAGATATGTACAAATATATATACTTTCTTATAAAATTAAATAAAACATTCTTCATCTATGATGTTAAACTGAAAAAAATTAGTTTTTTCTCATCCTTTCTCTCTGTTTCTCTGTGTGTTTCTATGTTTCTCTTTCTTCTCCCCCCGGTTTCTATATTATATAACTTTGTTTGCTATCGGTGTGTATTTCATAAATGTAAAACTATGTATGCATGGTGTTGATGTTACCACGTATATAGTGTGAAACCGATCTCGCTTCTCTTGCATATTGAAT
This sequence comes from Dolichoris vasculosae, assembly GCA_018907195.1. Lineage (NCBI taxonomy): Eukaryota > Metazoa > Arthropoda > Insecta > Hymenoptera > Agaonidae > Dolichoris > Dolichoris vasculosae. The sequence continues at coordinate 9,187,593 of JACCHY010000005.1, read as the reverse complement.
TGACGCATAAGCGTACATTAAGTCTAATGAAATTGGTAATTATTAGGAGCCCAGAATTATCATATAACTAAACATAGATTAAAGTTTATCTATATATATACTTTTAAAATTAAGTTCCAGAACAAATTTTTTTTATACAAATTAATATTGAAATCATTTTAAGAAGTAAATGCTTCCTTAATATTAATTTAATTCATTAAATTAACAACTTTCTACTTTACATACATATAAAATAAATGACTATTGTATAATTAAATGATAATCCTATTTATGGAAAAAAATGTTACAAAATAATTTTACTAATTTGATTTAATAGCATTCAATTAATTACAATATTTTAATAATATTACTTTCAATAAGTAAATATTTTCAATTTTTTTAATTTATAAATAACATATATATTTTGAACACGTATACATTATTTTCAATATAGATTTGTGAATAACATATTTTTAATCAAATTTTAGTAATCTAAATATATAAAATGATACTTTTATATTATAAACTTTTTGCAACGTTAACAAAATAATAATTTTAATGAATTTTATTATTAAATAATTTTAGTGCTGAGCATAAGTAAAATAATTATGGATTATATATCATTTTAGTTTACATCAACAGTACGAAATGATGTAACATATGCTAGTAAATGAAATATAATAGAATAGCTGCAAATAATTCTAAACATAGTGCGTATGAAAAAGTATGATGGTTTGAAAAGCTGACATTGAAAATATTAGAATATGAAAAATCTACAACAATTTATTGATAGAATTTCATTATTTGCTATACTTTTATTACATTGAAATATGAATAATGTTCTTTTATTTTAACCTTCTACTTTGAATCGAAACAGTTCTATAACAGTATAGGAATGTAATTTATATAAATTCATCATATACCATTAAAAAAGTAACTCGATTTCACAGTACTACATTTTTTCAAAATAACATAAAGTTTTTTCAAAAACATACTAAATTACAAACGAACGAATGAAAATAAAATACCAAAAAACTTTATTGTAGTAGGTCTTCGTTAGTAATAAAGTATAGAAAGAAAATATGTACAAAATAACTGTTTATATAAATGGACTAACCACTGTCAGATGAGCCATACGCCACCAGAGAAAACGGAGCCTCTCCACTATGTATTCGAATCTCGGCACCGCTAATTTGTGGTACAAACTATGCATACAGTAGAGTATAATAATAGAGCCATGGAATATAAGTTTCGCACGTGTGCACTGTTTTCTCAGTGGTTACTCATATGTCAACTATTATCCATGTGATACTATTTCAAGCAATTACAGTTTACAAAATTCATTCGAAGGAAAGAAAGTAGCGTTCATAATTCTCCATTTAATTGCACTAAAGATGTAACCATTTAATCAAACTTATATTTATTATCATTCAAAATACTAAACTATATTATTTCAATTTGATTGAAATTTATAGAATATTCTGTACTAATTTTATATTAAAATCTGCTATTTTTTATTTATGATTTTTTGTTTAACAGTCAGGTATTGAAAATATACAAATATATTATAAGATTTCGGAAAAATCATTAACTTTTTATTTATGGCATAGAAAACGAAATAACTAATTAATACAATTTTTATCACTCGTGGAACTAATTAAATATAAAATAAATTAAAATTATAATTTTACATTAAATTTAAAGTAATTGACAAAATTTAAATATCTATCTTTCTATATATTATATTTATACGCATCGAAAGTAACAATGATCTTATTAATATTATTAAAAATATTAAAATAATTTAAGGTTTAATATATTTGTAAATTATAATAATTTTTTGGATATATCATATATAAACTGTGTTTAAATTAATTCAGAAGAATATTTTTTTACCTTTTTATATAAATTTTAGTACTTTCTTAATATAAGTTTTGATTCTCTGGACTTGCATAAATATATCCGATAACTATAAATGTGATTAAAATAATATTTTCTGAAAGTAGATAGTAAGAAAAGTCTCCTAATAGTTGCGAATTTCAAGTAACTACGAATGAATATCAAAAATTTGAATCTAGAGTACCCTTTGCTTAAGAATGCACGTACTGTACATACAAAACAAAACTATAATATGGTAATGGTTGGATGAAATTGCATGAAACTGATGATATTGTATCACGAATCCAATTTATAATTATACGAATAGAAACTCTTAATAATCATCGGTAATTAAATCATAATAATTTATTTTAGATTTCAATATTTAAACGAAATTTAAATAACAATTTTAAAAGTAATTTAAATCATAAAATTAAGCCAGAAACTATTTAAGATAATATTTTATTAATCTTATAAAGAAATTCTGATATATAATGTGACTATTAACGTATTTTACGCTATTATTAACGATTGCATTTATTCTAGATACACAGTAATATTTATGGTTATGTAATCATGAAAAAGTAACGATAGAACTTTTGAGAGTTAACGATACTATAAAGAGTCATAAGACCTTCTATGCATTAATCGTATTTGCATTTCTACTCGGATAATTTAAATCGAAATAAAATTTAGTAGTAAATCTCGCTTTATTGTGTTATCGTAATGTTTTTTACATTCTCAAATCACAATAACGTAGTTACCATAATATCAGGAGAATGTTCACGAAATTAATTCATTTCAATCATGTAAGTATGACACGTATCATTTATTTCAAATATTCAGAGGACAATTTACAGAAGAAAGTCTCGCATAGTTCCTAAAATTATTAAATGTATTACATTCGATTTAATAGATAACGTACTTACGTTTACTAAGGGATTCGTTTGTTAATACACGGGCAATTAGAATTAACAGTCGTATATATTTAAAATGAGGATCGCGAATAACTCACGAATACCAACAAACGTGGCATTCTCCTGTACCCGACGTAGATGTAGATGAGGCCCAAGCTCACAGACCCAAATGAGACAGAAATGAGAGTTTTCCTAACATAGGAAAATACCCAGCCATTCCGTGAGTGCTTACGGCCTCCAAAGATGTCGGTGTTCTTCTTTCGATTGCACAACCTGCGTCGCCAGGCAGAGGAGGCGCGGAAAAAGCGACAACGAAGGGGCGGGGTCCAAAGCGGTCAGCGGGGTCAGAACTGCGGGGATCAACCTCAGCCCATCGCCGGTTCCATGCAAAGCTGTAACCGCGTACATCGAAGTCCGAGCAAACTTTTTGAGAGAGCACCGCTGCAGCCCAGTGATTCCCTCGATGAGATTGCCTTTCAGATACCGAGGTAATTACTTTTGCACGCCGGAGAATGACTGTAAATTCTAACGTGTTTATGATTAACTTTACGGAATTTTTTTATTTTAATCGTAGATTATAGATTTCTGGTTTCGATTTTTTCTATTCATATAAGCGTATGTACGAATTCTTGCATATTTTTTGCTTCGTTATATGCATTTGATAATAATAACTCATAGTTTTGACTTTCTTTTTATATTAATATTAAAGTTCATTTTATATTACACTTTATCGCTATAAAAATTACGTCTAAATCAAATATTTATCGTGAAAATAGAAATCGTTTTACATTTTATATGCGAATGATGAATATTTATCAGAAATGCTCTAGAACATTTTTTTAAAATTTATTTATAACTCTTGACTGATATTTTCAATGATATTCTGATATTCTAATTATATATTCACTTATTTTTATTACATTTCTATAAATAATCAAAAATAATATAGTCGACTTATCGATCCTCTGCACAACAGTTTAAAATAAATTATTTCAATTGTTTAAAAAGTTATGCGATACATTTTTAATCAAATTCATTACTCTTCATGTAAAATTTTATTTAATCACGATATTTTTTTTAGATAAAATAACAAAGTTATTTATAGATATTACAACAGTTATTGCTTTACTCATTAATCTAAATAAAGTTGATTCAAGGAAAATTTATAAATTAATAACTTATTTATATAACAGAACTGACATAATTAAAAATTTAAATTCAATTATAGAATTTTTCTTCCTCCAATCTATTAAGAAACGATAATAAAGAAAGATCTTTCTTATAATTAAAGAACGAGGATAGCAATTTTTATAAAGCAATCAAAATGCTTTATTAAGTATTAGATTACTATAATTTAAGAAAAATTATAGTACTTGTTATACGTTAAAGCTCAAGTTATATAAAATATTATTGCATTTAAACAGAAGCTTTGTACTAACTTATATTATAAGTCAGAATCCAAATATTTTTAGAAAAGAGTCTTCTATATTTTTAAGTACAATATCTGTATTGGTTTTAAAAATAAAATTATTTTAACTTTTTTAATTATTAAGTTAAGACCGTTTTAGTTATTCTATCAAAAGTCTTAAGGAAATATTATTTTATTAGTAAATATTTAATTTCTTTAATTTTTTATTATTAGTTTCATCAAATATATTGAATTTCATGCATGTATATCAAAAAACATTTTTCATTTTTAAATTCATTTCAATTTTTCATTTTTTTAATAACATACAACTACTATAAAATTCTTTTATAAATAATATCAATATTTACTAATTTTTTAAAAAATATTTCCAAATTTGTTATAAATGAAATTACTCGAAGAATTATTTAACTTTTATTTATTTATTTAAAATAAATTTACATAATCGGCTTATTAAAATTCAACTAATTTTTATGTTTTTTTTTATTAATTTTAATAAAATATTGAAAAAAAATTATCTAAATAAACAGAGCTTAACATTTTCGTAAATTTCGTCTTATATAGAGCTGTAAAAAAGTTTATCGAAACGTAGGATAAGAATTTGATACGAAGTTGTAATACTTTTGAATTACAAAGATTTAGTTAGTAACAAATTTTTTAAAAATCTTTTTATATTTATATATTAATTGTATAACAATTTACTTGCAAAATATTAGAAAAGTACAAATTACAGTCCTAAAACTTTGAATTACGAGAGTAATTTATATTCATAATTCTGTTTCAAATTCACACACACATATATATATATATATATATTCATGAATTTAAATAGATGTAAATTATATAATTACATAAGGTTCTATATTCTTTACGATTTTTTAAATATTCTTATAAATATATTCTTATAAATGTATATCACACTTCAATAAAAATTATTAGTTGTGTTTTAATTAAAAGCGATAGAATTCCTTAGAATTGAAATCAAATTTCTCATATTTTAAATTACATCATAAATCAAGTATAAAAAAATTAAAGTTTCCTATTCCAATACCAATTCCAACATAGTTACTCACTTTTTCAATCAACTCCAAAAATAAATTTTTATTTTAATATCGGCTCAAAGAACAAAATAACTGACAAGTTAAATATTTAGTTCATAAATTCCCATACAGTGTAGTCATTGATAACATATATATAAATGTAATAAGAAGTATTTATTGTAAAACTGTAATATATTATAAAGATATTTTTTCAAGAAATACATGTATAAGATAGATATATGTATTTGCGGAAATGGTAGAGTGTAGATATGAAATTTATTATCATTATATCTTACTAAGTTTCCATAAATCGTTGAAATATATCTCTAAAGAATAAAGTTCCTCAAAAAATTGTAACATTTCTTTTTTGATACGATATGAAATAATCTACAGATATTTTATAATATTTTTACAAAAACTTTTACTTATAAAGATAAATAAGATCATAATTGGCTTATATTCATATTATATTTTATTATTCTATTACTTTAGTATTAATATAACAAAATTATGTAAATCTATTTAATTACTTTCGAATACTTTATAAAAAATATATTATTTTAATATTCTATGAAACTATAAAAATTTATTTTAAGATTCAAATTAAAATATAAATTAAACATGTTTAAAATGAAAAAAAATACACGTTGAAATATTTTCTTAAGAATGTTTATTTTTGGTATTAATATGTGAATATATTCTAGATATATATAATAAACAGAACAAAGTCGAAATTTAATATTAAGATTATAAAATGAAATTTTATTTAAATATAAAAAAAGATTAATATGTTGTATATAATAAATAAAAAATTGCATTGATTTTATATACATTCTTTGAAATTCTTTCATATTTCAAAATAATTTGATATTGAATCAATATACAAAATAACTAAAAAAAATTTTTAACCAAAATAAATTAAGTGATTAAAAATGAATTTAATAATTTCCAATTTTACAAATGTTACATTTATTTATATCTAGCTATTATCCAGATAGAAATCTAGATAAAACTGGAGCGGAATTTTATTTACAAACAAATTCAATCAAATAGTTTCAGTTTCAGAATAATATTCCCACTATTAATGCATTTTTTTTTCTTGAAATTAGACTTATATTATAATTAAGAAAAAATAATTTCCAATAAAATATAATATTCTTTTTGTTACTATGCGTAAATAAATGATAGACAGATTATTCAGTTAACTGAACAATTATGCTATTATCATACATACGATGACAGAGTAATTTGTTCAAATTACTTTCCTTTGAACGAATAAAATGTTGTTCCAATATTTTTTAATTTTCTAGAAGTATAAACACATATTTGAAATAAAAATTTTTTATGTAAAAGTTTTTTATGTATTTATTCAATTTTTAATTATTTAAACAAATATTAGTTCTGGACAATATTTACATAAAATTGAAAACATTACAGACTAAAAATTTAAAAATCATTCTTCATGCAAAATAATTATTATTTCTTATACATAATTATTTCTTTTAATTTTAGTAATCTTTATTTTACTTTTATTTTCTATAAAGTCCAATAGATTTAAATCATTTGTACTTTTCCTTAATTATTTTATTTATAAAACTATACCGCGTAGAATATTTTTTTGTTTTGAAATATTGTAAATGGTATTTTGCACTGTGCATTCTCTCGTTAACGGAAGTAACCTCTTGCCGAACGACTAGGTACAAGTGAAGGAGAGGGAGAGGGACAGAAAAAGATAGCACGTAGATTAGAAGAGAAAAGCTACTTGCAATTTGGAGGTAACCGGATCACTTCTGTTGGTAATATCGGAAATACAACAGTTCCTTGTGGTACTTGCACAAATTGGCTAAAATTAGCCAATACGAGCACTAGTCAGAATAACCGCGGGCGACCACGAATTCGGTGTTCGCACACCGCAAAAAGGTAAAGAATCCCACTGAAATAAAGATTACGTAATACAAAGACGATCAATAACGGGTCAATAACGAGACGATGTAAAAAAAAATAGCGTGTGTACCGTAGGAAGGCCCAAAATTCTCTTTAATTTATACTCGCGCGTAGCGAGTAATTATGATCGTTTGCGCCTTCCCGCTCTCTCTTACAACTACGGCAGATCATTAACGAGTTGTAAATATAAAAAAAGGATAACGCTATATAGTATCAGAAATGAAATTGTAATTATAAAACGAAAACCCACTCGAGGAAAAGTCTTGAAAGAGCATTAAAAACTCGTTACAGTATACATTACGAATATTATCATTTACCATATACTCTATTATAATTTCACTTTTATATCAATGAATAAGGGTTTAAAATTTTAGTTTGTGTAAACTTTATGAAAGCGGTTAATTTATAATTTCTTATTTGCCTCGACAGTCTGTTTACCTATTATCTTTATTCGATCTAAATTTTGTGTCACACAAAAGTTCTATCTCGTATATTCCGAAATGATAACCTTGATAAATAATAATCAAAGATATCCCGACATCATTTTTGCAAATATTCTAAAAATGTAAGTTATCAAAATAATCAGAGCTAAGCCTCGGGGAAGATTCGAATTATACAGTGATAGAAGAAACAAGCTACTTGACTCATTGTGAATATTGAACAAGAGTTGGGATTTCGAGAGAATGAAGGCACGTGCCGTTGAATAGACAATTAATTCAATGAACTGGGTAATGAACACGTTTTTTATCCTCGGTACATCTTGTTATTTGCGCTCAAACCTAGACTCATCCGCGCACGCACGAACACGTCTATAATTATGTACATACGCTGTCATACATACATATTTATATGTAAACAGATGCACCCGATAATACATGTCTAGTCAAATGTAAATCACTTTTTTATGGAATTTTGATAAGGAAGATATTTAATTAAGTAAACTAAAAAGTTAGCAGTTGTAGTTATTTTTGATAGAAAATATTATTTATACTAATTTTCAAGAATGGTACATAAAAAGCGAGAAAGAATATTTTTGTTTCATATTTTTTATTTTTTTACATCACAGATTTTCATAATAATTAACATTAATTTTTAGATTATATAAATAAAACGTTCTATTAATGTAAAATAAGTAAATAATTTATATTCAACATTTTTAAAAGCTTGTACGAATTGAAAAGTCAGCGGTCTTTATAGAAATAAATTAAAATAACGTAATTGAAAGAACGAACATGAGAATATTTAATTTTTAATTAACATAAACAAAAAGTGTATTCTAATATACTACAGTTATTAAAAATTTAAAATTGATTTTCAAGAATTATTGTATTTAATATATTCAATTATTTAACTAAAAACATACTTTATTATACATATATTTTTTTTAATTTATTCAAAATCTTATATATATAAAACATCTGTATTTTATAAACTTTTAAATTTTAAATATTTTATCAATATTTTGGTACTTAATGTCATTAACACCTGACTCAATTCTCATACATAATTATGTGGTTAGTCAATATCTCTCTTTTATTATCCAGCGAATTAAATCAATAATCAGTATCACAATATAGATATACGTGGATTATACAGTATTCTAGGTACTTTTTGGTTCTCAATTGTAGTAAATGCCGTAAACATGGGAACGAACGATCATGCGATGATGTATTGCCGGTAATCTCTAGACATGAGATCTGGCTATAGAATATTAATTGACCTATTGATGGAATTGAAATCTATATAGAGACATGCTGGACAGGATAAGTGCAGATGCAAACTTTGACTGTTGGAATCACGACACACAAAATCAATTGTTAAATCAATTTATCGAAGTGTTTTAAAAAGAAAAATTCATGAAAATGAATAAATTTACTTTTTTATTATAATAATATTACCTTAATGTATCGAAAACAATTATTTAATCATTTATTTTTTGTTATAAATAGTTACAAGAGTTATTTGAATAAATATGAAATTTATCCTTTAAATAAAACTACATAGATTTAAATATTCTTCGAATTCTTTTTAGAATATCGAGTTTTAGTAAATTGAGAATAAAATATTAAAGAATATGACATTCAATTAAATTCTATAAAGTCAACTGTCAAGTTATTTGGGAAATTGGAATAACATTCCTTAGTAATTCTTGTCATTACTATTCAAATAGTTCATTTATATGCTTTTACAAGCATTCCAATTAAAATCTATTTTCTAATATTAGCTTATAGTTTAATATTACATATTCTTCAACTCGGTAAGATTTAAAGGTAAATTATTGGCCAACATTTTATAAAATCGATATATTCTCTTTCTTGTTGAAGAGGTTAATTTTATAATGTAGAAAATAAAATTATTTGATATTAAATATAAATATAATATCATTATTCTATTATCGTTTTAAGACAAATTTAAAAATAACATTAAATATCAAAGTTTTATAATTTTTATTTTATTTTAATTAAATTGCATTTAATATTTAATTGTTTATATTTCCTCTAATAAAACTACAAAATAATGTGGATGTAAAAATAGAGTTTTTTTTCTTAGATCAACATCAACATTGATTTTTCTCGTTCTATATTCTAGTTGTATGATTTTGATGGTATTTTAAGTATATATGTAATATTTCGAACCGAATGATGAAGAAAACATCTTACATCGTAGAATTAAAACATCATTATTTCATTTAAATTATTCACAATTGTTGCTAATATAATTAAGAATATTTTAGTTAGTATTTTAACAACTTATCTCATTCCCTTATAGCATAAGTATAGATGGCTTGTATACATTATAGACAAATATATATATGCATATATACATATACATATAATTCATTCATAATTCAAAGTGCTCTCATTATATATGGTAATTTTTTGAATATTTAAATAATAATTAATTACTTAGAAAATTTAATAGCTTGGAATCTTACAACTTAGAATTATAAAATTATGTATAAAATAGTCGCTTACTATTTTTTATATTAGTATTATATCATCAAATATATTATTATATTAATATGAATATTAAATGATTATAAACAAATTTATAAATCATAATTTGAAGATTTTAAAAAAATAACAAAGTCAATTAGCGTAGAAAACATTTAAAATGTATCCATTCGATTTTTTACGAATGATAATTAAAAATTAATAGATATAGACGAATATAAATCGAGATACTATTAAATAAAATTTAATCGAAATAAGTTCAACTGTATCAAGCGCAAATTTGTCATTGATATAAAATCTACTACACGTTACACCTATTGCACAAATATGCATATGGACATAATTTTTTTGAACTTCTACATCTTTAACAGGCGCACATTATATCCCAGGTATACAATATTGGATTATCTCTCCGTTTCCTTTCACACTTTGCCTGTGAAAAATTTATTCAGTCAAAAATTCGTAGTTTATCACCTCTTTTACTCTCTCGGATTTGAAATAGATGCACGTGTGCATAAACGGACTCGCACTCGCATAACTACAGCGCGGATAGAACCAGTGAATAAATCAAGATTATTGGATTTGCACACCCTCGAAAATTCGCTCTGACATTTGAGTTTCGAAACGAGGCAATATACCGGTCGACAAGGACGCTACCTACTCCTCGTCTGCCTCGAGTATGAATTCCGTTCGGCAATAACCAACGAAAACAGAGAGAATTAGAGCGAGAAATATGAAGGACTATAAGAGCTTGACTAGTACTAGATCGGGAAGCATCTGCGTTGACGTTTCTCCTCCTTTTGGCTTTAATCGAAAATATCGGATCACGCACTTTCCGCGCTCATTGACGTTATCAGGGAAACGAAATGAATGGGCGAGTCGCTTCTTTTTGTTCCAATAGGTTTGCTGCCACTTGTGTTTTTGTTGATAATAGGCGAAGAAGCGAGAAAATTGGAGACCCCGTCAATAAATGGAAAAAACAGAGAAATAGGTATTGATAAAAAGGTTCTCTATGATTTACAATTACTTACAACGATGATATATTCATAATTTAAAAACAGAGACATCGCATTTTACTTGGAAATTATATTCTTTAATATAAGATCTATAGCTAAAATTATAATATTATTGAATGTTCAAATTGAAAATTTAACGTTATAAGAACTTTTTTACAAGCTGTATAATTCACATTAATTACTAAGTGCTAAGGTCTAGTAAAAACAATGTCATATTTAGCTTTAGGAAAACAGGCAGAAGAAACAAATCGCCCACGAGCGCGTAAAATAGTTCGCTGAGTTGAGTTTTTAATGATGATTAATGATAGCATTACTCTTCGTTTTTCATTTCATGTCTCGTTCTTTCTTCCACTCGGACAGTCGAAAGAACTCGATCGTAATAAGTCGATGACCCGTTGCCTTAGGGACATTGCAAAAATCTTACGAAGAATCTAAGAAATCTCTCAGAAAACGACAGTGAAAAGGAAGACGAAGAGACGAGATTTACGAGCTTTTATTTTTCCTTTCTCGTTTTAGTGAATATTACAGTGAAACCTTGTTGTATATATCTGTATTTTGCTTCGTTGAAATGCTTTTTCACTGCTTTAAGTTAGTATTTTTTTTGGTTTCCTTTACGATCGGATAGATGTTTCATTTCAAACGAATTTTATTATAATCTATGCATAAATTTATGTGTGATAAAATTATAATACTTTGATCTTTGTCAGTTGTTATCACAGAAATAATATTTTTTAACAGTTTGCCTAAAATTACAAATTTACCTAAAAGAATTTTAGTTTATAGTAATACATTAGATTCAAATAATAAATTTCATATAAAATTTTTTAATAAATATTTTAGTAAATAAAAAATTTCATACATGATCGTTTAAATATTAGTAATTTGATATTTATTGAAAATTTGAGTCTAATTTAAAAATTATTTACATATAATATTCTATAATCGTTAAGATTCCTTTCGTAATTATATTTTTAAATTATTATAAAATACAAAAGTAATAGTTTTTTGTTTCGAGAAAAGAATATAATTTGGTAATTTTGTATTTTTATTTCGTACGAAAATAGTTTTAAATCGTGAATAAATGCATTTCTTTCCAGTCCATTAAATTTTATTTTGATATTTATATTTTATATCATTCAAAATTAAATTTCTTTCACTTCTTACAATCAATTTATCTACATTTTCATTCGCTAAAAGTTGTCGTGTAAAATCAATATTGATTTTTGAATCTCAAAATCTAAACGCTTGAAGCGGAAATATGTATACTTTAACGTATTTTTCGTTGAATGAACCTTGAATAATACGCCAACTGACTTCCATCGTTTATCTTTCACAACCTAATTCACCGAAGACGGTGTCAAAAATCACATTGCATACATTTTTAGCATTCGGTGCTTCCGCGCGAAATATTTACAGGTCTTTTGACTTCTTGCACAAATAAAATAAGACACATTCGTATAAACGTATAAAAAATACAAATATTATTCATTTTGGAAACTTTGAAATTAATTTAAAAACTATTTCAGGAAAAAAAGCATAAATGTTGATTTCGATAATTGTTAAAAAAATTTAATTAATAATGGTTTTCTCATTATCAAAGTAATAGAAATATAATTATCCAATTAAAAATACGATCGATACTTTAATAAATACAAAAACTAACGAAATTATAAATGACCGTTATACGAAAAACTGGTGGTAAAACAAAACATTTTTTATACGTTTATTCGCTATTAACGATAGGTTGCAAAAACGTTTAACGAACGTTCCATTAGACGATAAATCTCTTAAAACGTAAAATGTTGACAAAACAACACCGTTTATCGAAACGATCACGAATACGAAAATAAGTAAAAATATGGATGAAAAAACGGAGTATAAAACGAGAGGCTTGCATCGATAAAATCGAAATAAATCGTACAAGTTGTTATCGCTTGGAGAATGTCTGGATGACTTTAGTTACTTTAGTACTTCGGGCAGACAATCGTTCGGCTGTTTACGTAGGAAACTGTAGATATATAAAGGTAAGCGCGGTAGGTAAGCAGAATTGGAAGCTCGTTCGCTACAGTAATACAAAAGTCGAGGCAGGGGGCGCCTGTCGTCGGCGAGAGATTAAGGCGTCGCTAACCTGCGGTGGTGAAGCGTTGAACTAAATGTTTAGGGGTGACTTCTCCCCAGGTCCTGCCGGCCTTTTATCCTCCCAGGTCCGGGCCTGGGAGTCTGCTTCGAGGGGGACATTCCGTCGAGTGGTTGTTACACGCGTTGCGGCGTTGTTATCGTTATGCGACGAGATTCTTGGTTAGGAGCAAACGATTACCTGCGGAAATTTCAACGTCTGAATTCTCCTGCGGGTTACAAATTTTTTATGCGCCTATGCGTTGGAAGCATAGACGGGATCGTTTTTTTCTCTTTCAAAGTAATTTGACTCTTAAAAGTTTCTTTTATATTCATTTCGTACGGAGTAATTATAATATTTTTTTATTCTAGCGTTATCTACGAGGAATATGTTTCAGTTCGTGATAACTGTAAATTAAAGTAATGAAAAGTACTTTTACATAATGCTCCGACAATTAATTTAATTAATACTGCAGTGCCAGTTATACTAATGTATTGCTGAAATATTATCGTTATAAGAATACTTATTTATGTTTGAAATTATGTCTGTAATTATATAACGTATATATTAAATTCCTAGTAATATATACATTAAGATTCTATCAAGACTTTACTTATTACGGAAAGTTTCAAAATATTGATAATATCTTTCCTAGATTTGAAAGTTTTTATCGGAAAACTGAAGTTTTCTTCTTTGAGCTATGTATATACACGTATATATCATATATATATATATATATATATATGTATATATGTATATATATGCATATACTATAAGGCAAGCATATTTTATCGTTATAAATTAAACTTAATTATACAAATACATAAAAAGTGATATTTTGTATATTCAATTAATTTTTAATAACATTATAATATTTACTTTAAGTATTTCCTCAACAGAGTATATTAAAATTTTTGCATAAAAGTATTCGAAGAGCGTCAACAATTTAATAAATTTTTCCGAAGAAATTAATTGGATAAAAATCTCGATTACTATATCTATAATTATGACTGTTTCATTAAAATTTATATATTTGTACGGTGATTTTTACATGTTCTAAAAACATTTTCATTTTTTGTTTAATTCTTACTCGAAAAATTATCGTAATCGTTATAAATTATTAAAATACGTTATTTCTAATTTAACTATTTTGCAAATGATTGAATCTCGCGTTCGTTGATATGTAGGTAGAAATTCCCTCAACCGAGAGTGTTCTTAAATTTTGACATAATTTTATACTTCGCATTTAGATCAGCTTTAAGTCTTTACAATCTCTATTGCTTGTTTCGTTATAATCCTCTTATCATTTTACATTATTTCCTTTTTTACAATTTATGTTAAAGTAACATTATCCCATAAATATAAAATGATATAAAAGTCACAATATTTTTTCTTGTAATTTTACTTAAAAAATTATGAATATTAACGAAATGTCTGTAAGTCATTGAAAAATGTTAAAATAATTAATCAACGTTAATAGAAAAAGAAGTAACGATTTACGTAAGTATAAATTGTGCGATACCGATGATAATACGATACACATCGAACATATCTAAATGCGAGGAAAAAAATTAACGATTTAAAATATTCAAAATTTAAAATAAAAATTCTTATACATTTGAGGACAGTTTTCAAGATAAAAGTTGTTAAAGTTATGAAAAAGATGAAAGTAGTTCTAAAAAGACGGTATTATTAAAGTTTCTGTTTTTTCCCATTTCATACAAGCATCTAAGTTAGATAAGTTATTCTTTCAAGGATTTTCATACCTAGGTACGTAGCTGTTGTCCATTTTCAGTATCTCCTCCTTTTCTCTCTTCCACCTACAGTCTATCGTACTTATAGCACCGGCGACACCAGAGCTAAACAATCCGACTGCAGCGGCGTCGTACCGCTACGTTTATCCAGCTATAATTCCGTCGCCTCGAGTAAAAAAGAATGAACCCAAACAAACGAGAGAGAAAAAAAGAAACACGCGGAGAAAATCCCAAGAGCCGAAGGTAGTAGACGAAGGTAGTCGACGAAGGTAGTCGACGAAGGTAGTCGACGAAGGCAGTCGACGAAGGTATTCGACGAAGGTATTCGACGAAGGCTGTCATCTGTGCTCGCGCCTTCCAAGAGCTAATGTGGTGAAAGTGGACTCTCAGCGATATTACCTTTAATAGTATCGAGCTCGTGAGCTTCTCTTTCCTCTATCGCCCCTTCAAGAATTGACTGTATAGAAGGGCTCGAGTAATTCCGACCCAAGTTCGGTTTATCGCACCGGTGGCAGTGGTTTGTCGACGCTGAAATGCACGACTCGGCTCGCTTGCCTGCTGAATTATTGCTTTTATTGTCGATGCTTTAGCCGCGAGCGAGCATCTATATTACGCGGATGGATGGCTCTAATGAATGACAAGGTGGGCATGTGTGCGTATTGTGCGGAGTGGGATGCATACCCGAGGGAATGTTTTAGTAGGCTAGAGGTAATTTTGAAAGGGCAGCATATAGGGTTATTAGTTTTCGGATTTTAGATTGATCCTTTCCTACAGTATCTAAATTGGAGAATTTTAAGCTTTTGAATAATTGACTTTAACGTTGGAAATCTAGTTAAAGGTGAATAATTATAAAGGGACGCGTATAAAAGTAATCTTTATGTTTCCATAAACTACGGCTCGATATATAAAGCATAATCTCTCCAAATGGATACAAAACATATAAAATATTTGCACGGAATAAAGAGAACTCGTTATTTTTTAATTCAACGTTTACAACGGATATTTTTTTGCGTTTATATTTTTAATACGAGATACCAAGTTTTCGGTATAGTTCTATCAGGGAATAAGAACTAAATAATGAAAGATATGGTATACTATTAAAGATAAACGGTAAAGGAAAACTGAAAAAGTTTCTTAAAAGCTTTCGTATATAGCTTGCGATATAAAAGATACATTGGTAAATTTAATAAAAATTAGTCCTCTCGATGACGAGTAATTTTTCTCGTGATCTCTACTCCCAAAAGGCAATTTTTTCTCGTGAAAACAAAGACCATAAATAAATCACAGACTTTTCTCAAATACTTCCGGAGGGAGAAGAATACAACAAAAGTCACCCGTCGGGGCAGTTAACGCGTAAATTATATTGCCCGTAAAGAAACGAATCGCGTACACCGGAGCGACAGTCAAAGACGACATCGCGGAAAAGTTGAAGACATCGCTTTGTGAATTTACTTTAACAAACGATGGTTGAGACCATCTTGCCTCCCATTGTAGCAATTAAAACATCTGCGAGATTTTCTTCCTGCTTCGTATTAATTTTGCAACTGCATTTAATATAATCTTACATGCATTCGAAATTTTTTCGTCTCGCTAAATTTTAAACAAAAAACGTGAGCACCTGTGTAATATAAAAGAACTAGTTTATTTTCTTTAATAAAAAAGACGATACTTTGTCGGAAGAAAACGCTCGAGGCTGTACAACGTTCTTATTTTAAATTATTAGAGATAAATGTTCGATGGAATAGTAGCTTTATGTATATTTAAAACTTTAAAAATAGAGCTATTTTATAAGAATCAGGCATATTGTTCCATACCTCTTAGGGCAATATGAGTAGTAGCTCCGCTCATTACTTGTTAAAAAAAGCATCTTTATCAATGTCCACGTATCTGACTTCACAAACGACGGTAGCTCCGAACAATGTCAGCTTTTCTTTTTTCGCTTTTCTTTCTGGAATGTGACATTAGACGACAGTCGATCGTTTCCTACACACGTGCAAATGATCCAGATGTTTGCGAAATTGTTCATCCATGCGATATGTGGGTTGACAGTTTGCACTACTTATGTCCATTACGAAATTCTCGGTTTATCGTTTATTCGTAGAAACAATAGTGTGTATCATTATCGAAATTATTCACAAAAAGTTTTGAAAGTGAACAACAGCTCGTATTTAAACAATTTTCCATTTCTTACGTACAATATAATTTTACTTTTCATTTGTATATTAATTTTAGTTTTTCAACTAGTAATTAAAATTTAGTTCTAAAAATATATTATGTAGTATTAATAACATTATTAATAAGCTCGTGCAATAAACTTTCATTGTAAGCAAATAACTTTCGACCAAACTAAAAAAAATAAAACTTTTTTCATTATCCAGCATATTAAAGGGTACAATCTGTTCCATTATTCGCATAAAAGCTTCAAACTTTGGAAATGTTATTATATTTATTAAGCAAATCAAAGCGAGAAAAGAAACTAATTCCCTTTTCTAATAAATAGATTAACAACACTTTTAACGCATTCTTTCTAAAAATTTAAACTTTATTAACTCGATTTTAATAATAAGGATATCTTTTTGAAACGCACCAAATGTTCAAGTAGTAATAATCCGATTTTGTCAGCCCACTGTGAAAACCGTTCCACCTATTCTCTCTATTTGTTGCTTGAGAAACTGATGCAATACCTCCACTTCGATGAGCCTACTTAAGAGTTATATCCATTTATACATGCTACTCTCGATTAACTCATCCAATGTACTACCACATATAAACAGACTTGATGCAGAAATCGATAATTTGTGGGTGCACGACAACCAGACGCCGAGACTCTGTTACGTCTCCTCCAACTTACCGAATGCTAGTAACTACTCTGATATATTAAAAAGGTGAATACTGTACAAATTTGTTTTGATATATATTACAATTACAAAATTGAAATTTTCAAAAATTCAATAATTTATTCAAATTTTAAGAATAAAATGTCTAAACATAAAATTAATTATATTATATAATCGATATTTATTAATTATGGATTTCAAATAATCATAAAATAAGAATTGATACATTACTTATCTTAAAAAAAAGTTTCATCTTATTGGAAAACTTCAACAATATTTTGTATGCTTAATTATATTTTTCAATTCGTACTATTTTGATTAAAAATTACCATTTAATCGACCTTTTGGTAATAAAAATTCCTATTATATTTACTGCATTCATAAATTATACTCAATGTGGTATCAGAGTTATAATTAATTATTTACATTTAAAAATAAGAGACAACGTCATTTTTAGAAATAAATCTTGAATGATTTGTACTCATTTATTCAGTTCATAAATTTTGAAAACTGTACAAGACTCTACATAGTTCTTGAATTACTAGAATTAAAATTATTACAATTGTTACACATTCAATTATAATTGTCTATGTTTCTTAGTTCATAAATTTTGCCTTTTACATTTTTTTTAAATATTAAAATAATAAAAAGAAATGAATATTTAATACATTAAATAAACTATCAAATAAAATAAAAATTACAATCAAGTAATTTATATTTTTATATTTTTAAAGATAGCATTAAATTAAGCATGTAAATACATATAATTTAAAATATCACTTATTTCGTATATTTTATTTGTTTAAAGTCGAATGAACATATAAAAAAATCTAGAAATTTTACATTCGAGAGAAATATAAATTACATTATATAATATACTTGCTAAAGAGTTTTATTTTATTTCTGTGCATTCTACTAAAGTTTCTATTAATTCAGGGACGCTTATAGACCATACATATAATTAACACTGTCTTATATATAAAAAGAGAAAATTCTTCTCTTATTTATAAAAAAAAATGCTATAAATAATACGTATATCGACTAACAATGAATATAGAATTCTAAGCTATTAGATATTCGTATTATAGATAAATTACCCATATATTGATTTTAATAATTGTGTAGTTAATAATTATCTAAAGACATCATTCCATGTGAGATTTATAAATTTGAATTTATACCTTATCTAATATTTATTCATATTATTATATACATTTCATTAAATTTTTCAAAATATGGTGGAAAAATAGTATACATATTATTATTATTATTATTATTATTATTTAATTATTAAGTATCGTATAAAAGACAAAAATATTTAAAGATTTTATATAAATAAGTTTTAGAAAAATATGGAGGTTCATAAAATACTACTTTGATAAATCAAAAATACTTTTCACACGTAGCGAAATCTTAATCTAGAGTCACCGTAAATAATATGAATGATGTTATAAGGTAAACTTCCATTTTATCAATTCAATCGTACCTAAGATAAGCCAATAAATTAAATTATTCAATAAGTTTTAACTGAAATAATAAAAGTCATGGGTGTAAATATATGATATTTTAAAAAATTAACTAATAAAGATAATATGCAAAATAAAATAGTTGAAATACACTGATAAAGATTTTAATCGATTAGATTAATACATATTAATATTTAAGTAAATAAAAGGTATTATAATTTCTATTAAATTAAAAAACTTTTAAAATAGAAAATAAAATTAAGTCGTTAATATCTATTTTTAAAAAATTTTGTAATTATGTAATTTTGAAACTTATGATTCTAATCTCTCCTGAGTCAATAAAATTTAGCTTTTAATCGAGACGAATAATCTCGATTATTTAAACTTGAACAATAAAACTCTTGTAATATACAGAAGTAAAGTTTGAGAATATCAAATACACGTGTATTTTACTGGATTCTATTTCATTTACAATATTCTTATTAGTTATTAAAAGTAATATTAATCCGTAGTTTAAATATATAAGTGTAGTAAATTCTTAAGAAATCTAAAGCAATTTACAGTACAAAAATATAAAATCTATTAGCTTTGAAGTTTAACTAAATTAAATTTTTTCTATTTTTTCTTTTTTAATAAAATAAAAATGAAACAACGGCTTATTATTTAAAGAAGAATAATTTATAATATATAAGACAAAATTGTAAAATATATTATCATGTATAGAGTAAAAGGTAAAATGAAAAACTATAAGCGTTATATAAAAGAAACTTTCAGCTAGTGTAAATTAATTAAAAAGGTTGCAAAGCTCTGAACTACATTCTTTCACAAAGACTAAACTAATTTAAGATTATCTAAATATTTTAAAAGCCTTTGAGAAGTAACGATTTCTTTTTATTATCGGTTGTAATTAATAATTCTTATTATTTTTTTTAAATGCACAATCATTAATTTATAACGGTATTTTAAAATAATTTATGATAGTTGAGAATAATTTTTACAAATTTAAAATTTTTTTTGAAATCACGTATACCGAAAAACTATGCTTTTTAATATCACCAAATATAAAAATTGAAGTATAAAAAATGAAAATTCCACCCTATTTTTCAGAAATAAAAAATAATTGTATTATAACTGATTTATGCTTGGACATATTTTTGCTTGGATTGACAAAACGTTCAACCGCAATTTCGAACGATCGGCGTAAAAATTTAATTGAAATCTTATTCCATCAATACATAGGTAACAAAACTATAATAATCACATTTCATTGTCCGTGAAACATAACTCGATAGTAAGGAGCTCTCTTGCATTGTGCACTCCGGATATTTGCCGCTCCGCAGTTGCACGCATACATGCAAGAGTAGTTCCTTGTAGGAATGCTGCAGCCGCTCTTTGAATGCTGCAGCCGGGAGTAAGTGAGTACCTATTCCGAGCTACTGCTGCTACGACCTTTGACCCAAGAAATTCAATTATAGTGAGCAAGAATATAGATAGAGTTCGTGTGAAAGTTGTCCTCGTCAAAACACAAGATTTTCGCCCCCTACGTATGTCTATTATATTAGTCAGTTTTTGCTTTAACGAGATTTATTTTCATATTTTAACAGTATTATTTCTTATGAATTAGATTTTTATACAAAATAAAAACTGTAAATTAAAAAATTTTTCGTTATAAAAATTGATTTCTATTAATGTTACTCTTTTAGTTCTAAAAGTGATTAATTCTTTAGATATATTTTTATATTTTTATAATTCAAACAGTAAAAGAAGCAAAATTTATATTCCAATTTTATATTAGTGTAAATTTTTTAAACTTAGGCACGAAGTTGTTCAAACGTAACTGACGACACTGAGTTAGATTAAAATTTTTTACTTATAAAATTTGGCAAAAACTTTCATTTACCTTTAAGAATATTTTGATAATTTAATAATATTTGTTTCAATTTATTTTTTTCAATACTAGGTGCTATATTTTTATGATTTTTTTTTATATTGATTGTCTTTTTTTGTAATAAATAATCAATTGATTCAAGGTTACAATATAAGGTCTATGAAAAATGTCTTCTAGTTGTTTAAAACTCAGAGACCATCAAGGTTAAAGAGTTTTACCTTTTTAAAAAAATTATACTTATATCTTCTACGTATAAAGTGTTGATTTTCTGATGAAATAAATATGGATTAAGTTAATCTATCTATCTATCTATCTATTTGTTTGTATGAAAATAAAACTTCTAGGGCTTTATTATCTCTTGAGCTTCATCGTATTATTTAGGATGACCTCATTTAATAATATAAATTCGATATTTATTTTTACTCGAAAAATATAATTATTTATTTACGCAGAGATAATTATATATATAATGTTGTCGATAAGAGACATTATTTTGTTATAGAGACTATTTTTTCATAATGGGGCACAAATTATTTTGATGGATGAATACATTCAATAATAAGTGCAGATTTACTTTTAAATTCTCATAAAACTATTTATATCAACAAACATGGTTATTATAATGATTGATACTCTTAATGCAATATAGAACTATTAGAAAAACTCTTTATTTTAGAATACTTTTAATTTATTTGTATAACGATTTAATGTGTATACATATAAATTTAAGCTAATATAAAATGCATTTTAGTGAAATGATTTATATATATATATATATAGACATGGGTATATACTTCGATCTATTTTACTAAATTATATTTTATATCAGCTTAAATTTATAATTATAATAAATTATATTAAACTTTTTTTTATAAAAAAACTTTTAAATAAACTTTTCTGTGCAGAATACGTCATTTTACACTTATTACTAATTAAATGAAGAATTAAATTTTTGTATTCATTTACTTATCTATTACATAGTCTCGAACATGTGATATAATTCAATGTTACTTGCGTATTGTGATTATAAAATAAAGATAACAAAGAAAGTAAAAACGAGATATTCTGTGTTCACCTATTCAGTTGAGTAAAATAACGCAACGCTTTTTTGTCCTTGACTACGATATTGTTATGCATAAAAAAACGTAAAAATTTGTTAAATTATTAAATCTATAAAATGTTTTAATCTTGATTCTTTCTTGAAATTATTTTATTTAGAATAAATAATAAGTACTAAATCACATGTAAAAGTATATATACATATGTATATATGAATACGTGATTGCTTTTAAATGTACATTTTTGTATATATTTGTAAAGCTTGTTTTTATTAAATTTTTCTATCTGAAAAATATTTTTTAAAAAAATATATAATATTACTTAAAATATTTTATAAATAAATAAAAATAAAATATGATAACCAAATATTTTTGATAATTATGTGAATAATTTTATCTCGAATAATTTCTAAAGCATTTAGTTATTGTGCAACGAAGCTAAATTAAGAACTCTGTTGAATCACATGCCTATACAAGAGAAGTAAAAATCGCTTACTATGCACAGAGCTGGAAAAAAATCGTTGATGCGTCAATCACATATAAACAGAATCCCACTAACATGAACTGTTTGAACGACCTGATGGTGATTAAATTTTGCCGAGAGACTGGAGTTTATTGGTACAAAACAGAACCAAGCCAATCAAAAAGAGAAGCTTGCGTTATTACACACTGCTGTCATACAACGATGTTTCCATGCAAAATTAATATTCATTCTCTTTATCTTATGTTTATGCATATATCTCAATAATTCAAGGAAGTGAGATGTTACACTTTGCAAACGACTCGATGATTTCCAAATGATACAAAAAGCATACGTTCATTAATGATACATGACTTTATACGTATTCAGTGATTATTGTTGGTGAATGTACTTTTCTTGCTTGTACACTTTAAAAACAATTTGTATAAATCATGGATATATGATAAAGAATTGATTAGGAAATGTGTCAACGAAGTGTGGAAAGGATTTTGTTCGAATAGAAGTGACTACCTTTTACGGATTTCTATTTATATTAGAGAGAAAAGTATGTATTCTTTCGTAAGTGTATATATCAATATGAGAATAATTGGATTGTTGCGCGCATGACAAATTAAATACGTAATACTTTTAATGGAATAACCTTGAATCAATTAAAATTAAATTTTCATAATATGTACTTTAAGAGATACTAGTTTATCCAGCTTATTAATAGCTTATAAAAATTAATATAATTAAATGTATAGAATTGAATTTATTTATGCTTTGAAAATAAATTTATATTTATTTTTTAGTATGTTATTAATCAAAAGTAAAGTGTACAAGTATTTAATTTAATAGAAAAGAATGTAAAACATTCATTTTGTAAGAAGAAATTAAAGATATCGATTGCAAAGTACCGAATAAATTAGATTTATTTTTTGTTTTAATTTAGACTTAGCATTCTCAATATATTCGAACTAATACGGTAAATAATATATAAGCAGATTTTTAATATTTATACCTTTAATTATTATAGTCGAATTATTTAAAATTTTTAATTGCTCTCTAATTAATTAGTTCAATTAAAAAAGGTTTATAATTTCATTTAAGATAAATACTACCTTCTATTTAGTACCTTTTATTTACATCAAACTTTACTATCAATCATTGCAAACCAAATGTAACTGCTTTTGAAAAAAATATTCTAAACCGTATTTATCTACGTTTTTAGGTGGGTATTTAAACATGATATATTACACTTTAAATATGGGGGAAGAAGAAAATATTGAAAAGTTGCGAAGCATTTCATTTTTTTCTTTTATCGAACATAAACTCGTTAATTATACAGCTGCTACCGCAGAAATAATTAAAATTTTATTATACATGACTTTTAAACATTTTTTAACGGATTTTCAAATAAAAATTTTGTATAAAATAGCCACGAGACTAAAAACATTAAGTTAAATTTTTTCCAAATGTTTCTTGAATAAAAATTGTATTGTATATTATTTTTTTATCAGAATTAGATATTAAAATTTTATGAAACTACAATTAAATTATTATTATACAAAACTAATACTAATTAAATTACTATGATAGAAACTTTAATACAAATAATTTCTAAGAAAATTTTCCTGAAACAAATTAAATACAGACAATTCGTAAATATGAGCATTCTATCTTTAAATTATTCGTTGCTTTATAACTGCCTTGTTTCAATACCAAATTGAAATAAAAAAATAATTTATTTTTAAATTATCAAAAATTTTTGCCACGTCTATGTTCATTTACTAAATAACTGACTTTTTACACTCCAGTGTAAAAAAGTTGTTAAAAATATTGACTAATATTTATATTAGTGGAGAGACACATACATAAACATATACACATATATAAACGTAATATTTTTTGAAATTTGAATAATATATTTTTGAGTAGCTGAGAGATAAAATTAATCAATGAATGACTGATAACCTTAAAAATATAAAAAATACATTATACTTTTCCCGATAATCCTTGGTAGTGATATAAGAGTTCGGAGCTGACACGACATGCCAAGCTTACCTTTAGTGATTGAAAATCGATGTTCGCTGGACAAGCTTACCCAACATGCATAAGCCACTTACAAGTACGTATACATAGAAGAAATAATGTGAGAGTAAAGTGGGCCAAGCGCAAGTCCAGAACGACTGGCGGACTCGTAAAGTTTTCATCCTAATCTCGTGCGTTCTTCGTTCTCTTTGCTTCAGGCAAATAAACTGCGTCCAGTTAATTCTATTTTGTTGTGAGTTACCCTCATATTATTTTCTTCGCTTATTTGACTTTTTTATTCATTTTGGTCCTTCTTACTCATTTATTAATGGAGAAATTGAAAACTTTTTATCTTTTATAATGAGAGTATCGTACACCTTTACAGACGCATGATTTTATAAAGTGAACATAAAAAAATTAAATCAAAATTGGAAAACTTTTAACATTTTTTATTCTATTAGTAATTTATTATAAAGCACTTATCTAAAATTGATGTTAAATTCAATTTCTTATTTAAGAAGAATACTAAATATTTGTAGGTATAGGATTTCAAAACAACATATTCTGACAAGTAAAGTGTTTTACTCGGTAAAATATAAAAAATATAATTATTCAATATATTTTCGTATATGTTTATCTCGAAGTTTTATTAATTTTATTTATTCTCCCGCAATTAATGAATTCTGAAATAATCAGTAACAATATTCGATATCAAATCAATATCTAATTTCCTTAATTACATTTTAATGAAACTAGAATGAAGAA
The DNA here is from genome assembly GCA_018907195.1 of Dolichoris vasculosae. Lineage (NCBI taxonomy): Eukaryota > Metazoa > Arthropoda > Insecta > Hymenoptera > Agaonidae > Dolichoris > Dolichoris vasculosae. The sequence goes on along the minus strand of JACCHY010000005.1, from coordinate 9,162,064 downwards.
AATTTCAGAGTTTTTGAAAATAAATCATATTTATCTTCAATTATATTTTTCACTGATTTCTTATTTTTTCTTTCCGGAATATAAATTTTTAAAAAAATACATTAGTATAATACAATGTCTTAATTTTCGTCATAAAAAATAATATCGTTAATTTTCCAGTAGTAAATGTTTTAAAAGAGAATACATAATTCTCCTTAACGCAACTCATATCACTTAGATAACTTTCATTTAGTTTCACTATTCTGTATCTTGAAAGTAATTGATACTGAAAAAATAGAGTACGTTCTGGAAAATATCTAATTCAAGCTTAATAGAACGATGGAATGAAGTTCTTTTATTATTTTTAAAGATGAAATTTCCGTAACCATTTTATAAATGAATGTTTCAGCTTAATAATAATTATTTTTAATGAGGTGAATAAATCTTGTTATTAGTATATTAATTCTACGCAAATAAAGAAAAATATTGTAGAATTCTTACATAATATCGTTTCAAAAACGTTGATAAAATATTCAATAAAAATTTCCAACTGTATAAAAGAAATAATTTTAATGTGAACCCGTAAAACATAAATTAAAGACTAAATTTATGTTATATAAAAAATATTAAAAATATATGAATATAATTTGTTATTCTTTATATGAAATGGTGCAAACAAATTGTATCATTATTTCTTTCGAAATTTGAAAAAAAGTATATTAATAGTTTGTAATAGTATTTAAAACAATCACGTATTTAAGGAATACCTTGAATTATAACATTTATGTAAAACTTAATTCTGTTTAAATTGTTTTATAAAATAACATATAGAAATACTAATTTAATAGATTATACACTAAAAAAGATTAGACGTTATACCTAATGGATTATCCGAAAAGTGATAACATAGTACATAAAATTGTTCATAATGTAAAGCACCATATGTGCAACTTCAAATATATGATTTTTGAAATATTTTTGCCATAGATGAAAATTTTTTTTCTTTAGTTTATAATTCTAAAATACGTAATTTAACATAAAATGTTTAAAATTTCTTCAAATAAGTAAAATTTAAAAAACCATAATATAAAATATATTTAACATATGGCACTATTCTAAAAAAAATTATTTAAAATTAGATAACATACTCTTGTATACATAGAAACTTAATAAATTATATTTATTACAACATTATATAATTATATAAATTTAATATTATATTCCTTGTGTTAAATATTTCATTGAAATAAAACCATATTTTGGTTTCAGTTATTCAACTTATATTAAATTTAGGTAACATAATAAATAAAGTAAATATGGTACAGAATTTATATGTACATAATCACTTCATTTTAGTTTAAGCGAGTTTACAAAGTACCATAGTTTGAAAGCGTTTTTGAACAACGACTTTTCATTTAAAACTATTCATTTAAAGCAGTGCCGTTAAAAGGTAAAAGAATAAATATTAAACTTTGCTCACATTTTTCATATTTTTCGGTGACTAATCAACGTATCTACCTATATTTGTCAAGAAATGTTGCGACACGGATGAAGTTATGAAAAGAAACTTTCTATATAGCATCGGATAAGAATCGATATAGGGTCAGATTCCTTAGTAGAAAAAGAAAATATAACGATGGTAAAATTTTCCTGTGCCTGAAGATGACTTGAACTTGTTATTCGAACTTTCGTCGATTGTTTGAACACTGGACCACAGAAAAGAATGTTATAATTATATAGTTATACTATACTGTTACTTTTTATTTTTTATGCAATTTTTCATTCAATGAAAATGGAATAATTTTTATCAATAAATATTTTAAATTTATATTTAAATATTTTAAAAAGTTGAAAAAATAATACAAAAAAATTGAAAATATCAAGTATTGAAAATATTTTTCGTACAGTATTTTCTAATATTACATTTTTTATATCTCTTATTTAATGTTTAATAAATTTATTAAATGATAAATATTAAACGTATAAATATGTATAGATGTATAAATTTCAATTTTTAATGAAAATTATTTTTGAATGCATAAATAACTCATAAAATAAAATGTATTAAAAGTTTATCTAACCGTATTTCAGTAAAATTCAACAATAACTTTATACAAGTAAACACGTAGAAAGCAATTTTTAGATTATATAGCTCATTTCATGTCATCTCCAACAAAGTTTTCTTCGAATGCAAATTCAATTGATATCGCGATAGTTGTACTCTTGGATATGTTTATGAGTTAAGTCGATCATCGTTCTTCTAAATCCTTTATAACAAACGATCTGGCGGCAACAGTTTATGACTGACGAACCTCGTAACCCTTGGGGACGATATAACCTTTGCTCGTAAAGCGCAGATCGAAATTTCGGCTTATCTTACGCCAGTGCCTTTCTCTTTCTTCGTTGTGCTCCAAGCGATTGCTTTTTTTCTTGGACGCTCGAACTGCACTACGCGTTCCCTCGTATACACATCTGTATGGACACGATGACGTGTCCTATAAAATTTAGGAATAAGGAGCAATAAAAAAGATGGGAGTAGACAAAGAAAAAGAGAGAGAGACAAAAAGAGAGAAGCACACGGAGAGAAAGAGAGCGAAGTAAATAAATGGATTTTCATTAACAATTTATTTTATGTATATAGCTTGATTTTATGGTATAATTTAATACATAGCTGCATGAATTTTATATATAATATACAATGATACTAGATATTAATACAACAAAAATCTGTTTCTTATATACTTCGTTGGATTTTTTATAATAAAAATATAAGTTTGGATTTCAGTTACATGAGAAACAACAAATACATAAATTTATATATATATATATTTAAATAAAAATTACCTTTTCTTTTACACGTCTTAAGTATTCTTTTATATTAATACAAGTTTATAATAGCGAAAAATTCTGTTTGTAAATGTATAATCTAACAATAAGTAAATATGTTATTTAATAATTTTAGAATAATTATATAACCATATTATTTTTTATATTGAAAATAGATTTTAGCTTTAATTTCTAAAAATTATTTCTCGATAAATTATGTATATAAATATAGTTAGGTAAATTTTTTTTAATAAAAAATAAATTATACTTTTCTAAAATATTATTTATTATGCTGCATAATTGATCCTAAAATTTTTTTAAATTTTTGAAAATTTGGATGAATTGATTTGAAGAGACATTATTAACGGTTCGAGGGCTCCGTAATATTCCATATCATATTCGTTCGTTTATTTTAATATTTCTCCATTTTATTCATTTGCTAGTTTATCAACTAAAATGCGAAATATCTTTAAAGTTTTATAGCAAAAATATTAATAAAGAACAAATATCTACAAAAATTATAAAGAAATATACAAACTTGTCTCATAAATTCCAATTAGTTTTTTTACAATTTCTAAGTAATTGGACATACATCGACAGAATGACGATATTCTTTTGCAATATTTAAAATATATAATCCTTTTGTATATTATTATATTTAATATATATATCTGAATATATTAAGTGTGACTTTTTAACAATCTTTTGTGACGAATTACTTTATTGTGAGAAATAAGAAAATGATATTTTATAACTTCGCATAACATCAAGTTATTTGCTATGAAAACTTTTAGATGAACAATTTAATGCATTACATATATATATATCTATATATATATTTGTAATAAGCTTCATTCGATGCGTTGACTGAAGATAGCAAAATAAGTATATAAAAGTTGGAGATGAATAGTCTCCATCTCGGATAACGGAAGACGCCAATCGTTTAGTCATATAATGGTTCAAAGAAATACAAAATTGTACGCTCAAATATCACATTTTTCTCAATTCCCATTTATTAAAAATTGAAAAGTCGTATCTCTAATCATTATCATTTTTACTTACAGATATTAAAAATTTTTTATAAGAAAAAAAAAATAAACTTTACAATAATATAATTCAATAATATAAAAGATAAATCACATCGTATATTGAAAATAGTTTACCGATATCAAATTGGATACTAATACTTATTATTGATTACTATATTGATTGCTTTATACTACATTGTTGCAAATAAATCAATGTTTTATGTAACATATGACTTTATCCTCATTTAAGATTATTAAAGTAATTTTATTAAAGTTTTTAAACGTCTATTTACTTACAGAACCTAAGAAAATCTTATATTTTATAGTAATAATTATCGATTATAAAAATCTTATACCATAAATAAAAATATTTTTATATATCATTTGAAATTCCGTCAGCAAATTTTAAATTGAAAATAAAAATATTACGACTTAGAAATAAATATTCACTTTTCGTTTTTAATCGATTGTAAATATTTATCTATAAACATTCAAATTATATAACGTTATTTATGAAGAAACGGTAAAACATATAAATACTAGTTCTCATTAATCTTCTTTTTACATTTGCTTTTAAAATAACTTTTCCCTCTGTATATTTTAATACTATCAATTAATTTTCAAAATATACATACGCCTACATTATGTTAAATATAAAAAATATCTTACGAATACGTTTTTCCATTAGTAAAGCACAATTATACACGCAAATTGTATTACTGTAAGTAGAAAAAATTTATGTTTTTATAAGTCACGCGATCTTATTGCAATTACATATTAAAAAAGAGCGACGCGACGGACAAAGTTCTCTTAATTATAATAGAAACAACACGATTTGTAAACAACTTTGTTCGTTCTCTATGATCTCATTTCGTTTTTTTTTATTTTAGAATAAAACTTTTCTAGTTCTTAATCGCATTGTTACTCCTTGACTTCTTAGAAATTCCAATTACACAGTTCGCTAAATGCATGTAATTTTCGTTGATACGGAAAAAATAATTAAATTTGTTATCACTTGATTCTTGTATTTGGATAGCCAAGTCTTAATAACTTTTTAATCTTTCTAGTAATATTTACAATCTTATGTATATTGTCCTCTTTGCTTTGGATAATTGTTTACGAATTTGAATTTATGAATAATACATCGACGTTCGTTTAGTTGTTGTAATTTTAAATGTATTTAGTGATTCAATTAAATAATATTTTTAAATAAGCTTATTATTCAAGAACTTTATTCTTAATAGATAAGTCACATATTATGTATGTCAGCAGGTAGTAAATTTTGCCGCATTTTCTTGATCTAACGATAAGTATTAAAAGTTAACTTTTGAAATATAATTCGTTCGAACGCATTAAAACATAAAATTCTCACGTAACTAAAATAATCCATCCTGTAACATATGCTTATATCGGTTGATTGGTCACGAAAAAATTGAATTACATAGTAATTAAAGAATTTATAATTTCCGAAGCACGCAAAAATCTATATAACGAAAAAATTAATTATGTGTATAAACTTAGTCTTATACAAATATAACAAATAACCTACAAGAATAATTAAGAGTAAAGGAGTGTAAAAGTATCACTAGTTGTCACTCGAGGAACGAAAAAGCTCTCATCGTTCGAGAAAAATATTTATATACCCAGGACCAGTGGTCTTTATTTATCTTGAGTACGTAGGAGCCACCTGATATATCATCCAGCTTAGAGCGCAGCCGCAGCAGCACCTAGACATCCGCGAAACCAAGTAGCAAACTATATACAACTCCGGTATTCTTGTACGTTAAATTGATGGCCTCTGGAAGGTGTATAAGGAGTCTGCGAGATACCGCGATTTATTATTTTTCATCAAGTAGTCATTGTTTATATTGAAGGACGTATAGCATAAAATTGCCGTCGTTTCATTTTGCCATGCAAAAGTTCATAGTTTAATGCATTTGAATAGTGGACGGATGCTCGTTGCAAAGTGTTTACACGTACAGTTGTAAATAAGCTTTCCTTAACTTCTTGAAAGCTAGAATATTTGCTATGCGGTATATATCTGAGTTTTGAAAATAAACCATACGATTCGTTCTATAGAAAATGTAACGGAAGCTTTAAAATGAAAATTGACAGTCCCGAAGGATGAAGAAGCTTAGAAAATCCCTGTCGAAGTCGTAAAATATTGCTGATTTATTTATATAACCATGTAATCCTACGCTTATTAAATCCTACGCGTATTTTATGTAAACTATAGCTAAATTTGACTTGCATCTAATTATACGCATATTAAAGCATCCGTGTAATCAAATATATACGCATAATTATTCATATACATATTCGTAATGCTAATTATTGATAAATTTATCGATTTGATTTCAATTAATTATATTTTACCTTTTATAGAATTACATCAATAATTTAAATATTAATATTTAGCAATTACATTATTTTCATCTGTAAGTGAGACTTTGTCAATCCTGGATTTCAATTATTTATCTTTAATTATTTTCCGTAATTCAAATTATTATAATTTAGTTTTTATGAAATAATTTGATAACTCATAGTAAAGTGTATATAATATTTGATTTCTGTTATTAGTTTATACGTATTTTCTAAAAATAAGTAATAAAATTTTGCGTACTTAGAATCAAATATAGTGTTTACATCGATTTTATGAACATATTTGTTTAAATAAAATTTTATGAATATCAAAATATTTTATATCTAAGTGAGGATAAATCGTGACACCTATGAACTTCGTTCTGAAAACTGAGACTTTGAAACTACCGACAGTACTTCGAGCTGTAAAAAGAAACAGAATTTGATAAATATTATTGATCCCTTAATATTTTCAAAATGGTGCAAAAAAAAAATAAAATTTATAAACTAAAATGGATAAAGCGATACATTTTTCGAGAAAAATCCAGTCACGTGTATTAATATAAGAAGATTTAAAATAAAAAATTATATACTTATAATAAATATATTTTAAAGCGAATTTATATTTTCATTAGTATTGTGTACACGATTTAGAAGAAATGACAAGAAAGGAAAATAAAAATAATTGAATTTAAAAGAATTCTAAGAGAAAGAAGGGTATGAATTTACTCTAAAATTTTATAGTCATCACATGTGCTTTTTTGTACAGTAAAAAAGTCAAGAAGAAGAAAAAATAACAGTTCGTAACAAACTACCAAAGAGTCTATAATTGATACAACTAACATCCTAAAATAGCAACGAATCTTACTAGGTCCAAAACTCATCGAGTACGCTCGAGTGTAGCATCGAAGTGACTAAAAGTAGCAAAATATACTCCTATGTCCAAAGTTTCTGGAGTATTGCAAAAATAAAAAGATGATTTTTGTGTCAAATTAACTCGTAACAAATCAAGTATACTCGATAACTAAAAATGCTGGGAAATCGAAAATCAATCAAATTACTCAGTTTCCTCTTTCAAGCGTTTCAAGTTATAATATTTGTATCACCAGTGTTCTGATACGTAACCAACTTTTGTAATTTAAACATGAGATTAGTAATAAATGTTTTTTTTAGTAAACATGCACACTATTTTATTAACGTACATATATTCCTATAATTTTTTAGCGCTGTTTTATTTAAAAATCGTTTCCTCTTATATTTTGTGCAATAAATCCATATTCCCCTTTTTCTTGATATCGTCGTGACTACAAACGCGTCAAAAGGCAACTTTTCGAACGTATATTGAACTATTGGTGTAGGAGTATGTGCACGTATAAGTTTACCAGCAAAGTAAGCTCGACGGAAAAGTGAATTGCATACAAGTGCATTTCTCATTGTAACGGTACTTGAGGGAGCAAAAAGATATCGTGGAAAAAACAATTTTCTCAATTCTCTACGTGTCTATATTTTTTTTTTCATTGTTATAATTTAACCGAATATTTTTAATAAATATTTTAAAGCGGTAAATCTTTCGAATTAACGAGCAATATTTTTTCATATAAAATTTTACAGTTTACATGTACCGTTAGAAAAAAAAAGAAATTGAAATGCAACGTAAGATTTAATATCTTAATAAAATCGATATAGATAAATTGTTCTCTGTTAATATATAATTGTACATAGACTCATAAGCTTCTAATGAACGATAGCGATCCTAAGCGCTGTTGTACGGCCGACAAATTCTATTTGGAATTAATATAGATAATCATTGGCGTGACTTTCATATTTTATACAGTACGTTAATTACTTAATTGAAACAATAATGTTAACACATGGTTTATAAGATCATCTTTCATGCGCGATAGTTCCTTTTTTACCGCGGAATTATAAATTAATTTTCTACATAGTTACTTTGTAAATATAAAATAAAAACTAATATTTACTTTGGGAATATAAACATAAAGATCTTATTATTGATAAAAAATGGAAACAATCTATACATACATATAAGTTTACATTTTTAGCTTATATTTATAAATATAATACGTAATAAATTCTAAAATTATAAAATATGGCTTAAATATTTCTTATTTGAATTACAAATAAATTTATATAATAAATTTCATAAGTTAATTTTAATAGAACATTATTATTCGTTAATATCAAAATTAAAATATGAACTGTTAATAATTTTATATTTTTTATTCATATTTATCAAACTATTATTAGTTATGTCTAAATATATAGGCAAAATACATTAATTATCAAAATATTGTATTTTAATATTAATAAGAAAAACATTTAAGTTTATAAACCAATTTAAATAATTAAAGAACTTAATAATTTCAAAAATTTTAAATCAAGTCTTCGAAAACTACTTATTTTATTTTATTATGAAGTATAATTAATAATAATTACGTATGTAGAAAAGAAGATTGCAGTAACCAATTTCGAGTTCTAAAAAATCTAAATAAATTTTTCATTTAATAGCTCATTGTCCTTTGTTATCATTAAAAATAAAGATGTAAGTTTTAGATAATATGTGTATACACTTCACTGCGCAGTTATATCATAACATATATGTAATAATTGGAATAATTTTGGTATACCAAGATGTTTTAATTATCAATTGAGTAAAGTGGATTTTATTCATTATTGATTTTTTGTGGATGTATTTTATTTTCTATACTCGAAAATTTTAATTTATTAAAAAAGTTTACTTTATTACAAAAGTTAACTTTATGAATATTATACTATTATAGAGAAAATACTTTATATTCGTTTTTACGTTACATTTGTAGAATTAAAAATGTAATCAAATATACATCTTTAATTTTTTGAGGTTTTATTATAAATATACTGTCATGCATGATGTGAAGCGCTTCTCCTTGCGAATATTCGATACTGCGTTCAACAATACACCGCTGAATTCGCATTATAAATCACGGAAAGCACGGACAACGAAGATGATACTCGAATTACGCTACGCTTCAAACCCAATATATTAATCTGATTTCATGGGAGAATTAGCTTTAGAAACTGTATTCAATTGATAATATGTTATAATACTAACTATAAAACAAAATAACTTTATTAAATATGTTGATATTCTTGTAGGTAAATTTCGTAATGTTCCTTTTTCTATTCTTGTTATTATATATAGATATATATATTTTTTTATTTTCTAATTACTATTTTTTAGAACAACTTTCTTGCGGTGAATGCAATTATTTTTTAGGAAATGTTAACAAATATTTTATATTCTTATTTTTATTCGTTATTTAGATTTTATAAATCAAATATTTAGAAATTATTCAGTCCTCATAGAAATTTAATTAAATAGAATTTTTAGATTCTTAGATTCATTTACATACAGATTGCTTATTTAATTTTAGACATACAATCTATTTCATATATTTCAAAAAATTTATTTTTATAATTGTTTATTTAAAAATAATTAGCTTTATTTACATCTATACAGTAAAACATATCGTAATAAGAAAATATTTGAACAATTCGTTATAAATTATCGTATAAAATTTTTTAATTTAATCCAACTAATTACAACATCAATGTAAATATAACATTTTTGAAGTTTTATTATATAAAATTTAGAATTCATAGATTTGTTTTATTAAATTATATTATGTTAAAATTATAATATAAAATTCCTTACAGGTATAATTAAATAAAAATATATTAACATTATTAGCTCATTTATAATGAAACGCTCAAAACATTATATATAAATTATAAAACAATTATGTAAATGACATTGTAGATAAAATTTATATTTTTGTTTAATAATTGACGAATGATAATATTAGATAAATATTAGAATGATCATAAATAATGAGTTGCATTTCAAAGTTATTAATACGCAAAATTATGTATAGTAAAGTTGCTGAAAACCATCGGGATATAAGACTAGATGAATTCCCATACAGTTAAAGCAAAACTGTTTTTCTCCTCTGGAATAATTTAGTCGCATGTATTTGCACATATGCGTACACTCGCCTATACAAGAATATACAGAATTTGCATCCAGTGAAATTCGTCGCAACTAAAAGTTTCTCCGATTAAAATTACAATTTCATTTAACATCTCTACACAAAGCATGGCAAATGCATTAAAATCCTCTTCTCCCTCTTCTGTCAGTAGTATATATATAGGGTGCATATTTCTCACCTCCAGGGAGCGGCACTACTCGAGATAACCTATCATCGTTGGTTGCTGCTTCCTGTATAGCGTTCCGGAAACTCAAAACTCTTTGGCGTTTGTACAAATGAGATGCATTCGATTGGTGGGATAAATTTTGCGATTATTTACTTTGAACGTTTTTATACCGGTGAATTAGTTCGTAAATGACATTCAAAATAACACTAGTTGGTTTCGATCGATGATATACAAATAGAAATAAATGGATGATGGATATTCTAATACGATCATCAAATGTTATTACATTAATGTATTACTATCGTGAATATTATTTATAAATTTGACATATTTCATCGATCGAAATATAATATTTTAAAAATTCTCAACTTTTTATAAAAGTATAATTTCGATATTTCTAAATTTATCGTTACTTTATTTATTAATATTCAATTTATTCAAGAAATCATACGTTCGTCAGTAGAAAACATACGGTAACCCATTTTTTTATACTTTTATGATTAAACTTTATCATTTTTATAAGAAAGTTAGCGAAACCTAGTTAATTGAGTAATATAACTCAAATTAAAAAAGTAATTCGGAAAAGTAATTAGTGCATTAATCGTACAACTAAAAATTTTATAGAAAATTGATACAAAAAATTTTAATTCTCTTGCATACCTGCAACGGTGAATAATACATTCGAAATGTTTAAAGATTAATTACTACGGATCAATATGATAAAGAAGATACGACTATACGGAGAAATTTAAAATAAAATATAAATTACACGACAAAAAAACTAATGAACAACGTATTTATAATATAAGTATTAATAAATATGGAAATTATTACCAAGATACGTTACAAAATTGTATCGGGGATTCAGAGGTACAAAACTCGAAGTAGAAAGCTATTTTTGTAAGAATTAAAATACGATCGATTCACGGATGAATCGAAAGAAGAAAAGAAAAACCCGAATAAATCAACTTTACTAAAAAATAATAACGCCACAATCGAGATAATAACGACGCGAACCTCTATTTGTCAGAAAGTTCATTCGAACGACAGACGACTATTTTGAGAAGGTGAACCGAGTCAATAATCTCGATGATTGCGCAAAAATTCATCGAGCACCCGAACGAAAGCCAAGTTGCTTTAAGCAGCGGTTAAGATATAAAAAATAGAAACAAGGAAATCCCATCGGAGGAAGAAAACTAAAGCGAAAGAAGCGACGTTCGTCGGGATAACCCGGGGAAATAAGGACCTCTATCTTGGCTTCCACAAAGAAAGTGATCAGAGCGAAGTGCTCTAAAATTAGAGGGGGAGGGAAGGAAGCCGCGCTGGTTTAATTCTCGGTGGGCGCCGCGCGTCGCTAGCTCGCAACCACCCGGAAGGCGGACGCGACTTCGCTTCCCGCGGTTTCCGGCGCGCACTCGCCGCCCTACCCCCTCGGCTCGACGGGGATCCCAAGGACTTCCCTCCGTTGCGCGCGCAGCTTCCCTTGGAGCACACGCGCGGTAGTCGCTCCACCGCTGGCACCGGCAGTCCGCGCCAAGTCGCGCTCTCGCACGTCAGGTGTACGCGTACGCGTGTCTCAGCGGCCGCGCGTGTGTGGGTGCTGCGTGGATGTATGCGTGTGTGTGGGTCTGCGCGTGCGTGTGCGTGCGTGCACGCGACTCGGGCGCGCGCAAATGAAAGCAAGGAGTCGCGGCGGGACTCGTGCCTCCGAGGGCCGCGGCGTCGGCAGTCGTCCCGCGCCGCGACGCCCGACAACCTCGCAACCGCCGGCCGCGATGCCGTTTCTCAAGCGCAAGTGCAGGTGTCTCGGCGAGCCGCGTGGACACTGAGGCAATTCCGCGGGGTCCCCCGACATCGTATCGTTTTTCAAGCTACCTTTGGTTTGCCTGCTTTTTCATTTAGCGCCGAGCACCGGTGCGAGAAGACGGGGGAGATACCGTATATATCCTCTCGGAGATCTTCCTCTCCTCCCGCTTCGACGAACATTGATCGACGCGGAGCCTCGGCGGTGTCTCGAGGATTCGCTCGAGGATTCGCTCGAGGATTCGCTCGAGGATTCGGGATTCCAAGATCGCGAGACTCGAGTCCCGAGCCAGTATAGAGAAGCCAGGAGAAGAATCTTCTCCTCGCGGGGTTGAGGCTGGAGAGCGGGCCGCTCGTGTCCATCGTGTCCACGGAAGAAACGGTTCGCGACTCAACGAGGAGAATATGAGCTTCCGGCGAGGCGGGCGCCGAGTGAATTTTGAAAAACCGCGCGTCGCGCTCGGCCGTCCGAGCGGCGATCGCACCGCTCCACCGCTCGAACGCTACATCGCGTACCTCCACCAGCGCGGGCGAGTTGGAGCTGGCAGAAATCGCGCTAAGCCGGACGATACATAGTCACGCGTTCTCTCTGCTCTCTCGTCCTCTCAATCCTTTTCCGGTTTTCTCCTTCCTTTTCGTTTCGAGAGTTCGGAGGATCGAGGAAGGCGCCGTCTCCGAGGAAAGGCTCGTCCGATGGTGTCCAGTGACCGGCGAGGAAAGATCGATCGAGCTCTGTTCCTACGTGGCGGAAGGAAGAAATATTAGAAAGGAACTTTGGAAAATTCATCGGAGTTTATTATTTATCGCGCACGAAAAATTCTCTCCAAGTAACGAATTAAAGTGGTAGTACGTACCTTCGAAAATCTTTTTAGAGTATTGGAAGCTACGGCGAAGAGGTCAGTGAGGAATCGAACGATCGGTGGTTAGTCGGTCCGGTGAATTATTTATCGTTATCGCTAGGATAAATCGATGAGAAAACAGCCAAGTTTCTCTCTCGACTTTATCCATATACATATGCGATCGAAACTATTTTGTCTTCTTTACTTGCTTCGGAAATTCGATAACTACTCGATTCCGTGTATCGGTCGAACTTGTATCCGTGAAAAATATCCGCTTAGGCGCACTCCTACGCATACACGCACGAATACGCACACCCGATCGTGAGTACACGTTCGCGTACACCATCGCTCACGTGCAATCGCGTGCAAATCGAAAGAGGCTGCCGATAAGACTCGATTGATATCGCTTCTGGTAATAATTTCGTTTCATGCATCGAACAAGATTTCCGAATTATAAGCATGTAAATATGTTCGTTCGTCGCGTGCGCACGCGTACGAATACTTTTGGCGTGAGGTTGTACTCTTCTTTTTCCAATGGTACAAGTAAATATGCAGAATCAAGTTTCTTCGATTCGAAGATGCAACCAAGATAACCATTGACTTCCGTTTAGGTATCGACGAGTCACTAGAATTCGATTCAACCGTTCCACGTTCTACTTTTTCTTCTTTTCATTTCTGTCTCCATCCGGCAAATCATCGTGCGCGAAAACTCAAATCTTGGACTCAAACGTACTTACGCATCAGCACTTAGGCACTCGGTTGTGTTTTCGTTTTCCATAAAGAAAAGTCAATTTTCTCGTTCGGTTAACAAAAAAAGAAGAAGACCTTCTCGTTAGTTTATCTAGATAATGGTGTTAACCGAGCTGAAACGGATGAAATAAAGAAAAGAATTTATCGGTGTAAGTAGATACGACTGGGAATAGTCTACCCGAGAGAAAGAGAGAGCGAGAGAGAGCGAGAGAGAGAGCGAGAGAATAAAAAAAAGAGAGAACAGGGTGAGCAAACGAAAAGATCAGTAGTAGTATCACAGCGTCAATAGCGTAAAAGAGGAAACTCAGCGATAGAATAAACGGGCGATAAGTTCGCAAAGAACGTCGAAGAAAAAGGTAGAGAAGAAAGAAGAGCGTGGAATGAGAATCAAGGAGAAAGAAGAAGAGAAGCAAGTGCCGCAAGAGCCTCGTCGGAGCGGAGCGGCACTCGAGGTAGCCGAGATTCGACGCGGAGTTTCGCACCTGCGAATACACATATTTCGTTCGACGTTGACGTAACCCAACGACTGCAGTGCAAAGAATAGGGAGAAAAATAAAAGATAGACACGTACGTGTTTTATCTCGATTCTTTTTGCTTTTCTTTTTATTTTGTTAACTGCTCGGAGAAGAGCGAAGCACTCTCTTCCTTTATTATATGTAAAGCACGTGTTAAAGAAGAAGATAAAAATAATGTTAAATAAAGTTGTAAACGCTAGGTTATAAAGAAGCATAAAAGCAACGTCTGCATGCTGGTTGGCGGGTCCAAAAACGTAGAATATTTTTAAGGTACATCTCGCGATCGTTCGAGAGATCAACGGTATATAGATATTCTGTATATTGGCTTCGATACGATACAAAGATAAAGGGCGGTCCAATCGTTCAACTATCATCGAGCGGTCCAATTTTCTCTATCTGTCTATCTGCGGAGTTTTTCTTATCGTCTCGTGTGGTCCAAGATATAGTGTCTTAGATCCTCCTGAAAGAGCGCGAATTCTTTATAATTCGCGCGCATATATCCAAGATCTAATCTTAAGCGGAAACACACTTATAAATAAACGAAATATATTCATATACATAATTCTATAAATATATATTCGCGGCAAGTGTGTATTTTTTATGAGTATTCGAGTGAAATGCCACGCGGTAAAGAATAAGCGACAATAGCGAAAAAGTGATCGTGCGGTGCGATATCCAGATGAAGAATATTATCCCGATCATCGCCAGCGGCGACACCGATTCCTGATGCTGCCGGAGTCGCTTCCATCGAGCAGTGATGGCGTCATCCAGCCGATACAGCAGCTACAATTGTCTTACGAGCTGGGACAGCTACGATCGTATTCCAAGGTACATGCGCCCTCGGAGATTTCCCGACTGCGATTCTAGTGTCGTACACAAAGGGAATTGTCAGCGCTCGTCGTGCTATGATTAATTGTGCTTGAGAATTGTGGGCTTCTGTGGTCGGGACCGCAACCGTCCACGACGATGCAAATCGGACATCCCTGGGAACGAAAACAAGTGGCTACGCGTTTCCAGGGGTATAGTTTTGCTCGGATTCGATCCTACTATTTTAGCATGGGAAACGGAAAACTAGGCTCTTTATTTTTCCCTTTTACTTTCCGACGTATTTTGCACTTTGTAATTTAGTATTTTCGGAAAATCCGTACATCTAAATTTAAATTCATGAACGCGATGAAAAGTTAAAACGTGCGTTGAAATATTGTTATTTTTTTATTTTTCTGATGCATTTTTTTATATTATGAATTTTCCTTTTACTTAATTTTTTACAAGATATTTCTAATATTTTCAGACATTTATATTCGTGTCATATTTTTCATTTCAATTAAAAATGATTAAATTTTTTATAAAAATAGGACAATATTAATAATTTAAATTAAACATCCTTGATTATTTTAAAATTTTATTTTTCTTAATTTTCTCGAAAACATTTAGAAAATTATGTTCGGTAGACTTTTTAATTTTCGTACTTTAAATATGAACTTTAACGGGATTACGGTACATAAAAATTTTAGCTAATTTAACGTTAAGATATATGGAAGAACAAATGATTAAGTATTCTACGTTATATAAAATATAATATTTGAACATTTTTTATAATTACAAATACGTATTTTCTAATTTTAATGACACGAATTATTCCAAGTTGTAAATTTATCAAAAAGTAAATTTGTACTCGTTCGCATTGATATTCGATTCGTTATTTATATAAAATATTTTAATGTATACACCTTTTCTTATAGAATTATTTTACTTAGAAATTTTAGAAAGATTTAATTTTTCTAAATATTTTTTAAATTACGAATAATTTAATTTTATGTTTACGAGTGGGTAAAAGTATAAAAATTTTTATAGCTGTTTTAAGTTTGTAACTTAAAACTTTAAAAAAATTTTTTTTTAATTTAAATACAACTACTTGAATACGTTTATAAAAAATTTTTACAATAAAATTTTTAATTTTTGTCAAAATCATTATAATATCATTATATCTTGTTGGTGTTTTAAAAAATAAATAGATTAACTATAATTAATGCACTTAAAAATATATATATAATATTCATTTTAAAAATTCTATAAGAAATAAATCTAAATGCTTGTAAAATTAATTTTAGAAAATTCTAGTTCATTATTTTTATGTTAATAATATTACAAAACTTTTACATATTCTTATTCAAGAAGGATATAACAAAGAAAGCTTGATGCGAAGTAAAGTTATTTTTGTCACTGAAATGTACTATAATACTATAATATATGCATATTTCGACCTTTTTTCACCACTCCATTACTCCAACGAAGAAAAATGAAAAAAATGAGAAAAACTACCCAAGGAAAACGATGCATCACTCGAGACCTCGGCGAAAAGATGCTTAGCATACTCGCGCGTCTACATGATACGAAATCACGTTATGCATAAGTTATATGGTCGAATCTTGCCATATCATTAAGGTGCTCTACAGTTTTATCGTATTTTTTTGTTTCTAGTACACGTACAACTAAATTAATGTCCAAATTAGAATAGTCTTGGAGATGCTGCAAAGGTCTACTCTTCAGCATCTATTTATAGGTTAAAATATTTCTCGTGTTTTTATATCCTTTTTTTATTTCATATTATTTATAGGTTTATATAGAATAAATTTCATTCATTCGGCAAATTATTTGTCCGAAAGCATCTAATATATATATATAGGTATATAGATTTATATACGTAAATAATAATTTTCACAAATATAAACTTACTGATAAGATGGTAATAAATTTCGTTATATAAGATATTTGAGAGATGTTTATAGCAGGAAATAACTTTCTTGATGGAGGATATCGTAACAGCCAATGAGTGGTTAAAAATATTTCAACGATGCAAAATAGGATATAAAATTTGTTTCTTTTATTCACTACGTACTCTTCAATAAATGCTCTATTGAAATAAAGATTCAATTATTTAATAACCGAGCATTAAAAAACTGTTTTGTTCATAAAATATAATATTCGTATCTTATTATTTTTATATATTACTTCTATGTATATTATAGACGTAGGCTATTAAACAATTTCTTATACATATTTAATATTTTTAAATTTTAATTAATTTATATTTCAAATATATTCATTAAATATATTCATTTAGATGATCAATTTTTCATGGAAACATTTTTAATCTTCAACCGATATCGGAATGAAAGTTTTGTGTTATAGAAAATGTAAAAGACCAATATTTTGCACTTATAAATAATATACAAAGCAAAAAATATATTATAATTACCTAACTAAATATTTTTAAAAAGTTGAAAAATACATTTTGAAGTGTGTAATTTACTGTTCATTAGTTTGAGCTGAGTAATTTCGATACTTGAAAAATATTTTTTTAATAACTAAGTTGATAAGATACATAATTAATTATTACTGTACCGTATTGTTGAATAACTACATATATACGTATATGTCTTACTCTATCTTTCT
This sequence comes from Dolichoris vasculosae, assembly GCA_018907195.1. NCBI lineage: Eukaryota > Metazoa > Arthropoda > Insecta > Hymenoptera > Agaonidae > Dolichoris > Dolichoris vasculosae. The sequence continues at coordinate 9,144,292 of JACCHY010000005.1, read as the reverse complement.
CTTTCTGTCAACTAATTTGTTGTCTAATATATATATATTTATCTTTCTGTTTACTCTATCGTATACAGTACATTCAAAGGATAATAGTGCAAATTAGAACAGAGAAGAGGGAGCGAACATTTTCGTTGTTGGACGTTGACAGCGTAGTTTGTTCGCACAAATGCTTACCCTATGCACGGCTAGATACACGTATACATATTAATTATTCTGACAATTATTGTGATTGCTGAATACTAATTATATTTAAATCTTCAATGAAGCCTCGTGTTATGAATTTTAATTCAATACAGTTTCAACTTATGGCAACACTTTCTATTTTTAAGAATCGACATCATATAGCTATTTATTAGTCTCATGATTAAATTGAATCTTTTAATCGTGCGAAAAATATATCGGTACTTAATAAAATACACGATACAATATTTAATTGTTTTTCATTTCACCAACTTTTCCGTAAATATTAATTTCATTCGTTACTTTAACATTTGATCCTTTTTATTCGAAAACTGATACTTTAAGAAATTGTTATATTCTCCAGAAAGTACTTTATAAGATCTTATTAGATTATTTTATATGCTCTATCAAAATTTCCTATAAATAACTAAAGATATGTGACTTTGAATAAATAATGAAGTGTGAATGGTTAGCGCTCTCAAATTTCATTATTTTACGATCATAAAAAATATATCGAGCCAATTTTTCTCTGCCAATTTCATATTAAAAAATACTAACATTTTTATCATCTTTAACAATACTTTCCCGAACTCAGTTCAAAATCTTTTAAATCAACTTTGCCGTTAAAAAGTAAAACCTAAAGTAAAAAGAATTGATGAAAACAAATATCCTTTCGGTTTCTAAATCGTCACGTAGATCAGAAAGCTGAAGTGAAAACAAGTAGTAATAAGAACAATCTTCCGAGACAAGTGGTTGGTAAATATTTGATATCCTGTCTCTTTAGTAGCGTTATCTTTGTTGTGATTACAATTTGTGGACGTTCATTGTTGTAAGTAGTACTACGATAATTTTATGTATCGAATTTCAAATGCTTTTCTCCAGAGTCTCGCTAAAATGATAATAAAAATTTAGTTAGACAGGACAGCCGGTAATTTTACTTGAGTTATATGTTTCTAAAATCAGAATATACGTAAATATGCTGTTACATTTTATAACTGTGCAATTTATTTTGATTTTAAATTTTTAGTAGTTCACTATCAGTTATATCCATAAAAATTTATGTTATTGATATTGCATTTGATTAAATAAGAATTTTTAATTATAAGCAAAATTTTATACGTGAAAATTTTTATATACGATAAATTTCAATATATGGAAATAATAAAATTATTAAATCTTTCAAAATTGATCGAATATTTTTAACTATTTATATTCGAATGAATAAAAATTCCTATGAAAATCTTAAATAAAACTTATTTTGGTATAGATTGATTACCTATTTTATATAGAGGAAATTTAAAATAAAGTTTTCTCTAATCCTTTTATTATGAAAATATAATAAAATGCAATAGAAGTGTAAAGAGAATGATGAACCACCAGTTAGATTCATACGATGACGGTGGCCTCTACAATCTCCCCAAGTCTTTGAATTTCAATCAGTTAGCTCATTTCGGCGAACACGTTTATCTTGTGGCATGATTTTATGGTGCCAGATAAGTTTATCTTTGTTCACATGCAGCATGCTTAACTATAATCTTTCATTTATAATATGATAGTATGAAAATCAAAATTAATAGATAAGCGTATAATAAAATTTTTCAAATACTTATCATTTAATTATAAATTAAATAGTAGATTCCAATGTTTGATAATATAAGAAAATATATTTTCGATTTTACGTAATATATCGTTGTAATATCCATTATTTGAAATGAGATACGAAAAAAATCAATTTTTAAACTTTCTAAATTGTATTATATTTTTAAAACAAATTAATTTTAATATCTGTTAAGAATAACTCGTAAAAAATACTGTGCTCTAAATAATACTAATTAATACTTATTATACTAAAAACAATAGTTTACACTTTATAAATTATTAGTACTATTGTTATCGTTATAATTAATCATAATAGCACTAATTTTCTTTATCAATTTTTAAAGACTGTTCTAATTTTTAACGCTTGAGTAGAAAAATAGATAATGTTAAAGAATATTATCGATCCAACTACATAAAAATTAATAATAATTTAGATAGTCGATAAATTTTTCAATTTGATAATGTTTTTTATACAATAAAATACTTATAACTACCAGTTAACTGTGTTCAACTGAAAAGGATCCAGAAAATGAGAGTACAATATAGAACGACAAGATGGAAAGCCTCACTCGATTCTAGAGGGATTTCGCACTGATTACGCGAAGCTTCGTACCAGCGTTCTTCTTTTTCTCTGTCTTTCCCTCTTATTCTGTCTTTCTCCTTTACGATACTACGCATACAGCTCTCAACTTGTCTGCTCAATTCCAATATATAAAACACAAAGGTAAGAGAAAGAGAAATTTCTTATTACGGTGTTGGAAACGCAATCGCGCACACATAGAATCCTTCTCCTTTTTTCTTATCGATGTGGCATGTACGGAATATATATGTGTATATATATGTGTATATATATATATATATTTCGGGATAACCTTTGACTAGTCAATTTTCAAGTTTCAGACATGCCGATGAAAAATAAAGTAAAAAAAAGGTTAAGACTGACGGTGTATAGGAAATTAGGAAGTACGAAGAGAAATGATTGCATGGAATTGAAGTGATCATGATGGATTTCTAATCATTTGACTATACATATATATATATAGAATAGTATGGTATTGTAGAAACAGATTTTGAAATTGATGATTTTCAATTTGCCAATCCTTTTATTTTAATGTTTTCACTATTTCCTACCTCTATATAAAAAGATATGTAAAGTATTGTAACTTCAAAATTATTATCGAATATATATATATATATATATAATAATAATCATTATATTGCAATGTATATATAATACATACAAAAAATCTATATCATTAAAATAGAAAAATCACCTGTAAAGTACGAATTCATCGATACTTAAATTTAAATTAAGATACATCGTAGAAACAATACTTTAATAAAACTTCTTCAAACTTTTCTAAAAATATATGTATACGTTATATTATTTCTAGATAAATTTAAGATTTGCTTCCAATTTTTATTAAGAAATAATGATAAATATTACAAATATTTTAAATATATTAAATAATGTATATCTTAATTTTTCAGCAATTTTAAGTGATTCACTTACTTATCATTAAATAACAATTATTTTACACATTGATTTTATATTTTAAAAATTTTTATTCTATGCATATTTAAAAAGTATAGAAATTAATTGAAAATATAAAGTCAGATAAGATAGTTTAAAATATAAATTTAGTCAGCAATACTTTATTAGAACTTTCATAGAAAAATTGTATATTATTTAATAAAATGCACACTTCTTAACTTAATCCAAGTTAAATTGAAATTATTTAGCTTTTACTCTTCAAAATATGAACACGCAGGCAGTGGCATCAAGCTTAATTCCTCTAAAGCAGAATAATTTCTTAAATTAATCTAGATATTTCAAAGTATTTTGCAATTGGTATATAGTTTACGATATCATCCTTTTTTCATATCTTAGTAAATCTAATTCTATAAAAGTTATGAGCTCGAATCTACCGATGTGCTCTACCTATGAATATTTAAGAACTTTTTTTGTATCTGAAAAACTCTACTGTCATCTGATTCTAATTGCTTTTCTAAGTAAAATTTGATTATTTAAGACTTCGCTTTGGATATACTTTTTTTATAATTCATTTCTTAGGATGAAAATCATAAACCTTTTTAAAACTTTGAAAACTTTTCTTTGAATGAAGCATATATAAATACTTTTTTTAACGTGTTACTTTTTCTAAATTTTAATCAAATATATTTATAAATATATCACAAATACTTTCCATTCTATCCATGTAATTACAACTGGAAGAAATAAAAAGAATAACAGACAGATAGAGAGAGAGAATAAAAATTATTTGATTCTAATTTAAAAGTATTTACGATTAATTTATAAATTTTGTATCTACAATTTTTCTCAAATTGTATTTAATAAAAATATTACTATAATCGTATAAAATTATTTTTATTTTATAAAAATGTAATATTGAATACAAATAATATAATTTAAGATATTAATTCTTGTAAATGCATATTAGCATTAAAATAAATGAGAACTAAGTTCAATATAGGATATCTTTAATTTTTTTTGAAATATGATATATTTTAAACATGTCGATAGCGTAAATAAAATCTATCGATAACAATAATCAATGAACTTATTTTATTTATTACTTTATTGCTGATGTGTGGATATAGATTCCTTTTTACTTCAATTTCTGTAACTTTCAAACACATTGAATCAAATTCTTCAGTACATATGAATCATAACTCATCATAATAATTTTTCTTTAACTTCTTTTTCTCTTATTCTGATTATTTTTAATGTTATTCAGATTATATTTGAATAAATAAGTACAAATACATATTTTTGAAATTATACATGTAAATTTGCATAAACATATATTATTTAAAAATTTAGAGTACGATTCTTTAATCAAATCATTTTTCTAAATTCAATAAAAAAATCATCTCACTCTGAAAAACAAGTTAAAAAGCATCAAATATAAGTTTGTTCAATTCTTAAATACGATAAAAAATTCTACTCCATTTAATTTTTGATATGGTAGTATTTACTCTGAACCGTAATCGAATTAACTAAACGACACAACGACGTTCCACCTCGTGTTAAATTTTCCTTTGCGCATCAGTTAAGTTAAAACTCAGTAAAGTCAAACAAAATTGCGGCTCATATTCGTGAAATCGTAAGAGTTGCATAAATATGAATTAGACATGTAGATTAAAATTAACGAAAAAAAAGATTGAGAGAAAGAGGCAGAGAAAGGGTAAAGTAAATGAAAGGAGATGAGTAAAGTACGAAAGTTGTTTAATTATTTAGGCATGTGATGGGAAAATTATAGTAAATTACTATACAAATTTATGTATATGATTCTTTTTATATTATCATAATAAAAATAAAGAAATTTATTTTACGGTACATATTTTTAAAAAATACTGAATGAAAATAAAATGTTATTTTATTTAATAAATCTAATTCAGTTATTAAAATATTAAATGTAAAAGTCGGTAGTCACAAATGTATATAATCTACGTTCTTTGAAATAAAGATGAAAAATTTATTATATATTAATTTTGCGCTTCCCTATTTAACTTATCTTCTATAATTATTAATTCTCACATTGTTGAGTACATAATAGACTTCTTTTGAAATTTATTTTTACTGTCAATAGTGTGCATAATTATTATGACTTAAATATTTCATAGAGAATTATTTCTATTTGACAGGAATATAACAAATACGAATATTAATCATAGTAGTTTCTATGAATTTTATTAAAACTGTTACATAAATAAATTTATAGCTTATCAAACTTTAAAAATATTTGATAAATCATTATATATATATATATATATATATATATATATATATATATATATATGAAAACTTTACAATAAACATAAAAATTATATATTCAAAGTAATATCAATATCATACTATCGAATAAGCATTATTGATGTTTATCAGATCAAATTTTTAAATACAATATTTTATTTCGTGCATCGATAAATGCATTATTATTATCAAAATTTTAATTTTATTTTTAATTTAAGTGTGCAATAAACCGAATTGTATATTTCATTAAATTTGGACTAAACTACGTAAATTTTTCATAAATATAAAAAATTAAAAATTTATTCTGCTCAATTTCCAATACATAGAATAATAAATATGGATTTTATTTTTAAAATTAATTGAAATGTATAAATTTTATATTTCTATATTTTTTACAAATATGATAAAGGTAAAATAAAAACAAATATATTTAAGTAAAAATAAATTAAATGATCAAATTCCTAATATATAAAAACATGTTAATTTTAAATACAATTTTTTTTATAAATTATAGTTCCAATAATACATAACATTTTCAAGTATACAAGTATAATTATTGTCCTAAAAATGTATATAATTTGGATTTTGAAACCATATTACTTATAATAGTACTATTGATTATAAAATTAATTTAAAGAAGTTGTCATTTTAAAGATAAAAATTCTAAATTTTAATAAAAAATATAATGTAAAAATTTCATATACCTAGTTATTATCAAATACATCTTTAATTAACTTGTTTTATACATCACATTTTAATATTTTAATTTTCCAATATAGATTATTAGAATATCACTTTTCTTGAATTAAAATTTACAATTAAGTGAATGTGAACTATATTTTCTACTTAAAGAATATATATTCCAGATTTTGTTTTCTATAAACTAAAAAAATCAAAATAAAAAATTCGAGTTATCTTTTATTGTTAATTATATCTCATTAAAGTTTACTTGATCCTATTATCTGATTAAATTGTTTATTTTTTCACAAAATAATTTTTATTTATTGCATAATTTTAATAAATTTTGTATTAATTTTATAAATTAATTGTATAAATTAACAAATTTGAATCTTACAAATAATATTTTTATAAAATTAAATTTTCTCTAATAAATAAATTATAAAAATGAGTATCAAATATTTTATTCCCATACATAATTTTTTAGTATAGTATATAACTCAGTTAATAAACATATGTTTTTGCTTTTGTATGTTTAGAGTTTTGTATATGTGTATGTATATATGTGTAAATATTCTTCATCCTTAAGTAAAATTTTTCAAATCTATTTAATTATTTTATGTAATATTTATAGTTCATATATAATAATTCAATTATTTGATTAAAACTTATATCAATTTTTAAAATAATTTGCTTTATTTTCAAATAGTAATGTAGCATGAAAAGTTTAATGAAATAATATAACTTAAAAATAAATTGTACAATATCATTATAATTCTTTGTATAAAGTAAATAATCTATTTTTAGTATTTTCATGAAATAATATCACAAGTCAAATACATATTTAGTTTATACTTTGATTTTAAAATAAATTATAAATATATAAATTTATCAGATTTGCAATAGGAAATGTTTGAATTATCTCATAAAGTATAAAATTAAGTTTATTATAATACTTTTACATAAAATAAATAATTTTATGAATAAAAATTGAACATTCTCTATTTGAATTTATCAATTAATCTTATTTATATAAATGAATAAATGATACTTGAAATAAAATTAAGTAATTTATCTTTTTTAAAATACTATTATGTCAATAATTTTTTATATCATATAATTTATATTATATTAGAATCATACAGGTTTCCGTTTTCAATCATTTATGTAAATCTAATCAATTCAAAATTACTTGACAGATATAAATAGAATTTAATGATAGTATCAAATTTATTATATAATTACTAATAATGATTTGTTAATGTTTAAAATATCGAATTAATACAAGACATTTTAATTTTCAAAATGTATAAAATTAAACAAAATTTAATAATTTTAAGGGAATACAACAAAGGTAGATTTAAAAACTATAAGGTGTATACTTGATTTATAAAAAAAAATTTTTGAAATTGAAATTGAAATCAAATAAATTCTATTTTACCTTTAATTTTATCTAAAATATTATTAACATTAAATTTTATTTTTGTTACAGGTACGTTTATTACATTATGAGTTGGAAATATTTTCTTGAAGTAATTTGTAAGTCTACTAAATGTATATGTTTAATTCTTATGAATTTATATTTTTTTAAAGTTTTTATATTATAATAAGTAAACTTTGATTGACTTTATTTATTGCCTTTTCTAAAATGAAAAAAGTTCTGAAATATACTTTCTACAAAATAAGTTATATATTACAAATAATCACAATAAATTACATATTATCAATACTTACATTTATACATTACAAATAGGAGTAAAGTAGAAAAACTTAAAGCTTTTGCCAAAAAATTAAATTTTATAATCCTTTAATTACACATTATGGATATAAATTTGTCAATGGTACGTCTCATTTTTATATAAAAAAAACTCTATTGATTAATCTATCACATGAGTCATTGACATATGAATAATTAAGTGTCAGTCTATTTAATGTGAAATAAATTTCTAGAGTATAAAATATTAATGACCACTTGTCCTTTTTTTATCCTTCAATTTAAGTTATTTTCGTTGTATTAAGATTCATTTTAAGAATTATATTCTTATAATGTGAATAGAAATTCCGTGGTAATTAAATACTAAAGGGATGAGTCGTGGTATTTCATACTTCTACATATCAACACTTTGAAATTCTGTTTCTATCGGACGTGGGTTATGATATTGATTGCTTGGTCCGCGGAGGCGATTTCGACATTAAATGGAGTTTGGCCTAGTGCGAATGACAAAGCAGAATAGTTTTGAGTTAATAGTTTGAAGTATATCTAATATTTACATTGCCAAAATAAGCAAGTACGTACTTACTTGAAATTACATGCTTAATTTCTAATGTCCTCAAAGAACCGTGAATATTTTAAGTACTCAAGTTTCAAATACTTCTGTTCTGATTAATATCTTTGTGCTACATTGACTTATTATATTAGTTCGTAATATCAAACATAATTTATCAATAATATATAATATTTTATGTTTATTTTATATTCATGAAACAACTTCTTAATTTTGAAAATGTTTTAATGCAGTTGTTCACTTAATATATTCCAATTTAGTATACGATAGAAAGTACTTTTGTAACTTACTTTTCTAGATAATTATTCTATTATTATATTTGAAAATTAATCTAAAATTGATGAATTTTCAGGATCTAAATAATACTATGTCTCGCAAAATTCTTTAAAATTATCTGTATCATAAAAAATCGTACATTAAATGTTTATTTTGGTATCTAAATATATATCCAACAATTATTCAATACGTATTACTTAGATTTTCTAATTATCTCTATATATTATCAACGTCAAATTATGTCTGTTCGATTAATTATCTTTACACAAACTAAAGAAAATTCCTCCATAGCTTCTTCACGTAAAACATGAAATTGTTCTTTTATATTATTGCTTCAGTTTCATACAATTGTGATGGGACTAGATATTGACTACACTACTATATAGACTATACTATTGAATCGTAAAAATAGAATTTTTGAAACATTATTAATCTATTTTCTTTAAGTATTATTTAACGTATAAAACTATAATGTTCCGTTAATAAAATCTAAAAGTTATTTACAATAAATATATTTTTTAATATCACTAAAATTGTAAAAACATGTAATAAAAATACACTTTAAATAAGAAATTACTCTATTTATACATTTTGAGTGTCTGCTTTGCATAACATTAATTTCATTGAATCAAATCTTATTACAGAACTAAACGATTCTTTACAAGCTATTTTCTGGATTTGATAGTAACCCTTTAACAGCTACTCGCGCTTTATATCTTTCACGATCGTTTGAATAAACGTAACGAGTGTTGATAACTTATTAACTGGTTAATAGTGAATAATTATGAATTTTATTTTTTTGGTTATTCTACCAAATTATAAGTTTTTTTTATTTATTCTAGTACTTTTAATTCTTTAATGTATCAACTTTTCAATTTTCATTATTTCTTCTTTTCAGAGCTTCTTAAAAAGCTTACAAATAATTATCTAATGGACAAAAGTATATTACTTTCTTTTCTCATAAAAATAACATATTTTTATTCTAGAATATAAATACAAATACAGCAGCTATTACAATCATATTCATCAAGATAATACATAAAATGACACTTCGCAATCTATTTGTCAAAGTATTTTCATTTTTATATCTTATTTTAATTTTTGTTTTAATTCATTGCATACCAAATAACTTTTTTCAGCATACCATAATTCAAACGAAGTATTACCGAATAATTTGGTTGAAGCAGTTCGACTTATAATACACTGCTATATTCATAGCTTCTATCTATAGGCATTCCGGAAATTCTGGTTTCAAAAAAAAATCTTTACCACACGGCTTCTACAACGATCGGATTTTCGCATTCCATGATATCATTTTGTCGAGGTTTATTTTGATTGAATTTTTCGATGCTAAAACTACGAAATTGTTTAGTATTGTCTTTTCATTGATTTTTAATTTCATGCGAAAAAATAACAAATTTCCCGTATACTTCGATTTCCTTTTGTAAAAAATATATTTTCATAAAATAGAATAATATTCTTTAAAAATAATCTAGTGCACTTTTTTCATTAACCGATTTTCGATATCTATCTGTAATATTTATAAATCTGTATGTATAATTTTACAAATTTTAGTTGTTCACTTATTAATTAAATTTTGTCTTATTTATGTAATGTATGTACACCAGTTACGCAAATAATTTTATTTTACAACTGATTGGTAATCGTGTTTTCTTTCACTGAATCTCAAGTATTGTGAATTTAATTAAACTTTAGTGATCAGATGAACAACATACGCCTTAAAACCATTTCGGAATTTACAACTTTATCTTTTTTATGATTTTGAGTTTTTAAAAATTATATACTCTGTTTTTATCGGCAATTATCATAAATATGTTTTATATAAGTTATAAGTATTTATCTGACATCGCGTCATATATTTTATTAATACATTTTTCTCAGTTGTTATTAATATCAATTTTGCGAAAACTCTATCACTTTTTTCACATATTTTTAGTCCCTCTTCATTGTTTGCTCTACTTCTCGATGGTTTTGTTAACTTGTTTTAGCATATATCTATCAAATCTTCTTTATTTTGTAGCATGAATAATAAACTATCAACGGTGACAGTTATCTTTGTCACAAAGTTTTTTGAATGCACTTTAATTTTCACTTTGTATGCCTTTAGATATTTTTTCTAAACCGATTTACAAATAACAAAAACTATAAAATTATTACAATAAAATAAAGAATACAACTGATTTAATAGTAAAAAATTCTTGGATAACATAAATTCATATAATGTATGAACGTAAACTAAAAGTATATAATATGAACACTAACTCTAAACCTGAAGATTGAATAAAACGCTTGTATCGCAAAGATTATCAACAGATATTAGATAAAGTTATTAGAAGCAAGAGAATTTTTCTAAAACTATTACTATTATAGACTTTATATACAAGTATATTTATTTCTTTAAAAGTAATAAATTTTAAAAATAATGTGCTTTAGTATCATCATTATTTGTAAATCAATTGTAAATCTTCATAAAGTTTTTTAAACTCCTATCACAATATAATTAATGTACAAGGTAATTTTACAAGAAACACATTTATATTGATTTATACTTTAGATTAAAAATTTTATTTAAACTGGTTTTATTTTTTTGTTTAAAGAGGATTTTGATACTAGCTAGTTATATTACAGTGATTCAATTTGTAGTATAATTTATCGCTTTAAAATGCAGATAATACATAATACGTATAACCTCACTGAAAAATGTAAATGTAGCATCATGTGCATAGTATAAGGACTCGGTACTTATACTGGTCATAAATTTGGCAAAGATTGCCTGAGGCTTTAAAAAATGAAAGATAATTTATCACAGGAGAGACATCTTACCTCTTACATCTTACCAAAGATTTTATTCACTTTTAGTCGAGAGCTCCAAAGCTTGTCTAATTCAGTCTGTTTCGATCATAGACATAGAATATTTAAATACGTTACGTTGCGATTTAATAAAGGAACGATTCAAAAATTCAAAAAAAACTAAACGGGATAAAAAAATTATTTAATTATTCGTATCAAAAGACTTGAAAGAATTTTATTTTCCCTTCAACAACGTTTAATAATAACGTTTACATTTTTTAATTTGATATTTTACATTATTTAAACTTTTAAGGTAAAAGAATACGAGAGTATAATTTATTCTTTCATTTTTATGAAGTTTTACAAAAGAACTTAAAAGTGGATTTAAAACCTGTCTCATCATCTAAGAAAACTATAAAGCAGCTCGGATAGGATCCTTTTTGAAACATCGTAGTAGTAATACTAACAGTAACTAGAAGCACTATGAGCTTTGCTTTATCTCATCGCGTGTATACACGAGGAGAGAACTCGTGCGTTACTCCTATAATCGTAGAATGGAAAGACTCACGTCGAAAAGTTGGATGTAGCCGATGGCTTGTGTTTGGCTTATACGGGCGAACGATGTTAAAATACTCCGAAGGTACCGCGTAAATTCATTGTAAAGCAATTGGCTTTTAAGCTTCCTTCTCTAGTCCCCGAAGCACAAATTATATGCGCGTATATTATGCACTAGAGTATATTATAAATCTTATTTGAGTCATGTAGTTCAAATGAATCAATGTTACAATGTTACCATAAGCTTATGGAATGTGTGTTTCGATTTATACATATATCATGATTTGTAGAAAATTTAATACGGAAAATTACTTTAAATCTCATTTTCGTTGTATACAATTATTTTTGAAAAATAGTTTCTTATTCTTAAAGCATAAAAAATTAAAATTTTAACGAAAGCTATTAGTAGCTTTAATTAAATATTATAATAATAATAATAATGTATATTGAATCTTTATTAAATAATAATACAGTAAAATATTAAAAAATATAAAATTTCAATTGCATAATGACTATAATTTTAAAATTTTATTTCACGTAATAAGAAAAATTACGTTTATTTCAATTTAAAACGTAAGATATTTATAATTTTAATTTGTTTATTAAAATTAGAATTTTACAAGGAATGGTTTACTAAAATATCGTAAATATATAAAATATGCACTTACGTATAAATTTTTTTTTATCACTTTTAAGAAAATAATTTTTTTATATTTTACAATCGTTTGTATTTGAAAAGTATTTTTTTGACGATACGTCGATTTAAATCGATAAAAAAGGTTTGTATCTACATGAAATTGTAATTGATAAAAATATTTTATATTTTCAATTCGATTAAAATTCTTTTTACGATTAATATTTCAAACTACAATTATGATTTAATTGAAAACAGTAACATCAAAATATTTTCTTAACTATTGGCAGCTTTTTTTATCAATACTATTGAACATTGAATCAATATTTTAGTTATTTTACTTTTCTATTCTATATGGAAATACAATTTTCGAAAGCTACCGCAATAGAAAATAGTTACTCACATTTATGGAAAGAGTCTTGGTTATATATTTCACATTTATACCAGGCTGTAAAAGATAGAGTAACTAGATTTATCAGAATTTACTCATTTAAGTGATTAAAATTGGGAAACTTGAGAAAGCCGAAAACCGTAGGTGCTATGTGTACCAACCGAAGAGTTCGAACGTAGCAAGTAAAAGAGAATAAAAAAAGAAGTACAAGGAGAGAAACGGAACAAAGCAAGAAGAAAAAAGTTTATAGAAAAAGCTCGATCGCAAGTCGATTTTGCCTGGCCACCGCTTGGTCGAACAAACTCTCGCACTGTCGTTCTATGCCAACGACAGGAAGCCCATTCGTACGTACAGACGTTAGCCGTATACAACACTCTCCCTCTATCATCCCTTTCCGACTTTCCTTCTCTTTTACTCTTGTTATTTCACTGACTTTCTTTTTTTCAAGGATGCTATTTCTTTTTCACTATCGCTTTGTTTCTTTTCTCGCTTACTCTTTTACTTAGAATACTTTTTTTCTTTTATGTTGCCCACTTGTTTATTTATTTTTTTCCCACACTCTTCATCTCACCTTCCGTTGCTGCCTAGTTCTTTCGATTACTAAACCGTAAAACAAATTGTTCGCGTTAGACAAATAATACAAATCCATGAAAATAGCTGTTTACAACTCTTCTTCCAATTCATTTATATTTATTGTTACTCGATTGTGTCCTCCAATGTGGTTTTATATATAAATCAGAAATATTTATTATTTTCGTGTTATGAATCATAAAATACTTTTATTTTATATAATAAAATTACAACTTTTACATGATTACATAGTTAGATAATTACAATCGTATAAATAACGTTGAAGATCCTTTTTATACAAAAAATCAACGAACAAGCTTTTTTAATGATTTATCGAGCCAAAGGAAAATTATTCGAGATTAAAATTAGTCCAAACATAACGAACGATATATGCTACAAATCTCTTGTGAGAATACACTTTTCTTTTGCTCTATTTACATTTCAGTATGCTTTGCCCTTCATTCTTTTCCATTCTCATTTAACGTTCATGTCCTTTCACTTTTTCCTTTGCCACTTCGCTCCTTTACCCAGGACCTTTTTTTAAGCATCCTAATCGAAATACCTTGTTCCGGACATTGTCACACATCCGAACTGAAATTCAATTCCATGTGTCTGACCATTGCAACCTTCGGAAACCTTCGAATTTCGTTTCTCGGCTAATGAAATGCTTGTACTTGCAGAGTTCGATGCTACAAATATGACATTCCATAGTAAATTAAAATTTGTGATAAATGACAGGGATTTATAAAATTAAAATGACTTTACATATTAATGATAAATGTTCGTATCGTTTATATAATTATAAATGTTCTTTATTTACATATGTTTGTATATACGTATCGTAAAAATAAAAATAAACATTTGTAAGAAAAAAAAATGTACAGTTAGAGAAAATATATGAAAATTTAATGATTTTAAAGCTTCTGTACTAAAAAAATATTTGGTCAATGTATTATTAATTTGTATATAAGAAAAACAAACCAAGTGATATATATTTATTTTTTCTTAAACAAATAAATGGATACATGACGTCACATACATATACCTATCCTATATATATACACATGCATATGTATGGTAACGTAAATATTGAAAGTAAATAAAAATATATTTCCTTTGAATTCTTGAATACTGGAAATTTTATTCATTTAATTATTTTATCTTAGGCAGGTTCGCATATTTCACTACTGAAGTAATATCAAAGACACTTTTGCTGTATTTATTATTTTCTTTTCAATAATTTTCTTTATTTAGAATTTTTAATTTACATCTTGAAAGTAATTTAATATTCATAAGTTATTTATTATATAATTAGTACAATAAAAAATTCAGTTAGATTTTACTTTAGAATTTTAAATAGTCAAGGTTAGAATAGATATTCCTATATTTTACCCACATATATAATTTTAATTGATAATAAAATGGTGTTTATAGGTATTATTTTAGTTATTTAAGTTTTGCCTCTAACAGTATTTGCCATTTAACAATAATTGTTTAAACTTATAAATACTAATGAAATGTAAAGTATAAAAAATTTAGGATAAATATTATTCATTAATTTAAAAAAGAAAAATATTTCATACATATTCGGTTTTTAATTCGAAAAGATTTATATTGATTTTAAACAGTTGGAAATTCTGTTCTTAAAACTTAAAATTAGTTCATTATACAGACTGAGATAAAATAATTCTTTTGTTTGAGAATTTGAAGTTTTTTGATGAAACTGAAAAATGAAAGACATTCGTGTTGATAGATTCGTGGCCATTCGCAACAAGACTGCCTTGAAGTCGTTAATCCAATCGATTGCGCATTACGCTGTACAGTATACTGTGATTTTCAAATTGATAGGTCTCGAATGAAAATTGCTCGATATGTATTTATATCATTTTTAAGCGGAAAAAAGTTTCAACAGACCATATTCATTAAATTTACTTTATAAATCTTATAACGGAGATTATTAACTATATTATACTAAATTGAGATATATATGTAATCTAGACATAAATATCTTCGGTTTATTCTGATTATTTAGAGTTATTATTAACTAATTGAATATATCAGTACGCTTGCATAAAATCATATTTCTGGTTTTTTCTTATATTTCTAAATCGACATATATTTTATGTGAATAAGATTTTATCACTATTAAAATGTCTAGTAAATTTTCACTTCTTACTCATGACTGCACTCTTCGACATAATTAATTTATTAAATCCATTAAACGGATGCATCTTCTTCAATACTTACTTATTCTATCTTGTATGTAAAGAGCAATTCTGTTAGCGTTTTATTATGTAATATGACAAAATTATAGAAGTTTAGAAAATGACATCACTCTATGTTTATTCAATAATGAAACTTTTAAGTAGAATATAAAGAGTTTACATATGCGTGCATAACTTTTATCGCAAAAATGTGGAAACTGAATTTAAATTCGTGTAATTTAATTTGTTTTAATATTATGTGAATAAGTGAAAGAAATTTGAAAAAAAAATCGTTTCATTTATAAATCATGTGTGTAAAATTTACCAAATTCAATGAGTATATCTACTTAAAAGACAAAACTATTTTAAATAATCTATTTTCAAATAGATAAAAAAGAAGAAAGAGAACATAATAAAAGACAAATGACGGACAGTCGAGGATTGACGAAGCTTCAATTATGGCTCTCGTATTCTATACTTGATGGACGATTGATTTAGCATATTTACGAACAAACCATTTCTAACCATCCGTTACGTTATAAAACCTGTTAACGAATTTTAATTGATCCTCTCTTCAATCGTAATAAATTGATTAATATACGTAACATACAATTATATAGATAAAAAATTGTCCGAATAACTCATGAATAAAAAAATATTAAATGATATATCATATATAATTAACGATAAGAAAATAATTATAATTGAGATTAAAGGAATAAAAATGAATAAAAATTTTGAAAATAAAATTCTTTAATTATTTTATTTTCTAATTAGAGTAATTATCTTTGATTAAGTCTTTCTATAATTGCATTGATATAGAAATTTTTATCATTACGTATTTATAAAATCTTTGAAATACTAAGAATTTTTTATTTGATACGACAGTTTTTAACACTTACAGAAATCAATTATGTGAAAAAAATTAATTATGAAATATTTCTTGAGTATTCATTAACAATAAAACTATAAAAATAAATTAATTTTACATTTAATTTTAGATACTGAAATCTACGTTACAAATAATTAATATATAAGAATTTGTTAGAATGACATATAAAAAATTAATATTCATCAATATATATTTTGTTCGTCATATTATACAACTTATTATAAAAAATAAAATCTAGTATCGATCGATTCAATATAGATTAAATTTTTAACAAAATTTTATACTGAATGTATTCGGTTAATCACTACAAATTTAATAATTTATCGCATTATTGATTTGCAGTAAAATTTTGTAATTATACTCCACACTATATTTTTCTCTCATTCAATTACTAGATATTTCCTATTAATGTATCCTATAAATTTTTGATATTACAAATTTATTTGTACTGTATAAAAAATGCTTGCACAACACCGAAAAATTTTACTCCATTCATACTTTGGTCCAAAATATTTAAATCTTCCGGTGATCAAAAAAATTCCCAACAGAAAAACAATACAACTCGTTTTTTGTCTTTGCACTTCTATGCTCGTATTAATTCACTTTCATCGAGAACGATAAACCTCGTATAGTCTGTCGATGTATTCAGCACTGATATACATAATAAAATCATAGCATTCATATTGTCCACGACAGACATAAAGTATCCTCTTTCAAAAAAATCCTGTACTTGGCCATTCGATTAAAAGGGGGGATAAAAATTTTTTACCTTCATTATGTTCTTGCTACAGCTGCCAAAAGCTATTACAAATAATCGACTTCAGCTTTTAACGAGCTCCGTTATTCAGCAATTAACTTGCGCTGGGCTTTGCTCTATTCACAATGCCCTCGCTCTCTTCTAGTGCTCTTCATACGATGCCACGACGTAAAGAAAGGCGAAGAGCAATCTCTCAATCTCAGGGAACAACTTCGCCTTTAGTCGAAAAGCAATCCGCCAATTACCAATGATCGATAGGCACAACGCTGTCGCAAGATTGTTGGCACGACCCAAGGAGTTCAGAGAGTTTAGGGAGTGAGCCAAAATGGAACATTGCTGCGTAATATATAGTTAGATGATTTGAATAGAAAAGTATGTGGTTTAGTAACAAGGGACTTAGAAGCAGAACTGTTGTTGAATTTCAAATAGTTTCTTTGTTTTTACGTGGAAATGCGATGCACACATTTTTCGGTTGTATTTCGAGAATTTTAATCGTTACATTTTTAAACGTAATTTTTTAAAAAATCGGTTTTTGTATTTTGTTACATTGTATTTAAATACTTTTTAACAACACGAACATAATATTCATTTTATTAAAGTGTAATTATTCATAAAATATTATATTTTACATTAATTTGTACGTCATATGAAAATGTTTATATAACACTTTATATAAATATATGTCGATATTGTAGAAAAATTAGAGTTATTTCAATTATATTTTTTTAGATTTCTATATATAAAGAAAATATATTGTTTGAAATTCTAATTCTAATTGTATTTTCAAAGCTAAATAAAAATAAAACGTTACCATTTTTCAAAATTATTAAAATAAATATAGAAAGTAATTGAATTAAAAATAAATGAATTAATTGATAAATTTTTTAAAATAATTCTAGATTCTACATTATTGACACATTATTAGTATCATATTATTTTTTTTACAGTTTTTGATTTTTGGATAAATATTTTATGTTTAACATGAATTTTATTTCAAAACTTTTTCTTTAAATATACCTTTATGAAAAATTGATTCAATATCTTGAATTTATATTTTCCCTTTGTGAGAACAAAATTAACACTATCTCATTGTATTATTAACCACTTAGAGATAACGAAGGTTAAAAATTATCAAACGATGATAATTTAATTTACATCATAAACTATACAGCGAAATCAGTTTTTTGGACTAATAAAAAATATTTTATTCTTTTTTCTTTCCTCTATCTCTCACATGTGTCGGTATATGCTTTTTACACTTTTTTCCCGTTCCTCTTTATCTTTCCCTTTTTTGCCCTTCTGTTTCTCGCACTTTCTCTTTTTCCTTCTCTCTTTTTTTCATTTAATATTCTATATTTTTTATATACTAGATTTGAATTCTGCGGCAGTTAAATTAAATTTTTTTATTTTACTTAAGCGAAGTTAAAATTATTTAAGAATAAATATATGACGAACTTAAACCAGACTTAAGGATATCAAAATAATCTCTATGAGTCTCGAGATTCGTTATTATAATTTACATGAATTTTTATTTTTTTTACTTTCCCATACATTAAAAAATTAATCATTTTTCACAAAAATCATTACAAAATTTACATATCTATTTTCTTACATCTGAATAATAATACGGTATATTAAGACAATTAAAGAAAAATTATTCCATTATCTGACTTTAATTTTAGTTATTACAGGATAATATTTTTATATTATTTATAATAATTAGTTTACTTTTTCATCAGTATTTTAATTTTATTATCTTTGAATTAATGTTTGAAAAAGCTAATAAGTATTTTAAGAAGAATATTTTAATGGAATTTTTTAATTTTAGTTAGTGATACGCATTGATATTGAAATTGAAATTTTCCTTTTCACGACTTTTATTCCTATCCTTAAAATTTTAAGATTTTTAGTTTTAAAACTGTAATGTCTTTACTTGAATTGAATATACATTTTCTTCTTTTACGAAATACTTACTGATATTGACTATATTTTTTGTAACTTTTGTAGAATAATAGTTTAATTTTAATTAGTAAAGTTTAAAAATTAAATTTAAATGTATATCTAGTAATACCGTAGATATCTGATAAAAATTAAACCGATATTCTAGGCAGATATTTTTGTCGATAACTTGCATATTTTTAAATTACTTAAAATATTATCAAATAGTATATATAATAAAGTAGTAGTGAAACATTTAAAATTAAAATATTAATACCTGAATTCTTATAAAGCACGTCTTTAAATTAATCTTAAAAATATTAAATATAATAATAGGTTTAATAAACAAAATAAATCGAAAAATTATTTTTATAATTAAAAATTTTCTAAATGAATTAATATGCTTATATGAAAATTTATTTTTTGGTAAATAAATGTCATTGATACGAATTGAACCAATCAAAAATTAAATTTTTTAATCCTCTCAATATTATGAAACAGACAGTAAAATTACTTGATTATGTTGAGCGATCCAATTATCTATTGGATACCTAACAAGATCTTTTGAATCACTGCAGTAGTAGAGTCTCACAAAGCAGTTATTCTGTATGCAATACATTTTTTCTCTCTTTTAACTATCGTTACCGAAAATAGTATTAACGATTGCAAATATATGTTTTCTTTTTTCTGTCTTTCATACTCTATCTCTTATACACATACACTGTACACATACAATTTAAATGTAATATAAATAAAATAATATTTGAATAAATATGTGGTTGTTATATAAATGAAAAATCTATGTTTATAGCCATTATTCATGAAATCTATGAAAAGGGCGATATGATATGTGTAATATGCATTTAGGAGAAAAATTGGAGGAGAAAAATATCAGATTCATGCGCATACACTGTGAATGTAAAGTATTGTGTTTTACGCATTTTTCATTTCCCTTTCTTTTACTCCGTCCTTTTTTCGAAGCATTTCTTTCTCTATTTGTACATGCAACTTTTTCTTCTTTTATCTCTCTTACTTGACAAACTATAAGAATCGATATAAGAAAATGTATTCTAGAAAATAGACACTTTATCAGTACGCTGTAAAAAAATTTGGCAAAATATTTTCACATCAAAAATGGTAAAAATCGAAACATCGCGATATGAAATTTTATCCATTATTCACTTTCACTAAAAATTTATAAATGAAAATATTTTATGATAATTTATAAGATAAAATATATAAAGAAATATTTTTGAATTTTTACAGTATAAGAAATAACATTCGCAGCTCTTTAACGCCTATAATTAATATATGGATTGAAAATTCAAAATCCATTTAAATAAACTACATGAAATACTTTTTAAAAAATAAAAATTTGGAGAAATTGAAGAAATAAACGTTGGAAATGGATAAAATTCGTTAAACTGATATTTCCTTTTTAAATGGATTTACGCGGAAAGTGTCCTTGGCCTTTATTTAGTTCTGGCGAAATATGATACAAAGCTGGGATTTGTCGGAAAAAGAGGGATTTAAGATGAAACTTAATGAGACTCGTCTTTTCTCAAATATCTTGTTAAATATATTATTTAAAAAAATAGTTTGTATTGATTTTTTATAATTATTTTAACAATTTAATAAAATCATATAAAATATTGGAAGCCTTTGATGAATGGATGTTTAATAAAATCTTTAATAGATCTTTTATTTTTCATAATAATGTGCACAATATTTATTATAATTAATTTCATAAATACGTATCTTATACATTCGAATATATAAATGCAAGCGTAAACATACAATATGAAAAATGTCCAAAAAATTGTATCCATGAAATATTCTAAAATTCCTGCGGATATACGTTTTTCAGAATCTAATTTGTTAAAGCCTCTCAGACTTTATTCAACAAAATAATCTTAATATTTTTCTAAAAATAAAGAACAAACAGTTTGATTTATTCATTTAGATAAATAACAAAAAGGATAAAAAATTGAAGGCATTGAAACGTATATGACTTGTATGACCGTTACTAGACTGTGAATGTTACTGCTGGAAAGGCGAAATGTGTTTGTATATATCTATATATCTGTGTATCTTCGAGAGTAGCCAAAGATGTCGCCTTTGCGATCTCGAGAGGGTCATACAACGAGCCTCAGGCCTTACTGTAAAGAAGGCAAACGTGTAAAGGAAGCCAGCGTCATCCTCCTATTCACATCGAGAGCTCAATTTCTCTCGGCCCTTCCTCATCCAATCGAATCATAGTACTCATGGGAAATAACTTTTGGACGTACATTGTAGTCAAGAATAGTAGCAAGAAACCGGGTCGTTCCGTGAACTCAATTAGTAAGGATTTGGATGTTATTTTTTCGAGTTTGCGCTCGATTATTTGATAGTGTTTTATTTTTCTTTTTTCAACCAAACAGATACAAAGTATATATTTTTGTTTTCCGATAAACTCATTCGATTATTTTCACGTTTATCGTCTTTCTAATCTTTATTTTACGTAGAAATAAAAGAAAGTATCAAGAGAATGCGGTAAAATATTTTATTGAAGATAATTTTCGGCAAATATTTCGACAATGTAAGTCTGCATTTCCACTGTGATCAATTATGTATTTTCTTGAATAAAAAACTTTCTTCTCAAAAGACTGCTACATTTATTATAGAGCAACATTGAGATAGCTTTAAAAACTTAAACGCATGTTATCATATCGCATGCAAATTGAAGGATAAAATCTTGGAAAGAAGTGATTGATTATAAATATATTTATTTCACGTAAAAATTACTTTGATAATACTAAAATAATATATTTTATTGCAAAAATATATTAATAAAATAAAAAATTTATAACAAAAATCGTTTGAGAATAAATATAAAAATTATCTTTTTAGATTTTAATGATTTAGAATATTTCATGATTCACTATTTCAATAAATTGTTTAATAGTACAACATAAAAATACTAACTGATAAATATATATACGAAAAAAAATTCGCATTTTTAATAGGTAAAATAATCAATAAAAATTGAAAATATGCAGATGTAATTAAAATAAATTTATTGCTGTTTATTACTAATTATTATTAGATTTTATTTTTGTTCATATTATTATTTAATACTATTTTATGTACAACATATACAACATACGAAATAGAAAATTCTGTTTTTAAATACTTGTAATTATTAATACATTTAAAAATATGTATAAAAAAATTAAAATTATTTTTAATAATGCGTAAATAAAATCCAATTATTCACGTACTAATTGAGGAAAGCCTATTCATGATAGAAATTCTGTATTGTTACAAATATGAGTAGATATCGTGTAGTTCGAGTGCTATTGTTAACGGGACCAAATTGTAATGCGAATGCAATAAAAAAATATTTTGATTTATTGAAATGCAATAAAAACGAAAAAGTAAGAGTGAGAGAAACACAGGAACAGAAATAGAGTTATTGATAGCAAAGGTAGAATGAAAACTGATAGGCATACAAAGAGAGAGAGACTAGACCTTTACTTTTTGATTATATAAAAATTTTAGTAAGTCTATAATTTTACACAAGTCATAAATAGAAGAAGTATTCATCGTAATCAATCGCAAGAAGATTATTAAATTAATTAATTAAAATTACAAATACATAATTGTTTTTCCCAAATATCTAAAATTATTGAGATTTATGTAAGTTCTAAAAATGTTTACAACTAGAATACAATGAATCCTATTGTATGTCAAAATAGTTTTATAATAGTTGTACGAAAGTATTATATAGTTATATATATAATAACTGTATAGATCTAACAATTCGTTTTTGAAATATGTATTTTAGAAATAAATACTAAATTGAAAAGTTAAAACACGTTATCGATATCCTATTTTTCATCAAATACTGTTTACTAGTGACGTTTAAAATAAGTGTTTTTTCTATTCTATTTCATGATTTTTTATAGAACTTTCTTTTTCAATTTATATAAAAGTAATTATTACAACGTTCCTTGAAAATAAAAATTTTTTTGATTGAATATAAGTTGATTTAACTAACGTATATTTTAATTCCTTACTTAGCTCATAAATAAACATTAAAAGGTAATTGTAAGAATTATTATTAACTTTAAACTTAAAAATAATAAATATTTTAAAATCAAAAATATTTTTTAAATTAAAAAATATGTGTAACTTAAAGTATAAAATACACATTAAATAAAATAATTAAAACAATCAAAGTCCAGTTGTTAAATTTTTTTAATAACTTATAAACTTTTGAGGATCAAGAAAAATAGACTTATAATAATCATTGTGTATATATTTTTTTATACTCATTTATTTTACATTCACTTTCGTAAACTTACTTTTAAAATATGATGTACATGCTTAATAATATGTCAAGGTACAAAAACTAAAATAACTTAAAGAAATAATATTAAAAGTAAATTTTTTAATTTTAAAGTTTTTTGTATTAAAATATTTTTAATTTAAATTATATATTTTTTAATCGTTTATGTAATTCATAATATTTTTTAATATTCCTCAAATAAAATTATTAAAATTTTTTTTAATATATTACAATCTAATTGATATAAAAAATATTAATAAATTAATCTGCATTACAAATTTAAAATTGGTTTATTTTAAATTTATGAATATTCATAATTAATACATTTATAATTACTAAATCAGCATACAAACAATTGATTTTTTAATTACTATATCTATTTTTTCTCACGAAATAATCAATATACAAAGTTTTAATATACAAAAAAATATAATAATAATCAATATACAAAAAAAACAAAAATAAGAGCTAAGATTCCAAAAATGAACTAGAAATTTGATAAATGTTTTTCATACTATGCATTGATAATATTCAGTAACTTTGATTTTAAATTAATAAGTAAGTCATGTACATTTATAGTAGAAAAATAATTTATACAACATTTATAATAAATAATGTTCCAACATAAAAATCCGTACGCAATTTGAATGTACGTGCATATCCACACATAGATATGAATCGTGGTATAAAAAATATAGGTATTATGTAAAAAATTTAAATAGAATTGTAGTTAACATTATTTATTTTATAAATTATATAATTTTCTTCGATATTTCATTATTTAAGTGGTTTCAAATTTTTTTAATATTACATTAAAATATATTAAAATTATATAACTATTTCCTTAATTAAAATTCGATTACGAATTTACAATACAAGAAAGCGAATTAAGTTAGTATTATAATTTAATGTAAGGAAATCTGAGATGAAAGAGAATCATTGGATATCAAGTTAAAATCTTATATCCATGTAATGAGCGGAATATAGCTAATAATATGTGTAAATGAAAATTGACATATTAAAAAATTCGCAACAAATTAATAATATACTACAAAAATTTCTTTTTCTTAATAATTATAAAAATAATCATGAACAATGAGAATAAAATGAAAAACGAAAATATAATTTTAAGATGGAATATTTTTAAATCTAAAAAAGTATTAAAGTATTATTACTAGTAAAAAAAGTAAAGTAAAATGAATTTAAAAATCTACACTAAAAAAATTATATTAAAATATTATTCAGAATAATAATTTTCAATAATAACTCTGACGAGTAATCCAAATATGATATAAAAATATAAACTAAAACGTAGTATTTGGATAAAATATTGTATTAAAGTAATAGTTTAAATCATATAATTATTAAAAGCTAAACTTAAGCACTAGTACCGAGTATATTATACATTACAGAACAATAGTAAAAATTGAAAAATAAAATAGTAGACATAGTATATTGTTTTATAAGATTCACACTATAGAAAAATACTTAGAATGATTGATATTAATAAGAATATACTTTCAGAATTTTATAAATATATTTGAATTAATTAAAACGATTATTAAGTTTGTAATATCAATTAATAAATTAATACTATAAAATACTTATAATTCAATAAAAGAGTTAAGATAGATATTCTTTTTGACAATGACAGATGTAATGAACTTGCTTATGTTAATACAAGTGTATTTTCATAACTCTCAAAGTAATAAAAATACTAATAAAATATAAAATAATTTAATTTATAAATTTTATTACTTAATTTTGATATAAAATACTTTTTTCTGTCTATAGAAGCAAAATAATCAAGTTTCTTGAAACTATAATTTTTATTTACCAGCTTGTACAAATGATCGGAATATACTTACTAAAACATTACTTATTAATAACATTTGAAACATATACAAAGTTGAGAAATAATTATACTCAAAAATAATTGACATTAAATTATATTGAAAATAAATTTACATAGTACATAAAAAATATGTAATCTAATTTTTAAAAAAATTTAATAAATATTGATAAATTTCAATTAACTTACTTATTATAATATTAATCAATTTTATCTTTTTGAATGTCAATTAAAAAATTATTACAAAAACTATTTTTAGCTTATTGGTTCAAGACTAAATTAAGAATTTTAAAATAAAGTTCTTATATAGAATTAATATATATACAAATATCGATAAAATTACATTTACGAATAAACTGTAATAGTGTAAATATTATTTTAGAATTTCAACCTTACAATCTTGTTTCTATATACTATTAAAAACAATAATATTTATGTAATGTAATTAATATTGCTATTTCATTTGCTGCACATTATGTATATATATATATATATATATATACATAAAATAATATTGCAAATATAAGAGTATAGAAAGTTTATCGAAGATCAAACAGCAACAGCAGCAGCAGTAACAGCTGTAGCAGTAATACTTGAAAAAACGAAGGTTTTCGGGTATTGTTGACATCTGACAACTAAATCTTTCGCCTCTTCTTCCTCATAATCCACCATTTTCATAAACTCGCAAGTGCCGCGGATGTTTTTATTCTTTTCTTGCTCACTTTTATATTCTTTTCTTTTTCTCTATCTTTTATTCTTACTTCTGTCTCATATTTTAGATATCTCACTTTTATTTTTTTGAACCGATGCCACAAGATTTCATAACGTTCCATCAAACATTTGAAATTTTTATCCGTCAATCACCTTTAAACATATATGTGTATGCGTGCACTCACATCATAATATAAAACATTTTGATCGCTTTCATCGATTGATTCGTACCTTTATATTATAGCTATTCTCTGTATCTATATTTATTCGTATCTACTTTACCATAATTTCGTCAAATAAAAGATATATTTGCTCTTGATTCCACTGGAGTCTATAAAAAATGTAACAACAAAGATATCGAGAATGACATTTATATTTCATTTACTTGAGACGCATACGATTTGGTGTAATTTCAACGCAACATAGTCACCGACACGCCACAGTCATTTTACATTTTGCCAGAAGAAGACGTTCATATAATCTTTGCTCTTAACATAAGCTGGGAAATATAAAAGAGACGACTCGTTCGTTCATTTGCGCCTGCAGGCTTCTTTTTTTACGGTGCTATCATTTTGTGCGACATAAAAGAGCTTTCAAATAAAACGCGAGAAGGGCGCATTTTTTAGGTTTTATGGTTGAAAGAGGCGTGAAATAATGAATAAATGTAGGTTTATACAAGGTTTTGCGATACATATGCATATACTTAAATGTATTTTAGGGAAGTTCAAATTCATATTTATCGTTGACTTACGATAATAATTATTATTGCTAGATGTTAGTCAATGTTATAAAATTTAATTAGATTTTAGAGGAAAATAAGAGGGTTGGTAAAAATTATTTATACATTGTCTGCGTTTATTTATTCAATGAATACGTTTGAAAAGTTTATTAACTTTTATATTTATAAAAAATATTATTTTTAAAGCAACTAAAGTTGAAATTTATTCTGAACTTAATAATTTGTGTAAAAATTATTATAATTATTATATGCAATATCTAATATAATTTTTTTCTTAAGAAGAGCATATATCGACCGATAATTTGAAAAGAAATAAAAGCCAGAAAATATAAAATGTACTTTCTTTCTGTTTCTGTCTATTTGCACATAAGTAGTGAAAACATGAAATTGTGAAAACGGCACGCAATAGGCTGACAAAGGTTTTACGGTCTTCTATTCACGATGAATTTTTCGAATACGTCATAATAATAAAAAGCATGAAGGAATCATCTATAAAACCAGGCGAAACAAAAATGTACTTTTAATCTAGATGTGTAAAAGCCTGGTAAATTTATTGTTTTATAATCCAGACCTTATAATTAATTACTACTTCCAACGATATAATGATTCTGTATAAAGTGAATATATGTATTTAGGCCTTGTAATTCAAAGTATTAATAAGTTTGTAAGATGCAATTATTTATAAAAAATATTTTTAATAATTAGAATTTTGTAGATAATCCCAAAATATTTATTTCCTGAATTTTTTAAATTAATTGATTTCGAAGTAATTTTAATAAATATTAAAATATAAACAAACTTGAAAATTATCAATCATAATTTAATTAACATTTCATAAAAATCCATTATATTCTTCACGTTTTTCAAATATCATATATAGCAAATTTGTTATATATTCAAGAGTATTTTTTTAATAATACGGTAAAATATTGACACGAATCCTAAAATTAATTAAAAATCTATTTGATATTTCAGAATACAATGTAATTGTGTTAGTTAGTTTTAATTAATTTTTAACAGCCGTATTATATTAAATAATTAATAACTACTTCACTAAATATATTAAATAAGTCAATATATTAAATAATTACGTAACGTTTCGAGTTTCTTTTTCAGGTCAAAACGTTTTTATTTTCTTTTAAATATAATATATTATGAATTCTATTTTGACTGCTTATTGATATAAAAAAATTTTTCATTTTATTATAGGTATATTACGTGTCGTTATATATTATTAAAATCAATTCAATTTCAATTTGTTACTTTTTTTATTATTAATTAATATAATAGTATTTACTATTGTAATTAAGAAATATAAATTTTATTTATCATGGAAGTCTGAAATAAACATAAAAAGTCAAAAAAATTCGGATTCTTACAAAATGTTTTGTTTGAATTTTCAACCAAATTTTCGATTTAGCAAATATTTTTTTGTTCAGTAGCAAAAATATAAGCTTTTTATATTATAAATCTCATCATGAAATTGATAGTAATATTAGTTTTTAAAAGCTGAATTTGTAGTTGATTGTATTATATTCAAACTGAATACGTTTTAAAATTCAAATAAATAATTATAAATAGAACATAATTAGAAACTGAAGAAATTATTTATATAACTTTAGTTCCTTCATTTAAATTATGCACTATCACGTATTAATTAAGGAATATAAATATTTATACATTTTTATAGATATTTGAAATAATTGCATAGACTTATTTATAAGTAATATGTAATATTTTTATATCTTTGTCCAAAAATGTTTTCATTTTTTTATGTTCTAATAATTCCATTTTCCCATTTACTATTTTATCTTTGCATTCATTTTAATATAATATAATTTTATTTATTTATTACATGTTAAAAATCAACATTTTAAATTCTAATCTTCAAGAAAATATTAAAATCATTGAGTTATAAAAATAAAATTTTTATTTCTTTAATTAAAAAATTAGTTAAATTATTTTAAACTTCAAAATACGTTTGATGCTTGACACAATTCAATTAAATTGAAAATCATATTCAATGATGTTTCAGTTATAATTAATAAATTGAATAAAGTTTTCTTTCAATAATTAATCAGGATTGATATTACATTTTACAGTTTTATGTAAATGAATATTTTATTTCAGATAACATATTTTATAATACATATCAATATTTTTATTGAATTTTTTTTAAATTTTTACATTTATGCAACATAGAAAATGACTAATAAGTTAAATAAATTAATATTTCAAAAAATTAGTCGATATTCAATTGTGAAACATATAAATATATTAATCTATTAGCCATTCATATTTACTCTCTAAAAAAGAAATCATATTTTCAAAAAGATACTTTTTAAGTAACTCTTTGCACGAGTTTAATAGTTATTTTCGTACTTTTTCATAAAAAGTAATTTTTTGAAATTCATTTTATAGTTGCTTGTAACAAAAGTTTTTAGTTTATTATAAGACACAGTCAGACCTTTTAATTCTATTTAAAAAATGTTTTCAGTTTATATGGCATATAAATTTGGATAACATATAAATAAAAATAATTTTGAAAAAATTATTGATTAAAAAAAATATATATAGGACAAAAAATGAATTATGGAATAATAAAACGATGTATAGTGTAACCAAAATTTTTATGAATAAAAGAGTGTATAATTTTAGTAAAAGTTTGTCTGAAAACTGAATACTAAATGATCTTTAGATAATCAAGACGAAAATGATATGCTAATATTAAACTATGGTTTAAAAAGTTGGTTGTAGGGAAGTAAGTACTTTGGCAAAAGGTAACATGAAACTGCGAATAACGGTATATTTATATTAATGAAGTAATGAATTTTGAAAATCTTAATACTAATGACCAATAAAACTACATTTCCGACTTAATATGTATTCTTTTTTACTATCTATAATATACTTTAAATCTAATATTAAAAGATTGGCAATTTGATTTTTTAACAGAAAGTAAGGTATACAAAAAAATGTTCGAAAAATCGAACCAGAATATTGAAGAATGAAAAATTACTACTAATTGAAATTCATACTTTTCATAACTACCAGCTTCCAAAACGTTCCACTCGAGACATCTGTTACTGCAAAATCAAGAATGGTATTTCACTTAGTGGTATGTGAAGATTATATTCATATTGTATCTGTTTCATAAATTAATCTTTAAAAAGTTTTACAAAATTACATGAGAAACTAAATTTACATAGCTTTTTCAATTTTCTGGAATAAAGGCACTCTTGTGTACACATGCCAACGAAGGATTAATGATAAATTGGTCTATCTATTCACTCATATAATTTACATTTGAAATTTTTTATTATCCGAGAATATATTAAATTAGTTAACTGATATTTAAAGTTTCTCTTATCTTTCTTTACATATGAAACAATGAAATTTCTCGCAGTATTTGTTAGCGTTGAAATAATTTACAAGTTTCTGTATATTACTTCTATTTATTTACATAATATTCATATTAATTTCTCTGAATTGTAAGATTTCTGCAACGAGGCAAATATGTTTCGTAATAAATATTCTATTATAAGAATTACATTTACGCATAATAATTTGGAAACAGATTTTGAAATATTCGATCTGGATATTGAATAATAATGTATAGACATTAATTCTGAATAAATTTGAAAAAATATTACAAAATCTTAAAACACGACTGTAACACAAGCAAAAATGACTTATATTTTATGATTTCAAAGATTTTATGCTGGAGACATAAATAACACATTTTTATTATTGTTGTTGTTATTATTATTATTATACAACGTTTACAAATACATCTACGAAAGTCTTGACGTGGAGATGTATTAAAATGTTCTTGGTATTGGAGAGCATCAGTCAATTGTACATCTTATAATTTACCCGGAGCATCTCGTATTCAGGAAATAATCCACTTAAATTTAAACATCTCATCCTCTCTTGTTTATCCTCGTACTCTCCTGATTTACCGACGCGTTTACCGAGTTACTTCCCGACTTTGGACACACGCATAAATTCCTCGTGTGTGCGCAGACTGCATGAAATGGCGTAGCTACATCCCAGCAATACAATTTGCAACCACTCTTGGCGAGGCGCGAACAAGCAGCTCATTTTTGTCGGGATACGAATAGAGTGTAAGCACGAAGATACAGTTTATGTAAGCCGCGAGAGGTCCGCTTTGTGTCCTTGACTGTTTCGGTGCTGTTTATCGAGCCGTATCTTATTACGTGGTGGTTGAGTGGACTGAGCATTCTTCTTGGAATGATTTAACGAACTAAATTGTTTAGCGTACATAACGATATTTAACTTAAAATGCTTATGTAACGCTTTGATAATATTTCAAAAGGTTTGTTTAACAGAAACGAGGGTTCTAACTTTTTGTTTTTATCGTTGTTTATTACCATTTGCGATCAATGTATAATGGATCGATCGATTAATCCAAATCTACTTCAATAAATACGTTTTCTTTTAAAGATGTATAAATATTTATTTTCGTAATGTTATAATTATATAACATATAGTGTGATAATTATGTACAATTAAATATTTTTAATATAATTAATTCTCTTGTGGAGAACTCTCGTTATCGATCATTAATCATTCAATATATTTACCAGTACGATAGAATAATATAACAATTACATTTTCTTAACTTTTATTAAAACAAGTGATAAATTTTATACATACATATGAAATTTACCTTTTCAAACTTTTCATACGTAATATAATCCAAGTAGTACGTACTACAACTTTATTACCCATAAAATTTTCTTTCCAATTATGATATAAGCTTCCGAGTTACTTGTATATTTATGAACTATATCTATTTTTACGCTTATTGTGTGTGTTTTCAAGCATACACGGACATATTTATGTGTGTACGTGTTTCTTCAAGCCTGTGCATGTCAGGAAACTCCATTTAACCAGCGAATTCGAACTATCCCTGTTTAATTCTATGTTAATTGTTTTTAACCAGTTTTTATGTGTGAATGGTAACGGTATAATTATGGATATTGTTGAAATATTGTATGTTAAAAATACATTACTTGCAAAAGCTATTTACGATAAATGTTTGTAGATAATACAAGCAATATTAATTATTTCCTAATGATATACGAATTATGTATATAATACTCCATTGGTAACTTATTGTGAAACATTCGATAGCTATACTCAAACTGTCTAACTGTCTAAATTTTTGTTGATAGATTCTATCGATATATATAAACAGATAATTATAATAGGTAAAATAATTTCTCCATTGTCAGGATATCTATATATATATATGTATAATTGAAATAAGTAAATGTAAATATGCATATGGATGTATTTGCGCTTCAAATATATATCGCCATATACGTATACACATGCTTTTAAACTCACGTGTCCCGCATATTAAAATTTTACCAATTCATAATTCGATACTTAAGTCATAAAGTTAATTGATTCAAACATTATTATATCGGTCTTCCATTTAATAATAAATACTGTTCATTTTTTATCTAGGGAAATACAGTACACAAAAATTATAAATATAAATAACTTTTACATACCAAAATAATTTGATTTTAAGTTCGATGGATGTAGTTTTATTCATTTTATTTATAATTATTTTATATTATTTTTAATTCTGGAGCAGATAGTATTCGTAAGATGAAGTTTTTGTTCGAACATTTCGTCTTGGATAACTTTAGTGGTCACGTTAATAAAGCTGTACAGACTGATCCGGTTTTGTATACTTACAAGATAAAGCTAAAGACTTATTTGTATTCTAATATGAAATTATTACTGTCGGTTGCACACTTTAACGCAGAAGCATAGTCATCTATCGGAGGATCTTTGCGTTACTATCTCTCGTTTACATACTACATCACTCATATACAGATGCGTATAAATCTCAGAGTTATTTGATTAATAAGTAAAAGAATATTTATTCCCTCCGCTTTTGGTATAAAAACTAGTAATTTAAGATACACATTCCAATATATCAGTATTAGTTACTTATATTTAATAAATTTCAAGTTTTCTAAATTTTAGATGTAAATAAGATTTGAAAGTTACAGTAAACAATACAAATAATTCTCAAAAGAAATTATAATCTATATAATTATATAAATTAAAA
The DNA here is from genome assembly GCA_018907195.1 of Dolichoris vasculosae. Taxonomy (NCBI): domain Eukaryota; kingdom Metazoa; phylum Arthropoda; class Insecta; order Hymenoptera; family Agaonidae; genus Dolichoris; species Dolichoris vasculosae. Next base: position 9,111,003 of record JACCHY010000005.1, on the reverse strand, counting down.
CATTAAGTAAATATAATAAAAAATATAATATAAATACATATTTAAAAAAATGTTATAAAAAATTTTAGAAGAATACAATAAAGAATACGATATGAAAATAGATAAAGCTATTGAATCGAAGAGTCTATTACAACGTGAAATGAACTAGCAAAAATAAGTTTTGACACAGTATGAAAAATAGTCGATGAAAAACGATCATTTTTGTTGTAGGTATGAAGCGTAGCATTTAACAATGTCGAAAAAGAAAAGAAAAATAAAAAGTGACAGGGGTTGAAAGAGAGTGAAAATGTCGAGGTGTAAAAGCGATCGTTGAGACTTTGCTACGGTTAAATGAAGCGCAGTTTTAAGGAATTCTTTTAGCTAATGCTTATTTTCTTCTACATCGGCTGAATTCCTTTCATTTCAAAAATATATTTAATGCTTCAAAGTTCGTATTTATAAATATACTCAAATCTCTATGTATTTCTTTTTTTCATTAAAAAATGTAACAATAAATCTTCTTGGCTGAAAAGATTCTGTGTTTAGAATTTACAAACATTTAAATAGCTTTCGCGTGGAATTTAAATTTTTGATGTTTATATATTGTAAGCTAGGATTATTAAAAAAAAGATATGAAGGTATTTTTAAATAATGCATCGATATTAAATATGAATAGAAAATATTTAATATACAGAGAGAGAATTAATTAAAAAATAATAAACCATTATTAAATAGAATATCTTTGCTAAATCTTTTCGCATCTCTTAATATATTTATACACAACAGCTGAAGACAAATAGTTAAAACAGATTTAAACTTTATGGTTAAATAATTATCAATGTATGATTTTTGACTGGTATATAAATATGATTGTCATTAAAAAAGATTAAATAAATTTACGCATTTGTCGAGATTTGTTAAATATTTACACAAAAGAATTATTATCTTTACTGTTCTCGTTCGAAAATTTGTTCGACACCATTACCTCCTTTAAAACACAAACACAATAATTATCTCATGGATA